>CM062815.1:349624184-350369184 GCA_031772625.1 Pinus tabuliformis
CCCCATGTTGAAATGTTTTCACTTCATAAGTTTTCCCTCCGCCTTCTCGTGGCTCTACTACAAATCTACTAAAAACAAATGATGCCCATCCATTATTGTCATCTTTATGTACATTCAAAACAAATCTATTTGCCCATGGTCATTGTCAACATTATCCTCATCATCATCATCACCACCACCATCACTACCACCACATCATCATCAGACCACCAATATTATTCCTTTATGTTTTGTATGTTCCCAATGGATTTAATGGATACTTCTAAAAATAGTTCTCCTGAAGAAAAAAAGTTGTTCCTTATCTTCTTATTTAGGATTACCAAAGTAATCAAATTTGGAAACTCAACAAACCCTTCAGCTCTAAGTCAATTTGGAACTTAACTTTTTCCAAGGAGACATGACTTAAAATATTTAAATATATATGCTTCGAATCCATGACCTTTCATTGCACAACAACATGTATTTATAATACAAGACTATTTTTAATCGGTTCTTAACATTAGGATAGATATTCAACCTAGAATAAAACTCACCCAAAATTGTTTACCCTATCTCAAAATATAATTTCAAATTTCACCCTTTCCACACTTTTAATTTTCAACCCCATTCCTATTTTTGTCCAAAAATGGGCACTTATCAATAATGGGCACTGGCTATTCAAATGTACCATGGCACTATTATTCAAACATAAATGCCATGGAATTTGTCCTTCCTCTTACATAATTAAAGATTGCTCAAACAACCTAAAAGAAGACAAAAACCTAACTTTAATATTGACATAATCTAACACAACAACCCTCAAAACCAAGAACCACGCCCATAAGTATTGTTAATCACATCAAACTCAACTCACAACAAGGGAAATTGGAGACACTCTTGATTGAGATACTATGTCTACAATGATGCATACAATTGGCCCTCTATTGCAAATAATAAACAAAGGGTGAACAAGCATGAAAAATATGATAGCCAAAATCATTTTAAGTGAACAAGATGATGTGTTGCAACAAGTAGATCAATTGCCTCAATCAAAAAAACTAGCTCTGAAGGAAATGAACAAGTGGTAATATCCCAATCAACTACCAAAAAATGGTCCACCATTATAAATAACCTCCAATAAAATGCAAATATGTAATATGCCCAAAATATAATGTATAATTTATTTCAATGCTGCCTCAATAAAAATATAGTTTTTATGGAAATGCACAAGTGGTAATATGCTATCAACAACCAAAAAATGGTCCACCATTAAATAACCTCCAACACAATGCAAATATGTACAATACCCAAAATATATTGTATAATCTATAATATATTAGCTATATATAAATAGTATTAATAAATACCATATACAAACCAAAGAACACAAGCCCTCAAGTACACAACCATTCAATGTATATACAATAGAAATGTCACATACCATTGTATATATCATCTCATCAATTATCAATCATTTATTACATATGTATATTTGTGTACAAATATTACAAATATATGCAAGTATATTCTTCTCAAGTTTGCAACAATTGGTATCATACTCTTTCGAATTGTTTTTCTTAAAAAATGCATTTTATATTTACCAAAAAAATCACAAACAATACAACCAAAAGTAGAAGGGTACAAACAATAGACATCTTAACCTCTTACGTAATCCTACTAATAAATAGATAAAATCAAAATAAGCTATGGGATCCAAATATTAGACATCTTTGATCAACGAGGTGCCCATAGCTAGGAGTTGATGGCACACCTCGTCTCACCATATGGAACAAAACATAAACAGTGAGTTAACCTCATGGTCAAATACAAACTTACACCTAGTCTTCCATGGAATGAATAAAGTTGAAATTCGCAACCACTGCAATATCCTAGAAAATGAAATATGAACTAAGACAACAACAATCTCCAAACAATGCAACACACAAATGAACCCTACCCTCAAGCAAAATTGAATACTAATCCTCCAAATATCTGCAACAACTTTTGGAAAAATGACACTCCCAAAGGTTGTGCTTCACAGTGTCTAGACAACAAACTATGACGAAAAAATTTAAGGACATCAAAGAGTCTAGTATGGGAAAATCAACCTTAGATGGGATACTCTGTTACATACTAACCAAGCAAGCATCGTCAGCTTGTAAGAAAGTTGATCAAACCAAACGCTATTGAGTCTACACATGCATTTATCCTTTGGATATATGGGCACCCATGTCGCATTAACGATCGAGGATAATGAATGTATCTATTATTTTTTACTTTCTTCTTGCTTTATAGGAGTTGCTTTAGTGCTCCCGTTTTGCATAGACATTATTGTACCTAATAGTCCCATTGACCTACTTCAATGGTCATCTATTAGGCACTAATATATTTATCTTATCTAATGAAGCACCAAATACATACAAGGAAAGGCACATTAGGGAAGTGATCAACCAAAGCTCCACCACTAATCCCTCAAAAATAGCCAAGCATCCTAATATTCATCTTGAATAAATCCCTCAAAGAGAAATGCCCTTCCAACTCGACAAGTTTGCCTCAAAGTGAGGCATCTCCAAAAACCATCTACCCTGAACCCTCCAACTCAAAATGGGATGACAAGCTAAACCCCAACTTGTCTTGATACCCTCTTAATGCCAACAATGAGATGGGTGTTGTGTAGAACACCTTCCTCGCTAAGAGGGAGTGTTAGTTATGTAGCTCGAACAAGTGTTCTAGTCTCAAGTGGTGTCAATGAGGCTAGAAACACAAGTGGATTAATTATCTCCAAGCCCAGTTTATTTTATAAAGTGAAAATGTCTTAATTAGATTTATTAACCAGTTTTTAATTATTTTCCCAAGTCTAACTTAGGGAAATGGGTTAATTAATCAGTATTAATTGAGACAAGTTGATTTCTCTCTAGTGACTTCTAGAAAAGTGATTTGATGGGGTCAAGATGATCTTAGCCATCGATTGTGATTAGATCGTGGTCATTGATTGCTCAACAAGAGATTATATGATTTGGATTGGATCGTTATATTGTTTTTCATCCATCTCGATGCATTTGAAGTGGAAAAAGTGGAGGAATCATCTCACGAGATCGTTTTTATCGTGGGACCCAGTTTGGCAAAACAGGGTCTGATTGGGTTATATTTTCTTTTTCTGATGAAATTAAAACTACTCCAGTTCCTGCCCCATCTTTTGTGCAAGAGCCATCAAAGAACAGTTTCCAAATATCAGTTTGATTGGTTCAGGACTTTCAACTACCTCTTCAATTTTGACTTTAGTTTTATGTTGGTTAGAAGTGAGCTGAAAACAACCAAAGTCTTGATCTATTGCATAAATTGGATGGTTCCTTGGTTGGTTAGTCTTACAAACAGTATGTATAAATCCTACCTCTCGGTATAATCTTAATTGCTCTCCTCCATAAACAGGAATAATAGCATATGACATATCCATCTATAGAGTTCCCCCTAATTTGGCACAGCAAGACCTAGAAAGGAGCATTCCAAACTTGGGAGGGATATCTATGACAACAATATCAAGTACTACACTTTTCACTGGAATTTGGGCAAGGGTAACCACTAGATCCTTGATCAATCCTAAACAGGGCACCTTTTTAGAATCAAAGGTGTACAGGTCATGGTAGGATCTAGTTATGTCGAGCTTCAAATGGTCCATGATAGATTTTGGCATAAGGTTGTGTGATGCTCCTGAATCAAGCATACAATTATACAACATGGAATCATTTGTTTTAAGAGTTACATAGAAAGGAGGCACTATCTCATCTATCATGTCTGAACTAGGGCCAAAAACTACTGCTGGTTTTTCATCTTGCAGACTTATGACATCACCTTCAACATCAACCGAGGTATTTTGTATCCATTTTGTGACTTGGCTTTTGTAACCAAGGTTTTCAGAAAGTTGTAACAGTGGAATGGGGATCTTAACCCTCTATAATTCTTTTTCAACATTAAATGTAATCAAAATGTTTTTACCAGCTTGGGTAGTATCAATTGACTAATCTAAGGGTTGAATAAGAGTTGTTTGAGCTTCAGCAGTTTTGGTACGTGGTTCAATTACTGGAGTTTCCTTTGGAGGTCTCCCAGGACCAGGCCTAGGCCTAAGATCATACCTCTTGTTTAATTCTGCAATTAAAAATTCAGAGAAAGCATGATATTTAGAGACCTGTGAAGATTCCTAATCTTCTTGAACCTGATTTTGTTGTGAGATAGGAATGATGGTTGTTTGATTGGAAGAAGAATCCATACTATTAATATCTTCAGTAATTGTCATAGTATTATCATCAGGTTGTTGGTCATCTATCAATAGAGGAGTAGGAATCTATTGATCATTGCTAGTTCTCTAAAGAATTTGTAATGGTGGATTTCTTTTATACTGACCTTGATTTTGGTTTTGGGGTCTAGTAACTGTTTGTTGTATTGTCGTAGGTTGGGTCTCAATCTTTGAAATCCTATTTGATAGGTTTCTAAGAAGAGATGTTATTTCATCTATTTTTGAATCTTCTGATTTAGTCTTAGAGGAACTAGAGGCTTCTTGAGCAAATTTGAGTTTTCTTTGGGCCTTTTCTTCCTTAAGCTTTAAAGAAGTTGAGGCTACCCTATTTGCTTCTACTTCTATAGCGTTTGTTTGCATATCTTCAAGAGTTCTTGAAGTTCTCTCTCGTAGCATAACAGCAAAGTCATCATCAAAAGCTTTAGAAAATCTAGACTTAGCTGCTGCTACAGGGGGCTTACAATCAACAGGCATTTTGTGATAGAGTTTATTGAATCTTTTGATAAAATCTGATACTGGTTCACCGAAGTTCCTTTTAAGCTCTTCAAATTCTGTGAGGAAGTAAAGAGGATCCTTTTTCACACCCCATTGATTTTTAAATATGGTTGTAAGCTCTTCCCAATTTCTAATGGAAGTTGTTGGTAACTGCCTAAACCAAATCCTCACATTTCCTTCAAGTGACTATACAAACAATCTCATATAAACATTTTCTTGTTCAATATTCATGTTGTCTACAAAGTCAAGGAAAGCTTGAAGATGGTCTTCAGCTGAGGGACCAATTTCTCCATTATACTTGGGAAGGTATTTTAAGTATCCAGCTGGGAATGCATCAAGGTTATTAGGTAAGACTAAGGCAGCATATCTAGCCTGTACAATAGGTCAGAAAGCCATGACAGCAAGTGGTGTATGAGGTGCTTGAGGTATATGAGGTGCTTGAGGTGTATGAGGTTGTCCAGGTGGAGTATGGTGTTTGTGTGGATGTAGAGGATGAAGAAGAAGTAGAGGAAGAAGATGGTGATTTAGGGGTTGATAAACTAGTTGGAGGTGAAGGAGGAGGAGATCTCCTGAAAGACTTCAAAGGAGTCTTAAGAACTAGCTTTGGGACCTGTAAAGGAATACCTTCTTTTGTTTCAAAGAGAGGATTGGTATATATAGAGAAGGTCTCCTCAAATTGTTTAGAAGAAGAAGCTTTAGGTCGGTCAAAGATGGAAAGAAAAGGATAGGTGGTAGGGGATATGAAATCTGTGGGTTATATATTCTGGTAGATCAACACCCAAATCAGATTCAGTTTTAGGTGATCCTGGTGGTAGTGTGGGTATTGGATGAGATTCTAATGAATGAATAAGGTAGGTTGACTTAAAATCAACTCCTCTATCTAGAAGTTCAGCAACCCTAGGTGATAAATGGGAGTAATCAGGATCAGATGGGATATTACTATAGGGGTCAAATGATTCTAATTCTTCAGACTGTAGGACTGAAGAGGAAGAAGAAGATGGATGGTGTCCCCTTTTAGAACTGGCTTTTCTCAGAAGCCTTTCAGGATCTGACAGAGGACTAACTATGTCAACTTCTGAACGAGATCTGGTATGTTTAAAAGGTGCCAGCTTGGGAGTCTGGATTCACCTATGCAAATGATTTTAACCTTTCTAAACCTTTAATCACCTTTAAAGGAAAAGAATGAATGAATATCGTTGTCCCAAGGGAAACTTAAATGAAATTCAAATCCCCGGCAACGGCGCCAGTCTGATGTTGTACCTCTGAGATAGTAGTAGGTCAGCTACCAATGCCAGAGCATCTAAAATAATTGTTTTGGGGTTTTTGGTTTTAGTTTTGGAAGACCAATGAATGAAGACAGATGTAGAATTGAAGTAATTAATCCTTTGGGTTATATTAATATCTCAGCACAGGGCTGCTATAAAGCTTTACACAGTGATATAGGTCAAAATAGTGGTGAGAAGAAGACAGCAAAAAATATGATTATCACAGTTTCCAGACTGTAAAACAGAACAATCATAAGTAGGAAAACCTTCTAAACTACGTTCCAAAGGTTCAAGGCAGTATACTTAAGCTTACACAAGATGCTGATGATTTATTGATTAGAGGGGATTAGCTAAACAAACAGTTCATTAATCCATTCTCTTAATAGATGATCACTTCAGGAGCTTATAGGAATAAATTGAGACACAATTCTTCCTACCTAGATATCTCTATAAGTCATAAGCATATGAAGAAAAACATAATGATTGATAACTGGAAAAACTTACAGGATAACACAAACTGTGTAAAACCAGATTCAGAATCCTCTGCTTTGTATTAAGGTTCCAGAAAGACTGAGTACATCAAGTGTCTAGAAAAGCTTCCTTCAAAGGTGGCTTCCAGGTTCAAAGTAGAATTAATAGTCAAGACTTAACAAGCAATGAACAATGAATCTTGAACTTCGAACTCGTAACATCTGAAGAAGAGAGTTATTTATACAATAATAAAACTAAGAAATATCCTAAAACTGATTAAGATTTATTCTAGGAAAGGAAAAGATCTTCATGCAAGCAGATAGGGGCAGCTATTGAACTGCATCTTGCTGTCCTTTTTATTCAGGCTGTGTTGGCTTTGTTGTCTGATATTTTGCCCTTTAAGCTATTAGATTGTTTGAATCCTTTACACTTGGTTGATTTCTTCATTTGATCTTTCATCTGATACTCTTTAAACTCTGTAAATATCCTTTGACCCTGCTGAGTAGCCTTTACTATGTCCTTTTTACCTTTACTGTGCATTTCAGGTTTTTACTGTGTTTTCCAACAATAAATCCTTTTGATTTTATGTTACAGGGTAAATGAATTGATATGATCTTCATATTTGTCTTCAAACTGTATGCAGGCTTTTTCTTTGTAAGCCTGGAACAAAAGTCTTTACCTGCAAAACACAGAAACTGTTAAGAAAAACAAGGGTGACAGAGAAGGTGGTCAATGGCTTTATTGAGCTTGAAAGGACATTGGAAGGAGTCTAGAGCGTATCAGAAGGTAAAATGATGGTTTTATTGGTCGCAGAGGCTTATGGAGGCTTCGCTGTGTAAAACAGGCAAAACAGAGCAAAATGGCGTTTTTTGCGTTTAAACGAAAAAACGGTCTTCTTTTTGAAATATGGCGCAAAGTGAACAGTGTCATTTTGTCGTTATGCAGGAGGCGGTTTTGGTTTTCATCGCACCGCTTTATGAGGCGCGGGCGGTTTTGGGAGGGGTCACCCGATGCAATCTGAGCATGACACGTAACGATGGGAGGATGGTGGAACATTGCTTTTCGGGTGGGTAATGCCCGTAGAAAGAGCCAACCCGAAATCGCCGAGGGCCGTTGGATTTGAATGCCTTATATCGGACGGTGGTGGAGCGAAAAAGCAGTACGGAAGGGCTCAACGATCAAATATGGCGGTAATGGCTTTATTGTGGGTTAAAACTGAGATTAGCAGGTTTTTATTATGGGTTAAAACCTTGAAAAACACGGTATGGCGGACTTGAAATTTTATGAACTAGGGCGGATAAATGACATCGGGTCCAGGCTAATCGCATATCGCAATCGAAGTTTAGCAGAGGAAGGCCCATCGGAAAGGAATGCAATAGGGGTCGGACGCGACGTGGGAATAAATCATGTATGATACTGCATCGGGTTCGGGTTCCCATCGCAATCGGAGATCACAATGGTGGAAGGTATATGCATTAGCCAAGACTTGGGATGGAGGCAGATGCGATATGGCTATGAAATATGATTTGTATTTCGTCGGGTCCGAGTCCATTGTGCATCGCATATCGTAATCGGAGGGGAATGGATGCACGTTGAAAAAGCTTGCAATCCGCCGATGTGATGCTTTATTAAATGTATAGTTTTTATAATAAAACTAAGGGTTTTGGGGTATTTTAATAAAAGGAGCTAATATATACGGGAAAGGGAACTTTTAAGGGTTTAATACGTTAAGTCAATGTTAATATGAAATATGAGCGGAAAAGGGGAAATACACGCGAAAAGGGGAAATATAGGCAAAAAAGGGAATTATAGGCGGAAAAGGGAAATACACTAAATATAATGCTTTTTCATGGTTTATTTGCTTTTCGCATATGCATCAATACTTAGGCTAAACATCTTTTTGTGGGTTTTTCGAGTAAAAAGGGATTTAACATGGTAAAAAGGGATTTTACATAGGGTTTTCACTTTTCCTAGGTAAAAAGGATTTTAACCTTAGGAAAAGGGGTTTTTTATGGAAAATGAATGAATATGAATGTATGAAGGTAGGAAGGGGAAATTAGTGAATATAGGGATGAATGGGAAGTTAATTAATTGATCTTGTAGACCTTCATTTGCTTTGTGTAATTGCCTCATGGACATAGAAACATATGGTAAAACATGATAAATGTACATTTTGTCCAATGAATAATCAAACTTCTGCAACCTTTCTTCTACTTACCCTTCACTTATCCTATCAATTTTTCTTAACTTAATAGGTTCCTTCAAGCGAGCAAACCCTTTTCCTTTCCTTTTATTTTACAAAAGCAAACTATCTAAATCTACCCTTATAACCTCCAAGGGCTCAGATTAAATTGATGAGCACCTTATTATTCTCTACCTAACTACTGATCTGCCAAGATTAAACAGTTTGGCCAAATCTTTATTCTCTAACTATAACATCAAATTTAAAGCATGAAGCAGTCAAGATTAAACTTTTTGACTGTCATGGGTTGTGGCATTTAAGACAAGCTGCACACAACCATTATTTTGCAGAAACATAGTAGTGGCATTTAGACTTGCTCACTTTCAGAGTTTATTTGTTTTCTTTTCTTTCTAACCTAACATTTTCTTTTTGTCTTGATTTTTTAGGACATCTAACCTAACATTTTCTTTTTGTCTTGATTTTTGAGGACATCTGACCTAACATTTTCTTTTATATGGACATCATCATCAAGATATTTTCTTTAAAAACATTTTATTCACTATTGTTATGTCCATATCCTAACTTAACATTTTTTCAAATATTCTATCTTATCAAAACCAAAAAATGCTACAACAATGTGAAAATCGAATTTTTTGCTTGGATTGAGGAAATTGAATTTCCTACATGGAAGTTTGAAGAGATACGCACAGCAGTGGCAGAGGTGTCAAAGAGCAACAGTTTGGTTTGAGAAATTTATGGAAATTGTTCCCCTCTTCACTCACATACATCCACACTTGGCATTAAACTTCACTTCAAGCTCCACGCAGCATCAGGAAAGGCCCTCGCAGCTCTATGCATGGTAAGATTGAGATGTCTCGTCCTCTAGTTGTGCAATTTCTTTCATTAATTAACTCAACTTCCATATTGAAGCAACTCATTGGCTTATAATTTCATGCAATTTTCACTTAGATAATTGTCATAACACATCATTTTCATTTAGAGTCTTGTAAGTTGGTATTTTAAAGCATTGAGTAATCTCCATTTCATTATTTCCATTGAAGCATCATTTCTAGTTCATATCATATTGTGCTAAGTACAAATCTTGATCACAAATATCATTGGCATATCTCTATTGGAAGCACATTTTCATCAACATATCTCATTGGAAGCATTTCACTCATATTTGGGCATTTCACTTACATACTAAATTACAATTGCATCTCTAAAAACTACCTCCAACATAAGCTTAGTTGAATAGACATTTTTATAACAAATTTCTATGATTTTTCTTTCACTTGTCTACGACGTAAGGTTAAAACACATGACCTCACAATTCTTCTCATGGCTTTGTCCTGTTCTGGGAACAAATGCACGTGAATTGCAAGGATCCTGGGAAGGGTATCATTAATGACGGACTACTACCTCCTCAGTCCATCTTCCTTGCAACTCACACCAATCTTTACCTTGTCGTAAGAAATTGAAAGGGAAATTTCTAACCGTAGATAAAGCATCTAACTAAAATTAACCAAGATATCTTGCATTTCAAAGTCTAGATTGGCATCATCTCATTTTGCATCAACTTGATTTGTGGGCATTCTATCTTACTTGCAATTTTATTGTACTTGTTATCTAAGCTTTTGCTCATGGCTATTTGGTGTTGTTATATTTTATTTGAGCATTTCTTTCAAACTACAAGTTTTCCTTTCTTGCAAGTTATATTTTTAATCTGATTGCTCATATTTTCACGTTGTTTCTTGTCCTAACATCTATTTGGCATTTTCCATTCTTGCAATTTAATATATCTTGGAAGACACATTTTACATGCAAGTATTATGATTTTACTTTGAGCATATTATTTCTTGAAAGTATATTGGCACTGGTCTTGTTGAAATCCATTTGCTTATCTACATTGTTAATACTTATATGCTCATGGTTATTTGAACTTGCTTATCAGTTATTTGCTTTCAAGTTATCTTTCAAGTTGTTGAATGGTGAATGTTCTAGTGTACTCAAACTTGTTACCTTAACAAGCTTGTCTTTTAGAATCCATCCTTAGGGTCCACCCCCCTTTGGCTTTAGATAGGAGAGAGCCTAGACGAAGCGAATTTGGATTAGGTGACAACCCCTTCTCTGAGCTTTGCCACCAAGGCCACACCTAGTGGGGTTGAGGATTTTCCCCACATTAACGAAGGTGTGTATGAGAGGCAACAACAGCTCCTAAAGATGAATCTACCCAATGTCTAAAACAATTAGGGCAAGGAAATAATATCACATGGGCTTAACCCTTCTAGACACCTTAATGATACCCTCGTCCTTTTGTATAGTGCACACATACCCTGGTTCCATGGGATGTGTCCAATATACCAAAGGACATGAATTGCAAGGATCGAGGCTCTCTCAGTCTCCTTGCTCCTCTTCTCCAACAATGCTCATGAAGAATGAGTGCTCTCTTGCCTTTTTCCCCCTTTTTAGCTTCATTAAGATGAGAGAACCCTAACCCTTTTGATCTAGGGCTGAGATTAGATCTCAACCCTCTAGATCAATGGTGGAGATCTTTTCCTCACTTGACCCCCTTTTTCATGTGTCCCCCCTCATTAATGAGTCTCCCTAGTCACTTTATAACTTTAAGTTGTACCTTGTACCTTTTTCACATAAAGTGACTTTAATATTATAAGGTACCATGTACTTTTTCTCATAAAGTCACTTTAAAAACATAAAGTGACTTTAATAATATAAAGTACATAATATTAAAGTACCCCATAAGGTGACCTTAAGTCACTTGACTTTAATAACTCAAAGTCATTTACTAAAACAGTGTTCTCATGTGTTTTCCTAGGCAAAAAGGAAAAAGATCTAGGATACACTCCCTTGGTACCCTTTTTCTCAAAACTCCCTCTTACCAAGGAAGTTTCTCACCACTCCCATCATTTCTATGAAGTGGATATGCTTACCCTTTTTGTACCATGTTGTCATCCACTACACTCGCCACATAACCACCCAACCTCTTAGGTGGTCTGCTCTCCCTCATTGACTCATGTGCTTATTTCAAGGTATCACAAAGTCATCTCGGCTTCCTCTTCCCTAAAGTAGCCTCATGCACTCAAGTGGGAACCTCATCCCCCAGAACCTGTGATCCTAATGAAGATGCCCTTGTGACCTGTAGCGAACCTATAACTTGTGTACCTGTCACCCTAGAAGTTAGTGATCCTCCTAACCCCTGTGCCTATACCTGTAGAGCCCAAAACCTGTAGTGTGCTCCCCTACTCGATAGTTTGTTGCTCTACATGATCATCCTCCCATGACCTCCTCGCGGTCCTGGTAGGTTGAAACATGAACCTGTAAAGTTTCCCATCACAGACACCAATCACTCTAGCAAATGTTATGCTAGATCCCCTGGGATACATAAGCACCTGTCCATCCCAAAACACACACTACATATCCCATGTCCTCAATACTGGAAAATGAAATAAGATTCCTCTTCGACCTGTCGCTCTGACCTTGGAGTTATCTCCAAGCAACACCTCCAAGTCTACATCGTCCTCTATAAGACTCGTAAAGTGCTCTCTCACTCTAGTCATATGGTATGATACTCCATTGTCTATAAGCCAAACTCTAGAGGATGTAACACTAGTGGCTAAACTCACCACTAAAGCAAACTCTGTGTCAAACTTGGTGGAAAACTCATCCACCTCAACTGATGCTACCACATCATTTTTCTTTCCCTTCTTGTTGGGACACTAATGCACATAATGACTCATCTGCAGACAAGCAAAGCATCTCACTTTGCTCATGTCCTTCTCGGACACTCGTTTCCCCTTCTATTGCTTGGCACCACTTGTGCGTTATTTTTTTGACTGTTTGGAGTCTTGGACTACTCTGGCGTAGCATTGGGCAAGTGTTATAGTCTCGGATTATGTCTAAGAGGCTAAGGAACTTGAGATCCCCAAAACCCAGCAAATGTTTTGAGAGAAAACACTTAGGAACCACTCAATTAAATTAATTGATCAATAATTAAAAAGTTCTTGTCTAACTTAGGAAAATTGATTAATTAATGTGTACTAATTGAGGAAATCGACTTTTGCTCTAGAGACTTCTAGAAAAATGATATGATGAATTCAAATTGATCTTAGCCTTCGATCACGATTAGATCTTGGTCATTGAAGCTCCAGCAAGAGATTATAAGAGCAAGTCAATGGAATGGAGATAGATAGTTGTGTAGCAAGGGAGCAAGGTAGTGTGAATTACCCAATGCGCAGTATTCAGCGAGGGCGTAGTTCGAACCAGGGAAGCATCAGTGAAAGGGTGTCAACAAAAGACGGAGAGAGGATTGCCAGGGGAGATTTCTTAAGTCAGAGAGAGGATCGAATTCACCTGCGGGAAGGTCGTACAAGCTGGTACAAATTCTCCAGTACGCATATTTGGATAGCAGATCGTTTTCCAGTTGTCGGGAATCAATTCTGGAAGGTATAGCGAGTTTTCCTAGTGCGAGTGTAGGATTGTCAAAGGAGTGCAGGATCAGACAACTTGAGATCCAGTTAGCCAATGCGCATTTCTAGCAACCAGTGCGCAGAGCAGAAGGGAGTACGAATTACTAGAGGAAGGCTGAGTTGGGTTTTGCAGAGGAAACAATGAGTTTCCAAGTCGATCTAGTAGTTGGAGTAGCGGAGAAATTTTTCTGGAGCTTTGCCAGTGTTTGGCAAGTAGATTATTGTACTCTCTAATTTTGCTAAAGAATAATAAAATAAACCCTCATCTGCCGCACAGATTTTCCCTTCGGATTTTTTTGGGGACGTTAGTCCAAAATAATTGTGTTAATATTTGTGTGTGTGCATCTATTTCTCAGTTCCAATTTTATTTCCACATTGTATTTGTTTTTGGTGAAGATTGCAGTAGTAAGCCATTCGTTATTTGTCGTTAATTAAATAACAGAAGACAAACAAATTGAAAATCTGTCTTTTGCAAGAGGGTTTGAAGCAGAGCACAAGGGCGTTTTGCCAAGAACAACGGTCTCGGGCAAGTGTAACCCCAAAAGGAAGACGCGGTGGAACGACGCACTGTTTTCTTGGGCAGCTAGCTCCCGGATGGATGAATTGCTACTTGACTACACTTCTGACTCCCTTGCTGTTGAGGATATTTGGGCCAATTTCTCTCGACCGGCTCCAGCATTGACTACACTGGTGATAGCCAGTACAGGTCACAAGGGTTGAGGCAGTTATAACTCAAATGGAAGATATGGCGGTCTCTCCGCAAACCCTAGAATCGACTCCGCCCCCGACAGTTACGGAAGGAATATTCATCCCAGAAGAAGGCCCGGAGTTACCCTTCCTACCCATTCCTTCCCCGTCGGACCTGAACATATGGTCGCAGGCCTTCCCGGCAGCAACAATTACCCAAGGTGGTGCGAGTGTTTTAGGAGAAGGACCGAGTAACTTGGGTCAAACAGCACAAGGATTGCTACCTGAACAAGTAGGAATCCTCGGGACTACCCCCTTCTATACAGCATTCCAACCAGTCGGCTCAGCCCCTCCTTCAGGCTACTTCATTGGCATTCCCGGACTGGACCATGCTTCGGAAGGAAATCATTCTGATTCAGAAGACATTGGCCTTGAGGAAGGAGAGCAAGCAGCTAAAGTGTGGCCAAAACATCCAAAAAAATCAAGGAATTCAAAAATCAGAGAAAGGGACAGGCGGTTAATCTTCGGAGAAGGAATCTCTATGGCTCAAGCGGCCCTCACGGAGAGCACGGTGTTAGTTGGAAGGGTGAGAGGCCGAAATTACTCCCCGATACGCCTTCGAAAGTGGACAGCGGAAATTTGGGGGAATCTCCTCATACAACTCCCAGGTATCCTCTCGCTTTCCAGGGGCTGGTTTGCTTTGATTTTCGCTCATCCAGACCAGGTAGACTGGGTCCTCACGCGGTACTAGCACATCGAGATGACACCAGTGCTATTGAAGCGATGGTCGCCAATGTTTGACCCAGAAAAGGAAAATCATGGAGCGGGGCCAATCTGGGTCCGATTGCCTGCTCTCCCGTTACAATTTTGGGGGGAAGAAATCTTCAAGGTAATAGGAGATGATTTGGGTGTCTATCTAGATCATGATAGAACCTACCAAGACACAGGATGCCTAGCATTGGCACGTATTCTAGTGCATCTAGATACCAGAGAAGGTCTGGTAGAGAGCTACCTGCTTCAGATGGGCGACATCACTCGGAGGCAAATTCTAGATTACGAAGGCATTCCCTTCTGTTGCTGCAAATGTCACGAAGTGGGGCATTTATACAAAGACTGTCCAAGAATTTCAGGGCAGAATCAGATCCCGGCCAAAGTGTTGGTCTCAGCCTCCACTCAAACTCTGGATTCAGATTTCGATTCTCAATTGGACCTCCAAGAAAGTACTCTGCCCTCTAGTCTGACTCCGCAGCAGGCCGTAGCTCACCATTTCGCAAGGGCATCGGATCGACCCCCTGAAAAATCCAGATCCCGGGACACGGCTTTCGCGGGTACTCCCTTCTCCACTCTTCCTCTTTTTTCTCATTCTATTGAAGGTTCAGTAAATTTATCATCTTCTTTGAACTGTGTCGTCTCTCAAGCTGAAGTTAATAAGTTATGTTCATCGGTTTGTCCTATTCCCGTTGTGCCTCCCTCACTGTCCTCCCCCATTCCCCAACCCTCTGTGGATAGGACCACCTGCCCGCTCGATGATCGCCCACTATCAAGTGGGCCTCATCGATATTTCCTCAGATCCCTTCCTGCTGCTCCCTCTTCGGTCTTAGGCCTAGACCTTGACCCCCTCCTTCAATTACTCTCAAGCCTCCAAGAGGCCATCAATCAAAAATTTCTAAGGCTATTAAAAGGGCTAGTGTTGAAGTAGCCTCCGGGGTCCAATCCCCAATCGACTGGGTTCTTAGAGCAAAGAGCAACCCTCACTCCTCTCCCCCATGATCTGTCTTTCCTTTAATTGTAGGGGTCTAGCCAACCCTGACAAAAAGCTGGCTCTCAAGAGGCTCTGTCTGTCTGAAAAGTTGGATGCTATTTTGTTAAAATTGGCAACTAGGGCCAAACTCCATGTGGTTCATCTTATTTATGGCAGCTGATATTTTTATTGGATCCCTCTCATCGAGAGGTGTAGGATTGATCTAAAGATCATCCGATTCCGATAAGTATTTATGAAGTTATGAATTTATTTATATTATAAAATAAATTGTCAAGTCGGCCAGCAACTTGAGTAGGCTCAGAAACCCAATAGACGTGTCTATTCATCATTTACATTTTTAGTATAAATAAGTGAGGACTTGAAGTCATTTGGACATATATTCTTGATGTGATCTCCTCCTCTCCACGTCGTAGGTTTTTGGAGAAGGAGAGACACAAAAAGAATACGCTTGCCTAGCTGCAGATCATGCCCTAATCCAATGCAATCATGAAGACATCTATACACAGTCAAAGTGATGCTCTAACTCGTTGCTAAGGAGAGGCCTAATACGCTGGTCATTGAGACACATTATGCAAGTCATGAAGGTATCCATCTGCAGCAAATGGAGACACCTTAACCGCTGTAAATGAAGACATATGTGCAGGTCATGAAGGTCCCTATCTGCAGCGAATGGAGACAACCTATCCACTGTAAAGAAGCCTTATACGCAGGCCCTTATATGTTGTCCAAGAAGCCTTATACGCAAGCCCTAATACGCAATAAGAGAGGCCTAATACGCACTCCAGGGATAGACACTAACGCAGTCAAGGGAGGCACTCATACGTTGTCCAGAAGCCCTAACACACAGTCAATAGGAACAACCCTGAACGCAGTCAAGGGAAGCACTCATACGCTATTCAAACAACCCTAAACACAGTCATTAATGGAGGCTATTATACACTGTCCAAGCAGCCCTCAACGTTGTCAATGGAGATACTTAATACGCAGCCCCGATTCATTATACAAGGAGATCATTAACACAGCAAACCCTATATGCAACAAATAATGGGACTGCGTGGAGAATTCTGGAACTATAGCCTAGTTGCTTTGTTAGGCTGCAAGCCATAGCAAGCAGCTAAGGTTGATATGCATATGGTTGTATAATGAAGCAACAGAAGGACAGTGTTGCAGCATGATGAAGCAATGAGAAGTTATAACAACTGCATGATGGGCACATTAGCAAGGGCCATCATGATGCACATTAGCAAGGGCAGCATGATGATGAATAATGCACATTAGCAAGGGTAGCATAATGATGAATGATGCACATTAGCAAGGACAACATGATGATGAATGATGCACATTAGCAAGGACAGCATAATGATGAATGATGCACATTAGCAAGGGCAGCATGATGATGAATGATGCACATTAGCAAGGGCAGCATGAATCAGTGGGCATGATAAATAATGAGCAGCATGATGATGAGAGCAGGAGCAGCTCAGTCATTAAGGTTCAATACATGTGACAGTACAGCATGGTGTCACACGGCTATGTGCAGCTAATGGACGAAAGGCAGCACTATGATAGGTGAAGGAGTCACCTTAGAGAATCAGTTGAAGCAATATGTCTTCAACTGATCTCATGCAATATCAAAAGTCAAAATATTGACTTCTATTGTAAATGTACTATCTCTCTCACTTTCTCTGTTGAACTTTGAAGAACATAAAAGAAGAATTGATCAAGGGTTTCCCCACATTGGGGTTTGTCCCTGGCTAGCACCACATCTTGTGTCCTCTTGTCTTGGCTTGTCTTCTGCGATTTATATTTAATTTCTATCTGCAGTTTACTTTAATGTTGATGTGAGCTAACTGTAAAAATTGAAATAAATTGTTCTAGCATAGAACATACCTAAAATTAACATGGTATCAGAGCTGAGGTGAAGACAATGCCCAAGCAAGAGTGAAAGAGCAATCACCGAAGACAGTTGGGATAGGACAAAAGGATCAATGGGTTCCTCATCCCTCTTCTAATTCACCAAGGGTGAAGTCGAAGCAGAGAATATTATCAGAATGGCGCAGCGGAAGTTTCTGATGGCCTACCTAAAGATCACTTCATTGGGAAGTTCGGATCTAAGGGTGGAAGGAAAGGCGGATGCCTTGGTTACAATAAGTTCGGCCATTATGCGAAGGAGTGTCTAAATGGCAGAGACATCTTCAATGATCAAAGGAATGACAAGTAATGCAGGTCATCAAGGACACGGCCGACTCTTCAGAGAAAGCAAGGAACCCCAGGTATGAAGAATCAAATATTGTTTCTGATAAGATAAAGAAGTGTTATCTTGTATTGGCCCTCTCCTTCAGATTCTTTGGAATCTGGCTTATTGATTGTAGTGCTTCAAGGCACTTCATCGGATAGAAGGGTACACTCTCTAATTTGGTAGAGATGGAAACAATCGTGGGATTATACTTGGAGCCGATGCCACCTATCCCGGAAAGGATGTTGGGAATGTTATCCCTCAACTGAATGGGGGTAACTCAATTCATTTACAGAATCTCTTTTATGTACTTGATCGCAAGAAGAACCTAGTTTCCATTTCAGCAATGGAAGTCGAAGGTTACAGGGTGGCACTCATCGATGGGCAGGTCCACAGGTGTGGAACAACCCGAGGGGTTTGAGATTGATAATCAGGAATCTCACGTATGCAGGTGGAAGAAAGCCCTCTATGGCTTGAAGCAAAACACCCTGGGCGTAGTATGAGAGGATCAATAGCTGTCTGATGAAGCTGAGATTCACTAGGAGTGAAACCGATCCAAACCATCCGAAGGTTGTGGATGATAGACCTCTCATACCAGCACCTTATGAGGACGACCTATTTCTGACTGGTGCAAACCCTCTCATTTGCAAAAGTAAGAGGGAGTTGGATTTCGGATGTGGAATAATAAACTGCAAACCTGTGACTACCTCAGGAATCTTAACTTTCAGAAGTTATATGGTAGTGATGTCGAACCAGATTTGGGAAATGCCTCTGAGTTTCATAAACTCATTCGCGTTGATGTTCTTGGTGAACTTCCGTCCGAACATATGTATTGCAGTTAGCATGATGAGCTCATATTTGGTTGAGCCTCACTAGATTGGTGCCAAGAATCTTCTGAGATATCTCCGCGACACAATCTCTCATGGATTGAGATACACTGCCGAAAATATGAAACCACATGATTATTCTAATGTTGAGTGGGCAAGCAGTGTGGAGGATCATTAGAGCACTTCTCAATGCTGGTTCTCCTTGGGATCTGCTTCGATATCCTGGATGAGCAGGAAGTAGAAGTCGGTGGCTTTGAGCACTGCCGAGGCAGAGTATATTGCTGCTAGCATGGCCACCTGTGAGGTCTGGATGATGTGTTCTCCATGACGACTATGTAGTAGGATGATTAGTTCTCCTGTGAGGTCTGGATGATGTGTTCTCAATGACGATTATGTAGCAGGATGATTAATTTTCCTATGAGGTCTGGATGATGTGTTCTCCATGACGATTGTGTAGCAGGATGATTAGTTCTCCTGTGAGGTCTGGATGATGTGTTCTCCATGACGATTGTGTAGCAGGATGATTAGTTCTCCTGTGAGGCCTGGATGATATGTTCTCCATGGCGATTGTGGAACAGGATGATTCGCTCTCCTGTGGGCCAGGATGATTAGTTCTCCATGGCGTCCACTGGACAAGATGATTCGTTCTCCTATGGGCCAGGATGATTAGTTCTCTGTGGCATCCACTGGACAGGATGATTCGCTCTCCTGTGGACAGGATGATTAGTTCTCCTGTCAAGGCATCCTACCCATGCAGTCTGGGACTCATGGGAAGTACCTCTCATCTGATCAATGAGCAGGGAAATGAGGATAGGGACCATAGTAGTACCGATGGATGCATCGTTGTATCTACCATACTCCCTATGCTAGGATGACCTTCATTGATCTGAGACCAGTGAGAGTGGTACATACTATGATGCTGACTTCGGGTCGGTTGAGACTAGTCTGGGACCAGTGGTACACTCTCTAAGACTGATGATACTAGTCTAGGACCAGTAGTAGGAGTTGTACCCACTATGACGCTGACTTCGGGTCGGTTGAGACTTGCCTGGGACCAGTGATACATACTCTGAGACTGACTTCAGGTCAATGGAGGACTGGTCTCGGACCAGTGAGAATGGTACATACTATGACGCTGACTTCGGGTCGGTTGAGACTGGTCTGGGACCAGTGGTACACTCTCTGAGACTGATGACACTGGTCTTGGACCAGTAGTAGGAGTGGTACCCATTATGACGCTGACTTTGGGTCGGTTAAGACTGGTCTGGGACCAGTGGTACGCACTCGACACTGACTTCAGGTCAGTGGAGAATGTTATGAGACATTCTCGATCAATTCTTCTTCTTCATGGTTCAGTAGAGCAGAGCTGAGCAGAGCAGAGCTATACAGAGTTGAGCTGAGCAGAGCTTAGCAGAGCAGAGCTATGCAGGGCACTGATGGCAAAGATAGTACAGTCAGATATATGGATCAGCGGATGGAGTTCTCCCTAGTTGAGAGGGAGTGTTAAAATTGGAAACTAGGGCCAAACTCCATGTGGGTCATCTTATTTATCGCAGTTGATATTTTTATTGGATCCCTCTCATCGAGAGGTGTAGGATTGATCTTAAAATCATCTGATTCCGATAAGTATTTATGAAGTTGTGAATTTATTTATGTTATAAAATAAATTGTCAAGTCGGCCAGCAACTTGAGTAGGCTCAAAAGCCCAATAGACGTGTCTATTCATCATCTACATTTTTAGTATAAATAAGTGAGGACTTGAAGTCATTTGGACATATATTCTTGATGTGATCTCCTCCTCTCCACGTCTTGGGTTTTTGGAGAAGGAGAGACACAAAAAGAATACGCTCGCCTAGCTGCAGATCATGCCCTAATCCAACGCAGTCATGAATACATCTATACACAGTCAAAGTGATGCTCTAACTCGTTGCTAAGGAGAGACCTAATACGCTGGTCATTGAGACACATATACACAGGTCATGAAGGTATCTATCCGCAACAAATGGAGACACCTTAACCGCTATAAATGAAGACATATACGCAGGTCATGAAGGTCCCTATCCGTAGTAAATGGAGACACCCTATCCACTATAAAGAAGCCTTACACATAGGCCCTTATATGTTGTCCAAAAAGCCTTATACGTAGGCCCTAATACGCAATAAGAGAGGCCTAATACGCACTCCAGAGATAGACACTAATGCAATCAAGGGAGGCACTCATACGCTGTCCAGAAGCCCTAACACGTAGTCAATAGGAATAGCCCTGAACGCAATCAAGGGAAGCACTCATACGCTATTCAAACAGCCCTAAACACAGTCATTAATGGAGGCTATTATACACTGTCCAAGCAGCCCTAAACGCTATCAATGGAGATACTTAATACGCAACCCTGATTCATTATACAAGGAGATCATTAACACAGCAAACCCTATACGCAGCAAATAATGGGACTGCGTGGAGAATTCTGGAACTATAGCCTAGCTGCTTTGCTAGGCTGCAAGCCATATCAAGCAGCTAAGGTTGATATGCATATGGTTGTATAATGAAGCAACAAAAGGGCAGTGTTGCAGCATGATGAAGCAACGAGAAGTTATAACAGCTGCATGATGGTCACATTAGCAAGGGCCATCATGATGCACATTAGCAAGGGCAGCATGATGATGAATGATGCACATTAGCAAGGGCAACATAATGATGAATGATGCATATTAGCAAGGACAGCATGATGATGAATGATGCACATTAGCAAGGGTAGCATGATGATGAATGATGCACATTAGCAAGGGCAGCATGATGATGAATGATGCACATTAGCAAGGGCAGCATGATGATGAATGATGCACATTAGCAAGGACAGCATGAATCAGTGGACATGATAAATAATGAGCAGCATGATGATGAGAGCAGGAGCAGCTCAGTCATTCAGGTTCAACACATGTGACAGTACAGCATGGTGTCACACGGCTATGTGCAACTAATGGACGAAAGGCAGCACTATGATAGGTGAAGGAGTCACCTTAGAGAATCAGTTGAAGCAATATGTCTTCAACTGATCTCATGCGATATCAAAAGTCAAAATATTGACTTCTATTGTAAATGTACTCTCTCTCTCACTTTCTCTGCTGAACTTTGAAGAACATAAAAGAAGAATTGATCAGGGGTTTCCCCACATTGGGGTTTGTCCCTGGCTAGCACCACATCTTGTGTCCTCTTTGTCTTGGCTTGTCTTCTGCAATTTATATTTATGTTCTATCTGCAGTTTACTTTAATGTTGATGTGAGCTAACTGTAAAAATTGAAATAAGTTGCTCTAGCATAGAACATACCTAAAATTAACATATTTTCCTTCAAGAAACTCTGGGGGAAGGTCACCAGATAAATAAGCTTCTCTTAAGTTTTCTCCCAACCTGGGATTTTCATTTTTTGGATGTGAAGGGTCGCTCTGGTGGCTGCGCCTTGGGGTTTAACACTCGTTCTACAAAAATCCTCAACTTTTGGGGAGGAGAATATTTTCTTGGTGCAAATATCTGGTCTATGGAGCTCGGCAGACCATTTAGGATCATCAACATCTATGGCCCTTGCCAGAACAGAGAATTATTCTGGAACAGAATCATGGAGGCTAATTTTATGAATCAAGATAATATCATTATTGGTGGAGATTTAAATTTCTCCCTTGGATCAGCGGAATCCTGGGGTTTCAGGGGTCAAAGTGATCATCTCATAGCATTTTTTGAAAACTTGTTGGATGCTCACGAATTTCTAAATATTGACCCTGTTAAACTCAAGCCAACTTGGAGGAATCGTAGATTGGGGGTAGATGCCCTTGCTAGAAGATTGGACCGATTCTTGATCAAAGCCCCTCTTATGGCAAGTTTAATTCTCTTTCGTCAATGGGTGGGGAGTGGTGGGATCTCTGATCACTCTCCTATATTTTTGGAGCTCAAGGGTAATCTTTCTAAACCCTCTTCACCTTTTAAATTTAACTCCTCCTGGTTGCTGGAGCCGAGTTTCAGGAACTTGGTCTCAACCACTTGGATCCATTGCTCCCAAAATGAAACCTCCTCCCCAGGGGAGCTCTTTGCAAAAAATCTAGCAGTTCTAAAAGGCAAAACAATAACCTGGGCCAGATTAAAACAAAGAAAAGAAGATCAAGATCTTCAAAGAATTGAAAAGGTTCTACTAGCCTTCGAAGAATCAACTCCCACAGGATCAAACTCGGCAGAACAAAAGTTGCAACTGATTCAGTTGGAAACTGACAGAATAAAGCTTCTTCGCTTAAAAGAAGAAACCTGGAGGCTCAAGAGCAGAGCAATCTGGCTCAAAGCAGGTGATGAAAATTCAAAGTTCTTTCAACAATATGCAAGGGGTCAGAAAGCCATTAACTCAATCTGGGAATTACAAGACTCGAAAGGAAGGAAAGTGGGAAATTTTGAACAACTAGCTAACATGGGGATTAGACATTACTCTAATATCTACAAAGCCCCCATTGGAATAACCCTTCCAAGCATGATTTGCACTGCTAAAGCTCCGCCCAGATTCATCGAGCCGGAGGAAATTGAAGAACTAAACTCTCAGGTTACTAGAGAAGAGCTTGAAGCTGTGCTGAAGTGCTTTCATAAGGATAAGAGCCCGGGTCCTGATGGGTGGCCGGTTGAATTCTTCAGTTCCTTTTTAGATTTAATTGGATATGATCTCATCCAGACCACTGAAGAAAGTCGAAAGTCTGGCAGAATTTTGGAGGCCTTCAACTCGACTTTCCTGGCCCTTATACCCAAATCTGATAACCCTTCCTCTTTTGAAGATTACCGACCCATATCCCTCTGCAATAGCATTTACAAAATCATATCCAAAACAATAGCCCTCCATATTAAACCCTTTCTCTCTCAAATGATATCCAAGGAACAATTTGCCTTTCTCAACCATCGCCAAATCCATGAAGCAATTGGTACTGCTCAGGAAGCTCTTCACTCGATTAAGAAGCTCCATAAAAAGTCTGTCATCCTAAAAATTGATCTTTCCAAAGCCTTTGATCGTACCTGTTGGTCCTACCTCAGGATAACTCTCACTCACATTGGCTTCCCCTTTGCTTTCATCAATTGGATCATGGGTTGTCTTACTTCAGTCTCCTTTAGTATTCTCATCAATGGAGCGGCTTCGGGTTTCTTTCATGCAAAACGAGGCCTTAGACAGGGATGTCCTCTCTCCCCGCTGCTCTTTCTCCTCATCATGGAAGGCTTCAGCAGACTGATAACAAAAGGCAAAGAGGAAGGCTCTTTGGCTGGAGTCAGGCTCTCGGATATGTCCTCTATAACCCATCTTTTATTTGTTGATGATGTTCTGATTTTTTTAAATGGATCTTTTCAAGACTCATATGCTTTCAAGGCTATTCTAGATCTTTTTTGTATAGCTACAGGCATGCAGCCAAATATTGCAAAATCAACTATTATCATAGTTTCCTGCCAGTTGAATGAAGCAAGATTAGCTAGCCAATTTTTTGAATATGAGCGTCAAGATCTAGATGATGGTCTTAAATATTTGGGTTTCAAATTGAAACCAAATGGTTATCGCATAGCAGATTGGACTTGGCTTATAGCCAAGATTGAAAGCAGAATCAATATTTGGCAACAGAGATGGCTTTCTAGAGCAGGTAGGCTAACTCTCCTCAAGTCGGTCCTACAAGCTATTCCGGTTTACTGGATGTCGCTGGCCTGGATTCCCAAAGGCATTTTAAAAAGAATTCAACAATTATGTTGTCGCTTCCTTTGGCGCGGACAAATTCCAGGGAGAACTTTTGCTTGGGTCCGTTGGGACAGCATTGACAAACCCAAAAAACTGGGGGGTTGGGGCATAAAAAATTTGCATTTATTCGTTGAGGCTTTGGCTGCAAAACTGGGCTGGCAACTTATTAATTCCATAAGTCTTTGGCAGGAAATCACTTATCATAAGTACATATATCCGCTCTCAATTCTAGAATGGATCCATAGACCTTCAGTTCCTACAGCTGGATCCTCCATAATTTGGAAAGCATTATCTCAGTCTATCTCTCTGATCAAGCGTGGTCTGGCTTGGAAAGTTGGCAATGGAGTTCAAGTGAGGATTGGTTTGGACGTGTGGAGTGGATGTGGGAATGGCCATATTCTCCCCCATCCTCTTTGCAATTTCCTTCAAGACTTAGGCATCACCCACTTATCACATATAGCAGATGATATTCAGGACAGGTGGCAAAACCAGACCTGGAAGGACCACAGAACACTCAACATTCCAGCAGTTTGGGTCGATGATTGGCAGAGATTCATAGGCTCATTAGAGGAGGCCAATGTGCGTATAAACGACAATCAAGATGTCCTTATCTAGGCATTGGATCCCCAAGGCAGATACTCCCCCAAATCAGGTTATGCTTATACAATGGTAGCCAGACACACGGGTGATTTCTCTTGGTGGTGGAGTCATATCTGGAAATTAAAGGCCCCTCCCAAATCTAGGCTTTTCATGTGGTGCATTTTAACAGACAAGGTTCCCACTGAACTAATGCTAAGGCGTCGTGCAAACTGCGGGCCTTCTAGATGTTGTCTGTGTAGGATGTAGGAGGAAGATACTTCTCATCTCTTCTTTACCTGTTCTGTCTCGAAAGCCTTCTAGCAAAGGATCCTCACTTCACTAAATCTACATATTGATTGGTCAGGACGAGATATTGAAGAGGCTTGGCAAAGATGGTGGATAAAAGCCAACTCTCAGAAAACTAGATGCCTTCCACTACTAATTTGTTGGGGAATCTGGCTTAACAGGAACAAATCCATTTTCAAGAATGCCAAAATAGATTGGGACTCCTCCAGTATTTCGCTGTTGGCTTTATACAATTCGCTCCCGGAGGACCAGGACATCCGACCCCCTCGGATCATTACCCAGGAATCCATAGACATAAACTCCCCCTGGGGTTATTTTGATGGCTCGGCACAAGCTAAAGGCTATGGTGGAGGGGCGGTGCTACATATGGATAATATAGTGTCTTATAGAATCAAGGTCGGCCTTGGCAGAGGCACCAACAACTATGTTGAATTGAGCAGTCTAAAATACCTTCTCCTTTTTGCAAAAGAACAAAATTGCCAACAACTTCAGATATTCGGAGACTCACAGCTCATAATTAACTGGACAAATGAAGTTAATCATTGTCACTTGCACACACTTAGAGATATTCTGACTGATATCCTTTCTCTAAAGTCCCAATTTGATTCATTTGCATGCTCACATATATACAGGGAAAGGAATGAGATCGCTGATCGTTTATCCAAAGAGGCAGCGCAGCTGAACAGAGGTCAATGGCAGATACAGGAATACAGGGGCGGCAGTTTCTACAGTTACTATCATCGTCCTTTTATGGACATGATTGGTTCCTATCAGAATGATCACTAGATCATTCAACAACTTTTCTTTTATTTTCTCCTTCTATGTATATAACTTACCAGTTTTCAGTATATTTTTGGACAAAACTCATTCTCAGAAACTTACTAGACTTCTCAGAAGTTTAATATTAGTAAGCATCATAATAGTTTTTGTAAAGTTTATAACAGCTCTAAACAGTACTCCCTTTTTGCTGACAGCAGTTCACATCTGCATTATCATACAACATGTAATTTTCTTATCTTTTTAATGAAAATTACTCCTTTTCTGAGGAAAAAAAAAGAAGACAAACAAATTGTATCAGTTAGAAGAATAGTTTCCAGTTTCTTGCAATCCTAGGTTTTTCACATTGTGGACCCCTTCTTCTTCTTGCCATTAGCTGCAAGGGCAACATTCTCCTCCTCATCCACCCCACCACGCTGGCTGCCACTCTTGGCACTCCTCTTGGTCTCCCACTAGATGGAATCATCCCATATCCTCCTCCAATCAAGAAAATGCTCTCTGGCAACAATGCCATCTATGAATCCATCCCACTACTTGGGAAAATCATGCAAAGTCGTCCTGACCAACTGGTCTTCAGGGATAGCCTCTCCCACCGCAGCCAACTCATCTCTCACCTGTGTGATCTTGGTGAGGTATGAGGTCACCGTGTCAGTCTTGGTCTTCCTATTCTCATTGGAGCTCTAGTGAAGTGTTACTAGGGAATCCCACATCTCATGGGAAAACTTCTTCCCTGTGACATGACGGGATAGCTGGTCTTTAATAGCATCAAGAATGATTCTCCTTGCCTTCACATTTCGCTTGTGGAAGTCTGCCAACTGAACTGGATCAATGGGAGGTTGTATTGCACTCTCTACAATATCCCACAACTCAACTTCCCCAAGCAGCAACATCATTCTTTCCTTCCATGGCAAATAATTCTCAGCCCCACTCAGCCTATCCTCCACCCTCAAACCAGTAGCCCTGACCCTCTCAACCAACACTGTTTCTCAATTACTGAAAAAATAAAGGGACAAACAGCCTCCCTCTCAACCACTGTTCTCTAGTATATAAGGCAGATTTTATGCTTTTTGTAGGTTCTATATCAGCTGAAAGTTCACTGTTGTAGGTTCATAGCTCTGATACCATGTAGAAAAATGAGGTTTCTGTAGCCCTCTCTAGTTTCAATTTACTTTGCGTATGGTTTAATGCCCGCAGCCCCACATGTTAAGCTGATATATAAAACTTAATGAAAATTCAAAAGAAACATTACAGGACTACCACTACCCTTTCACTTTTCAGCTGATAGAAAATTTTAACAAGCAATCACACAAATATGAGACACTTATTTTTTATCAACTTTGACCCTGGAAAAAACCACAAGGGTAAAACCAATCATAAGGAGAATTTTATTTTGCTTTTTCTCAAAGAATTTACATAGCAATAAATTACAATATCAGTGTACTTATCTCTCCCAGATTTATTGTGCCACTTCCCACCCACTAAGAGTCTTAGTTTTAGTGCCACTGTCATACCTTATCAGCTCATAAATTCATGCCACAACCAGCTATTTTCTCCCTTGAATCTCATGCTACAGGTCAGCTACTGTCCCTCAAAGTTTGGGCCAGTCAACTCAAAAAATTCTCCACAAATTTCAGTCAACTGTACTGACAAATTCCCTCGAATTCTATGCAAAGAATCTCCTCGATTCTTGTGTTGTATGTGCCTGAAATCTCAACCTCAGACCTGACTTTCCTGCCTGAAATTACAGACCTGTCAGGCTTTGCTCCTTTAATTTTGGGTCAGATATTTCCTTAATCTCTGCGCTGGAACAGACCTTATGACTCAAGTTTGTTTCTTTGTTGTAAGACCTTAAACTCGGGTCTGAAATCTTCCTCATAAAGCGCTGGAAATATGCCTGGAAACTCGCACTTACACTAAGCCTTGACCTCGAACTATATGCCAGTATCCTTGCCTGAAATATCGGCCTGATGGATAACTTCTCCTTGCTGTAAGTTTTCCTCTCCTGCAAAATAGCTCTCACAGCCACTGTTCTCTCCTCCTCTTCTCAGCAGAGGCTATCTCAGCCTCCCTCCTCCTCCTTGAAGCTCTCTCAACCTCTTTGAAGCTCTCTCAACTTCCTTGCTCCTCTTCTCCAACAATGCTCATGACGAATGAGAGCTCTCTTTCCTTTTCCCCCTTTCTAGTTTCATTAAGATGAGAGAACCCTGACCCTTTTGATCTAGGGCTGAGATCTAATCTCAGCCCTCTAGATCAATGGTGGAAATCTTTTCCTCTCTTGACCCCCTTTTTCATGTGTCCCCCTCACTATTGAGTCTCCCTAGTCACTTTATAACTTTAAGTTGTACCTCGTACCTTTTTCACATAAAGTCACTTTAAAAACATAAAATGACTTTAATAATATAAAGAACATGGTAATAAAGTACCTCATAAAGTGACTTTAAGTCACATGACTTTGATAACTCATAAAGTCACCTCACATGACATTAATAACTCATAAAGTCATTTACTAAAAAGGTGTTCTCATGTGTTTTCCTGGGAAAAATGGCAAAAGCTCTAGGAAACACTTCCTTGGTACCCTTTTTCTGAACAAATCCATCCCAACCAACCAAAAATTTATCGTGTGATCACTGACCATAGCACCTAAAACAGAACAAAATGTATCCAATCATTGAGAAGCCGCATCCACCAAACCCCCATCAGCACTGACAAAGAGGAGAGAATCATCTGCAAAATTGTATTTACTATTAACCTTCTTTAGGTCATTCACGAGAAGAATTCCTCAAACCTATCCCACAATGCAAACAAACTCTAGCAAGTAACATAAAGTATCCATTGTCAACACATATAAAAATGATACAGACAGCAAGATGAAGGACAATCTACAAGGACAAAGCATTGTTGATTGAGACAAAGGTCAACGCACTTGTGAAAAGAGTGGTCACCATGGTGACACATCGCAGTCCAAAATCCAAACAAGTCAAACTCTCCAAAATGAAAGACCAATCAATCAATCATAACCTTGTCAAATTCCACCTCTTAAAAAAGCAACTGCTAACCAATCTCCTGAAACCGCCCCAAGGCCTCATATGTTGAAAGTTGAAACCACAATGTCAAGAATGAATCTCTCTTGAACAAAACCAATCTACTACTAGCAAATTGAGGGAAAGGCAATCTACAAGGACAAAGCATTGTTGATTGAGACAAAGGTCAACGCACTTGTGAAAAGAGTGGTCACCAGGGTGACACATCGCAGTCCAAAATCCAAACAAGTCAAACTCTCCAAAATGAAAGACCAAGCAATCAATCATAACCTTGTCAAATTCCACCTCTTAAAAAAGCAACTGCTAACCAATCTCCTGAAACCGCCCCAAGGCCTCATATGTTGAAAGTTGAAACCACAATGTCAAGAATGAATCTCTCTTGAACAAAACCAATCTACTACTAGCAAATTGAGGGAAAGGCAAACAATAGGGAAAAGTGGAAAAAAAATTTGTTTCTTTTCTGCTTTGTGTAAACAGAACAAAGTCAGACCAAGGCAAAAGCAATTCAAAGCCCAAAAAGGAGGAGAAGCTAACTATGCATGCATAGCTTTTGGCCTTTCCTACTTTCTTTCCTCCCTTGAGTAGTAGGGTTGACTTGCTTGAGGGAGGAGACAGTTTGCTACATATACAGTCTGGAGAAGAAATTGAGGGGTTAGACAATTCACTCTTGGAGACAGTATTAACAGTGGATGGCCTCTCATTCTTTCACCCACAGGATCTTGACCACTGCCTCCACTGCAAGGAAGCAACTCAATGGCAGCTTGTCACCTATCACTCATTATGATGCAAACAATTTTTCTGGTGATATGTGATTTGACATAGTTATGCTTCATTCTAGCTCTATAAATCTCTTGGCTGGGTTGACTTAATTGTTCTTGTCGTGTAGCCTTGTTTTATGCATTTACTTTGACATTATTTCGATTAAAGTGCATTTTTTCATTTACTTCCATTGTCGTAAGCGTCTTTGGAATTTGATCTCAACCATTAAAAACAATCATTTAAATTTACTCACTCTCGATTGTTTTCAGACAGCCCAAGAGTGATTTTTAGGACACTGATAGTCTTGGGAATACATCTAAAAATATTATTGTAGACAGCAGCATACACCTATTAGGGACAGCATCTTAATGTTGGAATATTGCCAATCCAAACAGAGAGCCTTCCAACCATGACAAGGTTGGCTGTCTAAGATTATTAGACAATTTTGTTTGTACAGGTTTGCATGATAACAAGAACAAAGCCTCTCCAACAAATCAAGAAGAGTTTGTGAAAGACGGAAATGGAATCTTGTCTATAAACTCAACGCTCCCTAAAAGGCAAGGATACTTTGGATCATTCTATCCAAAAGAGTACTTAACTAGTATAACCTATAGAGAAGATCATGGCAAGGGCCAGGATATTGCATTTCATGTAAGGAGAATGTTGACAGCATACCAATGTTGCACGAAGCGGGAGCGAAGCGGAAGCGTTTTTTGGAAGCGGGGACGCCGAAGCGTCATTTTCCAAAAATCTAGGAAGCGAAGCGTCCGCGGAAGCGTCTGCTATATATATATATATTTTTTTTTAATATTTTTTTGCATTTATACTCAAAACAAACATCCCAAATACCAAATTAATTGTAGAAGACATGAAAACATGCATATTTTTGCATAAATCAAGATAGATATAACATCCATTGTACATTAATGATCTAGAATCTAGATTCTTCTCCTCTTGTCTAGCCTTTGCCTCTACCTCGATTGTCTAGGGATATTAGTCAACATTGCCCAATTTTGATCAAACTACCTAATTCAAGACTTAAAATATGGTAGAAAAAGCTTAACATGTTTGATCGATGATTTTGACTTGATTGAAAGGTAATTTTTTGCTAAGGGCGTGCCGCGTGACAAAGGAGTTCAACAATTAACACCACCAACACCAGGGTACATATAGGGCTTGGTGCTCTTGATTAAATGCTAATCGCATACCTTCATACTTGATATAATCTAATGAAATGCCACAATCCCATTGATCCTGAATACCTGAAAACTGTTAAGTCTGCTGAATTTTGAATAGGATATGAAATTCTATTTTCTCCATATGAAGTCCAATGAGGCTGGAACCACTCTCAAACATTCTGAGTCATTTCATGGTAATGTTAAAAATTTAAGTAAAAGGATGAAAATGAAAAATAAAGGAGAATGTCACTTTTACTTTAAGAATTTAACATTACCATGAGGGAGCATCTGCTATATTTATATTTTTTTTTGCTTTCATTTGTCACCCTAACCCAAGGTGGACCCACCCCCAACAAGCAAACTCACCTAAAATTTAAAAAAAAATTGAAAAAAAAACGATTTTCTAAATGCTTTTCCGGAAGCTTTTCTGGAAGCGTACGGAAGCGTCTGGGAAGCGTCTGGGAAGCGCCTGGGAAGCGTCTGGGAAGCGCCTGGGAAGCGTCTGGGAAGCGTCTGGGAAGCGCCGTACGAAGCGCGCTTCGGCGCTTCGGAAGCGCCAGCGCTTCCAAATTTCCAGGAAGCGTCTAAAAATTTCGGAAGCGCGCTTCCGGCCAAGCTTCCTAGGCGCTTCCGTACGGGACGCGCTTCGGGGCTTGGAACCGGGGGGGGGCGCTTCGTGCAACACTGCAGCATACACAATTTGTTCCTATCGTGCCATTTCGTTAGGGAGTTAGGGTCAGCAATAAGGAAAATCAATGTGGATAGGCAAACGAGAAGGCAAGTCAATAGAGGAAGCTCTTCAAAACGGTTGAAAGACAATGACACAAAAAAAGAACACCATTCTTCACCAATATTTGTACTGTGGACCATTTGTCTTGTGAAGAATGCCTCCCTATTCCAAGTGAATATCTTTGCTCAGTACAAGGGTGAAGAAATTTTCTAACTCATGGTAAGCAGATTCTGCACTGTAATACAATTCCTACAGGAAACTAAAAAAGCAGTAGAAATAAGAAACTATCAAACAGCTTTGTAATAAATGCTAGAATCTATAAAAATAGGTTGTAGAAAACAATGAACAGAATTTAATAGACAACTATCAAAAGCTATCACTACTTTTATTTACTTTTGAACATAAAAAGCTGCTACAAGAAAATACTCCTAAACTGCTAGCTACTAGAGTCCAGACTCCCTAAGCGAAACTCAAAAATAAAATTTACTAAAAATAAAACCAAACTGAATTTTGTTTTTATTTTGATTGGTAGTCTATCTTTCACTGGTGGCACATGCTTCTATGATTAGCTATTGGTGGTGCATGCCTTATCAAAGCCTCACTAGCAAGTGCATGCATGCATGCACCCTCTCCCTCTATAACTCTCGAGTGATGTGCCTCCTTGAGAACTGTGATGTGCACTCACTAGCTTCTATAGGACACAATACAACACTGCTAAATAAGGGCCCAAATCTACTACTATAGAAGACTGTCCAAAGTACTTTCGCTAACACTCCTTGAGAACTATGATACCCTCACAAGCTTCTATAGGACAGAATACAACGCTGCTAAACAAGTGACTCCTCCTTAAGAACTGAGGAAAGTGTTCTCGACCACACCAAGATGCTCTCCAAACATCTCAAAATTCCCTTTTGCAAGTAGCTTAGTCAAGATATCAACGACTTGTTGACTTCAATAGACAACTATCAAAATCTATCACTACTTTTATTAATTTTGAAAATGAAAAATATGCTATAGGAAAATACTCCTAAACTGCTAGCTACTAGACTCAATGAATAATCCATACCTCTACCCTCTCTCATATAGATCAAAGAAGGGTGTACAAGGGCTTACATAAATACAATCATATGTGACTCAAACTCGTAAATATAATTTCCTTTGTCCTAAGTCAAACTCAAAAAGAGAATTTATTAAAAATAAAAAACCAAATTGAATTTTATTTTTATTTCAACTCCCAGACTATCTTTCATCACTGATGCATGCCTATGATTAGCTAACGGTGGTGAATGCCCTATATAAGGCTCATTGGCAAGCTCATACATGCATGTGCCCTCTCCCTCTATAACTCAAGAGTGATTATTCTTGAGAATTGTGATATGCCCTCACTAGCTTCTATAGGACCCAATGAAACGCTACTAAACTAGTGCCCAAATAGACTATTTTAGAAGATTGTCCGAAGTACTTTCCCTAACACTCCCTCTTACCGAGGAAAGTGTTCTCAAACAGACCAAGATGATCTCCAAACATCTCAGATTTTCCTTTTGCAGGTGGCTTAGTCAAGATATCAGCATTTTTCTGACCTATTAGGATGTATTGCAAAACCATAACTCCCTCCTGAACCCTGTCTCTTATGAAGTGCCACCTGATCTCTATGTGCTTATTGCTTAGATCAATCATGAAACACTGGATGGGATTTACAAACAGTTTGATACAACTTTCATTATCACAAGAAATCGTGATAGCATCCAATGTCTAATATGTCAATTTCACTAGTAACTTGTGAAGCAAAATGGCTTCACAACTAGCAAACTTGGTTGCCATATATTTTGCCTCTATTGAACTGAGTGTGAAATAAGTATATTTCCTACTAGACCAGGAAACCGTGCCTAAACCTAAATTGAAGCAACGCCCTAAAGTGCTTCTCCTATCTCTAGCACTACCTACACAATCAAAATCTAAAAAGCATCGAAGCACCACCTCTCCATTACCAACATACCTTAGTTCAAAATGCACCATGACCTTTAAGTACCAGAGCATGTGTTTTGAAGCAACCCAATGAACATGCCTAGGCTACACGATGTAGTGGCTCAAGATGTTAACTGCAAAACAAAGCCAATTCTTGTATTTACGAAGTACAAGAGGGAACCTATCAACTGCCTACACACAAATGGATCAATCAAAATTTGAATCAAAATCAACAAAAGACTTCAAAAAATCTACCATGGGCTTGTAGTCCATCATTAGAAATCTCTTCAAAATCTCCACAACATACCTACCTTGTGCAAGGAAAACTTCAACTAGACTTTGCTGCAAAAAGTAATATATCAAGCCAATGCCTTCATGTCAAATTATTTTGCCAACTCTGCCTTGCACCATTCTATGAGTTTTTTTGAACTTCCTATAAGTATAAGATCTTCTACATACAAGACTAAAAAAAAGAAAATTAAAATTCAAACAAATAGTAAAGATTAGAATCTACATATGTCTTGCTGAATCCCAAACCTGAAATATATTCATCGATCCTAGAGACCCAAGCATGTCGTGCCTATTTCAATTTTCAACCCTTTAAAGGCCTTGTCGCCTTCTTCAATTTGCAAATATGGGGCTCACGCCCATAAACTTGAAGGCCTCTTGGTCAATTTATGTATACCTCACCAATCAACCCATTAAAAAATGTTGTTTTTACATCCATTTGATATAAACTCAAACCAAGATTGTGCCCGCAAACCAAGTTGTGTATGTTTATATGTTGTTATTTGTTGCATGCTTAACCTTGCACAACCACCTAGAGTCAATCACTAAATACCTCTATGGGGTAGGCACTATCTCCCATGCATCATTCTTCATGATGGATTTGTACTCCTCCATCATTGCATTCTACCATCTTGATTTCCTTGCTACCTCCTCATAACAAGAAGGTTTTGTACCAATAATGGAAGACATCAGTGCAGCATAACTAGGGAACTTCCAAGGAGGGTGCCTAGCCCAAATGAAAGTAGATGGACCACCAACCTACTATGTTGCCTCTTGCAATGTTTGGGTGAACCATCTAATAAGCCTTAAAGTTATCAAGAACGTAAATAGGCAACTCTACACCTCCAAAAGCTTGTTGACCTAAATATGGATTATTTTATTTTATTTTTTTGGTTTTGGGGGGAAAACACGCAAAAAGCTCTTCTACCTCCACAATCACTGCTCGAGGTTCTTAAGACTTAGAGGACCATGCATCCTCATCAAAATTGAGATCTTTTCTCACAACTACCTCCCATCGAGATGGAATGTAGACTCTATAACCTAAAAAGATACCCTTTAAGATAGAAGATTCCAAATTGGCCCTTTTCTTATCAGGAATATGAACATAGACAAGACAACCAAAAATATGAAGATGTGACCTAAGGTTTCACTTATGAACGCCTATGTTGGTGGCTTATCCTTCATAACTCTATGAGGACACTTGCTTAGAGTAAAGACAACTAGAAGACATGCTTTTGCACAGAGACACATGGGCAGATCCACATCATGAATCATGTATTTGGTTGTTTCTAATATCTATGATAGATATCTTCTTCCTCTTTGTAGCCCCATTCTGCTAAGATTTGTAGAAAACTATTAGTTCCTTCTTGATTTCTGCTTCCCTACAAAAGGTATCAAACTCCTTAGAGGTAAACTCCCCTCCATTGTCAAACCCCTTAATCTTTTTCACCTATTTGATTTTTTACAAGAGCCTTAAACTCTTAAAACTTCCCGAAGACCTCATCCTTGGCCTTCATGATGTAAACCCAAGACTTCCTAGAAGAATCATCAATAAAAGATACATAGTCAATGTTACCCAATAACGAAGTTGAACACTGTTGAGAAATCTAAAGGGTTACAATTAGGATGATTTCTCTTAGACTTGATAACTGCTTGTGATGTAATTTTACTTTTTCTTCATCATTAGCTTATTCTCTTCTTATTATGGTGTTCTTATCATCAAAAAGCTACCAAAACAAGAAGATCAACAGTACTCAAGAACACAAGATGTAGGCTACAAGCCAAGGCCAAAACCTCTCCACTTGAGAAGAAAACCCACAAATCTCTTCTCTTCTTATAGATTCTTCAAATGACGAAGTCCAAGACCTCTAGACCAACACCAACACCTTTCCAAGACCAAGCCTGGCCTTCTTGATGATGTGCCTCATCTATCCAAGTCAAACCCAATCAAATCGCTGTACAACTTCGACCCCCAGCTACAAAATTTCGGCCTCCACTACAGATCTGAAATTTTCAGCCCCTGCAACAATTACTGCTTCCACACGTGTGAGCAATTCTAGGGCTTCCAAGGCTTCCTTTGACATTTGATTGGGTTGCTTCTCCTTCTAGGGCTTGTAAGTGACTTAATAGTCCTTTCTTCGACCTTCTTTCTGAAACTTTCTCAACTCCGGCCTTGTAGCTGCAAAACCCTAGCCTTCCTTTCGCACGTGTGTGAGAGAGAGAGAGACAAATAACACAAACACTTCATCCTTCATCCTTCTATCCTTCTTCGCTTGCCTTTCTTTTTCTTCTCCTTCGCTTGGATGATGAGAAGTGAGTGAGTGTCCATAGGAGGTCGAGTTCCCTCCTATATATAGGCTTCCAAGGAGGATGACATGCCCTAATGAGGTCGACTTCTTAGCTGCCAGGCCGACTTGGTCTTGGAGGGTATTTTGACACTTTTAAATACAAAAATAATTCTTTTGACATGTTACAATGTGCCCAATGGGGTCTTCTTCATATGACAATGACTCTATTGACTTCTTGACACTAGGACAAACCCTAGAAGCACTCAATGGGAGCTTGACCTCTAAAAAATACTCTGAGCATGAAGCCCGTGCTACAAAAATAACAATAATATTTTTTCTTTCTTTTTACAATATACAAGAATCAAGAGTACATTTCATATTTATGAAGACCGAACCTAGTTACACATTTCAACACTCCCTCTTAACTAGGGAGGTATTCATAATGGTACATGGACATTCTCAAACTAAAGAGATCTCATAAGAAGAGTCAGATTGGTAAGCCATCTCATAAGCTATCATTTCAACTTATCTCTTTGCATCATACCAACCAACATTGTCACATAGCAAGGCCTTGACTAACAGCTCTATCTCTCCACAAGATCAGAGCACAATGCTAGTGAGACCAATGACTGATAGACACCATCATCATTGTCTCTCAAGGCACATACCCCACCCGGGTGTTCAAAGGGTGTCCTTTTAGGAAAATTCCCGTCTTGGAATAACACATCCTCAAGGAATTTCCTCTTCAACTACTCTTACCTATTGGATGCCCTACCTCATCCTCAAAGAGTATCGAAAACCAGATGCTTACCCAATCCTCCATTCTTTCTTCACGAAGTGAAGACAAGAATGATGTGTCTATCTCTCCCTCTCAACTAGGGAGGATATATCAACCAATCCAAGTTTGTCTCTCAAATACACAAGCTTCTTATTAGGAAGAGATTTTGTCAAAATGTCAGCTACCTGCTCATCGGTGGAGATATATTGTAGCTGCAACACTCCATCTTGCACCAGCTTTTGTATGTAATGATACTTGTTATTTATGTGCTTTGTCTTTCCATGGAACATTGGGTCTTCAGACAACCTTATACAATTAGTGTTATCACAATGTATAACCATAGGGTCCATCGGTCCTTCAAACAAGTTGGACAGCAGCTTCCTCAACTAGACAGCTTCTCTGCTTACTTCACATGTTGCAATGTATTCAGCCTCAGCACTACTCAAAGCAATTGACTCTTGCTTTCTACTCATCCAGGATATCATAGAGGATCCCAAACTAAAACATCCTCCAGTAGTGCTTCTCCCATCTGTCTCATTGCCTCCCCAATTAGAATCTGTATATCCAATCAAGTGGACATCATTCTTTCTATCATACTTCAAGCAGTAGTGGATTGTTCCTCGCAGATATCTCAGTATATGCTTGGCTATTATCCAATGGTCATGCTTGGGCTCTACTTAGAACTGACTGAGAATATTCACTACAAAACAAATGTTTGGTCAAGTATTTACCAAATACATTACAGAGCCAACCAATTGCATATACCTTGTCAGATCCACAGGGCTTGAATCGAAACTTCTTAGCCTCTTCAAATTTGTGATCATAGGGGTTGTCATAAGTTTGTAATCCATCATGTCAAACCTCTACAGCATCTTAATTACATATTTTCCTTGACCTAGATATATCTCGTCAGGTCCTTTCCAAAAACCGCAAGTAATAGTGCATCAGCCCTAGATCCTTCATATCGAATTTTGCTGCCAATTGCTTTTTTCACTCTTGAATACGACCTTCCACACTTGTCATGAGAAGGTCATCCACATATAGAAGGATGATTGTGGGCTCACCCTTCACAACCTTGATATAGAAATTTGGATCAGCAAAACTCTTCGAAAAGCCCAATCTTTGTAGATATGTGTTCATCCTAGTATACCAAGCCCTTGGAGCTTGCTTAAGGCCATAAATTGCCTCTATCAACTTGCATACATGAATCTTTCTATCATTTACTTCAAATCCCAAGGGTCGTTCTATATAGACCTCCTCATTGATAGTACCATTCAAAAATGTTGCCTTGACATCCATTTGATGGATGTTCCATCACATCAATGCTGCCAAAGAGATCAACTATCATATAGTTGTATACCTAGTTGTAGGTGCAAATGTCTCTTCGTAATTGATGCCTTCTTGTTGGGAAAACCCCCTAGCCACAAATCTTGCCTTATTTTATGAATGCTTCCATTTGTTGCATAGTTGATCTTGTAGAGCCATTTGGAAGTCACCATAGGTTTGTCTTCAAGCCTAGGAACGATTTCCCAAACTCCATTTAGTCATTTTTGATTGATATTCTTCATTCATGGCATCTTTCCATTCTTGATTTTTGACAATATCTTCAAAGGTGGATGGTTCTGCTTCAATTAACTTTGTCATATAGGTTGCATACCCTGAATATCTTTTAGGCTTCTTACTTTCCCTAAATGTAACCTTGGCTGCTCCATGTCCCTCTACATCTAAAAGAGTAGACTTCAACCAATTACGTATTTTTCTACTTTCAAGGATGATGACGTGTTGCACAGGTTCACTGGGACCTTCTTCATGATTTGAATCCTCTTCCTCCCTAGGACATTCTTCAAATATTGGAATTTCTTCGTCATTAGAGTCAACCAGGAGGTCCTTCGATTTATTGAATGCAATACTTTCATCAAAGATCACATCTCAAGTTACTTCAATTTGGTGCCCTTCCCTTATGTAGATCCTATATGCCTTTGAAATGTTACTATAGCCAACAAATATACCCTCTATGCTTGTAGGATCCAACTTCTTTCTTTCATCTTTCAAAATATGAATGTAGATAGGACAACCAAATATTTGAAGATTGTCTACGCTTGGTTTCTTCCCAATGAATACTTCTTCAAGAGTCATGTTGTCTAGTGATTTGTGAGGACTTCGATTTTTGAATGTAGACAGTAGTTTTTGTTGCTTCACCCCACAGAAATTTTGGCAAATCTTGATCATGTAACATGGCTCAAACAATTTCCTCAATCAAGCAATTCTTTCGTTCTGCTACTCCATTTTACTCTAGATTATATGGAACTATCAGCTCGCTCTTAATTCCAACCTCCTTATAGAAAGCTATGATCTCCTTTGAAGTGTATTCGCCATTATCGAATCATAGTACCTTTATCCTCCTTTTTGTAAGATTTTCTACTTTTGCTTTGAATTCATTAAATTTTCCGAATACTTCATCCTCGGACTTCAACAAATAGATCTAAGTTTTCCTTGATTGGTCAGCAATGAAAGTTACATAATATAGATGACCTCCAAGAGACTTTGTAGACATAGGACCACAAACATCAGAGTGAATGAGATCCAGGATTTCTTTTGATTTTGAACCACTGCTTCCAAATGGTTTCTTAACATTTTTACCTAATGCACATCCCTTGCACACTCCATGATCCTCCTTAAGTTCAGGGATGCCATTCACCAATGAATTTAGAGTTGGTAAAATTTTGTAGTGAAGGTGGCCAAACCTTCTATACCAAAGTTCACATGGACTCACTTCAATGTGAACCAAAGCTTAAGAGAGAGGTGTTAGCAACCTGTAGAGTCTTCCTTCACAAATCCCAATGACTTTTGCATTGTTGATGCTAGAGTCTTTATCCCATACCACAACCTTTCCATCTATGAAAGCGACTCTATCTCCCTTATCTTCTAGACATGAAATAGAAAGTAAATTCTTTTGCAAACCTGGTATGAATAGAATGTTGTTGAGATGAATGTTTCCTCCATTCTCTAGCTCCAACGAGGTTGATCCAATTCCTCTTACAAGATAGCTCTTCTTGTCACCAAGTTCAACAAAGTAGGAAGATTTTCCTCTTGATAAGGTCTTTATGTGTTTGTGCTCACTTGTCATATGTCTGGATGCTCCACTGTCAATTACCCATATATTCTCATCTTCAAACGTACCTGTAAGTGTTGAGAACAACCGTTTGTCCGTTGTAAAAGTCTTGGTCGTACGATTCTTGATAGATAATAGGAGATTCGAAAATGCTTTGATGCCTTGCTTGAGATGACTTGCCAACATAGAAAATTCTTCAATGACTTCTTCAAAGATGTAGTGATCTTCATCATGCCCTTAGTCAACCTTATCTCTGATAACATGTTTAGAAATCTAAAGGGCTACAATTAGGATGATTTCTCTTAGACTTGATGACTGCTTGTGATATATTTTTACTTTTTCTTGATTATTAGCTTCTTCTCTTATTATTATGTTGTTCTTCTCATCAAACAGCTACCAAAACAAGAAGATCAATAGTACACAAGAACAAAGGATGTAGGCAACAAGCCAGGGCCAAAACCTCTCCACTTGAGAGGAAAACCCACAAATCTCTTCTCTTCCTATAGATTCTTCAAATAACGAATACCAAGACCTCTAGACCAAGACCAATACCCTTCCAAAACCAAGCCTGGCCTTCTTGATGATGTACCTCGTATATCCAAGTCAAACCCAGTCAAATCTCTTCCAGCTGCACAACTTCGATCCCCAGCTACAGAATTTTGGCCTCCACTGCAGGTCTGAAATTTTCAGCCCTTGCAACAGTTACTACTTCCACACTTGTGGGCAATTCTAGGGCTTCCAAGGCTTCCTTTGACCTTCACTTGGGTTGCTTCTCCTTCTAGGGCTTGTAGGTGACTTAATAATCCTTTCTTCGACCTTTTTTCTGCAACTTTCTCAACTTCGACTTTGCAGCTGCAAAACCCTAGCCTTCCTTTCGTAAGTGAGAGAGAGAGAGAGAGAGAGAGAGAGAAATAACCCAAACACTTTGTCCTTCATCCTTCTATCCTTCTTCACTTCCCTTTCTTCTGCTTCTCCTTCGCTTAGATGATGAGAAGTGAGTGAATGTCCAAAGGAGGTTGAGTTCCCCCCTATATATAGGCTTCCAAGGAGGACGACATGGCCTAATGAGGTTGACTTCTTAGCTGCGAGGCCGAATTAGCCTTGGAGGGTATTTTGCAATGTTACCAGACACAGAATCGGCAATAAATCGGCGAGCCAAAAGAGCGAAAGTTTTAATCGGATCGGGAAAAAATCAGGAAAAAATCGGCAAATTCATTAAATAAAAATATACACATATATTGAATTAAAAAAACCATTTTTCATTAATATTGGGTAAAAGTATGTCCAAACAATGCATAATATCAATAGATGTCCAAAATATCATGAATAAATAAGTATCTCATATATGTTATGAGTCCACACATGATCCAAAGCACTGAGTCTTGAGTCCTTAGAAGCATATGCTTCTAAAAGTTTACAAAAAAGTTAAAAACTGCATACTAATCAGAAAAAAATCAGCAACTAAGAGTCTAAGACTCTTAAGAGTGAGAACTAGAAGCAATTCCTCCCGCTCCTTCGCTTGCTTGACTCTCAAAGTTCTCCAAGTCATGAAGGCTGAAAAGAGGAGGCTCATCTAATTGAACCCATTCTGCCGCATTTGTAGCTTGCAAATCTAACTCTTCAAGGTCAATTGGTGAATGATCAATACCTGTCATTATCATGAGACATTGAAATGTGAATTAAAATTTCACTTTGAAGTTTGAACTTCAAACTTTTAAAGTACGAACTAGATTATGAAACCTTCAAATTCAAGCTCTCGAATCTCACCTTGTATTTGTTTGTTGCGAAGTCGTAGATTGTAATGGACAAATACAAGGTCATTCAAGCGCTTTTGTGTCAATCGGTTGCGCTTCTTAGAATGTATTTTCTCAAACATGCTCCAGTTGCGTTCACAACCTGAAGCACTGCATGCTTGGTTTAAGATTCGAATGGCAAATCTCTTCAAATCTGGCGTATCACTACCAAAGTTTTGCCACCAAAGACCTAGCAAGTGGTAAGGGTTTGTGAGTAGAAGACTAGAAGTACCAAATTAGTAAATAGTAAAAACTTAAAAAGAAAAGAAAATTTAATAAAACATTTAACATACAAAATAAAGTTTAAACAAATTTAATGAATTGATGAAGCCTTCAAGCTGGGTACCTGGCAACATCTTTGACCTTTGTCTTATAGCACTGGTATAGGCAAACAATTTAGATGGTGTCCTATAATCTTGTAGTTAGGAAAAGACACGACTTTGTTGTTCTGGATCAGGGAAGCACCTTTCCAAGCATGTCATAAGTCCTCTGCCAACCTCCCCATCCTCATTAAATTTGCTCTTATCATAAAAATATTGTGGGTTTAAGAAGTACCCAGCAGCATGTAAGGGGGAATGCAATTGCCTATCCCAACGTGCATCTATAATGTCCCAAAGAGGCATATACTTTGTCTCATCATCCCCATATCTTCTTTTGATGGCCTCCTTTGCGAGATCCATCGCCTCATAAATGTAACCCATAGCGGGTTTGTCACCATCAACCATCCTGAAAGTTCAAGCATTCAAATTTAAAGAAATATGAAACATTGTAAATAAAAAGAAGCTTGAAATGAAATTTAAAAAATGAAAAAGTTAAAAGACTAAAAGTACCTGAGAACTCTAACAAGGGACTCTGTCACAGCAATAATCTCTTCAGCATCTTTCCAGAAGCCATCATTAAACACAAGTGCAGCAATTTCGATGCCTTCAGGGGTCTTGGAATGTTTAGATCCCATCCACTCAGGTCCCAAGAACATCCTCTTCAGATTTATCTTTTGCTCAACCACAGATTGCAAAGATATGAAATTTGTTGCAAATCTAGTCACTGCAGGTCGAACAATTTCTTTACCTTCAGTGTATATTCTCATAGTGTTTAGGACAATAGTGTGGTTGTATAGGTATTTGGTTATGGATTTTGCCTTCTCCACAACCTCATGTATCCAATGAAGCTTACCAATGTCCTCAAGCATTAAATCTATGCAATGGGCAGCACAAGAGGTCCAAAAAATAGTGGGGTGCCTCATCTCAAAAAGTCTACCAGCAGCCATATAATTCGCTGCATTATCGGTGACAATTTGTACAACATTTTCTTCTCCCACTTCTTGAACAACTTCCTCCATCATTTCACAGATAAGTTGGGCAGTCTTAACCTTATCTGAAGCATCCACTGACTTGAGAAACATTGTGCCTGCGGGACAAGATACAAGGAAATTTATTAAAGTTCTATTCCTCTGATCTGTCCATCCATCTCTCATGATGGTGCACCCTGTTTCTACCCATGATGAACGAAACTCAGCTAGCACAAGCATGACATCTTCAACACTCTCTAACAACATATCTGTCCTAAGGCTCTCTGATGTAGGGGCTTTGAACCCTGGACCTGCATTAGCAATTGCATCAATCATAGCTTGCCAATAAGGACTTCTGGCACAGTGGAAAGGTATGTCAGAATAGTACCAAAAGTTAGCAATGGCCTTCCTTGCCTGACTATGGATATTTTTTTTCCAACCAGTGCCATCCAAGGTAGGTTGGGAACCGGGTTTTGTGCGGGGAGCAAAAAAGGCGTTTATGTTTCCACCTCCAGTGTTCAAGGAAGGAGTTGAAGGACTAGCATGGCTTTGAGTTTGACTTGGCCTTGGAGGCATGTGTGGAAAACTTGGGAACGGCATTGAGGATTCAACAGATTGAGGTGACATGGGGCTAGTGACAGAAAAATTATCAACTCCAACATTTCCTATTTCAGCAGTTTGCTTTGCTTTCTTGGCATTATGCTGCTCTAACATTTCAAGGGCCAAGGCTGCTTGGTATTGGACATTCTCGTCAACCTTGGTGCAAATACCTATATCATGGCCAGGTATTTTTGCAAGGTGGAACTTGAATCTATAAATGCCTCCACTGCATTCCTTTTTGCAAAATTTACAAAGGAGCAAGGCTTTTCCAGGAATCTTGTCACAATAAGCCCAAGCAAAGTCCTTCTCTCTCGGCATTGTTGTTGCTTTGAACTTGTGTTTAATTTGTGGCTTCTGTTAAGATTTGGAGTCCGGCTTCTATTTAATTTGTGGCTCCTGTGAAAGACAAGAAAAAATCAAATTTAAAAATCATCCAAAAATTTAAAATATGCTAGAAATTTAAAAAAGTAAATGAAGACAGATGGACAAAACACTCATATCTGTAACTCTGACTGGGTAGTATGGGTAGAGCATTGGTCATCTGTATATGGATCAAATTCTCATACATTTCACTCCTCTGGTGTGAACCAAGATAGTCATGAAAGAAGCCTTGTAGGCTTGTACAGTATTCAGGTTTTGCTGGTAGAAATATGGTCTCTGTTGAAACTTGAATCAGCAGTGTATGGAATCATGGATCTAGTGTTAGGGAGTGTATTTCAATGACAGAGCATTCCTCTCAACTTACATACCTCGAACCTGTTTTGTGAAAGCATCCTATTGCAGATTCCAGAGTGGACAGTCATCAAACTTTGGAGATACGAGATAGCTCATAGCTCGGAATTACCTGTGATCATTGTTGCAGACTTAATTAAATTACATTCACCTGTAGCTGCTTCAAGCTCAGACTTGGTGCTACTTGGAACAGTCACCTAGGAACAGAATTGTGGCTCAGATTTGTTGGAGGGCTCAGTCCTTGAGGCACAGTTACTGTTACAGTGTTATGAATACAGTGCAGACCAACATTGTGAATTTCATTTTCTCGTTTAATAACCAACAATGAATCACTGAATAACTGAGGCTGCTTGAATCATTTTATGCATATCAAGTTTTAATAGGGTCCCTAAAACCATCATCTCTGCAAGGTTATTGGTACCCCTTCTCCAGCCAGCTTTAAATTTAAAGTAATTAGTATCTGAAAAAAATAATACTGGCCTAGGGGGATCTTGATTCCATGCATCTAGTGCTGGCATGTAAGGGGGCTATCTTTGAGCATCAGGAAGTTCTCTGCATAAAAGGTTGGATCCAAAACCTTGAAGGGGGCGATCCTAGTGACCTGGATATAATATATATTCCGTGTAAATATTCTTCATGATAATCTCATTCATCTCCTGTTTATGAGGCAAGGGACTCGGAACATCCAAAGAGGTACTTGAACAGGGGTAGGTGGTCTACTTGATATATTGACTTGATCCCTCTTAACTTGCTGTAAATATCAAATTTAATCTGATATCGGTGGTCTATTTGATACCAAAGCCAACTGTCACAGTCATATAACGTATATCAAATGCGATATGGAATCTGGCAATCTGCAATAGGATGCTTTCACAAAACAGGTCCGAGGTATGCGGGTCACACCAAGTATACATATTACAAAGTATATCAAATGTACAGTCGAATAGATGCAAGCTATCGGTGAAGCAATGTACAGTCGAAGAGAAGCAATGTACAGTCGAATAGATGCAATGCTTCTTATTATTGATGCATACCTCACACTAATGAAGTTGCAAACTGTGACGGTGACCTGAGTTTCACAAGACTCGACAGGGACTGTGCTTCGAATGCGGCTTCGTCGTTCGAATGCGCTTCGACAGGCTTCGTCGTTCGACAGGGAATGTGCTTCGAAGGCTTCGTCGTTCGAATGCGGCAATGACAAATGTTATAAACGCAAACGCGGCAATGTTATCACCGTTAAACTGTTAAACAATTCACCGATGCGGGAACGCAAACGCGGCAAACCGGAACCGGCGAAAACCCTATTGAATTTGGCGGGACTCGTTAAAATCGGCAGAAATCGCAGAAATCGCATAAATCGCGAGTCGAACTCGCGTTGACCACGAGTTAAACTCGGTCAACGCGAGTTGACACGCCCAGATTCGAAACGGAACTTTTTGCCACCGATCCGACTTGCACTCGAGATTAATCGCCGGAATCGGCGATTCCTGTTTCACTGGTATTTTGACACTTTTAAATACAAAAATAACTCTTTTGACATGTTACAATGTGCCCAATGGGGTCTTCTTCATATGACAATGACTCTATTGACTTCCTGACACTAGGATGAACACTAGAAGCACTCAATGGGTGCTTGACCTCTAAAAAATATTTGAGCATGAAACTCATGCAACAAAAATAACAATAATATTTTTTCTCTTTTTACAATATACAAGAATCAAGAGTACATTTCATATTTATGAAAACCAAGCCTAGTTACACATTTCAACAAATACATGGGTCCACATACATATAAGTGGATTAGGTCAAGACTCTCTTAACCTATGCTTGTTGTTAGGAAAAACAACCCGCACACACTTGCCAAGTGCACACTCCTTTATTCTCAACCTTGAAGTCTGACAATCCCTGCACCATGTTCTTCCATATTAGTAACACTCCATAATGCAAGTGACCTAGTCTTGTGTGCCAACACAAGTTATCAATCATCATGCAAAAGAGCTCTAACAAGATCCCCCTGCAATCTATATAAACGACCCTCATGAACATCCATAACCAAGATCCCAACATCTTTTTTGATCATCAAACCTGTTACCACAAAATTTAGTAGGTCTTGGAGAGAGAACCCTGCCAGGCATAAGCTAAACCAAGTGCTAACAATGGGGTAGTGGCCCATTGGCACCACAACCAAAACCCCCTACTCTTTACGGACTTTCACCGATGGGAGGAATCCCGGTATGATAAGATCACCTATGAAAGATTAAGGCTGGAGAATAGGGTGATCAACTAGGATCTTCTTAAGCAAGACTCAATATTTGGCTCAAGGCTTCACTAGGAAGTAATCCACTTTCTACAAGAAGGCATTAAAAGATATGCACAAGACCTAGGGTTTGATAGTTTAGGCAAGTGTTGGAGTTCTCAATAATCAAGGCAAGGATAAAAGGTTCCTGAAGATTGATTTCAACATGGTCAAGGCACATGAAACCTTCAACAAAGTACTCGAGTTGGGAGAAGAAAACTAGGGTTTGAGAGAAGAAAACTAGTTTAGGGCAAGAGATTTTATGGATGAACTTGAAGTGAATGCCCACCAAAATGAGAGATCTTGTAGCCAAGACACTCCTCTTGATGTTTAGGCTCTCCAACCACCAAAAATATCCTTCCCTAGAATTTCACACCAAGCCCTAGTTGACTAATCTAGCATTAAAAGGACCGATTTTGAGAGAGAAGAGGAGTGGATAAATTTTGAGGGTGATCACCAAGTGATTGGACTAGTGCCTTGTCCTATGGGCGTATGGAGTCTAGGATGCTTAAGATAAGCCAAATTTGTTCCTAGGGAGGTCAAAATTTGATGCTCTAGCAATCAAATTTCCAGCATATTTACCCATTTAATGGAATAATGGAGTTTCGTGGGAGAGCTACACGAAGTTCACCACTAGGAACATGCATTACATGTTATGAGGAATAATGCACACAACATTCATCTAGATATCTTTCAATAAATTGATCTTCAACTAATTAGGGCACAATAATTAACCTAGAATCAATAGTTCCATGCATTAGACATGCATGAAATAAATATTCAACCATAAAATTGACATACAAGATAACATGCAATATATCCTTCCATTAGACCAAGAATAGCTCCAAAGAATAACAAAAAGCTCATCTTTTATACATCAAAATGCATCCAATGATCTCCAATTTACCCACAAGTAAATGTGGGTTCTCAAAAGAGGTCTAAATTCACAAGTTTGATGATGAGAAGATCAAATGAAATGATCTTCAATATATACATGTCCTACTAACTTGAATTAGGCCTATAAGCCCCCCAAAATTATAAAATAATGTGAAACAAAGCCTCTAGGTCACAAGCCAACCTAGTAACCAATGTGCAAATAAGATAAATCTCCAATAGAAAGGCCAAAATGTTGATGTCATCTAGAGTAGGCCCTCCTAGGGCTTGCGTTGAGGCCTGCTTGTGCCATGATGTGTGAAGAAAGCTTCTAAAATCAAGGCCTAGGGGTTGGCCCCTAGCCTCAAGTGCAAATCATCCTGTGGCCCTCGGATGTGGGTTTGGGGCACAAAAATGGGTCTCATGGGTCTCCAGGTGGTAAAATCTTTGCATCTGCTCCAATGTTGAGGGCATTGAAGATGGTTCTAACTGCTAACCCTCCCATGTCTCAAGGTATGAGACAAACCTCCTCTAGGTCTTGGATCACCTAACCCTCATGAAGTGTGTTGACCACTGGAGTGGCACCTGATGATTACATGAAGACTCCATGCCCAAGGATGATCCAGAGGACACTTGTACCATCAGATATCGTCAGTCAACAGAGTTTTTTAACTCTACTTCTATCTTCTCATCATCTTTCTTGTACCCAGATTCCACACCCTACGAGGAATTGTAATAAGTGATACTAGTAATGATGAGTTTTGAGTCTGTAATAGGCCTAGGATGTTGGGACTCGATCAGCAAACGAGTACACCTTGGAGTGTTTTTTTTTATCTAGTTAATTATCCCTTCTTTTTCAGAGGCGGATAATTTTCTGTGTTTTTTCACTCACGTTTTACCCCAAAGCCGGGGTGACGGTTTGACGGTTAAGCCCCTAATGCATCTTAATGTCTAGAGTCAATGTATATTACCATGTTAGATCACACAAAAAAAATCGTGGAATTTGGTTAGGTCTAGGTAGTCATTTTTTAATTTTTTAGATTTCCCACAGGTCAAAAATTGCAAATAAAATTGTATTTAAATTGTAATAAGTGTAGTCTAGAGAAGTTGTATGGGGTATGAGTAATCAAAATTACACCTCTCACCCTCAACTTTCTACTATAACACACTTTGAGGGGTTAATAATGTGTTTTGGACCCTCAAAACCCACTTTTCCTAAGTTTAGTGGAAAATCTGGCAATTAATTAAGCCAGAAATTAAATAAATGGAAAAAAATAAATATCCACACATGTTAAATGTTGTGGAAATGAGGTGGAAAATTATGGGGAGTTAAAGTGAAGTCCCAAAGTGATGTGGACTCCTAAAATCAAGGAAAGGACGTGCTCGAATAAAATTGAATTTCTGGCATTAAATGAAAAAACTGCTTGGAAATTCGAATTTGTGAAGTTAATGCAATTTTGGGAAGATTTGGGAGAATATTTGGTGGAGATTTTTGTGGGAAATTGTCCCCACGTGGGTTACCACCCATATACACTTGTCATTCCACCATAAAATTCGAATTTGGCACATAAGGGAAAAAGAAAATGATGTCCACTTGCCAGAATTCGATTTTTACACTTGGCATTGGAGCTCCATTCAACAAATTCGAATTTATCTTTGGGATTGTCACCTCATGCCACTTGTTTAATCACTTCTACATTGGGATTGTCACCTCATGCCACTTGTTTAATCACTTCTACATTGGGATTGACTCCAATGCCATTTGTCATTGTCATTCTTCATTGAGATTTGCTCCCAACTCTCTATATAATAGAGCCATGGGCTCTCACATTGCATAATATTGTTACTAGCTATTGTGCTTGTGGAAGCGCTACTGCCTTGTACACTTTTAGAAATATCAATAAAAACTTTGGGGTTTCATACATGAGGTGTTCTTCCTTTTTGAGTGTGATAAATTGTTGAACATTGGTACAATTATTTTTACTCATGCTTTGATCTAATTTGCTTCCATATGCTCTTGTAGATTTGTTAATGTAGAGCTATCTTGCATTGACATTTGATTTAGAAGTATGCTCTAGGTATAGAATGTTCTAGTTGGTTTTAAATAAATCTCTAGAGTTTCTTATCATTGTTTATTGCTAAATCTATATGGAACTAATTCTTGATTGAAGTTTTGTAGAGGGAACATCTTGTTGGCATTACAGAATCAAGCGTGAGGGTAAGTCTTTGGAGAGACCAACCCACTCTTGATACATTCTTAAAGGATCTCTTATTTGTTCTTTGAACCTTCATAGTCTTATCTTACAAAGTGGTTTTGCAGGGATTTCGGCACATAGCTTGTACACAAGCCGAGAACTTCTAAATTTAAATCTCTTTTAAAAAAACATTGTCCTTCATTTCTTTCATTTGCTATCTAAGAGCTTGAAAATGGCTACGCAAAAACAAGAGTTTACTCTCACTCTTTAGCTTAGCCTTTTGTAATTGCACATATACATTTTATCTTGTTGATTTTTCCATTAATACTTAACTTATTTTGTAGCCATTGTTTGGATTGTTTGCTAACTCTTGTGTGGCAGATTTTGAAGAGCAACTTCCCGCAACATCTAACAAGTGTTTGCAGGACCTTTGGCAAGTGTTGGGGGTTCGATTTCCAAGGATGTCGTGAGCCCTCTTGAGGCTCATTTTGGCCAAGTCGAGTTCACTAGAGGGCTGCCCATTTTTCTCTTTACGTTGCGGGCATTTGGAGGAAACTCACACCTTGTTTTCCTTGCATAAGTTTTGTGAGATCTTGTCACTACTTTCTCAAGAAAGGAGATCTAGTGTTCAAGTTTCAAGCAATTATTGTGAGGACTCTCCTTGAAGTATAGTTGAGAACTTTTAACGGCCCTCTTCTCAGTAATATTAATAAAAGATCTAACTTGCTTGTGGGATCTTGGGATTTCTCCCATGGTATCCTATTTGCCCATTTAGAGAGAGGCTTCTCTTGGGTGGATTGACATTTGCATGGTTTAAGCTTTCATACTTCATTCACTTGCATGCATGCTTTAATTGGGAATTAACACAACCTCACATTCACATTTCATTAAGATAAAGTTTGTTACAATTTCATTTGAGCTTTGCATTTTCTTTCTCATTGTTGTTTGGAGCTACAAGCTTATACTTTGGGCAATTCATCCTTTACATGCAAGCATTTTATATTCTTAACAAAATTTGATTCGTTTCCATTTACCTTGGTAAATTATTTCATGAGCACTTGAAAACATGCTTCAATTTTATGCTATATTGTTATCTTGAATATTGGAGCAATTTATTGTCATTGTCTATTTGAAACAAATTTTACTTTCAAGCAAATTACTTGTATCATTTTAATTCATTGATGAAACACATGCAACACTTGTAAGCTAATTTTATTCCTCCAATTGAAGTTATAATTGCAACTTATTTTGAACACTATTTCATTTTAAAGCATTGCAAATCAATCTCTTTGAAGCATTTGCATGTATCATAATTTTAATTTGGGGAATTAACACAATTTTCATTTCATCTAGGCATTTTAGTGTAGGAAGGATCCAAGCCTCATTAAAATTTTACCTCCAACATAAGTTGGTTGAAGTAGACATCTTACGGATCCTCTACTCTTCTATTGACTCTTCACTGTGAGATCCATATCAAGGGCGAGGGTGAGGTCTGAGGATTGAAGAGTTAAATTGTAATCTTGTTGTAGAGCTAATTAATAAAATTAACCAAGAGCATTTTCCATTACATTTACTTTACTTGTCTCTTGATGGTTTGAGTTTTCATATGCAAAGTCTATTCCAAAAGCAAGTATTGTAATCATTTCAAACAAGTGTTTTCTTTTCATGTTTAAAGTTTAATTGCATATTGATGTATTGGTTTGGCACTTCCTTTCTTTTACATTTCCAAGTTAATTACTAATTTTCTGGTTTTGGCAAGATATGTTTCACATGCTTTGATTTATAAAGTTGATTATCTCAAAAGCATTTTGTATCTTACATATCTTGTGCTAACAATTCTTATTAATGATTGGCATTGTTATTTCAAGTTGCTCACTTCATATTTACTCATAAATCCTTAAAAGTAATCCATTTTCACTATAACACTCTCCTAGAAACTCACACCTTTTAACTTAACTTTTCATTAGGGACCACCCCCCTTAGCTAACCTAGGAGATAGCTCAAACGGAGAGAGTCGGGATTAGTGTGACAACCCCTTCTCTGAGTTCCCTACCACCAACCACACCTTGTGGGGTTGAAGGCTTTTCTCACTGACTTGTAAGTAGGTGTAGGCGGCAGGGTCAACAAAATGCTAACTCGACTAGGGGCATGCTAGTCCAAGTGCATCATCCCATGGATAATATAGGTCAAAGTGAAAAAGTTGTGGATGCTAAAGGTGCCCATGGCTATGAATGATGCTCTACAATTGTCCAAAGTCCCATGGCTCTCAACGCATCTCTCTAGAGGACCTATACCCAAGTTAAGTTTCCCATACCTATAGATGGAACCACCTGCCAATTACACATAATATCTAGTGCTGCAACTTTCATCATCAGTGCATCTAAGTGAACCAAGCTTGAAAGAAATGGGCATAATAACACTTCATATGTTGCTTCTCTTCCAAAATTGGGGCCTTAGTCACGTAATGGTGTTACCTCCCTAGTTAGTGGTGGCTAATAGATGACCCTATTAGGTGTTTCCAACCCCCAAAGGAAAGTAACATGTCATCAATCCTCCCTTCAATAGATAGGTGCCATGTGAATAATGATGGAACAGAGGGAAGGTAGAGGGGGGAAAGAACTCCATGGCCAAGTGCCATGCTCAAATGGACCAACTATGATGTGATACCTCATCCTAGGTGTATAGATGTGAGGGAACAATCGTGGATGCATGAGTTACCTCGGCCTTTGTTTTTCCACACCTCTATATTTCCTTTTACTTTTTCTTGAATTTTCCTTGTATTATTGCTCGTAGATCCGAGAATAAGAGTTCGCTTTGTATGATGTATAACACTTATTACCCCCTTTAGGGCGGGCAAGTTCATTGCCCATCAGGGGTTGGGACATGCAAGGGTTCCTTGTCTTCTATGAAATAGGGCATCATTGGCCCAGGAACCAAGTGATGGCCATATGATAGAGGTAGAGCTCATGCTTGGCTTTTGCCCACATGCTAATTTATAAGTCTTGGCCATCTTTTGCATTTTTTATTTTTCTTTTGGTTTTCTTAAGGCCACCATATGTTCTTTCTTTTTCTTTTAGCTACATCAGCCTCATAAGTACATTTCCAAGCCCTACACGAGGTATGTGTATGTGTGGATGCCAAATCCCAAAGAACCAAAGGTCGATTGACACGAAGAAGGGAGGTAGAATAAGGGCTCGTAATGTATGGAGGGAAGTGATGAGTATGGAAAAGGGATAGACGGGACATGTTATCTCAATCATGGATTCCCAAGTAGTGCCCCTTCCTAAAGCCATGGGCCATTATGGAGTGGTCCCACTAGACTAGGATAAAAATTATCCCTCCATTTAATTGAGGGAACAAGATTATATCCAACACCCTTCTTTCTTCCAAGTCACCCCATAATCCATGTTAAAATGCCCAAATACAAACAAGCATAAGAGTTAATTTTAGTCAATAATGGTATGTTCTATGCTTAGCACAATTACTTCAATGTTCCTTTAGCAGCCCAATGATAATTTCAATTTAGTTTTCCAATAGCAATCACATTAACCATAGATCACATTGACAGTAACTGTAGATAGAACATAAAATAAAATGCAAAAGACCAGCCAAGACAAAAGGACACCAAATTCGGCGGATGTTAAGGAAAAAACCCAATGTAGGGAAACCCTTTGATCAATTATACTTATTATTATATAAAAATGTTCAGCAAAGAGAGAGAGAGAGAGTACAAAAGATCAAAGTTAACTTGCCAAATCCAAGTCAAAACAACCCTGTCAAATCTGCAGTCAACTTTAGCCCTAACCAGAGAGTCAAAGATGGTCAACGCAGCAACATATCTTCCTCTTTGGATCTCGATCATAACCAGTCAAACTCGACCTCATAAGGTGGTCAAACTTAGCCCTGCGGTCAAAGTGCCCAGAAATTTGGCCCTAATTTTGCCCAAAAAATTCGTCCTTCTGCCACACGTGTGAGAGAGGAGAACTGCCCAATAGTTGTACAAACCAATGAGAGAAGGAGAAAGAAGAAATGTGTGTGATGATGATGCCAAATGAGGTGAGAGGGCACTTGTATTAATACAAGTCATTGAGGGTGAAGAGTCATGTCCACTGGGCTTCATGACCCTACATGATGATGTGGCCGACCTGAGCAATTTGCACATGTGGCCATAAATTCAAAAACACACTTCTGCTTGTCCAAATTGGATGATATTTATATCAATTTTGGTCCTCTTGAAAAGAGGAATTTAATGCAACCATCATCTCCATCAAATGAGTTGTCCCGAGGTGGGATTTGGCCCTAGTTTCCAATTTAACAATAAGCACCCGACTGCATAATGAACAAAGTACCTTTTGATCAAAAGCCCACCTTCCATATTTGCTCTTGACAAATGGGCAAGGAAGCATATCACTGAAGCAAATGGCGAAGATATGAATGGCACGTCACATCGGCTACAAGGCGGCTCTCAAGGGTTGTTGGCTACCGGCTAGAAGAGATGGATAGTAGAAATGTTTCTCCTAGGGGTCACCCACTTTTTGTGGGTAATATCTGGCTCCAACTAGGACTTGAGATCACCGTAGAGCGCATGATCCATGTACTCGAACTGGGTGTTCTTGAGAGCTCCAACAATCTCCTAGGACCACATACCTGTAACCTGCACATCACAATACAATTGTTTGGCAGCGTGTGCACTGGGCGTACTAAAATCGCTCATATTTTTCATGAAAGAAATAATCCATACAGAAAATAAAATTTAAGCTAAATGCAAGTCTAATCTATATGCAATCTAATCTAGCATGAGAACATGACATGATGATATTAGCTATGCAAAAATGGACATGCAATGCATATTACACTACCATGCATGACATGTATAGTGCATGACCTAAGTATAATCAAATAACCAATGCAACCAACATATCATTAGATCAATATAGCATCTCTAGTCCATATGAATCCTTGAGAGGTAGGACAACACAATCACATCCTCCATTACAAGATTTCCCTGAGGGATGACAAGGGTGGGAAGCAGGAAAATCAGAAAACAATGCACTTGAAAGAGAAGCATAGGATATAAAGGAGAAGGGGGGTTCCACTTGTACCATTGGATCCTCTCTTGCTATTAAAGGATGGAGAATTCAACGATCAAACTCATAAATTTGTGATGAAGGGCAACCTCAAGCATGCAATCCTCCAGGCCATCTTCAAGGGCACTTTCCAAGTGGTCTTCTAGAATATTCAAGGAGGACTCTAGCTCAATGTAATTTTCCTCATCACCATCTTGGTTTCCCACATCAATTGGATGATTAGGATGATCTCCTTCTTAATTAAGGTTGACGAGGCCTTCTTGGAGAGCAATAGTCATGTTTTGGATGACATCTTCAACATGACCCCTTGGTCCCCAATACTTAAGGAATTCTTCAATGAGAACCCCAATGGAAGGGATGCTCTTTGGTCTACATCATTTAAGCCAATCCTTTTGATCTTCCACAAAGGAATCAATGAAAATCCACATGAGAGCGTCTTGATGAACCAAGTTGACTTCAGAAGTGTGCTTGAGGAACTTGACAATATGATCCACTGTTGAAGAAGGATATCCATTGAATCTTGGGATATATTTCGTATAATTTGTATCCCACCGAATTGGATATCCAAGGATTTCCTTGACATCCAAAACAAGGAATATCTCATGCAAATCCAAGGAGCCATTTCCTCAAGTTTTGCATAGTAATAAAATGTGGAGTCGCCGGGGTGAATTCAAAATTCTTTGAGAGATGCTTGCTTCACCCTACAAGCATTGAATATGAAGTTCAATGAAGAACAAGGGCTTTGTTCTTCTAATGGAGTCACCAAATAAGGATTTGTATTGTTGTATGGGAACAAGACACGCGTTTCGTGTCCCCAGCAATGGCGACAAAACGTTACCACAAAATTTAGCAAGTCTTGCAGAGGGAACCCTACAAGGTTAAAGCTAAACCAAGTGCTAGCAATGGGGTAGTGGCCCACTGTCACCATAACCAAAACCCCCTGCTCTGAAAGTCCCAATATGATAAGATCACCTATGAAAGATATTCTAAGGGTGGAGAATAGGGTGATCGGCTAGGATCTTCTTAAGAAAGACTCAATATTTGGCTCAAGGCTTCACTAGGGAGCAATCTGCTTTCTACAAGAAGGCCTAGAAAGATATGCACAAGACCTAGGGTTTGATAGCTTAGGCAAGTGTTGTAATTCCCAAGAATCAAGGCAAGGAGAAAAGGTTCCATAAGATTGATTTCAACAAGGTCAAGGCTCATGAAACCTTCAATGATGTCATCAAGTTGAGAGAAGAAAACTAGGCTTCCCCTATTAGGGCAAACACCTAGGTCAAGAGATTTTATTGATGAAATTGAAGTGGATTCCCATCAAAATGAGAGATCTTGTAGCCAAGACACTCCTCTTGATGTTTAGGCTCTCCAACCACCAAAAAACTCCTTTACTAGACTTTCACACCAAGCCCTAGTTGACTAATCTAGCCTTAAAAGGACTAATTTTGAAAGAGAAGAGTGGATAAGTTTTCAGGGTGATCACCAAGTGATTGGACTAGTGCCTTGTCCTATGGGCATATGGAGTCTAAGATGCTTAAGATAAGCCAAATTTGTTCCTAAGGAGGCCGAAATTTGATGCCCTAGCAATTAAATTTCCAGCATTTACCCATTCAATGGAATAATGGAGTTTCATGGGAGAGCTACGAGGAGTTCAACACTAGGAACATTCATTACATGTTATAATAAGTAATGCACACAACATTCATCTAGATATCTTTCAATAAATTGATCTTCAACAAATTAGGGCACAAAAATTAACCTAGAATCAATAGTTCCATGCATTAGACATTCAAGAAATAAATATTCAACCATAAAATTGCCTTAAAAGATAGCACGCAATATATCCTTCCATTAGACCCAAAATAGCTCCAAAGAATATCAAAAAAATCAGCTTCCATAGATCAAAATGCATCCAATGATCTCCAATTTACTCACAAGAAGCAAGTGTGAGTTCTCTAAAGAGGTCCAAATTCACAAGTTTGATGATGAGAAGATCAAATGAAATGATCTTCAATATATACATGTCCTACTAACTTGAATTAGGCCTATAAGCCCCCAAAATTATAAAACAATGTGAAACAAAGCCTCTATGTCACAAACCGTCCTAATAACCAATGTGCAAATAAGATAAATCTCCAATAGAAAGGTCAAAATGCTGGCATCATCTAGCCATAGGCCCTCCTGGGGCTTGTATTGAGGCCTGCTTCTGCCATGATGGGTGAAGAAAGCCTCTAAAATCAAGGCCCAGGGGTTGGCCCCTAGCCTCATGAGCAAATCATCCTTTGCCCCCCAAATGTGGGTTTGGGGCACAAAACTAGGTCTCATGGGTCTCCAAGTGGTAAAATATTTGCATATGTTCCAACGTTGAGGGCACTGAAGATGTGTTAAGTTGCTAACCCTCCCATGTCTCATGATATGAGACAAACCTCCTTTGGGTCCTGGATCAACTGCGTGACCCTCATGAAGTGCTAAGTTGGCTTGGGGCATGCTGGTCCAAGTGCATCATCCCATGGATAATATAGGGCAAATCGCAAAAGTTGTGGGTGCTAAAGGTGCCCATGGCTATGAATGATGCTCTACAACTATCTGGAGTCCCATGGCTCTCAATGCATCACCTGTAGATGTCAATATGTCCCTCTAGAGGACCTCAACCCCAGTTAAGTTGCCCAAACCTACAGATGGAACCACCTGCCAATTACACATAATATCCAGTGCTGCAAGTTTCATCATCATGTACATTAATCATTAGTGCATCCAAGTGAACCAAGTTTGAAAGAAATAAGCATAATAACACTTCATATGTGGCTTCTCTTCCGAAATTGGGGCCTTAGTCACGTAATGGTGTTACCTCCCTAGGTAGGAGTGCTAATATACAACATTATTACGTGTTCCAACCCCCAAGGGGAAGTGACATGTCCTCAATCCTCCCTTCAATAGATAGATGCCATGTGCATAATGATGGAACAGAGGGGGGGAAAGGAAATCCATGGCCAAGTCCATGCTCAAAGGGACCAACTATGATGTGATACCTCATCCTAGGTGTATAGATTTGAGGAGGGAGCAATCGTGGATGCATGAGTTACCTTGGCGTTTATTTTTCGACCCCTCTATATTGCCTTTTACTTTTTCTTGATTTTTCCTTATATTATTGCTCGCAGCTTGAGGAATGAGAGCTTGCTTTATATGATGTACAGCAGTTATTACCCACCAGGGATTGTCACATGCAAGGGTTCCTTCTCTTCTATGAGATAGAGCAACATTGGCCAAAGAACTAGGTGATGGCCATATGATAGAGGTAGAGCTCATGCTTCTAGTTTATAAGTCTCGACCATCTTTTGCATTTTGAGTTTTCTTTTGCTTTTCTTATGGCCATCATATGCTCTTTCTTTTTCTTTTAGTTGCATCAACCTACTTGGGTGCATTTCCAGGCCCTACCCGAGGTATGAGGATGTGTGGTTGTCAAAACCCAATGAACCAATGGTCAATTGACCCGAAGAAGGGAGATGGAATAAGGGCTTGTAATGTACAGAGGGAAGCACCAAGTATGGAAAAGGGGTAGATGGGTCATGCTATCTCAATCATGGATTCCCAAGTAGTGCCCCTTCCTAAAGCCATGGGCCATTAGGGGTGGTCCCACTAGACTATGATAGAAAATTAACCCTCCATTTAAGGTGAGGGAACAAAACTATGGCCAAGACCCTTCTTTCTTCCAAGTCACCCCATAATCCATGTTAAAATGCTCAAATACAAACAAGCATAAGCACCCGACCGCATAATGAATAAAGTAACATTTGATCAAAAGCCCACCTTCCAACATGTGCTCTTGTCAAATGGGCAAGAAAGCATATCAATGATGCAGATGGCGGAGATATGAATAGCACATCACATCGGCTACAAGGTGCCTCTCAGTTACTGCTTGCTACCAACTGGAAGAGATGAATAGTAGAAAGGTTTCTCCTAGGGGTCACCTGCTTTTACTGGGCAACAAAACCCATGCCTATATCCAAGATCTATCATCATTATAATTGAAAGGAGATTTTTAGTTAAACCAATTACATACAAAACTCTAGTAAGCTCAAGGATATCACCTAATGGCATATGGAATGATATGGATCCTACTCCTGCACAAGATATGTGGCATCATTACCAAGTTCCACTTGCATGCTTTCCTTCTACTCCAAAAGTTTGTTAAGGCCCACTTGTTAGAGATCATATGTTTGGAAACTTTGTTGTCCACATACTAGTTGACATCAGACATGGTGTTAGATGATAGTCATGAGACCATAGAAAACTGTCTCAAGCTTGGATGAAAGCTCATCTACTCTAATTGATGCTTCTAGAATCCCTACATGTTGCTTCTTTCATTGCTACTTTTCCTTTTCCCTTCTTTCATGAGATTGAGAAAAGAATGCCCAAACTTCTATCACCTGAAGCACTCAATGTGGGTCAAGTCCTTCTTTCCTTAGTTACAAGAACCTAAATCCTCTTTATGCCCTTCTAACCCTTCTCGGGTCCTCCTTTCTTGTTGCCGTTTGTCATCTTGCTGATGAGAGTAATGTTTTGTTCCTCCTCCATACTTGTGACAATCTCTAGTCTTATCTCCTCCTGGATGAAGTCATCCCATAGCCTCTCAAAAGTGGGAAGCTTTTCCCAAGCATGGGCCCCATGAACAACAGGTTGCCAAGAAGAGAACCCATTTAATGCAATGGGTACTAGCTCTTCACACTTGACCTCCTCTCCAACTGCTACAAGTTGATCACAAAGTTCAGTAACCTTCACCAAGTAAGCAGCTACAATATCTGTCTTGCTCATTTGTGTAGTTCTAAACTTATTCCTTGACAACATCTTCCAATTAATGTTCTCACTCTCATAGAGAGTGGCTAGAGCATCTAACATGTCGTTTCTTGCGGTCTTCCCAGCAATGTGAGGGATCAAGTGATCCTTACCAGAGTCAAGGATGACTTGATTGCCCTTGGCCATCTTATTTTTATGATTTGCCCACAAGACAAGATAGGTAAGCTCTACAACTAGTTTCTCAACAGAGTCCCACAAATCCTACTCCTTCAACATCTTTACCCGACACTTCCACAAGACAAAAGTTAGAGAGACCTTCCAATCTGTCTTTGTATTTAAGAGTAAATGTAGTCATACTGCTGCACTGAAATATACTGCTAAACAAAACAAATCAGTAACCTAATAAACAAAATAAACCTGATCACGCTACTGTGCTTTTCTCAAGCACAGATCATGGGCAGCTCACACCTGAAACCTCCCAACAGCTGTCTCTCATGGGCAGCTCACCCCTGAAACCTCCCAACAGCTCTCTCTCATGGGCAGCAACCCTACTATCGATTGAAGGATTCCCAGAAAATTTCAGCAAACCACTCTTATACTATGAAGAATTTTCTAACCAATGGTAATTTGTAAAATGGTTCTTCACTGTAATACAATTCCTACAGGAAACTAAGAAACCAGAAGAACTAAGAAACTATCATTACAATTTTGTAATAAATGCTAGAATCTTTAAAGACATAACGTAGAAAACAATGTATGGAATTCATTAGACAACTGTCAAAACCTATCACTGCTTTTATTAATTTTGAACATGAGAAATCTGCTAGATGAAAACAATCCAGACTGATAACTGCTAGACTCAAGACTTGATGAATAATCCGTACCTCTACCCTCTCTCGTATAGATCCAAGAAAAGTGTACTAGGGTTTACAAAAATAGGTTTGCATGTGACACTAACTCAGAAATAGAATTTGCTATATCCTAAGCCAAACTCAAAATAGAACTAACTAAAAGAAAAAACTGAATTTTTGTTTTTATTTTGAATCCTAATCTATCTTTGACTTGTGGTGCATGCTTCTAAAATTCACTGGTAGTGGCACCCGTCTTATCTAAGTCTAGCTGATTCCTAATCTCTCCCTCTATAACACAAGAATGATGTGCCTCCTCCTTGAGAACTGTGATGAGCCCCCACTGGCTTCTACAGGACATAATACAGTGCTGCTGAACAGCTGCTCAGATCTGCTACTGTAGAAGACAGTCCGAGGTACTTTCACTAACAAAGGATTCTACAGATCCTTCAAATTTGATACATAAGAAGCAAAGGTGGTAGGTAAGCCCGATAAAGATAAACCAAAGCCCTATGGCTTCTTTGACGGAACAAGACAATAACATCCCGGTGGGAGTGGTACAGGGGGCATACTTTACTTTTCAGACTTAAATTGGATATCTCTTGAACTCAGTTTGGGACAATGATCAAAAAAATCAGCAGAAGTGAAGGCAATGTACACCCTTATGACAATTGCTCTGGAGGTTAGGATAACTGATACAAGTGTGTATAGAGATTCAAAGTTGAAAATTTCATTTGGATCTTTGGGTCAGAGCATTATCGACTTGCATGGTGATTTACAGCATGCTAGCAATTTGAAGGCCAGGTTCTAATCCATTCCCTTTTATTATGTCTTCGTGGACCACAATTAAACTGTAGATAAGCTATCAAAACAGGCATCTAGCAGACTGGCAGGATCCCTATCATTGACCTCATCTCGAGATGGGGTAGAAGAAGTCCTCCCTCGAAGGTTGATGACTGTGTAGTCTGTTAAATTGTTTCTTCTGACCTTAACGACATGTTAATCCCTGCCAATTTTCCTGTCGTCGTAGAAGTTTCATAGAACCATACTGGTTGGGCTCCCCGTGATTGACTTTTTTGTGAAGTCGTCTTTTGGCATGGATAGAAAATGTAAATTTTTTATTTTTGGTAATGGAAAAAATTACAATTTTTTCTAAGAAAAAAAAACATAATGCAATATAGAGTGTACAATTGTGTAAGCAATAAATACGTGTATCTTGTGTGTGTTTACTTTCTTACTTTCATTGGTTCATTACTTCCAGATTTCAGCTATGAGAACGCTTAAATTGGAGGTTTGGTGTTTACCCTTCTACTTGATAACTATTCCACTTTCCCTCTAATCTTTCTTGGAAAGTCATATGTTTTGTTCTTCTAGCCACTGAGAAGTGGAAATGTTTGAGTTGGTTGTCATGCCAATCTTCTATCGAGCAGGCTGTCACCATTAATGGCAATGATCTTTGGTGGCCTTGGCAACCTTTGAGAGACTAGAATATCATATGCACCTTTATTAGCTTGGGGATGGCAACATAAACAATTCCCCACCTCTAAATTTTGTTCAGAACAATAACCAGACATACAACAGAGTAGATAGGTGGTACTAGAGATCTCAGACATTAAATGCAAATGGAAACTGGCTTGGATATTAACTAACACCTCAACATCACATCCAAACCATGGCCACATGATTTGAGCTCAACCACCACTTGGCAAAACCGAAGAGTGCGCATATGACTCAAACTCATGAAAAACTTGACAAAGCACAAGAGAAATTAAAAGGGGCAAAAATCCCTAAAATAGGAAAACGTCTGTAGAACTCTATCAATATCTCCCAAAACAATGGAACTCACACAAAGTTATCTTGTAACTTGGACAAACGTGTTGAGTATCTCAATGATGATCCGTCAGATACGTTGAGCCTGTCTCAATCCAACTCGTAGTTCCTTGATCCAATTGGCAGAATTTCGATCATACTCACTATCTTGGCATATTGACCAGATTTGACCAAGTTTTCCCAAACGAGTTTGTATATTTTTCCAACCCCATTTGCTATACTTGGCCACGAGTGGACATTACTATATAAAATTAACTATAAATTCAGCTCAGCCTACTCAAAAAGACATGCCATGTACTCAGAAGCTCACCAAGTCATTTTTAAAAAATCCAATCGATCGCGAACCTGGATATCAACTACCACAAGAGTGGAGTTAACCAACATTTGAAATTTAAACCCCTTTGCCATTAGATCACACGCTTGTACTCATTACAGTAATTTGCATTTTGAATCAGGCCCTGTGAACCAATTTGTTCTACAAAATAACAGTTTGCCCCGGGAGCATGCATCCTGGGATATAACTGGAAATACATTTCTCTCATGCGGGTCTATTTCATTTGCTTCCAAATTCACTGCCGAGTTTGAAAAGAGCTCCGTTAAGTTCAGCCATTCAAGATTGGGAACCAGAAGAAAGGGGTTAAGTGGCACTACCCATAGCATATGTAGCACAATTTCTACAGTGGTGTTACTTCTTCCATTAAAGTAGTGAAATTGACCATTCCTTCCCCATCCCTTGGCCCTGTAAATAATCTCCCGCCGGAAGCGTGAATTTAAATGGGCAGGCGAAAATTTTAAAATTTATAAAAGAAATTGAGGGGAATGCAAAAAATAATGACGCACCTGACTCTTGCAGTCATCCCAGTTATTGTATATGCCGACGGATCTTCCCTTGCGCACAGCATAGAATTTTGAACCCATTGGGTTTGCAGAGAAACCAACTGTTTCGAATTTTTGCCTCTGTGCGCCTTTCCGGGGACGACCCAACTTACTTTTCCCGCACCTCCTTCTGTGTGGACGTCCCCGCCAATATAAAATGGAATGCTCTCTGCTTAACGAGGTTTAATGCTCTGCATGGCAATATAGATGGTCAGTACCCAAGCCACTCGCATAACTTGAACGTTGTGGAATTTCAAGGGTGGCGAGGCTCATTTTGTGGGAAAGCATTAGCGATTATCAACTGCGCATTTAACTTAGGAATAGGCTAAACGTGCACCAAATATTTAATAGACTTTTGACTTTATAAGGTGAAAGTTTTTTAACTTTAGAGTATACAGTATGAAGGTTGAGTATGGAGTTGATTGTGCGTATGACTGTTGACCAGGAGTATGCAGTTGATTTTGCTGGGTACGGTGGTGGAGTTGATTATGTTGTTTTAACTAGGATGAGAAAGATATGGTAATGTAATGTTTAATATTTTGATTAATTTAAATTATATGAAAATAAAATAAAACAAAGGTTATATATTAGTACTTGTTATTTAGTTTAAATATAGTTTAATCAATTAAAAAATAATAAAGATAAAAATAAAATAATTAATAAAATATTGTAATGTTAAATGACATTATTAAAAATTAATAAATATGATTAATTAATTATCACCAAAAATTAAGAAATATGATTAATTAATATTATTTATATTAATGTATATATATGTGTACATTTTTACTAATATATATAATTATTTATAATAAAATTTATTCAAATATGTGCTTAATATAATAATAAGTCATTTTAAATTGAAATTTAATTGGAAATCATCACCAAAAATTAAGAAACATGATTAATTAATATTATTTATATTAACGTATATATTTGTGTGTGTATTTTTTACTAATATATATAATTATTTATAATAAAATTTATTCAAATATGTGTTTAATATAATAATAAGTCATTTTAAATTGAAAGTTAATTGGAAATCTTTATCTTTTTCTTTTTCTTTCTTTTTTTTTCTTTTTTCTTTTTTCTTTTTTCTTTTTTCTTTTTTCTTTTTTTTTTTTTTTTCGAGCGGAGCACGGCGACCTTGAGCGATGGTGTGCCCATGAAGACCTAGGTCTTCTGCCTGCATTTCGGCGCCTTTCTGCGCCCTTAGTCTCCCTGCCCTGCGGCCCCGCGGCCTTGGGCCCTCTATCTCGCTGTGTTTGTTCCTAAGCTTCTTAATTGAGAGCCTACGCTTCTGTGTGGCTCGTATGTTGCTGGGAGGGGTTTGAGCTAAGGTTCGCCCACATGGAGGTCCCGGACTCGCCCCAGGGGGGCTCCGCCTTCATCTGCCGAAGCCTTCTCTCGGCTCTTGGCCGGTTTGCTATAGAAGAAAAAGAGTGAAGCAGCCAAGTTTGTCAAGAGGCTCGAGGATATTCCTGAAATCTCCTTACCGCCAAAGACCCCGATCTAAGTCGCCCTGTCATTGGCAGTGCAGGCACTCGTTGGCCAGTTCACCGGACTATGGCCTTCTCCTAAGTCCACTGAGAACTGGGTCAACAAGAACTGGGCTCCATTGATCAAGAATAGCGTCACTTCTTATTTCTTAGGACGAGGGTTTTTCCTCTTCGAATTCACCTCTAAGGATGACAAGGATCTGATCTTCCAGAATGGCCCCTATTTCATGGGCCCCCAGGGTCTTTATCTCAACAAATGGACGCCAGATTTCGACCCTGCAGTCGACGTTCCCACGGCTGTCCCGGTGTGGGTCAGGCTTCCAAACCTTCTAGTGCATTGCTGGAACTGGGACTCGCTGAAACACATCAGCAACGCCCTCGGGAAATTCATAGATAGGGCAAACAACAAAGATCAATATGATTGTGCCCGAATCTGCGTAGAAGTAGATCTAGAGGTGGGACTTCTGGAAGCCATCAAAATCAAAGTAGGAAGCTGGACCCATTTGCAAAAGCTATATTATGAGCAGATGCCCTTCAAATGCCGAAAACGCCATGTCTATGGTCACTTCGCCAGAGGATGCCCATCCAATGCTGAATCAGATAAGGGTAAAGAAGAAGGTTGAAACCAGGTCAAGTGAGCTAAGAAAACCCAAAAGAATGTATGCCCGAATGAAAGAGGCCCCCAGTAGGCCCCTCCTCAACAACCCCCTTCCAGAATGGAGCAAGAAATAAATTCGCCCCTCTAAACTTGCAATGAGGAAACATAGGACGCAGATATCCAAAAATCATCCCCCCTCGCAAAAGGTACCCCCTCTTCTCCCAAGGGGGCAAGCCTTGTCGAGAGCTCCAAAGGAAACACTGTAGAAGTCGAGGAAGTTGAATAAGAATCTGACGGCTCGGAGGAAGAAGGCGAAATAAGAGAATCCCAAGCTTCAGTAAGGAGATCCACAAGAGGCCGCAAAACAAATCGGGAAAAAAGAGAGCAGGAAACTTTCAAAGAAAAGCTCCAAGGCAGCCAGCCAACTCTCAAAAAGCTATTAGCGTCAAAACCAAAGATGGCGAGAAACCAGCCCCAAGGCTCCAAAGGAGCCAACCAGAAATACAAATGACGAAGATTGTCTCCTAGAACTGTAGAGGTATGGGGAGTAGAATCAAAGAAGAAGCCATCAAAAGTTTAATAAGGACAGAAGCTCCTGACATACTCCCCATCCAGGAGACCAAACTGGAGGACTTCGTCTTCCTTCAGGTAAGTAAGAAACTCTGGAATAAATGTGAGGCGAAAGCAATCTCAACCCAAGGGCTTCCGGCGGGTTGGGCACTCTCTGTAACTCAAGCAAATTCTCAGTCATTTTGTGACCCTCAATACTCACTAGTTGTTCTTAAAATTGCAGCACTTAGACTCAAAAGAGATTTTTAGTCTCTTCAATGTGTATGTCCATGTTAACACTGGGGAAAAGAAGGCCTGCTGAGAATCCATAAGAAACTAAGCAGACCTCGTTAATCTTGAGAATACCATCATTGCCGGAGATCTTAATCTCACTCTCCTGTCAGCTGACAAGAGAGGAGGCAGCATTGTTCGTGATCCGGCAAGGGAATGGGCAGAGGACCTTATGCAGGACTGGGATCTACTGGACATTAAGCCAGTTTTTGGCAAGTACACTTGGACTAATAAAATAATTGGACCCGGTCACATCGCTGCTAGGTTGGACAGGTTCTTTCTCCAAAGCTCTTTTCTTCTGCTTGGATTAGAGGCTAGCGTCCACATTCTCCCATGCAGCACTTATGATCATAAACCCATCAAGCTGGAACTCGTGTCTCAGCTTGATCTCTGTCCTATTCCCTTCAGATTTAGCCCGCCTTGGGCTAAGGAATCTGACTTCATGCAATTAGTTAAGGGCATCTGGTTGCAGCAGGTCAAAGGCTCCCCTTTTTTCGTCTAGGAGGAGAAGCTCAGAAGAGTGAAAAGGGCTTTGAAAAGATGGGCCAAATCTCTGCCCAATCTAGCCAACAAAAGGAAAAAAATTCAACGCACACTAGAAATTCACCATCTCCAGGCTGAAAAAGCTGACATAACAAAAGAGATTCTAGATAAAGAAGCCCAACTCCAGCAAAACTATCACAAGGCCTGTCTAGCTGAGGAAGAATACTGGAGGCTTAAGTCACGTAGCCTCTGGCTTAAAGCAGGGGACAGGAACTCTTCCTTCTTTCACAAACAAGCTCAGGCAAGGAAATGTACCAACTCCATCTCCGAAATCAAAGATGGCACTACCATCCACAAGGATAATACAAACATAAAAAAGGCAGCCTCCTTTCATTTTAAAAGTCTGTATAGTGAAGATATAAATCTAGACCAAAACTCAGATATGATGGATGTGGTCCCCTCCTTGATTACTGGAACCATCTCCTTGAAGCTAAAGTCACCAAGAATGAAGTCAAGGATGCCCTCTTTGCCATGGACCCAAACAAAGCCCCTGGGCCGGATGGATTCTCAGCCAAATTCTCCAAATTTGCTGGTCGATTGTGGAAAAAGATCTTTACAAAATGGTTCTAAAGTCCCAAGTTTGCTAGAAAATCGGAGGCAGCACGAACTCCGCTTTTCTTGCTCTCATCCCCAAAGAGAAAGGAGCCAACTCCTTCAACAGGGTTCATCCGATTTCGCTTTGTAATATTGGTTACAAATTGATTACCAAAGTTATCGCTAATAGATTGAAGCACATCCTCCCCACAATCATTCTGGAAAGCCAAGGAAGCTTCATTCAAGGTAGACATATTGTGGACAATTTCATTCTAGTCCAAGAGGCAATCCACTCAAGTCTGAGCCGCAATGAAAAAGGTATGGTTGTCAAACTTGATTTAGCAAATGCATTTGATCGAGTTAGGCATAGTTTTCTGCTGAAAGTCTTACATAAGCTTGGATTTGGTGAGAAATTTATAAACTGGATTCAGGCTTGCATTTTGGAGCCTTGGATTGCCCCGTTAGTAAATGGCAGAGCTGCTGATTTTTTCAAAGCCACGAGAGGGCTCAGGCAAGGGTGCCCTCTCTCACCACTTCTATTTGTTCTTCAAGCCTCAGTCCTCAGTTTTTATTTAGACAAAAAAATGATGGATTAGGAAATCATTGGGCTCTGCATAGCAAGAGGTGTTAAAAACATAAATCATGCCCTCTTTGCGGATGACACCTTGTTATTGGGAGCTGCTTCTATGCTCATGGCCTCCAGATTTAAAGGAGTTTTGGATGAGTTTTGTATGGTCTCAGGAAGCAGTCTAAACTATGGCAAATGTCATATCTATTGTTGGAACACCACTCCCAACTTGCTCAACTCCATTTCTAGAACCTTTGGCTTTGCAACTTCCTCAAATTGGACTTCCTTCAAGTACTTGGGCCTCCTTGTTTTTCTCAAAAGAGCCTACAGCAGAGATTGGCTCCCCCAATGGGAGAAATTCAAGATCAAATTGCTTGCCTGGGGCTTTTCCTGGCTTAACATTACTGGTAAGTCTGTTCTCATAAAATTTGTTCTTAACAACCTTCCCTTATTTTAGTTTTTTGTCCTTCTTCCTCCCACTGGCATTCTCAGAAAAATGGAGGAGATCACTCGAATTTTTTTTTGGAAGGGGGGTAAGCAGAATGAGAAAAAGATTCCGCTACTCAATTGGGAATCCATCTCCAAACCTCTATTGGAAGGTGGCTTCAATTTCAAAAATCTTTGCATCCATAATATTGTAATGGGAGCTAAATTAATCTGGAGAATTATTGCTCCTATCCCTGGCTGGGCGTAATTAGCTCTTTGGAAAAATATTTCAAAGGCCAGCACTCCGCTGCCTAGATCACCCTCAGACGCATCCAAATACGCCCTTTCTGAAGCTCTGTATCAAAACCTGCCATCTCATCAATGCTCATGCCTACTGGACTCCCGGTAATGGAAAAAGGATCAATCTCTGGACAGACAGGGTAATGAATAATGAGCCGCTGGGAGACTATAGTTCACTCCAAGTGCTGTGCAGATGGATGAACGAGACAAGAATGCATTCCCTGTGGGACATTTCCATCTGGCAAGATTCACATTGGGCTGGCTGGAATCTTCAAACGCCCCTAGAACTGTTTATGGAGCGCGAGATCTTGTTATCCAAGCTCCATGACTTGGCTCCAACACTGGCACAAAATCTTGACTCAAGAGGATGGGGTGCACAGGCTGGTGGATACATAGTAGCTCATGGTTATGCCAAGCTGTGTGAGTGCCCTCATGTAGCCACAAACACAAAACTATGGAAAGGGATATGGCATAATCCCTCCTTGCCAAAAATTGATTTCTTCAACTGGCTGCTATGCCACTCCAAAATTTTCACTGATGATAATCTTCAGAAGTGAGGTTTCCACGACCCTTCAAGGTGCAGCCTTTTGTAAGGAAAACTAGGAAAGTGTAACTCACCTGATGCTTGAATGCACTTTCACAATGTATCTTTGGGCCGAGCTGTTGGGATATTTGAGTTCCAGCTTCGCTTTGCCTTCCTCCATTCCTGATCTTTTTGCTAAATGGCTGCAAAGGTATCTTGGTCCCCCTCCAAAAAATAAAACTATCAGAGTTGCTTGGTCTATTCTCCCTAAAATTATCTGTTGGTAGGTTTGGCTTGAGTGAAATAAAAGGATCTTCAGTAACCACGAACAGGATGCCAAGCTCGTGGTAGTAAAGATTAAATGCTAGTTAAAAGAGTGCCTGAGAGAGTATAAAGATGATTTAAGCCTAAGCCAGCAAGATTTAAATTGGGGCTCATCTCTTGATCTTCAATTCCAAAAAATTCCAAATAGTATCCCCCTTCCCAAAGATTGGCAAATAAGAGTTATAGCAAAAGAGTTTCAGGGATGGATTACAAATCAGCCGAGACACTCTCTATTTTTTTGATGGGGCTGCAAAGGGAAATCCTGGAAGAGCTGGCGCTGGAGGTGTCATTTTGAATCCAGATGGAATAAGGATCCACAGTTTTTCCTGGGGTCTGGGCATTACTTCTAGCATTCAAGCTGAGGTTTTGGCTCTTTTCCAAGGGCTCAAGCTTTTGAAAGTGCTGAACATCAGCGAGGTTAATGTAATTGGGGATGCTTAGGTTATCATTAACACTATGGTGACACATGCTAAGCCAATGGACCTAAGGCTTGCAAGGCTGATTTTCAGAATAACAGATCTCGAAGACTCATTTCAGAAATTGAACTTCTATCATGTGTTGAGAGCTAATAACAAGGAGGCGGACATTGAAGCCAATAAAGGAGCCCTTCTTACGGCTGGAGCTTTGCGCAGAAGCGGACATGAAACATGGGAACCAATTCCTTAATTTAGAGAGTTGTTATGTTTTACTGCCTATTGTTAAATCAATATGTATGTATCCACAAACTTGGGAAAATCTCTGAAATTGACTACATAGTAGCAACTAGAAAGAGATATGAGCTAAGCATAAATAACACGGCCTTGCAAGGTTGGGCGATACTCGTGGAATTAGGCTCTCATTTTGTAATCCACTTTTTGGCATTAAGGCCAAGTATCTAATATATCCACTATCCGTTTCTGTTAAAAAAAAAAAGGGAAGAAGAAAAAGAAGTCATTTTAAATTGAAAACACTGTAAAAAATTATAATTCATAAAAATAGAAATAATAGAAAAAATCATAAAGTTAAATAAAAAGGAAATAAAATTAAAAACAAAAAAATTAGTAATTAATAGAAATAGAAGTTACTAAACAACCCATAATAAGACCTCAATCAATCACCTTACAAATAAAAAGAAAACTAATAATAATAATAAAATAACAAAAATTGAATTCCTAGTGTTAAATTATGGATAAGTGCCATAAATTTTTTGTCAAAGACAAAATAATACTAAGTCAAAGTTTTAAACTGAATTTGTTATACCATGCCTACCAGATGTATAATAATAAGATTAATGTAATGTAAATATTTTAGCTAGATCAAAATGAAATCAAAAATAAAAATAATTATATAAAAAAAAATAATAATATAAATAAAAATGGCCCACAATATTGAAAATCCATGTTATTAATCTATGGTATTCATATGGACTAGTACAACCACATTAAAAATATTAATGTGGTTGATATAGCCGAAGGCTTCATAAATCTAACCAAAAAAACTATTGCAACACTAAGAATATCTTACTAATGCACACATTTACCTCATTAACCATGTATAAAAATCTCAAATCCCTAGGAAATTGTTGGGTAGGGAGCCACTTGGCACGAATATAATTTTTTTAATTTATTAAAAGTAATGGACCATTATGCTAAATAAAATTTGCTTATATATAAATGAATGTTATAATGGGTCTAATGGTTAAGATCACGTGTTTCCTCCTAAGAGTCAAATCGTTGACCTTAAAATTGGATAATAATAATAAATAATAATGAGGAACTTATGCCCCCGAGGGATAGCTCAAATGGTCGAGTTCCCGCTGATAGTACTCTCCGGTTTGAGAGGTCACTCAAATCTCCTCGACGCCCTCGGGGGTAGGCCTGATGGCCGTGCAGCTCTACGTGGACGTAGCGGGTGGTGAACCACATCGAATAAAAAAAAAATAAATAAATAAATAAATAATGAGGAACTTATTAGAATTGAAATAATCTCAAATCCCTAGGAAATTGGTGGGCGAGACTAATTTTTTTAATTTATGAAAAGTAAAAAAGTCAACAAATTCTCATCCACCTTAAGTTGAAATAAGAAAATCCGCCTAGATTCCTCATATCATATATTATATTATATTATATATCAGTTTAGATCCATTCTAACTCTAAATCTGTCAAGCCCCTAATAGGGATCAAATCTCTTGATATGCAAACTTTTTTAGAGTGAAAAAAATATATGGAAAATTAATGTTTAATATTTTAACTAGGTCAAATATGGGAAAGGTGTAATGTTTAATAATTGAACTGGGTAAAAAAAAAATGTACAGATGTTGTAATGTTCTCTTTAACATTTTGACTAAGTCAAAATAAAATAAAAATTGAATTAAAAATAATAATAATAATAATAATTATAGTCAATGTTTAAACTACCCTGAATACATCAAGCTACCAAGCATTGAGAGGGATCAAATCTTTTGAGATGCAAACTTATTTTAGAGTGAAAAAAGATTTGATCTCTCTCAATTGGCAGATCCAAAGCCAAAATGGATCTAGGTGGTTAGCAATTTTAAAATAGTTGTTTTTTATTTATTTATTTAGTAATTAACTTGAAGGAACCAAGGTAAATTATTAATCATTACAAGAGTTGTTTGTTATTTATTTAGTTGACTCCTTTGAAGTAAAATATTCATCATTGTTAAATATAATTTTATGATAAAATAGGTAGTATTTTTAGGGTTCAAATTAAATGGATATATATTTTTTTAAACTCAAATTTATGGTTAATAAGTGGTAATTACACAATTTTCATCATTGGGAAAGGTTTAATTTATATGAGGGTTTTTATGGAGTAAGGAGGTTACCTTAATGAAGTGGTAAGTGTGTGGTTGCAATTAAAGAAATTATATTAAATGGCTTCATAACACAAGTGAATCAAAATTGATCAAGAGGAGTTTGAAGATGGAGGTCAAGTTTTGCAGTGAGTTAGAATGTTAGAGGCACGTGTGAGTTCGCGGCATCCTAGCCGCAGGGTATCCGAGGTTTTTTTCTTTCTTTCCTATTTGATTTTCTCTATGTGGATGAGGTTCAGGGTAACAAAGGCGAGTTCTCATGGAGGTAAGTGCGGTTTAGATGGTGTTTTGGGGGGTTTTAACTACAGTAGAAATGGATGGTTGTGTGGAATTAGACCCTAATCCATAGGATATTTTGGTTGTTTGGGGCCTTGAGCCCACTCAGCAAAATTTGGTGAAAGTTCATTTTCTAGCTAGCTCATAGCATGCACACCTACATGACACATCAACACCATAGAATATGGATGGGGTTTCTGGTCTGTTGGATGGGCAACAAGTGGACTTCATGCTTTTGGGAACTTGGGGTGTGGAGGCAGCTCAGAATGTGGAAAACCCTAGCTAGCTTTTTGGTATGGGATAGACAGAAGTGCCATTTTTTGATTGTTTGGAGCATGCTCCTCCAAAGACTTCAAAAACCCTTCTGCTGAAAGTCTCATGGTTTCATTCATTTGGAGGGCTCGAAGATATCATTCGAAGCACTGGGGCAGTAAGCATCAATAACTTTAACCCTCCTTTACCTTCATGGGTTTCGTCAATTGGTAATTTTTTGCCAAAATTTTGTGAGGGTTTTCCCTTAAAAGAAGGCTCATCTCAAGACAATTTGACTAGGTCAAAACTTCAAGATATCAAACTTATCTTTTCAGTGGATATCATTGATGGAGGAGTTTCGACAAATATCAAAGGTGATTTTTTTGTTGCTCAACGAACCCTAATCTCTAATCAATTTGAGGTGTCTCAAGAAGGAAGGAAGGAAGGACTTTCCCATGGCAATGCACTAGGGTTCCCCTCGGAGCTGATTGTGGCTAAAACCCTAGGTGGATGTGTGCAAAAAGTTGTGGTTTCGGGCAGTGATTTCATCAGATCACAAACCTAAAGAGTTGGGTTAGCTTCGTCGTGTGGAGCTTCTTTAGATGGCAGGGGTTTGGGTGAACAAATGGCCAGAATTATCAGGAGTTCTAAAACCCTAGACACATAGCACTAGGAGGATGATACATTTCAATGGCTGGTTGATAGGGCTATTCAAATTGAAGATGGAGAGGTGTTTAAGGTGGGAGTGAAAAGGAAGAAAGGGAAGTTTATCCATCCAAAGGCAAAAGATAGAAACCTGACACTCAATCAGGACATATAGTTTGACTTGGCGATTGAAGTGTTAGAGAAAGTTCTGGTCGGTAAAATACAAAGACGTTCTTTTGAAGCAGAGGAAATATGTGAATGGGTTAAGAAGACATGGGATGATTCTCCAACAAAGAAGGTTGAAGTTGTCATGTGGGTTCAGGAATGGTTTATGCTCCAATTTGAGTCGTCAAAAGTGGCATCTTAGGTCCTGGACAAGAACTGGAGTATTGAATTATCCCTGGTCCTTTTGAAATGATGGAACCCTTTGTTTGATGCATGACATGAATGACTGGAGGTTGTTCTTGTTTGGGTGAAGCTACTAGGACTCCCCCCTTAGTTGTGGTTTTTAGATGTTTTTCATGAAATCGAAAACAAGTTGGGGAAATTTTGGAAGTAGATATGTCTTTTAGGACAACACAACTTAGGAAAATTGCTAGGAACCTAGTCAAGTTGGATCCTCAGGAGGGCCTGTTTATAGCTATAAATCTCATGTTTAGAGGTCTTAGTTATCTCCAACAAATTAACTATGATGACTTACCCTTTCTTTGTCATCAGTGACATAGACAAGGCCACTTGGTGTGGGATTGTTCTTTGGGTGTAAGGAGAAAGAGATGGCCAAGCTCATAGCTGTAGGATAAGTTTAATTGTAGTCAGATGACGATTCAATACAAAAATTTGAGGGGAAATTTTAGGCAGAAGGCGACAGAGAAGGCTCTGCTTCAAAAGGAAATTCTTGTGGATTAAGAGATTGACAAGGGCATGTGGTAAGAAGACAAGTGAAAAGACCAGCTGAAAGAGCAAGAGGCTACCATCAACAAAGTTCAGTGTTCTTGTCTTGCAGGTACTTTTATTTATCCCTCCCCTTGCTCTATATCTCAATAGATTGTTGCATCTTCTTTGGTATCGAAACCTGGTCCTTCCAAACATGTTTTTTCAGCCTGTTTCTTTGGGATCGCATTCTTGGGTCCTTAATAGCACAATTATGACCACGTCCTTCATCCATCCCCCTTCCCCTCCATTAGTTGTGGCGATTTCATCCCTTTTGTGGACCCCCACTATAATCTTAGGCACAGACCTCCCAAGGGCGGATATTCTATTGGGATGTGGGGTCTCAATTCTCTTATGTCCAATCCTGGCCCTTGTAAATCTAGAGGAAGAAAATACCAGCTCTCAAAGGTCTAATTGAAGGCTCATTCAGATATTGCATAAGGAAAAAAAAAATTTCTAGAATGGGTGCTTAGAAAGGCGCAAGCCCCTATAAAGGTTACCCTGTGATAGCCATCTCTTTCAATTGTAGGGGATTAGCTAGTTCCCAAAAAAAGCCTAGCTTTGAGAAGATTGATTTTATCCACTTGTCCAAATATTATACTGCTTCATGAAACTTTGGGTATAGAAGATTTGATTACTCAAGCCTTGAATAAGATGTTCCCTGGTTGGGTTCTTTTCCGTTTCAGATGCAAGAGGACGCTCAAGGGGTTTGGCCATGGGTCTTGACCCAAGATCGATTAAGGTACTCAACACCTAGGGCTCTGAGATGGTCCTTGAAACAAACATTTACTTTGTATAATTATGCATAGAATTTACTGTAGTAAATATTTATGGACCCTGCCATGACAGAGCCCCATTCTAGGACAATTTATTGGCTAAATCATTCATGAAGAAAGACAATCGCATTGTTAAGGGGATCTGAATTTTTCACTGGGGGCATAGGAAGTTTTGGGACCTCAAGCCCTACAAAATCCATTGGGAGATTTCTTCACTGGAAATTGGTTGATTGTCGCCTTATTGATGTGAATCCTATCAAACTTAAGCCCTCATGGAGGGATAGGCGAAATGGGAATGCGATGGTGGCTAAGTGCCTTGATACATTTATCCTAACGAATAATTTGATTGGAAATAACTCCCTTTTTTGTCAATGGATTGGGAGTGAGATATTTTGATCACCATTCAATTTTATTGGAGATAAAAGGAGGAAATCAAAAGCATGACAACCCTTTTAAATTTAATCCCTCTTCGCTAAATGAAGAAATTTATGTGCAATTGGTAAAGGATACATGGTCTCATTTCCTCAACAATTTGTGAATAACTTGAAGGAGGTTAAGTAAGCATATATCCAATGGGCAGCTCAGAAGAAGGTTAGAGATGAGGCGAAACTTAAATATTTCGAAGAAGAGCTGGAGAGGCTAGAAACGCCTGAGGGAGGTGGGTATGATTTTGTGAAAACCAAGCAAAGAATCATGCAATTAGAAGCTGCTAAGGGGAAGATTTTGGCTGAGAAGGAAGAACATTGGAGGTTGAAGAATCGTGCAATTTTGTAACAACCCTAGTCAAAATTCCATGTAATAAAGTTAATAAAGGCAAAATAATAACCAAGGTCATGGGACACATATTCCAAGCTAAATGTTGGGAAAAAAAAAAACCTAGTGTGGGTGTTCATTTGGTTTATTATGGCTAAGGAACTTGGCAAAGGCAATGACAAAGGATTTAGAAAGGCAAAATGGCATTATTGGCAATTTATTTATGAAAATAATGGAAATTAGGAGAAAAGGAGGATGAAAGGTCATAAATTGCACGTGAGAAGAAAAATGAAGAAAATAGAGGCCTCATTAATAAAAAGACTTATGAGGATCAGTTGGTACCTTTTTGTCAGTTCAGTTTTTGAGCTCTCTCTTTCTACTCTCTCTCACACTCTTGGACACTTAGAACATTCTTGGAGCACTCTAGCATTGGATCAAGTAAAGCGAAGGAAGAACAAAGAAGGCAAAGGGAAGCAAAGTTCAAGCAAGGAAGAGTAGGATCAAGAAGCTACATCTGGATTACTTGCAGGTATCGATTTGCATGTGTGATTTCCTTTCTAGATGTGGCATGCATGTGTTCTTAGTTCTCTTGTTGTCATTGGAATGGGTTTTGCCAGGTGTGATAGTGTTCTTCAGGCTTTTCTTACCATTTCTGGATATCCATGGTGTGGCGGGTACTCCTGTATTCGGTTGAGCAGGATTGTCGAATGGATTCGAAGTTGAGTGGGGTGGTCTCAAGATTGTTCACAAGGACTAGGAATCCTGGGATGAGATACACGGTAAATCATGATTATGAACACCTCAATTGAGCCTAGGAATCCCTTGACTGGTGAATGGTGGGATACACGGTAAAGATCAGTGCTAAATACCCTTGATTAGGTCTAGGAATCTCTTGACCAATAATGGAAGGATACACAGTAAATCCTAGAGGGTGGTGACCTTGTAAACCTAGGAATCCCTTGACCGATAATGGCGGGATACATGGTAAAGCCGAGAGGTTGAGACAGAAAAATTCCTCACGGTTTAGGTGGAGAGGTTTGGAGGCATCCATGCTTGTTTAGGGCCTAGTGATCTGATGGGGATTGCGGTAAATCCTAATTCTATTGATGATGTTTGAGGTGATTTGGCCTTAGGAAGCCCTAGTTAGTTTTTTTGTAAGTCCCACATTCATGCTTGGAATATGGCACGGAGGTGATTAGCTAAAAGAAAGATTTGGTTGAGGCCAATCAATGGTCAAGTGGTTTGTGGAAGTCCCAGACCTGGTTGGCTTATGCATTCATTAATAATAGCTCCTTATCCTTGGTATTTCATGTGTAAATGTACTGGTTCATGTGTGATTTTTATGGGTATTGTATCCTTGTTATTTATGTTGGCTATATGTTGGTTATGAGTATGTTAATTTTACGACAAACTTGATGTATGACTTTCATCGTGTTTTGATTTGAAAATGAATGTACAACGAACATATGACCTAATAGATGATAATGAAACTATTGTGATAAGGCAACAATGCTTCCTTACGGATCTCAGATAAGTATGAGACCCCTATGCTCAAATATGTTGTTGTGACCTATAGATTACATATTTGTGACATGTTTGACAAAATGCATGTCATGGATAGTCAGGATCAGATCAAGTATTTGTACCAATGATTGTATTAGTAGCCTTATTCCATTGTTATTTATTACTTCTTGAAGTTTCATGAAGTTTTGGGTAGTAGCCATATACCTAGCCCTAAAAAGGTGGCTTAAAATCGAGGGTCGCTAGCTCAGAATTGGCTAAAAAAGTCCACAGTCATCGGCATGTCTTGTTGTGGGAGCAATTGGAAGGCCTCAATCGCATGCATGGCTTGTCATGGGAGCGACTAAGGGTCCAAATCATTCAAATGTAAAGTTGTCTCAAGGTTTGGTCACTTGGAAGGGTTGGTTGGCTCTTGAAGGTTGTGAGGTTCTGTAATATGTGTGGAAGGTCATAATGATTTTGTTTTGTCAATTCCACTTCTTTAACTGTATATGGGGAGTTGAATCACATCATAGTAGCCTCTCATCACATGTTTACCCCAACAAACTGGTTAACTTGGGTAAATGTGGGAGGAGGGTGTTACAAAGTGGTATCGGAGCATGGTTCACCCCATAGATTGGATGGGCAAAATGTGTTGGTCATGCGTACATATCGATTACAAGTGTTCTTGATTCTTGTATTCTATGTTCTTATGGTGTATACATGGTGTTGGTCTTGTAGTTTATGTTCTTATGGTGTATATATGGTGTTGGTCTTGTAGTCTATGTTCTTATGGTGTATACATGGGGTTGGTCTTGTAGTCTATGTTCTTATGGTGTATACATGGTGTTGGTCATGGTCGCAGTCGTGTCTCCATGTGAAAGTTGATGGTGTTGTTGTTGGATGTGGTCATCACGAGCGTATGTCGATTATGCATTGGTTTGCATGTTAGAGGTTATATGTTGTTATACATACATTGACATGGTGATCGTTTGTCGTGCATGGGGTCATGGTATGTGGTCGGTATGGTCATGCACTGATAACTAGATCATGGTTGAAATGATGTTTATATACTGATATAATTATGTTTATACATGTATTGCACTAATCTGGTTGATCTTGCGGATGAGATATCCTCCCCTGAACTATATTGACGTATGTTGATTGTGTTATGTTTTGGTTTAAGCTGACATGGTATACTTGTAGAAGAAGATCAAATATGACTAGCAAGATGGTAGACTACAGTTCACGAGACTCTCCCTATGGATTAGATGAGCAACATGGTGTTGGGAACTCTTCTGACTTAGAAAGTACATTGAGAAGCTTGAAGGCAGAAATAAGAAGTTGCAAGGAAGATAATGATAGAATAATTTAGGCACAGGAAAACAAGAAGAAGTTAATGCAGTAATCCTTCAGAGTTTGTCAGAATTGCATAGACATGGACCCCTTCGGATTAGTCATGGGCAGGAGGATAGGACTAATGGGGCATATGGCAATTGATATCATGGTGGGTATAGGTCAGATAGGGATGACATAATCAGAGATGGCAAGATCTTGGATACTCCGGATAGGAGAGGTGATGGACAAAGGTTTTATTCTAGTTTTGGTTCTAACAGGCACTATGATCATCATTGTTATCATTCGTATAGGAGGAGAGACAGGGGACATTTTCCAGACGAGTTCAATAAAACGAAGCCACCTACCTTTGATGGATATTTGAAGAAACCAGAAGATGCATAGGCATGGTTACTTGGGATGAAGATATTCTTTGGGCTGCATGAATACATCGAGAATATGAAGGCTAGAATAGTTATCTTCAGCCTCAAAGGGAAAGCAGACATTTGGTGGGGAGATGTGAAGCGGGTTAGAGACATCAGGACAAAAGAGTTGAGTTGGCATGAATTCAGGGGAATTTTCAGGAAGAAGTATTTTTCAAAGAGGTACTATGACAACAAAGCTAAGAAATTCTATGAGCTAAAGATGGGATCAATCATAGATGAGGAGTACACGACTAAGATTTGGAGTTAATGAGGTATGTACCATATCTTAAAGATGAGAAGGCCAAAGTTTAGAGATCTTTCAGTAGATTTCCATTAGCATTTAGAGATCAATTTGAGTATGATGAGCCTCAGTTGCTTGAGGAAGTGATTGGGAAATTGAAGCATTGTTATAAGTAGTCAAAGGGTAAGACAAAATCACAGCAGGGCTTGAAAGGGAAAGACAAAGCTAAAGGTAAATGGTAGCTGAAAAGAACAAGGCCTTAGGATGTAGGTGAGAAAGAAAATGTTGCACCTAATAAGAAGTTCAATGTAGTTAGACAAGGACATGGGTCACATCCTGGAGGGCAGCATAATAGAGGTGATGGTATGGGACCGTTGCAGTGTTGGATATGTGGCAAGGAGCATCTCAAGAGATATTGTTTGCAGTATCAGGGTGGTAGGCTTCAGATCTACAGTGCACAGGAGGTGCAAACTGTTGGGAATGTTGCGCAGAGTATTCCTCTTATCTATGCAACATTGGATAACAAGTAGGCTGATCACCAACCAACTGTTATCAAGATGGATGGTAAGTTTTATGATCAAGTTGTTTCTATTGTGATTGACATTAGATCTAATTATAGTTATGTTAGTCCTGACTTGATGGATAAGTGTGGTTTGAATAAGGAAGTGCATGAAGAATCTTGGTTAGTGCAGTTGGCTACAAGTACAAAGAAAATAGTTCATCATTGGGTAAGAGATTGTGCGTTCGAGTTAAATGGCATGCCTACATCGACACATTTGGATGCATTAACGTTGGGATCATATAATATGCTTTTGGGTATGGACTAGTTGTATCTTCATAGGACTAAGGTGGACTATTATGACAAAGTTTTTCAATGTTTGGATGATAATGGAGAACTGAGGATCTTGCAGGGTAAGAAGAAGGCAACATCAGTTATGATGATGGTTGTTGTGCAGGAAAAGCACAATTGCAAAAAAGGGTGTGTGTTATTTGCAATGCATATTTCTAGTGATAAAGGTAATGATGCAGACGTATTGAGCAGGTACCCAATCTTGCAGCAATTTAAGGATGTGTTTCTAGCGGAGATTTCAGAGTTTCCACCTCACAGAGAAGTGGAATTTTCCATTGCGTTGGTACCAGGGGCAACACCAACATTAAAATCACCATACAGAATGAGCAAACCAGAGTTAGTAGAGTTGAAGATGCAGTTGAAGGAAATGCTTGACAAGGGATACATTAGGCCAAGTATATCACCTTGGGGTGCACCGATGTTGTTTGTGAAGAATAAGGATGGTACTCTCAGGCTATGCATTGATTACAGGCAGTTGAACAATGTGACCATCAAGAACAAGTATTTGTTGTTGAGGATTGATGACTTGTTCGACCAGTTGAAAGGAGCAACAATGATCTCAAATATTGCATTCAGATCAGGATACCATCAAGTACGCATCAAGGAAGAGGATATTTACAAGACAACTTTCTAGACTAGGTAAGGGCATTATGAGTTTGTTGTAGTTCCATTTGGTTTGACTAATGCTCCATCTACTTTTATATGCTTGATGAATAATGTATTGTGTCCTTATCTGGACAAGTTTGTTATTGTATTCATTGATGACATTTTGATATATTCTAAGAATGAGGAAGAACATGTTGAGCACTTAGTAGAAGTATTGATATTACTAAGTGATTTGATTTAGAATATTAGTTTGCAGTGCTAAGATCTTCCTCAAATTATAAACAAAATGCTTTCATTGTGCTTAAGGATTCATCAATTTTGCAATTGAAATGAAGAGTTTTTTTATGTTAATTTTATGAGCAATTTAACATAAACTAGAAACTGAACAACATCATAAACATGTACAGAACATCATCAAAAACACATTACAACAAACACATGATAAAGGAGTTTGCCCCTCCTAGGATACGTCTCCTTGGTCCAACTTCCAATGGCTTGCGCCTCTCTATTATGTTCAAAAGTGTAAAAAATTGTGTTTACAATGCTCAAATGCTTCTAAAACCTGCTCCAATGAGTCCAAAATACTAAAAAATGGCTATCTAGCCTCTTTTGCCTCCAATTTGGTGGAAAACTGAAGAAGTTATGACTTCCCCTTGTTTTCCCACTATTTGTTCTACAAATTGCTCCACATCCGACAGGAACTCACAATTTCGCTCCAAAAATCCGCTAACCGAGTGAGAATTTTGCTATGCGATGGGCCATAATCCGCCAGCATCGACTGTCCATTGCAAATCACAATCATCAGAGTCGTTTATTCTTATGGACTATGAACCAGGAGGGCGATATGCGATTGTGATTCGCGACATGCGAGGGCCAATGGAAGCTTGCCACTTGGTGCCTCCTCATTCGCTAAAGGACCTTGCCACATCATCCAATCCTGGCATGTGTTCAAGTCAAACCTGAACTTTGACTTGCTATAAATTTTGCATACGAGCTTGGATTTGAGTGTCGCTCGCACCATTGGAATCATAATGGTGAGATCTTATATCTTAAGCTAAGTTTATCAAGATTCTGACACTTTGATTTTTTGAGCACCTGATCACTCCTGCCCACTGGAAGTCTTTTGGACCCCAAAATATCACTTTCAATTGACCAGCAGGTGAGGGTATAGTTCCCTCACCTTTCCAATCTCGATCGATTGATCACTGAATTTAAACTTGTGATCTCCACGATTCTTGTCGTGCCTTTCTGTGTACTTGCCTTTAACCTTTTCAAGTTGTTCTTGCACTGTTTGATGTACCATTTGGAGTCGTTCGATGAACTCTTTGGACCTATCCATGTTACTATTAGTAGCAACATCCTTCTTACCAAGATGATACAATAAAATATGATGCAAATGGTAAACAAATTCCTCCACTTAATTCCTTTGACTCAAGCTTGAATACACATCTTGAAAGTATGTATTTTTTCTGAACATAACTTTCATGTAAAACAAAATGATGCTTGAGGAAAGTAGTTATACAAACTATAGGCCTAGAAAGTACATCAATAAACTTGTTGTTTATACCTTTCTGATACCTTTTGACCGAGTGGAATAGTAGAATAAAAACCATCTAATAAAAGTGCCTTTGTCGTTGCAACTTAAACACTTTATCATTGAAAATTTCTGAATGAAAAGAAATGGGCTTACCACATTGCAAAAACACTGCGCCCATGGCATAGCCACATACAACAACCTAAAACTTGAATGACTGTCTCAAGTTTGGAAGTGCAAGTACTGGAACTGTACTGATCTTTTGCTTTAAAACATCAAATGTCTCTCGTTGTTTGTCTCCCCACTGGAAAACCATTTGCACAACTGCCAATGAAGGTAAATGAACTACAATAGAAGAAAAATTAACAAAATTTATCCTCTAACATTGGGTTTCTCCCAAAAAAACTCTTATCCAAATGACTATCTTGAGCCTGCCTGCGTAAATTATGAGCAGAGCAAAGGCTTCTGCAGCTTCACGGGGATGTATGATTCCTTCACCTATGTCTGCAGGAATAGAGTCTATACCACCATAGACTGTTACGACTTCAATCTTGGAGAGTTCTAGCTTCAGCTCACCTTCTCCACGTCCCACAAAGACTATCAAAATCCCTTGGAAACCTGAACACACATGGAAGAACCAATTTCACGGCTCAAGTACATCAAAGAAGTTTTATCCAACATATTCTTTGACATCTTTAGAAACAAATGTTCTTGACATATGACATCAAGTATTTTTTTCTCACACATGACATGTTCATAATGAAATTTTCTGAAAATGAAAATTTCATCCAAATAGACTATTGTGACAAGAAATGGCTTCAACACATCTTTCTTCATATGTGTAAAAGTAATAGGAGCATGGCAAAGATCGAAAAGCATGACAAGCCATTCAAACAAACCTTGCACGGTTTTGAATGTTGTCTTCCCTATATCTCCTTCAACAACTCTACTTTGATGGAAACCACTTGTTGAATCCCATTCAAGGAAATTCTTACTATTCTTCTCGGGCGCTAAAACAAGAGGTAAACCACACGCTAAAGGAGTAGGCCGAATGATCCTTTTATTAAAAAATCCCTAGATTTGCATCATAGTTTCTGCACTTTTCATCATTGACATCCTGTACATGCCAATGTTAGGAAGAAGACACTTTTGATGCAACTGTAACTCAAGTTGGATTCCCCTCTTGGGAAGTAATCCCTTTGATTCCTAGAACATTTCATTAGATTGGTTCACAACGTCAACCAAATCAGTTTCAAATTCGAATTACAACCATTAAAAGCTTCATTATCATCATCATTTTTGGGTTTGATCATGAGAAGCACAAAATTCTTGCTCGAATTCACCAGTCTTTTCATCTGCCCTGCATTAACAAGCGAAAAATTTGTTTTCTTGTTGTGAGCTCTCACAATATATTCTACTCCATTTTTGAATAAATGATTTTTATTTTCATGTCAATGGAAGATAGATTTTTTGTCATAAAGGTATGGGTTGCCCAAAACGATGCCATAGATATTTAATGACACAACATCAAGCTCCACTTCATCTATGAATTTTGCAGTGATTGTGAATCTTAGCTTACACTTTCTCGTAACTTGCAATTGTGCATTGTCATATACCCATCCAAGTGGATACAGTTTATGATATGGAACAATTTCCAGATTTAAACTCTTGACAATGTTTTCAGAGATAAGATTGACTTGAGAGCCACTATCGAACAATGTATCAATCTTGTTATGTTTTTAGATCACCCTTATGTGAAACATTGCTATTCTCCTCTTCTCATTTGGAGTTTCATTTTACAAGTCTGAAGAACTAGTGCTGGCAATGGATTCCTTTCCTTGAAACTCCATGGCTGTGATTTTTGCTTCATCACTTGATTTGGATCCCAAATCCTCTTTTTGAGTGATTGTAGCTTCCTTTTCTTTTCCTCTATTGTTGAATTTCTTTGGTTTCATTTCAGGATGAAGGTTCCAACAGTGAGCTTCATCGTGGCCCTCTCTAGAACAATGTTTACAGATTATTTTCTCTCCTTACATTTTAATGGATGCATTTTTTTTTCCCTTGAAACCCTTTTATTTCTCTTTACCCTTAAATGTCTTTTTACTACCTTCTTTTGGGGTGTTTTTCCCTCTTGCCTCAAGATGAGTGGCTTGCACACACACACATCATCTAGATTATTGGGATTAAACATTAAGATATTATGCCTAAGGTAAATGTGTAAACCCCCTATGTATTTTAGCAATGTTTCCTGTGATTGCAAATCTACACCTAACACCAAAGACCTTTTTCTGAATTCTTGGGTGTAATATTGCACATTTTGACCTTTAAGTTGTCTAAAGTTCTACCAATTCATTATAGATTTCTGCATATAAGCTAGAGGGTAGAATTGTCTTTTGATTGCAACAATGAAATCATTGCAAGAAATAGAGATTTTACCGTATTTTTTAATCTCCTCTTGGGTCTTTCATTCCCACCATACTAGTGTTGTACCCTCCATTCTCAAGGAAGCCAACAGAATATTTATGTCATCCTCTTGAAGGTTTTGAATCCTGCAATAGACCTCCAACTCACGAATCCAATTATCAAGCTTCTTTGCATTCACTTCACCACTATACATGGGAAACTCGAATTTAACATCAAGTTTTAAAAAAGGTGATTTACCAGTTCCTTTTGAAGAATGATGATGAGTATGAGTAAGAGTTGTATTAGTGGAAGAGTGTGAAGATGCTTGTGAAGAAGAAGATGAAGAAGATGGTGGAGAGGATGGAGGTTTGTCTCCATTCCCATTACCTCCTTTTCCATCACCCCCTCCTGAAGAGCCTTCTCCTTTGGGAGGTTTGGAACTTTCTCCTTGCAAGCTGCTATTCCTCTCTTCATAGAGGACCTTCACCATCTTATTCATATCAAAGAAATCATTTCTGAAGGTCTTCTCATCTTCTGTCATGTTTGTAGGTTCTCCTTCACGAGACAAGATCTACGGAGTCTCAACTACAACTTGAGGCTGAACTGGTGTTGGAGATTGTGGCAACCTTGCTCTTATTCCGCTTGACCCAAATTCAGGGCTTCCAACCAGCTTTCCTTCACCTCTTTTGATTTTTAACCTTGTAAGCATGACATAAACTTGCAAACAATTAAATCCTTCTTTCACAAAAAAAAAAACCTAGTGCTCTTATACCAAATTGATCTAATTTAGATGCAGTTCTAAGATCTTCCTCAGATTATAAACAATATGCTTTTATTGTGCTTTAGGATTCATCAATTTTTGCGGGTGAAATGAAAAGTTTTTATGTTAATTTTATGAGCAATTTAACATAAACTGGAAAATGAACAACAACATAAACATGTACATAACATCATCAAAAACACATCACAACAAGCACATGATAAAGGAGTTCACCCTCCTGGGCTATGTCTCCTTGGTCCAACTTCCAATGGCTTGGGCCTCTCTATTATGCTCAAAAATGTAAAAATTTGTGTTTACAATGCTCAAATGCTTCTGAAACCAGCTCTAATGTGTCCATAATACTAAAAAATGGCTATCTAGCCTTTTTTTTCCTCCGATTTGGTGGAAAACTGAAGAAGTTATGATTTACCCTTGTTTTCCCACTATTCATTCCAAAAATTGCTTCGTATCTGACAGGAACCCACAATTTCGCTCCAAAAATATGCTAATCGAGCGAGAATTTTGCTGCACGGCAGGCCATAATCCGTCTGCACCGATTGTCCATTACAAATCGTAATCGTTGGAGTCTTGCGGTCTTATGGACTGTGAACCAAGCGGGAAATTTGTGATTGCGATTTATGACATGCGAGGGCCAATGACGGCTTGCCACTTGGCGCCTCCTCATTCCCTGAAGGATCTTGCCAGATCATCCAATCCTGCCATGTGTTGAAGTCAAACCTGAACTTTGACTTGCTATAACTTCTACGTACGAGCTCAAACTTGAGTGTCGTTCGCACCATTGGAATCAACATGAAGAGCTCTTTGATTTGAAGCTAGGTTTATCAAGATTCTAACACTTTGATTTTTTAAGCCTAATTTTAAGCACCTTATCACTAAGAGAGCATCAGTTGTATGCCAAGCTTAGAAAATGAAATTTATTTCAAACAAAGGTACATTACTTAGGACATGTTGTTTCTAAGGAAGGCATAATAGTGGATCCAAAAAATATAAGGGCTATCATGGAGTGGACAACTCCTATAAATGTGGATGAGGTAAGATCATTCATGGGGCTAGCATGTTATTATAGGAGGTTCATCAGGAACTTCTCTCACATTGCATATCCTATTACGTCACTGTAGAGGCAAGGTAACAAATTTGAATGGACAAAAGAATGTGCAGCGAGTTTCGAGTAATTGAAACAATTGTTGACGAATTCTCCAGTGTTAAAGATTGCAGATCTGGACAAATAGTTTGTGGTTTGTACAAATGCTTGAAAGAGATGACTTGGTAAAGTCCTTATGTAGGAAGGACAGGTAGTGTGCTATGAGTCACAAAAACTAAATGAGCACGAGCATAAATATTTGACACATGGTCTTGAGTTGGCAGCGATCATCCATGCACTGAAGATGTGGAGACATTATATTCTTAGCAGGAGGTTTGTATTGATGAGTGGTCACAGTGGATTGAGATACTTGTTTGACCAACCATATATGAATGTCAAGAAAACTAAATGGTTGGCCACGATCAGTGAGTTTGACTTTGAGATGAGGTACATCAAGGGGAAAGAGAACAGCGTTGCAGATGCTCTTAGCAGGAGGATACAGGTAAATCATGTGGCAGCTATGAGCTCCTATGGGACAAACTTACAGGATTGGATTTTATAGGCAAGACAACAGGATGATAGGTACATGGAGCTTATGCAAAAATTACAGCAAGGTAGAGGTGGTCAGGATGTGGACTATCATCTTACAAAAAATGGTTTGGTCATATTTAGGGACATGATATATGTGTCAAATGATAGTGAGCTCAAGAATACTATCTTGTGAGAATTTCATGCAAAATCGTATTCAGGACACCGAGGATACCATAAGACATTGACAACAATGAAGAATTATTATCATTGGACAAATATGAATAAGGACGTGGCAGATTTTGTGGCTAGATGTTTGGACTGTTAGGCGACGAAAGTAGAATGTAAGCATCCAGGTAGACTACTACAGCCGATTCTGATTCCAGAATGGAAATGGGGGATCATTTCCATGGATTTCATCACAGGTTTGTCAAGGACATATAGACAACATGATTGTATTATGGTTGTGGTTGACATGTTGACAAAGGTAGCACACTTTGTTCCAGTAAAGTCTACATATTCAGTTAATTATGTAGCATAGGTCGTCATTAGATATGTAGTGAGGTTGCATGGTGCACCGAAGAATATTGTGTCAGACAGGGATGTTAAGTTCACTTCTAGATTATGGAAAGAGTTGTTTGTAGGTTTGGGGATAGAGTTGGCCTTAAGCATAACTTATCATTCGCAAACAAATGGACGAACAGAGAGGGTGATGTATGTGATGTATGTATTGGAGGACATGTTGAGGATGTATGTGATGCATCAACAAAGGAGTTGGGAGGAGTACCTTCCATTGGTTGAGTTCGCTTATAATAATGGTTACCAGGAGTCATTGAGGATGAGTCCATTTGAGGCACTCTATGGGCGGAGTTGTAATACTCCCAACAATTGGAGTGATACAGTGAACATGGTATTGATAGGACCATACATGTTGGCAGAGATGGAACAAGAATGCAGGTAATCAAGAAAAATATAAAGGTAATACAGGATAGGCAGAAAAATTATGCAGATTGAAATGAAATGTTTAAAGAGTTTCAGGTTGGGGAACAAGTGTATTTGTTCATCAAGCCCAAGAACATCTCCTTGAGGATTGGACCTTTCAAGATTCTTGAAAGGATTGGACCAGTAGCCCATTGACTTGCACCACCTCCGACAATGAAATTCCATGATGTTTCCATGTGTTCTTGCTTACGAAGTAGTTAAAGATGTTGATCATGTGATTGACTAGTTTGTGTTGCGGGTGGAACTAGATGGAGAATTCCAACCGAAACCTGAGTGTATATTGCAAAGAAAGATGCTCATGCTCCGGAATTAAGCAATCAAGCAGGTTAAAGTGTAGTGGAAGCACTTTGGGCCTGATGAAGCTACATGGGAGATGGAAAATTAGATGTGGGCTATGTATCCTTCTCTATTCATTAGCTGAGCGAATGTTTTTGGCATATGCTTTGGTATATGTACATATGTATATGGATGTCAATATCGCTATGAGTTGAGTTATAAATCTCCAATAAGTGATACTAGTGTCATGCTATTATGGTTGTCATGTTGGTTTGCTTCTCAGCCGGTTGATCACTGTAAATACTGCAACGAGATGAGTTATAAAGCTCCATGGGCAGTATGTTTTTGCTTTTCGGCAGTCATGCTAGTTGTAGTACAACCCTAGTCAAAATTCCATGTAATAAAGTGAATAAAGGCAAAAATCCAAGGTCATGGGACATGTATTTCAAGCTTAATGTTAGGAAAAACATGTTAGTGTGGGTGTTCATTTGGTTTATTATGGTTAAGGAAATCGCTAAAGGCTTTGGAAAGGAAAAATGGCATTATTAGCATTTTATTTATGAAAACAATTGAAATTAGGAGAAAAGGAAGGTGAAGGTCACAAGTTCCATGTGAGGAGGAAAATGAAGGAAAATAATCGAAAATGAAGAAAATAGAGGCCTCATTAATAAAAGGGCTTTTGAGGATCAATTGGTACCTTTTTGTTAGTTCAGTTTCAGAGCTTTCTCTTTCTACTCTCTCTCACACTCTTGGACACATAGAGCATTCTTAGAGAACTCTAACATTGGATCAAGGAAAGCAAATGAAGGACAAAGAAGGTAAAGGGAAGCAAAGATCAAGCAAGGAAGAGAAGGATCAAGCAACTATAGTGGGATTACTTGTAGGTATTGATTTGCATGTGTGATTTACTTGCTAAATGTGGCATGGATGGTACTTTCATGTTTGCTCTTGGTTCTCTTGTTGTCATTGGCATGGGTTTTGTCAGGTGTGATAGTGTTCTTCAGCCTTGCCTTTCCATTTCCGGATAGCCATGGTGTGGTGGGTTCTCTTGTATTTGGTTGAGTTGGATTGCTGAATGGATTTGAAGTTGAGTGGGGTGGTGTCAGGATTATTCACAAGGCCTAGGAATCCTGGGATGGGATACACAGTAAATATTAGTGTTGAAAACATCGATTGAGCCTAGGAATCACTTGATAATTGAATGTTGGGATACACAGTAAATCTCAAAGGGTGGTGACCTTGTAATCCTAGGAATCCCTTGACCGGTAATGGCGGGATACATGGTAAAGCCGAGAGATTGAGACATACAAATTCCTCATGGTTTAGGTGGAGAGATCTAGAGGCATACATGCTTGTTTAGGGCCTCATGATTCGGTGGGGATTGTGGTAAATCTTGATTCTATTGATGAGGGTTGAGATGGTTTGGCCTCAAGAATCCTTGTTTGGTTTTGTTGTAAGTCCCACATTCATGCTTGGAATATGACACGGGGTTGATTGGTTGGAAGAAAGATTTGATTAAGCCCAATCTATGCTCAGGTGGTTTGTGGAAGTCCCAGAACCGGTTAGCTTATGCATTCATTAATAAGAGCTCATTCTCCTTGGTATTTCATGTGTAAATGTATTGGTTCATATGTGATTTTTATGGCTATTGTATCGTTGTTATTTTCTATGGGTTATATGTTGGTTATGAGTATGTTTTATGATAGACTTCATGTATGGATCTCATCATGTTTTGATTTGCAAATGAATGCACAATGAATATATGACCTAATATATGATAGTGCAACTATCGTGATAAGGCAAGGATGCTTCCTTATGAATCTCATATAAGTATGAGACCCCTATGCTCATATTTCTTGTTATGACCTGTAGGTCACATATTTGTGACATGTTTGACAAAATGTCTGTCATGGCTAGTAGGGGTCAGATCAATTTATTATACCAATGATTGTATTAGTAGCCTTATTCGATTATTATTTATCATTTTTGGAAGTTTCATGAAGTTTTGGGCAATGGCATGAGACCTAGCCCTGAAAAAGTGGCTTTGAATTCAAGGTTGTTGGCTCAGAGCTGGCTGAAAAATTCCACAGTCATTAGCATGCCTTGTTGTGAGAGCGACTGGAAGGCCTCAATCGCATGCATGGCTTGTCATGGGAGCAGCTTGTTGAAGGAAATGTAACTAGGTTCGGTCTTCATAAATGTACTTTTGATATTTGTACTTATTCAAGAAAAGAAATATTATTTTTATAATATATGTCAATGAGTTTCTTGCTCATTGAAATAGGTCTAGCACTAGTTAAAGTGTTATAGGGGAGTCAAATAATTAAAATAAAAGGTTAAATACCTTAAGGGATTGTTAAATCATGCAATAATATGTATTAGGGTCATAATAATGCCTCCAAGCAAAGTCATAAGCCTCCTCCAAGAAATGGCACCATCAAAAGAAGAAATTTGAATTATGTCAAACAAATCAGCCTCAAGTCTTCATTTCAGCCTCTAGTTGGCCTAAAAGAAGGAGATAGACTCCTATATAAGGATCCATTTGAACTCCTCAAAGGAGAAGAACATCATCTCTGAAATCAACGAGAAAGACGACGAGTAAAGGGTACGAAAAATTCAAGGGAAGAGGTCTCCAAGTGTAGCAAAGAAGGAGGAGGAAATACCAAAGCTTTGAAGGTCTGTTCAAGGGCTAAAATATAGTCACACATGCGAAGAAGGAGAGGGTCTCCATGCTATAATAGCAACCCTCTATCACAATCCCACAAAATTCATTAATTGGGCTAAGAACATAGACCTAAAGGGCCTCCCACTCAGGCGAAGAAGCAAGGAAGAATAACGAAGTTACTAGGGTTGTTTTGAAGCCTACTGCAGTCACACGTGTGAGGAAACAGAGGGTTTTCCCTGCATCTAGGACAACAACAATTCATAGTCTCCCATCTATCTTCATTTAGGGATAAATCTAGGCCTACAAGGCCTCCTACTCAAGCTTACAAGAAAGACACTCAAGTGAAAGAGAGAAGGGCATACAACACCTAGTGAACCTCCCACACGTGCGAGAAACTAGGGCAGAAGAACAACAATATAGTCATACACTCATATCTCAAGAAGGATCTTGATTGGTCAAAGAAGAAGTATACTCAAGCAAGGGATATAAGAGGAACAACTCATCTAGAAGGCTCACTCAAGGAAGGTCTATCTCTGGACAAGAAATAAAGAAGGAAGATGAAGGTTGAGGAGCAAAGTGTCAAAAGGAGGAAACCTATGTGTTAGAGAACAAAGTGCAGAAAAGAGGAGAGGACTTGACTTGTGCTTGGAGGATCTTCTTATCATGTCTAGGGTTTGGCATTGATCAATAGAAGCTTCAATAAGAGAAATTCATGAAAGGGTTTTCCTCTCAAGAGAAGAGAGGTTTTGGCCCTGACAGAGAGCCAACATATTGTGTTCTTGTTCTTATGTTTTGGTAGAAATTTGATGAAGTTCGCACACATGCATTAATAATAAGAAGAAGATTAAGCTAACAAGAAAAAGTAAAAAGACTCCACAAATTGTTATCAAGTAACGAAGAATCACACTACACATATTTGCCCTAAGTTCTTCAACATAGCATCAGAGCTAAGGTGGAACATCAAGGAAAGGGCAACTCAAGAACACTTATCAAGGAATGTCATCTACAAGGTTGAAGCATCAAGCCTAGAAGTCTCAATCACTTCAAGGACACGAAGGTCTCCAATCCATCATTCATCAAGGAAGTCTACATAGAAAGAAGAAGAGCCTTTCACAAAGGCACCTACAAAGAAGATTAGATCGAAGAAGGACCTACATCAAGCTACAAGTCATCAAGTAAATCTCATCATCAATCAAGTCAACTTGGAGAAGGCAACTTGAAGAACATAAAGATCCTAGGAAGGCAAGCCATCAACTCTTAAAGGAGAAAACAAATCCAATACATCTCAAAATCTACCAATTAAGTACATGTCCCCTTATGAATATACATCAGTGTCTTTTTGCAAGGAAAGTGATAAATTGGTAGGTACCAATAACTTTCTTGCATGGAAGAAGAGAACTGATTTACTTCTCAAAGAGCATTAACACCTAGAACATGTCAAAGGGAATATCACTATCTCTGCTAAGGAACAAACTCAAGCCTTAGCTAAGTACAATAAGGATGAGACAAGAGCTCAAAGGATTCTAAAAGAATCAATCAAAGACTCTCTCATTCCTTACGTCTCAAAATTTGAGACATCAAAAGAAATTTATGATAAGCTAGTAGAGCTATTCTTCATATCCACAACTAGAGAAATAATATATCTAAGAAATGAATTGTACAATCTGAAGATAACAAAGGAAGTGATAGCTCCCTACTTCATGAAAATATCTAAAATGAGAGATCAAATTCAAGAGCTTGGGGAAGTCACGTCTGATAGAGAAATTACCACTGTAGTACTCAATGCTCTACCTAAGGATTGGGGCAACTTCACATCTAGCATTTATGCCAAGAAGGAAGCAACCACACTCAATGGTCTCTATGCAAGATATAGGAAACCAGACTTAAGGCAAAGGAAGATGTGGGATCAAAGGAGCAAGAATTTTCTATCATGGCCAAGAGAAAGGGAAAATTTGGCAATTTTTTTCCACGAAGAATAAACAACAAATACATGTCCAAAATCCAATGTTTTGGATGACAAGAATATGGACACTACAAAAGGAATTGTCCTAAGCTTAAGAAGGACAACAAAAACAAAAGAAAGAGGGAAGAAGCTCACATGACTCAAGAGGTGAAAGAAGAAGAAAAGAAGCAAAAGAAGGAAGATCCGTCAGATATCTACTATGACTAGGTCAGACTCTTTATTTCAAGTCTTCTTTCAAGGTTTTGAGTAGGATAGGAGCATGTAGGAATAAAATAAAATTACGTAGCTAGAAAATATTCTAGAATCTAGAAACATGAAGTACATAGAGTTCTAGATACTCATGAAGATGTAGCATTTATAATGAGAATAAAAATGCATGGGTAGAAATATCTTCTAGAATATAGGAGCATGGTAGATATAGCTCAAGATATTCATATAGAAGGAGCATACCTAGTATAGGACCTCATCCATGATAAAATAAGATTGATCATGATTAAGAATCTTATAAGACCTCCATCATCAAAAGAAAAGAAACATTTGCAAGGAAATGATCTTTAGTATCCTATGATGGAATCTTTAAAAGAAGGTTCATAAACCAAAGTAGATGTCTCATTGGGAACACATTCATGGGATTCAAGAAAAGGATGATATGCAGACAAACTAAGATGAAGCAAGGAGGGCCAAACCAAGGACAACCAAATGAAGCTAAGGTGATCAAAGGAGAATCAAGACGAGGTATGTATGCATCAAAGTTTATTCATGTTATCATTTGTATGTTATTGAGTCATGGGAATAGTTCTATAACATGATCAAGTATGAAAGAATCTCTTTCACCAAGAACATGCTCGAAGGCATGTACTACAATGCAATGAAGGTCAACAAAAGAATATGCTCACATAAGGAGTATAAGATTTCTGACTAAGAAGCAAGAAGAAATGTTGACTATTCTAAGAAGCAAGCAATGAAGAAGTTATCTCACAAGGAGAATAAGATGGTTGACCTATCTATCTAAGAAGAAGCAAAAGAAGAAAGAGATCAAGCATGTGAAGAACACCATGATCACTGAGAATCACTATCTAACAAGATACTTTGAAGATATCTCCCAAAAGAAGGCAGGACAACTCTAAAAAATAAAAGAAGGTCCCTTGACACCCATAAAGGCCTTGGAGATATGAAATATGCAGATAACTAATTCTATTCTACAAAGATGTTGTGATGAAGAATGCATCCAACAAAAGAAAAAGCAACGTTAAAGCAATATCAGGAAGTCATAATGGGCTACTAGGTCGAAAAATGTAAATAAGTAAGTTCAAAAATGCATCCATGAGAAGAGTGTTATCACCTAGATTGACCTCAGGCTGAAGGGAGGCAATGCCAGGGTAACCACAAACCAAGCTTAGCCAAGTAGCTAGCCCTACTAGGTCGGGAGAGGGCTCTCTCCTTATGGATCTCAGTCAAGGTGACTGGATCAGGTAAAGGATTTTAGGCTAGGTATAGTAGCTCGAGAGTTTTGATTGGATTTTGTAGAGGTTTTGCTGGATCAGGAGGAGTTGGGCAGTTTAGGTCTGGGAAATTAGGTCAGAAATGCAGGGTGTTCTATGGGGCAAGGTAGGCATAGGCTTTAGCACTTTAGGGCTTGATGAGGTGAGATGTTTAAGACTGGTGAGAAGCTAAGAAGGGCATGTGACAATCATGGATCCTTCTTAAATAGTAGAAAACATATAAATGTGAATATTTACCCAAAGCAGAGCAGTGTTGTGATGGATTTTGCCTATCAACTTGAAAACATTCACTAAGAAGCAATGGAATGATTAATGAAACATACACAAAAATCTAACATATGATCACAAAAGAAGAAACTGTACTAAAACTCCATACCACATGGATCCCATAAAAATAGCCGCAATTCTTATTAGTCTCCTGCCAAACTGCTTACAAAGATGTACAATCAAGGTCTGAGCATCCAACTGAGTCCAACTCTATATAATGAGGAAGAATAAGAAGATATAGACATTGTTTCAACCTCCTCCCATCCCTAGGGGTCGAATCCCCAAGATGAGGAGCTAACCTAACCAACACTGAACAAGAAAACAGGAATATAGGCATCTCAACAACTTGCTTCTAAAAGTGAAAAAATGATTCATTTGGGCTCAAACTAGCTCCTAAGCAATGAATATACCTTATATTACTATTTATACATCATATTTACAAGCCATGACATCATTTACATAGGTAAATTATCCACCATGAGAGAGAATCCATGATTACAGTAAAAAACTAGAAAAATAGCAACCATGAGCAAAAACTATGAAAAGCGCAGTGCCACTTTCAGGTCCCTTTTGGAGACCTTCTCGGCATCCAAATTGAGCCCATGATAGCTCATTGGAAAGGTCTTCAAGTCTTCTTTCCAGAGCACCTAGAATGGATCTCATTTAACCCCTCAAAACTTGATTCTCCCAAGGTTGCTTTTGTGTGTCCAAAAAGTGGCAGAAAGGTCATTTTTAGGGTATTTTTTAACCTTTTGGTGGACCAGTTTTGCCCCAAAACTTTTGAAACTTGCTAGAGTGCATGTCCTCAGCACTCTAAATCAAAAAATGAAAGCCATTCCTTCAACGGGTACCCCTAGGAAAAGCACAGTGCCGGTGGCGCTGCGCTTTTAGGCAGTTTTTCTGTGTAACGAAATTCAAAATTGCAAATGACAAAATTGGTTTGAAACTTGCCCGAAATTGGTGTGAAGCACCACCACCATGTGCTTTGATGAGACAAGGAGGATTCAACTAGCATTCTAAGTCTATCCTCCTCTTTCTTGCCTTTCAAGGCCCGCCTTAGCCTAGATTTCATTTTCTTGACCCTCATATTGCAAATCTTGTTTAGGGTGCTGTAATGATAAGCCATGTGTCTGATCATCCGATTGTCTCTATTGGCCTTTTGTAACAGCTTCTCAAGGTGCAAGTTGACTCTCTTAAGCCAATTTTCTCTATCCTCTTCAATATCCTTCTCAATAGGAGTCAAAGTTACATGCGCCTCTTTGCCACTTTGTCGTTTCATCTTGAGCATTTCTAGCTCCATGAGGACTTGTTTGTCACTCAATTACTTGTTTTCTTACTCCAAATATGTGATAACATATTTGACCCTCTCCAAATTGTTCGCCAAAGCTTGTACTTGAGCTTCCTTTTCTTGTATGATGATGTCCTTCATGGTTTCTTCGTCCTAATCCTGTAAGTCAATGATTTCAACTCCGTGACGAGTATAACGTTACTCCGGCTCATCATGCTCAGTCAAGTCAAAATCCCTTTCCTCCTCATCATCAAGACTTTGTTTTGGCATCTTTTACTTCCCTTTGTGCAACTGCTGCACCTGTACCTGTTGTGCTGAAGAAAAAGGCAAATCCCCTTCCACATCTTGTGGAGCTAGCATTTGCCTATGAGTTGATGAAGAAGGCAAGACCCCTTCCACATCCCATAGAGAAAACACTTGCCTCTCTGCTGCAAATAATCTCCTAGTGCCCCTCTGATATGTCATGAAAACGGGCACCTCAATAGTTCTTGTCTCCTTGGCCTCCTCATCTATTTTCGTTGGGCTAGAAGGTCCTCATGCTTCTTGAGGCACTTGTGGAGGAATTTGAGGACCCTTGAAGATCTCATGAGAAATAAAGGTCTCCCAAGGGATGTTAAGGAGACTGAGATGATGAAGCACAATGACCTTGATCAGGGAGTAATGATAAAGGTTGCTCATCTGTTGAGGGTAAGGCTTCCTTTGGACAATAAAAGCCATCTTCTCAATACTCCTGAACAAGTAATAAGGGATGTTTAACATCCTCACCCTGGTAAAATGCATGAGGAGCCTGATATGATAAGTATACAGCCTAGAGAACCGACCCTCACAAGTGAAATACTTCATGATGATTTTCATCATGGGGACATACTTGTTCTCAAGAAACTTGAAAGGAAACAATCTCTTCACCTGATTTATGTACTGGGGTTTGATATAAGGTTCATAATAGTACTCATCTGTGTAGGTTTTAACCCCATACATAAATTACATGCATACGAATTCTAAAAAACACAGAAAAATAAACAATGCGAGAGCATAACACATAAAGCACATATACACAAATATTTTTCCCTGGATCCCAAAACCGGGATTACTAGCTTGATTTTTCATTATATTCCTTTCAATGTTACAATACATATATATACATGTCGAAGCATCCAATACCATGGACTGAAAAACCATAGGTAGGTTCACCCAACCTAATATAGGGTCCAAAAAAAATTTCCCAAGGCGCTCCCTCAGACCCCATCGAGGGGGGCTACCCGCCCCCCTCAAACCCCCCAGACAGGGTAGGCTGCCGCCCCCCCGTGACCCCCCCGTTGTGCAGTCGGTGCAACGAAGGGGGACTCCGCCCCCCCTCTAACCCCCCAGTTCACTACGTAGGTTAGTCGTGGAAAGAATATACCACAACCCAACATTCTCCCACTTGTTGTTTTCTTTCCATAGGGGGCCATAGGAGAGCTTAGTCATTTTTCCAGCCCTGAAATGCCCATTGTTTCTCTACACCAGGAGAACTTCTCAGAGCTCATAGATTTTGTCAATGCATCTGCAATATTCTTCAAAGTGTACACCTTTACCAGCAACACCTTTTTGTCTTCTATCATATCCCTCACAAAATGATACTGAACATCAATGTGCTTTGTCTTTAAATGATAAGCAGGGTTCTTTGCCAAGAAAATTGCACTTTGGCTGTCACAGTCTATCCTTATAGCTCCCTGTACTAACCCCATACTTGAATACAATCTCTGCAACCAAACTGCTTCCTTGCTTGCATGAGTGGCTTCCATGTATTCTGCCTCTGTAGTTGATAGTGCCACTACAGATTGTTTCTTACTCATCCAACTGATTGCACCTCCAAATAGGTTAAACACATACCCACTTGTAGATCTTCTTGGATCCAGATCTCCAGCCCAGTCTGCATCAACAAAGCCACGAATATCTAACACTCTGTCCAATCCTGGTCTTCCTTGGTAGTACAAACCATAATCACTAGTGCCACACAAATACCTGAAAACCCGCTTCGCTGCTGTCCAATGCTCCTTTCCTGGTTTTGACATAAACCTGCTCAACACTCCCACTGCATGTGCAATGTCTGGTCTAGAACAGACCATTGCATACATCAGGTTACCGACTGCACTTGCATATGGAACACGGGACATATCCTCTTCCTCTTCTTATGTCTTGGGACATTTTTCAGCGGATAACTTTACACCTATAGGAATAGGAACCTTCACCGGTTTACTATCCTGCATATTAAATCTGTTCAATATTGTCACGACATACTTCCTCTGGTTTAACCAGAGCCTCCTCTTTGCCCGATCTCTTTTAATTTCCATGCCCAAAATATAGTTTTCAGCACTAAGATCTTTCATGTCGAATTTGGAGGACAATTGGGTCTTCAAATCCTAGATAATTTCTTTGTCATTTCCAACCAACAACATATCATCCACATACAAGACCAAATAAATAACATGGTCACCAATTAATTTAAAATACACAGTGATCTGCTTTGCTTCTAGTGAAGCCAAGTCCCCATATAAATGTATCAAATTTCTGATACCACATCCTTGGTCACTGTTTTAACCCATACAAAGACTTCTTTAACTTGCATACTAGTTCTTTCTTACCCTTCACTGCAAAGCCTTCAAGTTGCTTCATGTAGATCCCCTCTTCCAGATCCCCGTGAAGAAATGTTGTCTTCACATCCATCTGTTCTACCTCAAAATCAAAAGCAGCAACAACAGATAAAAGTAACCTAATAGAAGTTACCTTGGCAACAGGAGAAAAAACATCACCAAAATCAATTCCCGGAACTTGGGAATAACCTTTTGCTACCAACCGAGCTTTGTATTTCTCCACCTTTCCTTTTGCATTTGTCTTCTTCTTGAACACCCATTTGCTGCCAATGGGTTTCCTTCCAGCCGGCAACTCCACCAGATCCCAAGCCTCATTTTTGTGCAAAGATGCCATTTCACAGACCGTGGACTCTTTCTAGAGTTTTCCATCCTCTGAATCTACTGCTTCCTTCACAGTTCTGGGATCATCATCAATGATAGATAAAGCAAAATTTGAGTAGAACGCAGATGGACTATACCTTTCTGGCTGCCTTCTTTCTCGAACTGATCTTCTTACACCCAGAGTTTGTGGCTCTTCATCTTCTGATTCATCCTCTGGTGTCGAGTCTGATTCTTCCTCCTTTAGCTCAAACTCTATCTTCTCAGGTTCCTTTCGTTGGAATTCATGTTTAATAACATATTTCAACTCTCTAAACACCACATCTTGGTTGTACACAACCTTCCTTGTTGCTGGGTTCCAGAGCTTATAACCCTTTAAACCATCCTTATAACCAATAAAGATGCACTTTTCAGATTTACTATCCAACTTGGTTCGTTTCTCCTTTGGAACATGTACATATGCATCACATCCAAGTACCCTCAGATGTGAAAGAGAGGGTTTCTTACCAGTTCATACCTCTTGTGGAGTCTTATCCTCCAATGCTGATGAAGGTGATTTGTTGACCAGGTATCATGCTGTCTCCACCGCCTCTACCCAAAAATCTTGTCCTAACCCGGCACCACTGAGCATGCTTCTTGCCCTTTCCATCAGCATCTTCTTCATTCTTTCTGCAACTCCATTTTGCTGAGGTGTATATGAAGTAGTCTTTTGTTGTGTTATACCACACTTCTTACAGAATTCTTCAAATTCCTTACTACAAAACTCTCCACCGTTATCTGTCCTTGGCACCTTTATCTTCTTCTCTGTCTAGTTTTCCACTAGAGCCTTAAATTCTTTAAACCTGTCAAAGACTTCAGATTTCTTCTTAAGGAAATATATCCATGTATTCCTTGAGAAGTCATCTATAAATGATACATAATATGCAGACTTACCTAGTGATGGAACCTTCACTTGTCCCAACACATCATTGTGCACAAGCTCTAATATCTGTTTCACCCTCTTACCACCAGATGGGAAACTCACCCGATTCTGCTTCCAATATACACAATTTTCACAGAAATCAAAGTCAAGAGAGTTATTACTCATACCTTCTACCATACTTTTATCATGAAGTATTCGAAGGCCCTTCTCTCCAATATGTCCAAACCTTTGATGCCACAGCATGGTCTTCTCTCCAGAGACCACTAGATTTTCTGCTCCACTTTCACGAACCACATAACTGTTTCACCCATCAACAACAGTGCTACCTTGCAGCTTGTATAGAGTTCTAGAACTCCCCACATCAATACCAGTGCTCCCCAAACCATTTTGCAGGTATCCTTCTCAAACACTGTTTTTACACCTGCATCATCCAGCTTTCTTACAGAAATCAGATTTCTGGCCAATGCAGGAATATGCAAAACACCCGGAAGTGTACTAAACCTTCCATCTTGCAACTTCAACTTTACTTTTCCACGACCAATGATTCTAGCCTTCCTATCATCCCCTAAGAAGACATCACCACCATCATATTTCTCATACTTGCAGAACGACTCTCTATGGGGAGTGAAGTGAAAGAATGCACCTGAGTCAATCAACCATGCCTCATGATCTACATGTGTACTTGAAGAAACCAAGTACACATCCCTACCTTCATCTGAGGTGGTTTTCACCTCTGTAGAAGGAGCATCATTAGATCCCTTTCTTTTATCAGGAGCTTTAGATTTACAATCCCTTTTGTAGTGCCCTTCCTTTCCGCATTTCCAGCACACTGCCTTTACAGGTTTTCCCGGAGATTTAGATCTCCCACTCGATGACTTATTTTTGTTTCTGTTCTGAGACTGTCCTCGTATAGACAAGTCATCACCATTCTAGCTCTGCATATTTTTCCGTCTCGTCTCTTCGTCAGCAAGGATGAGACTATTTCATCAAACTGCAAGGCAGTTGCATTGCTACCTATTGCAATAACCAGACTATCCCACGGATCTGGTAGAGAACACAACAAACTGATGCACTTATCTTCATATGAAATTTTAAATCAACAGATGCTAATTGACTTACCACAGTATTAAATGCGTTTAGATGCTTTGTCACCGAGTCTCCATCTTTCATCCCCAGGTTATACAGGTTTTTCCGCAAGAACAATTTATTCACCAGAGACATAGATTGGTACAAAATCCCTAACTTGTCCCACAAAGCCTTTGCCGTAGCTTCCCCTGATACATTCAGCAATACTGAATTTGAGACACACAATCGTATTGTGCTCTTTACCTTCCAATCCAACTTCTTCCATCATCAGACACTTCCATTGGTTTAGTACCTGGATCTACCGCGATCCACTGATCTTTATCCACCCACAGATCCTCCATCTTGAGTTTCCACAACTCAAAACTCTGACCATTAAATTTCTCGATCTCTATCTTTCCACTACTCACCATCTTGTTTCACCACTAGAATCGATCTCCCAGATCTCCCACTGAACAGGGTCTACCACAGGCCCAAGCGAAACCCCTCAGCAACAAAGGTGTCCCCTTAAATCCAAAACTGCTCTGGTACCAAATGTAGGTTTTAACCCTGTACAAAAATTACCTGCATACGAATTCTAAAAAACACTGAAAATAAACAATGCGAGAGCATAACACATAAAACACATATACACAAAGATTTTCCCCTAGATCCCAAAACCGGGACTACCATCTTGATTTTTCATTATATTCCTTTCAATGTTCCAATACATATATATACATGCCGAAGCATCCAATACCATGGACCGAAAACCATCGTGTCCAAAACCATGGACCGAAAAACCATAGGTAGGTTCGCCCAACCTAATATAGGGTCCAAAAAAATTTTCCCGGGGCACTGCCCGGACCCCATATAGGGGGGCTACCCGCCCCCCTCAAACCCCCTGTGACCTCCCCTGTTGTGCAATTTCCGTAACGAAGGGGGGGCTCCGCCCCCCCTCTAACCCCCTAGTTCACTACGTAGGTTAGTCGTGGAAAGAATATAACACAACCCAACAATCTAGATCTTGGCGCTTGAACGACTTCTCTCCTACAATAGGAATCCTGGTATCATTTGTAATAATAGAAGATGAAATGGTGAAAGTTACCCGAGCAAGAGTCACCCTGTTGTCATGAAGATGTGCTGCAAAAAGTCTAGTGAGCTCCAGGTGATATTGCACTCTCTCAACCTGTTCACAGAATTCATAGCAGCCAAGGTACCTGAAGCATGTGATAGCCAACTTTGAGGCCTGCAATTCCCTAAGGTTTGATGGCTCTTCTCTGATAATCCTGCCTCCCTTATGTGGTTTTCTTGGCTGCATGGCTCTATTAGCTGAGGTATCATTGCCTGCGTTCTCCTCCTCATAGTCTTGGTCTTCCAAGTCCACGTTTGCAAGGTTGAGGTGTATGGAAATGAGGAATGAGGGGATGGAAAAAGGGCTTGCAACTAGGAAATGGATGGAGTGGGAAATGAGAAGAAGGGTTTTGTGTCTTGAGCTCTTCAGGAAGAGAGACAAAAGGGAATGTGAAGGAATAATGGGAAAGAGGGAAAAGGGATAGGGTGATTTTAGGACTGTAGGGCTGGGTGCTAAGAGGAATAGGAAGGAGTTAGGGTTTAGGTAGAATTAGGGAGAATTTAGGGTTTCGAGATTACAAATGACCAATGATGCTTGTAACTTAGATTTAGCAACCCAAAACCAAGATGAAGTACATGTACTCACTTGTAATAATGGAGAGAAAAACAAATTTGAGGTCTGTTGGAAGATTTGGAGGTTTTTGGTCACTTCTGGGAAAAGCATAGCGCCATGACAAAAGCGCAGCGCCCATTCATTTTTGTTCTGGGAAAATCGCGGAAAAGTGCAGCGCCGGCTGAAAAGCGTAACGCTTGCCTCCAAAAGCACAGTGCTAATCTGTTTCAGCCAAAAGCACAGTGTTGGGCTTTTTTCTTTCAAACTAACTCAAACTCGCCTTTCTTTCTTCTCCCTTTCACTTCTTGCTTGGCAAATGAAGATAATGAATTTAAAAATGAAGTATGAGGGCTTAAATAAAAGAAGATTTTGATTTTTCACTTGAAAACCCCACTTTTTCAATGTTTCTTGTTCTCCTTTAATGCCTTTTCCTTCTTGTGTTTTTGCAGGTGGATAAATGCTCAATTTGACCTGAATTTTTGCAGCTTTTCTCTATTTAGCAGCAAGGAGAAATGCTTTGGTGCAGCTGAGATCAATTATTACATACAGGAACTTAAAATTACATATGAAATACAAATAAACTAAAATACTATGTTTTCACCTCAAAAACTTGTTTTTGACGTGAAAATTACATTAGTTTAAAAATATAATAATTTTAGTAGCTATGACTTACAAGCCATCATGCTTGATTTATTGATCATCCTCATACCCTTGCTGACCTTTATTTACACTTTGAAATCAGTTTCTTGACCTTGGTGATGAAACCTTAGACCTAATAAAATCATGCCCTATGACCTAATGAAATGAACTGCAGATTGATTATGACACCATAACTGAAGACAATCTGAAGAAGGATCAACAAGTATACTCTATGAGGGAAATATTTTCTGAAGAGAAAACAACCATCAGTGTATCGGTATATCATGACCTAATGGAATGATGCAAATTTTTTAATATGAGACCCCTACTATGAAAATGTAAAGAGTGAGTTTTGATCCCTGATGGAAGTATGCAATCATTGACACTAACATTGGCCTTATTGAGGATGGTAGCTCCTTGGAGGTGTCAAGAACATCGTAGACCAAGTTCCTCATCCATTGGGCTCTACGGTCAAAACTAAAAAAACGAAAAATGACTCAATACAACTGAAAAGAGACTCTCAACCAAACTAACTCAAAACTTGACTATAAACCAAATCAATCAAACTTGACACTAATCATTCAAACTTTATAGCCTTCACTTCAAGCCCCAAGCTCAAATGACAGTGTACTTGAAACCTTGCAATGGAAATCAAACTGGTATATACAGTGAAGGTGAAGCAACTTCAGGGAACAATCTCAAAAGTAGTAGTGCTTCAGGAGCCTACCATTCACTGTCCCTCCTAAACAATCCTGACCATCCATTTCCTTCAACAAAAAGGCATTCTATCCTCGATAGGTTGAGATTTTGTACAATCCTTTCCATAGATTTTTGAACTTACCATGCTTTCCTTTCTCCTCATTTCATGCATCCCATTGCAACACTACATCCTCTAGCTAAAACTGTTCTGCTTTTGTTTTGCAGTCATAGATCTTCTTTATCTTTTCTTGCAACCGGAAAGTATTTTGAGAAACCTCTTCTCTTGTTTGCTGAAGGTGAATCATTTGATTAATTCTTCACTAAATATCATCCTCTTCGCTGCCAGCTTCCTGTAGTAGTCTCATGACCGGGATTGCAAGTGACGTAGGAAATACTATATTAGTACCATAAACCAACTCAAAAGGTGACATACCTATGGATTTCTTGCTGCTCACTCTGTCGGCCCACAAGGCATTAACAAGCTTTCGATGCTAATTCTTCTTATTTGCCTCCAACATTTTCTTGATTATATTCACCAAGGACTTATTTGATGACTTGGAAAATTCATTGCCCTGCGGGTAGTATGTTGTGGAATGACCCAATGTAATGTTGTGCTTGTTGCAAAACTCCACCATTTTCTTGGACTTAAATGTTACTGCATTATCTGTTATAATCTTGTGTGGGCAACCAAAACAAGGTGGATATTAGATTCTAAAAATTGAATAATTACCGTATCCGTGGCCTACCTTGTCGGAATGGCTTCAATCCACTTGGTGAAGTAATCGGTAGCTGTCAAGATCCATCGATGCTGTGCTGATGATATAGGATGGATTTCCCCTATGAAATCAAGTTCCCACTACTGGAAAGGTGCATTTACTTCAACTGGTTTCAAAGGAAGAAGAAGTAGCTTCCTTTGTCCTTGAAAAACTTGGCATTCATGGTAGCTCATCACTGTTTTATACAAATATGAAAATAAAGTCGGCCAATAATATCTTGCTCTCAACACTTTGTTAGTTGTTGTTTTCCAAAACAAATGACTACCACAATCACCTTTATGAAAATCGTGCATCACCTGCTGTGCTCCATTTTCAACCAAACAATTAAGAAGAACCCCTCCCAGATCTTTCCAAAAAAGAGCACTGTTTAAAATGCAGAATTTCGCTGATTTGAGTTTTAGTGATCCTCCTTTGCTTTTTGACATTCCAGGAGGTGGCAAAAGATGCTGAAGAACGTAAACTATATCAAAATACCACGGTGATTGGAGAAACATTTCTGAAACTTGAATGAGCGAGTCACCATCCTCATCCTCTGACATTGCTGCTATGAGATTTATGTCTAGAGCATGTAGATTTGATTCTACCATCTGTTTTTCTAAGCCTTGTCCCTTGATTAGTTTAGTGGGTTTAATCTCTAGATCAAACTGCAACATTGTTGCTATCCACTTACCCCTTCTTCCCTTCGGATCAGTTCGCATCAAAACATCTTTTACCGTTGCATTAGGGACATATGCTATGGTGTGTGAATGCAAAATGTACACTTTGAAATCCTTGAATGATTTTATGAGAGCCAACACTTGTTTTTCAATGATATTATACCGCAAGGCAGCATCTCGAATAGTCCTACTAAAAAAAGCAATGGGTTGCTCAATCTGATCTCTCTTTTGCATCAATACCGCAGCCATGGTATGCTCAGATGCAAATGAAAATATAATGAAATCTTGAGTGTAATCAGGACTAATCAAGACTGGGGCTGTGGTAAAAGCAAATTTTACCAAATTGAATGACTTCAAGGCATCCTCGGTCCATTTCACAGTGTTTTCCTTTTTCAACATATTAGTGATTTCACGCAAATGTTCCGCCAAATTGGGTATAAATTTGTGTAAGGAATTCATCTTACCATTGAAATCCTGAATCTTCTTTTTGTTGCGCGGAAAGTCTATATGCTAAATTGCCTCCACCCTTGAAGGATCAATGCGAATATCGTCTTTAGAAATGATATGACCAAGGAGCTTACCCCCATCCACGGAAAAAAGACTTTTCTTGGGGTTAAGAGAAATCCCGAACTTTCTACATCTCTGAAAGACAATCCTTAAGTGGTGCAAGTGTTCATCATTAGAACCAGAAAATACCGTCAAATCATCTAAATAAGAAACCAAGAAAACATCCTTCTAATTAGGAAAAGCGATGTCCATTGCTTGCTAAAAAGTGGCTCCGACATTCTTCAATCCGAATGGCATTTTGGCATACTGAAAAGTTCCCCAAGGTGTTATGACGACAATTTTTTCTTGGTCTTTTTCATGTACCAAGATTTGATTATAGCCCGAGTAACCATCGAGTAGTGACATCCGTGATGCTCCAACTACTCTTTGCAAAATATGGTCCATCTTTGGAAGTGGATAGTTATCCTTTAAGGATACTTTGTTGAGGTTCTTGAAATCTATGCACAACCTTATTTCTCTAGTCTTCTTTAGTACCGGGACCAAATTCGAAATCCAATCAAAAAATTTGATTGGAACAATGATGCCAGCTTTGAACAATCTGTTTACGTCTTTCTCGATGGATGGCAGCAACTTTGGATTGATCCTTCTCAACTTCTGTCTGAAAGGCTTTTGATCTGGCTTGATAGGAATAGTATGTTGAATTATATCCTTGTCATACACCTTCAAATCTGAATAATCCCACACAAACACATCAGAAAATTCAGAAAGTAATTTAACATACTGGGCCTTTACCTCGAGAGACAATGCTTTTGATAGCTTTACAAGCTTGGGCTTGTCAGCTGTTCCGAGATTGACATCTTCAACTCCTTTGTTGGTAGGAACCAAGCTCAGTCTTCTTGCAACATCATCTTGATCAAAAAGCTCCTCTAAAGGTATGAGACCTCTAGGAATAATGTTATCCTTCGGCTATAATACCTCCATCTGATTCACCTCAATCTCTTGTTCATCAGTATCACCATCATCATCAATGGAAGCATTCTTGAACTTTCCTTCATTATGCAAAAAGGCATTGATTTCATTATCATTGCGAAACACTTTGTTATGCTCTTAACCTGCAAAAGATACCCAAATACAAAATATGCGAAGAAAGATACCCAGAGCATAGAATAGTGAGAGACAACAACAAATATTTTATTATTCAGAAAGCAATGTTCACTGGCCTCTTCGAGGGGGCAACCTCCAATAGAGCAAAGCTCGGTACAAAAATAAGACACAATGCTCCTCGCAGGGAGTCTCTATCCTTTATAGATGACTCATACATGCAATACCAAGGATCAATACCATGGTTTTATTAATACCATGTATCTAATACTATGGCCCATTTGCAACTAACTGTGGTCCCGTCATTAATTGCGGGTTAACCACTTACAATTATTAATATGGGCTTTATTGACTCTTGACTATGACTCGATCTCATTACATAAATAAGGGGGTTAGGGTGGGACCCTAACATGCCCTCCCCCTTAAGACTAGCCTTATCCTCAAGGCTGAAGCTGCGGAAACTGCTGAAGAATAGTGGCTGGTTCCCAAGTTGCATCTTCCGGAGAGGTGTCTTTCCACTTGACGAGGACTTCCCTAATCTTGTGGCCCCGCAGGTGCCTGTCTCGTGTGTCTAGGACCTGTTCAGGTTGGAGCCAGATTGACCCTTCTTCGTCTAATTCAGGTAGACTGGTTTGAATTCTGCAATTGTTCCCAATCACTTTCTTGAGGCATGAGACATGGAAAACTGGATGGATTTTTGCAGTAGGTGGCAAAGCCAACTTGTAAGCCACTTCTCCAATGCGCTGAAGTACTTGATATGGTCCATAGAATTTTGGAGATAGTTTCTGACAACCCTGGTCTTTGAGTGATGTTTGCTTATATGGTTGCAACCTCAAAAAGACCTGATCCCCTTCTTGAAATTGGCGTTCTGAGCGATGCTGGTCTACCTATTGCTTCATGCGGTTTTGAGCTTGATGAAGATTCTCTCTAAGATGGGCGGGCATGGTTGTGCAGTGTTGTAGGAGTTGATCCACTGCTTGTACCTTTGAGCACCCCTTGATATAAGAAGTAGGGGAAGGAGGGAGTTGACCATATACTGCTTCATACGGAGTCATTTTGGTGGTGGCATGATAGTTGGTGTTATACCACCATTCAGCCAGAGGTAACCGCTGTACCCAAAGATGTTGCTTTTCTGAAGTGAAACACCTAAGGTAGGTTTCTAGACATTTGTTGACGGCTTTAGTTTGACCATCCGTTTGTGGATGATAGGAAGTACTGAGTTTTAGTTGAGTGCCTTGTAGCCTGAAGAGTTCCTGCCAAAAATTACTGGTGAAGATTGGGTCGTGATCGGACACAATAGAAGTGGGCATGCCATGCAATTTGAAGATCTGATCCATGAAAGATTGAGTAACCAAAGTCGGTGTAAACGGGTGGGGTAGGGCGCATAAATGAGCATACTTCGAAAGTCGGTCCAAACCACCATGATGACTGACTTGTTTCCTGACTTTGGAAGACCTGTAATGAAATCCATAGAAACCTCCTTCCAAATTGATGTCGGGATGGGCAACGGTTGTAATGTGCCTGGTGTGTTGACGGTCTCCCCTTTGTGGCATTGACAAACATCGCATTCTGCTACGAAAGTAAGGATGTCCTTTTTCATGCCTGTCCAAAAAAATGATCTTCTGGTGCGAGCATACTTCTTCTGAAAGCCTGAATGTCCTGCAATGGGGGATGAGTGCAATTCTTCCAAAATGCGACTTTTGAGGGTGGGTGTTGGTGATATTACGACTCTGTCCCTGTAGCGAAGAATCTCATCCTGCCACGAGTAGCCCTTGGTGGAATTTGGATCTACCTACAATTGAGAAATGAGTTGGGAGAGCCCGGGATGTGAAAACCATTCCCTGCGAGCCTCTTCAATCCATTCTGGAATGGGGAGGGAAATTGCTAGCATAGTACTTTCCTCCTCAAATTGGCGAGATAATGCATCTGCTACACTATTGTCTTGCCCTTTCTTGTAAATGATCTCATAATCATATCCCAACATTTTGGCGAGCCATTTATTTTGTTGTGGGGAGGATAGGCTTTGCTCCAAAAAATATTTAAGACTGTGATGGTCTGTGTGGATTTGGAAACGTCGCCCCAATAAGTAAGGTCGTTAGGTCTCTACTGCATGTAAGATGGCCATTATTTCCTTCTCGTAGGTAGATTGGCCCAGATTCTTCCCACTTAGTTGTTGGCTTGTGAAGGCCAAAGGTCGCCCTTCCTGCATTAAGACCGCCCCAATACCGGTACCGAAGCATCACATTCAATAACAAAAGATTTGGTGAAGTCAGGCAGTGCTAAGACTAGAGTGGAACACATGGCATTTTTGAGAGCTGTAAATGCCTGTTGTGCGTCCTCATTCCAGAAGAATGAATTTTTCTTTAGGAGTTGAGGGAGGGGTTTCGCTATGCGACCATAGTTGCAGACAAATTTACGATAATAGCCTGTGAGACCCAAAAATCCTCTCAAGCTCTTCAAGGTCTTAGGTGGAGGCCAATCCTACATTGCCTGGATCTTTTTGGGGTCCACCTTGACACCTTCACACCCCACAATGTGGCCCAAATACTCAACTTCTCCATGCAAACAAACACTTGGACATCTTGACAAATAATTTATGCTTGCAGCGTAGTTGCAAGAGTAGGTCTACATGCTGAAGATGTGCGGCCCAAGTGCAACTATAGATGAGGATGTCATCGAAGAAGATAAGGACAAATTTCCTGAGATATGGTTTGAGAATGTGGTTCATGAGGCTCTGAAAAGTAGAGGGGGCATTACAAAGACTGAATGGCATGACCAGGAACTCATAATGGCCTTCATGAGTTCTAAAAGCAGTGTTTGGAATGTCGACTTCCTTCATGTGAATTTGGTGGTAGCCCGAGCGAAGATCCAGCTTAGTGAAGAATTGAGCCCCATTGAGTTCATCCAGCAAATCGTCAACCACCGGGATGGGAAATTTATCTTTGACTATCAACTTATTGAGGGCCCTGAAGTCTGGACACATCCACCACTCCCCATCTTTCTTGAGCACCATGACCACCGGTGATGAATAAGGACTAACACTGGGACGAATGACACCTGCTTCCAAAAGTTCCTTGATTATTTTTTCTATTTCATTCTTTTGGGTGAATGGATATCTGTATGGGCACACATTTAGGGGTTGGGCCCCTGGAACCAAGGTGATGCTATGATCATGTTCCCCTCTCGAGGGTGGAAGCTCATGAGGATTGTCAAAGACCCGCAAATGGTTATTTAAAATCTGTTGCATCTCAGGATGAATCGACAGAGACTTGGTTTCGACTGCCTGGATGGCATTAAATTGAGCTATAACTCCATTATGGCCCTTTTTTAGCAATTTTTCCATCCTATGCGAGTTGATGATAGAGGGAGCTCCCGCCTGGAGTCCACGGAGGGTATGTGTGGAGTTGTTCTGCTTAAAACTCATATATAACTCCTGGAAATCCATTGTGATTGGCCCAAGAGTGCGAAGCCATTCAGCACCGAGGACAATGTCGCACCCTCCCATGTGTATGGAAAACATGTGGGTCTTCAACTGATAATCCCCCATTTGAAGTTTGACATTTTCGCAGCGGCCTTCACATTTCATTGTGCCCCCATCCGCAATTTGGACTTGGAAGTTAGAAACTGCTCGTACAAAGCAATGCACTGCTTCCGTGACTTTTTGATGGATGAAATTATGTGTTCTTCCACTATCAATCAAGACTACTACTGGGCGATGTTTAATAAAACCTCTGATTTTGAGAGTTTGAGGTGAAGAAATCCCTGCCAAAGCATGCAGCGAAATAACTGGTTCGTCAGGGACATTGTCCTTTTGGTTGTCCTCTTCCACCGCCTCATGTTCCTCTAGTGGTGGATCTTCCTCCGATGAGCTATAATCAGTGGCATCAATTTGAAAAAAATTGGGCTCCTTGCATTTATGACCTGGGGAGTATTTTTCATCACAGTAGTAACATAATCCTTGCTTTCTTCTTTCGGCCATTTCTGCAGGTGACACCTTTTGAACCTTAAGTGTTTGATTCGTGCTGTGAGCCTGTGGGGGGCGACCCTTAGTGGTGAAATTTGGGCGATTGTATTGGGCTGCTAACGCACGTTCCACGTTACGAGCTACCTTAGAAGCCTCCGTCCATGTGGGAGGGTGGTGCAGTACGACGTGGGCTTTTATGGCTTCTTTAAGACTGCTGATAAAACATTCCGTGTAGAACACATCTAGGAGACCCTTAGTGCGGAAGGCTAATGCTTCAAAGGCTATAATATATTCATCCACTATGCCAGTCTATCGGAGCTTAGTAAGACGACCCAAAAAAGAAGATTCTTGGTCAAAGCGTTCTGTAAGAGCTTTTTTGAAGGAGTTCCAAGTCCTAAAAGGTCCATTGCAACGTTGATGCCATTCCCACCATTGCCACCTTTCATTGTCCAAGTACATGCTCCCCACCATAAGCTCAGTCTCATTATCTAAGATGTTATTCAGATTGAAATATTGCTCCATTTGTGCTATCCATGCTGCCGGGTGAGAACCATCAAATTTATGCATATCCAACTTGGGAGGTCGCAGACGAGATTGTTGGTGGGGGCCCCCAAGGGGAAGAGAGTGGCTAGACTCACCCTCACTGTGTCCATTTCCAATACACGCCTCCTCATGGGCTTCCTCCTTTCCCGTCTGGATTATGCTCGGGATCAGGCTATTTAGTCGGTCAAGCTGAATGTGGAGGGATTGCAAGGATTCTTAAAGTTTGTCCATCCTTTCATTGGCCATAGCTTGAGCTCTAGTTTCTACCATGCACCGACCTGATGTTCTTGAAAATTGGGACCGCCTAATTTTTTTTTTTCACTAAGAATTGAATGGTACCACCATGCTCAGCTTGTCGTCTTGATTCTGATGGGCTAGATCACCAATAAGCGCCCCAGGAGATCTCAGACTTCCTTATGAATACTGCAGTCGCCAAATCCTCGAAATGTCAATGCGGCCAAAAGTCCTGCAAAAATTATACCCCGGTATAGGAACCCCACACAACTACTCAGATCTGGTGGATCTGAGAGATCTGAATGGCGGATCGGATAGCTCTGGGCGGTGGAACAGACTGCTGCTACGGATCTGATGGATCTAATAGATCGGAATGGCTTCGGAACTGCGGGACTGATGTCTGCTGCTGTTGCACCTCTTTGCACGTTGATCTGGCAGAGATGATGCATGATCCCCAGATAGAAAAGGGAACTATGGTCTCGAGGAGTGTCATGGGCTACAGATCGAAATATACATAAGGGTGTGACAGTAGTACTTGGCCCAATGTTTTAGGGCTCTAACTAAGGAGGATCAACTGTACCCTTAGCCGTACAACCCGACTACCTTATCGTACAGGTGAGTAATCTCTCCGAGTGCTATTCTCGGTGTATTGTAGCAGAAAGACAGCCGACGGTTTATCTATGGCGAGGTTGCAAAGGAGCTAAGGGGCTTTCGATATACCCAGAAGGTACTTGGAAGACAGTCCGTACGCGGTTCTGTCTAATGCGCTACTACTCGAAGGGGTACCCACAGGGGTTACAAGGGAGTCCAACAAGTGTGACCACCTCTTGTATTTCCTGCGTGCATGCCTCCCCAAATCCGCAGGTTTATGCGCTCAACGACAGATCCCGTGGTTTAAAGACGCCGAAACACGTCTCTAGCCAAAAAAAATTTGCTAAGAAATGGAGATCCCACTGGCCCTGGAAAGTGCTCTGATACCACTTTTTATGCTCTTAACCTGCAAAAAGATACCCAAATACAGAATATGCGAAGAAAGATACCCAGAGCATAGAATAGTGAGAGACAACAACAAATATTTTATTATTCAGAAAGCAATGTTCACAGGCCTCTTCGAGGGGGAAACCTCCAATAGAGCAGAGCTCGATACAAAAATAAGACACAATGCTCCTCGCAGGCAGTCTCTATCCTTTATATATGACTCATACATGCAATACCAAGGATCAATACCATGGTTTTATTAATACCATCTATCTAATACTATGACCCATTTGCAACTAACTGTGGTCCCGTCATTAATTGCGGGTTAACCACTTACAATTATTAATACGGGCTTTATTGACTCTTGACTGTGACTCGATCCCACTACATAAATAAGGGGGTTAGGGTGGGACCCTAACACACTTGCCAATACCTTAAATTATCCGGAACAGCAAGCCGGTGTTTGACATGAATTTCAAATTTGTTGTTGGAGTTCACTGGTATCTTCAAATTGCTTGCAGTAGTGGCTAGTGAATCTACAATAATGTTTTGAGTCTGGGGTACTGCTGTCAAGGTATATTCAGGAAACGTTCTCAAAATATCTAGGACTACATTTATGTAGGCTCTCATGCATGGATGCTTTGCTTGATACTCTCCTTTTACCTGTTTGATCACCGGCTCTGAATCACCATAGATAGAAATCCTTTTTGCATTCAATTTCTTCAAAATTTTAAGACATGTAATCAAAGCCTCATACTCCGCTTCATTGTTAGAGCAATCAAAAGCCAAATTGTAAGAACATACTCTAACATTACTTGGGACTTTGGTAGGATGGAAAGCAGGGATGTGAATCCAAATTCCTATACCAGCACCGTCCTTAAGCACAACACCATCGAAATCCATGCTCCAATGGCCGGCTTCATCTTCTAGGTGCTAAAATTCTATTTCATTCCCTTCCTTACCTTGATTGATTACTTCATTTTTCTGTTCTTCACTGACCTTTTGCTGCTCAGAAGAAGTTACTACTTTCTCTTTTCCCTGATTAAGGACTGTCCTAAAATTTTTGGAAACTTTTGGTACATCATCTGCTTCTACAATCTGAATATTTACATCATTTAATCCACTATCAAAGTACAAACCAAATGATTCTAAATCAGTATGTACAACATTTATTGGATGATTCAATGGCTTCTCTTTGTTGGTGATCATGTATTTCATTTTCTTCTCCCGGTATAACTTTCTCAATCGATCGAAAACAGGAATGGTAGCATGAGAGAAGTTAAGTTGTAAAGTGCCCTCGAGTTTAGCACCCCACGATCTAGACAAGAGAATACCGAATCACGGTGGAATATCAGCAACAACCACAACCATCAAAACGTTTTTGGCTAGAATTTGATCTAAAGACACTACCAAATCTTTGATAAGACCAATGCAAAAAACTCTACTGGAGTCAAAGGAGTACAAATCATGGTATTTTCGGGTACTACCCAGGCCCAACTTCTCCATGATGTCTATAGGCATCAAATTATGAGAAGCTCCGGAATCAAACATGGCATTATGGAGAATGTATTCATGCAATATTAGACTCAGATAAAAGGGAGGAACTTCACTATCTTCAGATTGACCTTCTATGGCTGGACCAAAAATGAGTTCAGGATGATCATCTTCGACATTTACCATGTCTGACAAAGGGTCTATTTGCAAAATTCTGGACACATGGTGTTTATAATTGCTATTCTTTACCAGCTCAGTCAAAGGAATGGACACTTTTAATTTAGCAATTTCACTTTCTAAATTAAAGGATGAAACTTTTTCTACCTCTTTGACAGTAAGGTCCTTCTTCTCTACTTTCTCTTTCGCTACATTTTGCTGATTATTCTTCTCGTTTGCAATGTTATTTGTTGATGGTACTTTGCTGGAACTCGGATCAACAGGCTCTTTCCCTTTCTTCTGAATGTTTGAGGAGTCATTCTTTGATTGCAGATCTCTTCTTTTCTGAATGGGATTGATTGGTACATCTCTGCTCCTTAAAGAATACTGCCTCTACTGTGCTGTCAAAGCATTCATATAACCTCGCTGATAATCATCAGACTCAGCCTCCAAAATTTCATCATTTGCTAATATGTAATCTTCATCCCTTTGAATGTTTGGAACCTCTGCATATTCTTCATCTTCCGTCAGAAAAATGGGCATACCATCAGTAGTGAAAAAATGGTTTGCTTCAATTACTGGATCATCATCATCATCTTCTCCTTCCATTCCTTGAACATAATTCTGCTGCAAAGGAGTTCTGATCTGTTGTTGTGCTAGTTGGTCCAATGCCTTTTGTTCCCTCTGCTTGATCTGGAATTGGGGCTGCTGCTGTCCTCTAAAATTTGGATTCCTGATTGGTGGTTCAGGTCTATCTATAATGGTCAGCCGGTTAACCATCTTCTCCACTGTTCGGATCAAAGTATCGATCTTAGCATTTGAAGGAGATGCTTCCTCTTTTAAGGTCACTCTCTTTTCAGATCTCATTCTTGCTTCCTCTTTTATGGTCACGTTCTTCTGCATGTCTTCTAGTGTGGTGGGATCATGTTCTCATAATTGATATGCCATATCAGCATCAAAACCATCTGGAAACTTGAGCAAGGTTAACCCCTATAGTGTTTTAATGTTGGTTGGAATAGCATTATATACTGCATTAAACCTCACACAATAATCTTGCACACTTTCACCAACATTCCTTTTGATGTTTTCGTACTCAAACAAAATTTGGAGTGGATTCTTCTTTACTTCCCACCGATCCAGGAATTGCCTATGTAGGATTGGCAAAGTGGTGATAGAGGCTGCAGGTAAAGCTTTGAACCATTTTCGAACTTCACCTCCAAAGCTTTGTAAAAACAATCTCATAGTCACATTTTCTATCTCAACCTCATGAAGGTCAAAAAAGTCATTCATTCTATCAACATGATGCTTAGCTGTAATGTTTTGAGTGGAATCAAAAAGAGGTATTTTACTTTGGTAATCAGTGGGCATATCACCAAGATTCCGAGGTAAAACAAGGGGTGCATACCGAGCCCCTCTGATATGTCATGAAAACGGCCACATTAGTAGTTCTTGTCTCCTTGGCCTCCACATCTGTTTTCGCTGGGCTAGAAGGTCCTCCTACTTCTTGAGGCACTAGTGGAGGAATTTGAGGACCCCTAAAGATCTCATGACAAATAAAGGTCTCCCAAGGGATGTTAAGGAGACTAAGATGATGAAGCACAATGACCTTGATCAGGGAGTAATGATAAAGGTTGTTCATCTGTTGAGGGTAAGGCTTCCTTTAGATAATAAAATCCATCTTCTCAATACTCCTAAACAAGTAATAAAGGATGTTTAACATCCTCACCCTGGTAAAATGCATGAGGAGCCTGATATGATAAGTATACAGCCTGGAGAACTGACCCTCACAAGTGAAATACTTCATGATGATTTTCATCACGGGAACATACTTTTTCTCAAGAAACTTGAAATGAAACAGTCTTTTCACCTGATTTCTATACTGGGGTTTGATATAAGGTTCATAATAGTACTCATCTAGATCCTATCGCTTGAACCACTTCTCCCCTACATTAGGAATCCTGGTAACATCTGCAATAATAGAAGATGAAATGGTTAAAGTTACCCCAACAAGAGTCACCCTGTTGTCATGAAGATGTGTTGCAAAAAGTCTAGTGAGCTCTGGGTGATATTGCACTCTCTCAACTTGTTCACAGAATTCATAGCAGCCGAGGTAGCTGAAGTATGTGACAACCAACTCTGAGGCCTGCAATTCCCTAAGGTTTGATGGATCTTCTATGATAATCCTGCCTCCCTTGTGTGGTTTTCTCAGTTGCATGGCTCTATCAGCTGAGGTATCACTACCTGTGTTCTCCTCCTCATAGTCTTGGTCTTCTAGGTCCATGTTTGCAAGGTTGAGGTGTATGGAAATGAGGAATGAGGGGATGGAAAATGGGCTTGCAACTAGGAAATGAATGGAGTGGGAAATGAGAAGAAGGGTTTTGTGTCTTGAGCTCTTGGGGAAGAGAGATAAAAGGGAATGTGAAAGAATAATGGGAAAGAGCGAAAAGGGATAGGGTGATTTTAGGACTGTAGGGCTGGGTGTTAAGAGGAATAGGAAGAAGTTAGAGTTTAGGTAGAATTAGGGATAATTTAGGGTTTTGAGATTACAAATGACCAATGATGCTTGTAACTTAGATTTAGCAACCCAAAACCAAGATGAAGGACATGTACTTACTTGTAATAATGGAGAGCAAAACAAATTTGAGGTCTGCTAGAAGATTTGGAGGTTTTTGGTCACTTCTGGGAAAAGCGCAGTGCCATGACAAAAGCGTAGCACTCGTTCATTTTTATTTATTTATTTTTTTTTGGGAAAATTGGGTAAAATCACAGTGTCAGGTGAAAAGCGCAACGCGAGGCTATTTTAGCGAAAAGCGCAACGCCTCTCTACCAAACGCACAACACCGGGCTTTTTTCGCTCAAACTCACTCAAACTCACCTTTCTTTCTTCTCCCTTTCACTTCTTGCTTGGAAAATGAAGATAATGAATTTGAAAATGAAGTATGAGGGCTTAAATAAAAGAAGATTTTGATTTTTCACTTGAAAAACCCACTTTTTCAATGTTTCTTGTTCTCCTTTAATGCCTTTTCCTTCTTGTGTTTTTGCAGGTGGATAAATGCTCAATTTGACCTGAATTTTTGCAGTGTTTCTCTGTCTAGCAGCAAGGAGAAATGCTCTGGTGCAGCTGAGATCAATTATTACATATAGGAACTTAAAATTACATATGAAATACAAATAAACTAAAATACTTTGTTTTCACCTCAAAAACATGTTTTTGAGGTGAAAATTACATTAGTTTAAAAAGATAATAATTTTAGTAGCTATGACTTACAAGCCATCATGCTTGATTTATTGATCATCCTCATACCCTTGCTGACCTTTATTTACACTTTGAAATCAGTTTCTTGACCTTGGTGATGAAACCCTAGACCTAATGAAATCATGCCCTATGACCTAATGAAATGAACTGCAGATTGATTATGAAACCATAACTGAAGACAATCTGAAGAAGGATCAACAAGTATACTCTATGAGGGAAAGATTTTCTGAAGAGAAAACAACCATCAGTGCATCAGTATATCATAACCTAATGGAATGATGCAAAATTTTCAATATGAGACCCCTACTATTAAAATGTAAAGAGTGACTTTTGATCCCTCATGGAAGTATGCCGATACTGACACTAACAAAGAGTATTCCAAAGCATGGACAGATGACAAAGGAGTAGACATATGACAAGAAAACTTGATGTATGGCAAGAAAGCCACTTTCCTCGAAAGAAGAAATGACATGACAAACCAGGAAGGAAAGTGATCGATGGATGGTGCCCTATCTAGAAGAAGTTCGAACATAGACTTCATGACATCGAAAGAAAGGAAGGAGATTAAGCAATTTAAGGACCCCCAAAGAAGAAGTTGCTGATGAATGAAAGAGTCCCTAGTATAGAGGGAGCTCTGACAGATCCCTCAACAAGAGGGAGTTTTTGATCACCCTGATTACAAAGGAGTGATAATTGTGTTTTTCCATTTCATGGGTCATGCACTAGACTATGACTAGAAACTGTAAGTCTAGATGAAGGCCATGAATGGAAATGTAGACACAAGTTAGACACAAAATTCTTGTCTTCACTTGGGAAGAAATAAAGGGAGGATTAGGTAATCATCTGGCGTTCGACACTCTTTGAGGATGTGTAGGGCATCCAAGACAAGAGTAGGCAAGAAGACCGATATTCTTTGAGGGTTGGGAAACCAAGATAAGAATAGTCCTAGAAGGTCATACTCAGAGAAAACCCGGGTGGGTATGTGCCTTGAGAGACAATGATGAAGGTGTCTATAAATCACTGGTCTCACCAGCTGTTGTCTCTTAGGAAACCAATCTCTTGGCTGTAGAGAAATTGTGCCTAAGACATTAAAGTTTTATTATGTATGTTGCTCATTAGTATAAAATGTCTTTATCTTGAGGAGTATGAAGATCATTATTCTTAAAACTCTTAACATATAGATGACATGAAATTTTCAAGATGCCATTTGATGTTGAATACAAATGTTGTGTGAAGAATACTTAGGAAAGTTTTAGACAATATGTTGTATTTAACAAAAACTATTATCATTAACTCAAAGGAAATACGGAGAAAAGAACTTTGAATATGGGAGTGCTATTTTAAGGAAATTTAACTTTATTCACAAAAGTAAACAAAGACCAATAGCTTCATTACCATATTCAAAGAGGGAAGGAAATAAAATGACACATAACAGAGAGATTACAAATCATACTCAACACCTTCTGGAAACTCCTGATTCTTTCATCAATCATCAATTCATCAAGTACAAAATTGTGTAGTATTTAGATTACCAAGACTTAAACCCTTTTTATTTAATTTTCCCTCTTTTTATACATCATGGGACAGTTGGCAACTACCAAAAACTGTCGAACTACTTAACTATTTTCTAACTGCCTCAAGTCATTTTAAAATATTACATTGAAGAGTAAATGACACCTCACTTTATTAGAAAATAAAATAACATAAAATCAAATCAAATCAAATTATGATTGATTGTTCTGGTCACTGCTCGGATTATTGGTCTAGGTAGATGGCCCTGCTGATGAATCTTTTGTCTATTCTATCATCCACTCTTTGCATCTTCTCCACAATGGTACATTTGATTTTGCTGCTTCTTCCAGTTTATTGAGTGCCATTCTGAATGTTGTGATCCTACTATAAGTAAGCTTGTCTGTAAACAAAGTCTTTACCATCCACAAAGTTTAAAATCCTTATTTAGATAGTTCACAATAGTTGCTTCTTTCAGTACTGTTGTCTTCTCATGAGTGCCATCAATCTTACTTTTTGCTTCCACTAGTAAAGTTTCATATGATTCCCATGGCAACAAATTTCCTTGTAAATCCTAGCAAGAGGGGAGCCCATCTCTAACTCTTTTATCAAACAAAATATTGAACCATGAAACTGCTTCTTTTATTTCATTTATCTTCTTCTCAGCAGTTTTTCTGTATACATTTTTAATAAACATCTTATTGAAATCCATTGCACACAGTGTTTTGTCCATAAGGTCATGTTCTTTTAGCTCTGCATCAGAGTTAGAGTTAATAAAATCTATCATTCTTTTTGCAAACTGGGATCTCCCTAACAATTTTTGCTTGTCTTTCATAACCAAACTTTCAATGTCCCTGACAATTGTTTTCTCAACAAACACAATGACAAGGAATTCCCAGATATTCCTGATGACTTCAATAATTTCATCCCAGAGAATTTCCCTAGCCTGGATTAAGGACATATTATCTTTCATCCTCTCCTTTAACCTTTTTATCTCCTCTTCAGCCCTTTGGAAGTCTTTCCTGTATTTCTTAGCATTTTCCTTCTCCATTCTAGCTTCCTCTTCACTCAAGTTTAACAATTTACAAACTATCTCCATATCCCTCTGTGCTTTTTTCAAATCATGCTCAACCATCTTTAATTCTGTACCCAACTGCATCACTTGTGCCACTGGATCCTCTGTATTGGCTGGCATCACTACTGTGCAAACATGAGTGTCTACTTGTTTTTGTAGCTTGGCCAATGATTCCTTAAGCACAAAAATCTCCTCAGTCTTCTGCAAAACATCTTGTGAAAGCTTTTCTTTTTCATTTTCAGCTTCAACACTCCCTGCAGCAATAGGGTGCTTACTTGTAGGAAGATTCAACTTCTTTCTCAAAATTCCAATTTCAGACTTAGCAGATTGCAATAACTTTTGTATTGCAGGTTGATCATCAGGATTGACTCCTTTTTTTTTTTTTTTTTGAGGAAAAGATCTGTAATTTCCATTAATTTCAGAAAATTACATGTTGTAGATGCTAAACGCATATGCAGAAGTGTGGGCAATGCCACTTACAATAACTATACTTCAAGAGAAGTATACAGAAAAGCCCTCAGACAGGGCAGCAAGTAAATGGGTATGTAAACCCCATACTAGTCTGTAGACAGACCAGGAGGATAGCCATACCCATCACAAACAAAACAACAGAAAGAAAACAGCTCCTGAGGAATGTGTAGAAGATTCTAATGGCCGCCAAGACAAGGAGGAGAGGCACGAAATGAGGTAGAGAGCAGCAAAGGTAGCCACTCCTCCCCCACCCCCTCAAACTCTCCTCCTGAAACTGAAGAAACCAAAGGAAGATACCACCCATACATCTCAGCAGCCTGCAGAAAAACAACCAGAAACAGCCATAATGAAGCGGCACGAAACGATGCAGAGACAGTCTCCACACCCCAGTTCCCTCAACGCTCCAGATAACTGCAGAGGTATGCCAGCAAGCGACCAAAAATAGGACCAAAAGCCTCAGCAGGGGAACCCATCAGGTCCCAACCAGAGCAGAGGCGATTCGGGGGCAGAGGCGGCTAGGGCAGCCACCTCGCCCCCATGAAGAGTAAAACTAGAGACCAGAAATACCCCACACCCGCGCCGCGGCTCAGATCCAATAACGCCAAAGGCCAACTCCTTGGTTTAGTCCGCCAAAGCAGAGCAGCGCGGAAGTCGAGCAGTAACCCGCCGAAAACCAGGAAAAATAAACACACGCCGCCGCCTCCCGACTTAATGCACGAAGCTAGTCCCCGGGAACTCTTCAGATGATCTCAGAATCCAAGATGTGCGGACCTCCAACCCTGGATCGTTAGAGCTGAAGACGAGAAGACCGAAGATGTATCCCCGCCCCAGGCAGAGCAGGAACCGCAGAACAGAGGCGGCCCTGCCGCCGCAGGCACAACGACGACAGAAAGAGTCGAAAAACCCTATCTCCTCCGCAGACAGAGCACCTCGCTCCAAAAACCATCAGGATTGACTCCTATTTTCACAATGATCTTCTTTAATTCATCTACCTGAGTATTTAGAGCTCTGGAATTAGCTTTCTGTAGCTTCAATTGCTTGATCACTTTGTGCGACATTTTCTCTAATTTAATAGTAGCTGCATTTGTTTTATGTAAATCATTGACAATCAATTTCCCAGTTTGCATGTGCAAATTGATTTTGTCAAGCATGGGGAGTTTTTGAGTATCAATTATCAAATTCACAGTTTTAAAGTTGCTATAGGAACCAACTGACATCTCTGTGGGATGAGAGAGAGAAATTTTAAGTTGGCCCTTCTCTAAATCCATGGCAGACATAAACCTGGTTTGTTCGGAAATGATTTGAGACTCAACTTGAGCCTCCATATTCAACTTGATTTTCTAGTTTCTTTCAGCTATCTGAGCAAACATGCTCTGAATAAGAGGAACCTGTTCATGAACAAGCTCACTAGAGGATGGAGAAGCTGGTGCATCCTTTGTTTCCCCCAATTGAATTATTAGACCAGGTTGTGCTGAAGACATTGCATCCAATAGTTTGGTTCTTTTTGCTGTTTCTAATTCATCTTCATCAAGATCAATGACTTCCTCTCTGGCCCTTTTTGCACCCTTTTCTGAAATACTAGGGTTTTCAATCTCTGCCCCTTTGGTATTCAGTGAACCTCCATTTTCCATTTTCTCAACCTATGGCCTAGTTTCATGTACAAAAGCTGAATATCCATTTTATGTCCTCATCTTAGAAATGATCTAATGTGTGTCATAAGCCCACTCCACAACCTGTAAAAGACACATATCACCTAGTAATTTTTCAACCTCTTGGGCAGCCTATCTTGTGTTCATGATGAAAGGTCCCATTTTTCTGGGCAACTTAAAGAGATAAACCTTTTTCATTGGGACAAAATGAACTTGATCCACATTTAAGCTTTGTCTAATAAACTTAAGAGCAAAGAGTCTCATAGGTACAAATTTTGGTAGTCTTATGGTTTGATTGAGGCCCCATAAAGCCTAATTTTTGCATGCTATTCAAATATAAACCAGTCTCCACATCTTACATCTTTTCTCAATTGAAGAAATTATTGAGCCTTGGGAAGAAAAGTTGGTGGCAAGGTCCCATTCAAAATCTTGTAGATCACTCGAAGGAATAAAGAGGTAAACTCAAACAGGCCACCATCTTCTGGATCACCCCTCACCAGGTTTGTCCAGAACACCAGTGACTGTTTCTTTTTATTTATATCCCCAATGTTTAACCCCAAACTGGAAAAATTCTCAACGTTCTGGTACAAGAAAAAATAAGTAACAACTTAGGGAAATTTAAATGAACCAGTAAGTGACAGAGTCATGAATTGAGTGTTAATGGTGTCCACCCAAAATGCTGGAATATCTAATACCACTCCTAGCTTCATCATCATAGCGAAAAATCCTAAAACTACTTTATCAACCTCTCTGGAGTCTTCCCTTCCCAGAATTTTAGAAATCATTTGCAAGATTGGTCTTATATCTACTGCAAATATATCTAAAGAAAACAATTTTTCATCCAAGAAGAACTGTCCAGGTTTGGGAGCCAAGAAGGATAAAGCATAAGAGGACTCCTGGGACGATAGGTTGTCATAATATGAGATTAAAGATTCTTCAGTAAAGGTGACATAAGTCCCAGAGACTGGGTAATTGAAAGCTTGGTGAATTAACTGGGAAGTTACCTAGAAGACACTTTCTCCTAACTGATTCATGAAAAAACATTGCTTAGGGTACATGGAAGAAGCTAACCACTGAATGAATTCTGGAAACAAGTGGGTTTTTGGGACAAAGGCTGCTAAAACACCTGACCTGACCATTGCCATGAATACAGGGGACTTCTTATGGTTCATAATGACTTCTTGATACAAAGGAAGATGTTTAATTGTACATAAGTGTCAGAAATATCATGCTCGACGTCCATTAGCGGGGTGTGGATAACAAAGGATGAACTTACTTGTTTGGCCATGGCGACTGAAAATGACAGTTGCTAACTTGGAATGCTGAACTAGAAGTGAAAGCTGATACGCTGGCGCTACTTGTACCAAAAACAAATGACTAATACAATGAAGTTTCATTTTTCTTTTATAAATGGTGAGTAAAACGGATGGAAAAAGGGAATCATGTAACAAATTAATGAAGTGGTAGAGATGAGGTGACGGGGTACGGTGGGTGAGCTGGACAGAAAGGAATTGGAGCGAAGGATGTTGTGGAGGAGGTGAGGTGGAGCGAAACATTGATGGGTGGCCTGCCGCAGGGGTAGGGGTGTACAAGATGCTAATCAAAGTTAAACCCCCGCAGCGATCACAGGGCCATCGGTCTCCGTCAACCATGTTGATGTCAGGGTCAACTGCGGGGGTTGAGTCATGAATTATAACCCACGCTCCTTTTTCCCCGCCAGAGCACTTTATTCGCCTCCTTTGCTGATATTTAATCGTGCTTCACATAAATGCTCGGGCTTTAGAAAATGAATTGGACCCACTTACATAACGTCTTAAATGTCGCCGATAGTGCAATTTGAACTAATATCTAAAAATTTCAAACCTTCTTTTGATTTTTCAAAATTTAAACATGATATTTCATATTTTGGATTTTGAAGAATATTAAAAACTAAAATGACAGAGTAAGCTACAACACCTGGGGATAGTGCTTTTGCCACATAAGCACTAAGGACCGTAGATTAGTGCCTTCACTTCGGGCATGGAGTCATGTATTACTTCGCCAAATTCAATCCTATGAATATATACAATGAATTCACTCCGGTATTTATAATGACAAGGTGTACTTAACTCAGAATTGAAAATAATGTTTGAGGTACTTCCCATTGACAAACAGTTGTAAAGTTTCACCATCAAGGTTCTCAAAGTGAAATGTATTGTTTGCGCTTACCTCAGTAATCCTGAATGGCCCATGCCATGCCATAGAGGGTCAAACTTCCCATGTTTGCCCATGTCTTCTCTCCTGGTATCCCACCTCAGCACCAGGTCTCCAGCTTTAAAATCAATTTCTTTAGCTTTTCTGTCAAAAATACCTTTCATTTTTTATTGATACATAATCAAATTATCTCTCACCTTATCTCTATTTTCATTCAAATCCATCACCTTATGCATCCTTCTTACTAAAGCATTAGATTCTTCCTTTGCTTCCTGAATCATTGCAATCACATGTTTCACAAGCTGACTAGGAAATAAAGCCTGTGTTCCATGCACTAGCTCAAAAGGTGATTTTCCTTTAGGACGTTTTGTAGTCACTCAGATGGCCCAAAGAGCAAACTTCAATTTTGAATCCCAGTCCTTCTGATTCTTTGCAATGGCCTTTTTAAGAATTTTCGCCAATGTTTTGTTGGTGGATTCAGCTAATCCATTCCCTTGAGGGTGATAAGCTGTTGAATGAGATAGAATAATGTTATACTTCTAACAAAAAGTAACAAATATAACTGAACTGAACACTTGAGCATTGTCAGTTATAATTTTAACAGGGCACCCAAATCTGCTAAAAATGTTTTCTTCTAAAAACTTCATCACCACTTGGTCATTTTCCTTTCTAGTAGGTATAGCTTCTACCCACTTGGTGAAATAATCAGTTGTTGTGAGAATCCATTTGTACTATCCACTTGAAGGGGGATTAATTTCTCAAAGAAAGTCTAGCCCCCATTGTCTGAAGGGTTCTTCTATGAAGATTGGAATCAAAGGCAAAGGGGCCAACTTCTTCTTCTCAGCAAAAAATTGACACTTTTGACAGCCTCTGACAAACCTATATATATCACTGAATAAAGTAGGCCAATAAAAGCCTGCCTAGAGAATTTTATGAGCAGTGACCTTCCAACTATAATGACCCCCACACAACCTTTCATGATAATCCTTAATTATCTATGTAGACTCATCTTTTGTCAAACATAACAATAAAATTCTAGCAGGATCTTTCTAGTACAATCCAGCCTCTACAATCACATATGGTTGTGCCTTGATTTTTAATGCTCTATATCTTGCTCTATCTAATGACTGAGGGAAAGAAAGAAAACATAAATAGTGAACTATGTGCTTATACCAATTTGAGCATAGAAATTTGTATCGGATATTCATACCTAGCTTTGACTTATCTTCATTTTCTCTGCTCGTTTCTTCATTTACACGTGTTAGTAAATTGATTCCTAAAGCCTGAAAATTTGACTCAACCAACATCTTTTCCAACCCTTGTCCTTTGACTAATTTGGTTGGCTTTATGTCTAGGTCATATTCTTAGATCTTAGCTATCCATTTTCCTCTTTTACCTGCCACATCACTGTGGACTAAAAAATCTTTCACTGCAGCATTTGGCACATAAGCAACAATTTGTGATTGTAACACATAGGTCCTGAAATATTTTAGGGCTTTCAGTAAGGCATACACCTGCTTTTCAAGAATATTGTATTTGAGTTCAACATCCTGTTGTGGCCACCAACAACCCCCCTCCTTATTTAGTATTAGCAATAACACTAGGTAAGTGGGGACCCTTAGAAAAAATTCGAAAAATCAATTAAGGCTCATGTATTTTATTCCTTAAGAAAACATCGCATCGTGCAAAAAATGATAAGACATTTCCTTATGAGTAAAAATGATAAACTACGAGATTGCGACGCGAACTCCATCACATCGCATGCATTAAGAAACACTCACATTGAAAAACCTTAAAAAATCGCCAATATGCGATTTGCGATATCGCCATATCGCATATCACAAATGTGCATGAAAAACACATAACGGTTTAATGATTACAGTGCGATAGTGCGATCAAACGACCTTGCGATAACACAACACAACGAAATTGCGATAATTCGATGCTGCGATGTTGCGAATCGCAAGAACAGTCCATCGCAAATTTCCTTGGCTCAATATTCAAGAAAAGCTTTCCATGAACCAAGAACTGGACATGCGCTTTTAATGATAATTAATGAATTATACTCCAGTTGTTAATGAAATACGGTTTTGTGTTGTTCGAAGAGTCAGGTTACGTCAGATGGCATGTTTTTGTACATCCGTAGAATTTAAAAGCTTTCCTGTCAATTTTTATTGTCATTACTCTCTCCTCATTTGTGTACTACAGAAACGAAAAACGGAAGTTATGCAAAGCAATGTGCAGGAAGCTATGAGGGAAAAAGGGTAATGCTCCAATGATTCAAAAACAGAGAAAAGACGCCTGCATGCAACAAAGCTGCAAATTCACAGAACGCTGCTAAGCTATCCATCACAGATCTTTCATTCACAGCCACGGTTGAATGAGTAATTGAACAATGCTGATATCGACAGGCGGTTTAATGCTCAAGGTCAGAAGCTCACGAAAGCAATATTTTTACAAATTTTGAAGCTTATACCCGGTGAAGGAAAAGGCGCTAAAGGCGAAAAACGCATCAGAGAGGCTCGGATCAAAGAACGGAGGCAGTTTCCGATGTGCGATTAGCGCCTAGTGCTAATCGCACATCGCTGAGAAAATTGCTCAAAAAGAAAAGCCTCTAACTGCTCAGTCAATTGTAAGCCCATAAAACACAAGAAAGCAATGGTAAAGAACAAACTGGAAACATAAAGTTGAAAGAAAAGGCAGAAGCAATTCGAGGGTTAACCAAGTTGAACTTGGATTATTACTGGGCATACACAGTAAATTCACATAGCCAGAGGATGACTCTCGAGTATATCATCAATTTTTCTGAAAAGATGGTGCCAGCTCTTACCATTTCTGTTTTCTTAGCTCAACGAAAAGCGGAAGACAGTCAGCCGACTCTACCCAGGAAAATACTGAATGCTTGCAACATTAAGGAGCAAATGCAGAAATAGTTAGAATTTAGATTTAATTTTTAGAAATAGTTTTGCTTAGAAAAAGGGCGGTCATTTAAACCGTATCCTGAATCTATGTAATTAAGTTATTTAGTTAGTAGTATTTAAACCCTTCTCATGCATTTAGAGAAGGGTCCAGAAATTTATCAAAAACTTTTCCTCAAAACATGCACTTTTGCACCCTCAGAGGAGGTTTTGGTGAATGAATGGATCAAGATTTGTTGATGTTTGCATTTGATATCTGCTACTGATGTTGCACTTCTGTACTCTTAGTGGATGTTAGAGCAAGGAGAGATAAATCATTGTTGCTTGAAGCTTATGAGTAGGACTAGTCATAAATGGTACTTTTATCTCTTGACCATTTCTACTTATATGTTAAAGTGATATACAATTTTTAGTTGTTTATGTATTATTGCATGAATGCTTGAGTTATCATTTGGCACTTTTGTACGGTGATAGCTATTTATTTATGCCTAATGTATGAATAGCTCATTATGCGATATGTTTTTCACAACTGTTTGGTCTAACTTTTTATGCAAAGTGGTTCATCTTGATTGATTTCCTTTCTTATAATCGTTGAATGATCTTTATTACCAGTTGTTATTTGAAATCTCTTTAGATCGCATAATAGAAGAATTACATCCCGGCTTAGTATAGATTTAGATGTGCTGTTTATTAGATTATAATAGAATAGAATTAGATTAAAGTTTGAATTAGAATATCTTAAATAGGAACAGTTAGATCAGCAACATCAAATTCTACACACACACACTCATAGATTGGGAAACTGGTCCCATTATCCCCAGTCGGACCTGCTATACCAAACGGATAAGGAGCTGCCAACCAAGGTTCGGACCGGGCGGGTATCCCCCTTGTTGTCGACCCGATTTTCGGGGCTTCAACATATTTGGCGCTAGAAGGAGGGCCTGAACTATGAATGGCAAGTAAATCTAAATCTGAATACCATTCTGAGAGTAAATCGCCCTCATCATCTCCCCCGACTTCTCCATTACACTTAAATCCAGAGTTAGAAGTCGCTCGAGTATCAACCGCTGCTACACACCCTGATATTTCAGAACAATCTACCGTTGAACTTCCTGAAGTCGAATCTCTGATTCACAAACTTCAGCGATTTTCCATTTCTCCTCAAAGGTCTGATAAATCTCAAGGCAGCGTGACTTCGCAGTACAATCCTTCTCATCCCCTAACCAGGACAAAGAGTGAAAAGTTTGGCGTTCAGCCAACCGAATTACCTCTTCCCACCAGGAAAAGAGCGAGGAAATCACCTAAAGAGTCCGACAGCGAGACTCTTTCGTCAACATCGTCCATCTCAACTTCTTCACCGCGAAGTCAACCATCCACTCCACCACTCCAGATCATCGTCCATCCGTCCACTGGAACCCCCACAACCCCTCTTCAATCATCTACAATCATAGTATCATCATCCTCCCAACCGCAGGGATCATCTTCTGCACTTTCCTCTGTTAGCAGTTCAACAATGGCCCAGTCTCCATGGAATAACCCTGGGGCAGTCTTGATGCCTGCACCCTTGAGTCAAATACCGACCCATCCTGAGAAATGGCTACCTAAATTTAATCCCGAGGCAGGCATTCTAGCAGAAGAGCACATAAACAACTTCATGCTATCCATTAATCTCAATGGGGTTACTAATGAAGATGTTGTTGTTCGGCTTTTTCCTTATACACTGCAGGGAACAACCGGTTCATGGTATTTTTCATTACCCTCCGGATCCATCACAAGTTGGGACATCTTCCGGGAGCAATTCCTGACCAAGTTTGGTGATGACAGGTCTACGACAACGTTAATCAATGACCTATCTAATCTTAAAGCCGAAACTAGAGAGCCTATCAAGGATTTCAATTTACGTTTCAACAAAATTCCTACTGCTTCCTAGCCCAGCGAAGAAGTACGATGTGAATGGTATATCACCGCTCTATCATCGAACATAGCAATCTTCGTGGACAGGGCCAATAAAACAACCTTAGCGGAGAACATGAAAGAAGCAATAGCAGTAGAGAAACGAATAATAGCCTTGGAAAAGAAATCCGTGATAGAGGAGCGTAAATCCAAAAAAGTCACCTTCAAGGAAGACTCCAAGAAGAAACAAGCAAAAGATCCATTTGATTTGGAAGGATTGCAGAAAGTTCTAAAGACCATGTCCAATGAAATGGTCGACATCAAAAAGCAAGTAGCATAAACTTCTTCAAAAAAGCCCTACAGAGCTTTTAAAAGAGGTCCTTCAACGGATTCAAAGCCACCCAATGCCATTTCAAATGTCGAATCTGAAGAAGAGGAAGAGGAAATTGCCACTGAAGGGTAGACTGGTGACGAAGAAGTTGTGGAATTACAAGGAATGTGGGATTTCATCCTCCCACAAGAAGAAGATCAAGAAGTATTTCCGGTTATTGTACGAAGCAAAAATTAGCTTGATCCTCCCCAAACTACCCCTAAGCCGAAGAGCGCAAGCTCTGCAATAAAGGATAAAGTCGCAACAAAGAAAACGACGTCTAAAGCGACTCAAACTAGCCCAGTCCAAACAGATGAAACAACTCCATCTAAAACACTGATAGTGTCGGATGAAATGGAGTACAATATTATTGAAGACATGAAAAAGACTAGGGCTAACATCACCCTTTACGAACTGAGCAAGTTGAAGCATCAACAGAAGATAATGATGAAAGAATTACATGCCGTGCCAGTTGCACCTTTGCCTGCCGTTGTACTTTCTCAAGCTTCCCATAACATGGGAAGACCTCCAACTAACGCGATCAATAAGATTGATCCAAATGACATCGCTCTAATTGGAGGAAGATCAAGATCTCACACTCCCCCGTTTCTCCTTACTTATGAAATCTTCAACAAAAATGTGCACAATTGTTTGGTAGATTCTGGTGCTTCATCGAATATTTTACCCAAATCCATATGTGCCAAGTTAAATGTTCAACCACAGAAATCCGCAGTGCGCATAGTTCAGCTAGATCGATCTCAAGTCGAAGTGATTGGCGAACTAAATCAAGTAACCGTAAGGTTGTCATCCAACCCGAAGGTATGTCAGGTTATTGACATTCTAGTTCCTGATATCCCAGAATTCTATGGCTTAATTCTGAGCAGGGATTGGTCATAAAAACTTCATGGATACTTCGCAACCGACTGGTCGCACATGTGGCTGCCCTACAACGGTAAACCCAATCAAATAAAAGTTGAACGAGAGTTACATCAAAAGTACATAGTAACGGAGTTAGAGGGAGAAAATGAACTAGTAGCGTATAACAACAGCATTATTGGCAATTACTCGGTAGATTCTTTCCTCGGCAATTTTAATGCTCATGCGTCACCCTATTTAGAACACTCTGTTTTGTCCCAAGTCGAAAATTTTTCTCGAACTGATAGTTTGAAATGTATCAATTTTTTAGATAAACCTGTAAATAAATCTTTGTTTTGGAAATTATTTTTTGATGGTTCTAGATCTAACGAAGGAGCAGGAGCAGGATGCGTTCTGATTAGTCCAGAAGGAGATAAAATCATGCTCACATGCAGACTCGAATTCGATTGCACAAACAATACAGCGGAATATGAGGCTTTGGTCCAAGGCCTGTACAAAGCAATCAGGTTAAATGTCAAGTATCTTCAAGTGTTTGGAGACTCTGAGATTGTGGTTAAACAGGTACGTAACACTATACATTTCTTATCAGGTCATTTAAAACATTATCAATCCTTAGTACAAGATCTGACTGAGCATTTCATAGCGTTTAATATTTCTTCAATCCCCAAACTCCAAAACGCAAGTGCAGACCTTTTGGCTAACGTAGCTTCTAAGCTTATTCCTTCCGAAGATTTTAGTCCAGATAGATTCTCAATAGAATTAATCTTTAGACCATCCATTCCTGACAACATCACAAATTGGAGAGTATTCAATGACGATCCTGATATTGTAAATTTCCTCACATCTGAAGGATCCTACTCCAATCAAATAGTTGACGAAGACCAGCACGATCGACAATTGCAACAAAATAGCACTAACAATGTTATACCTAAGTCGGTGGTCAAGTTAGAAGACTTGTACGATTTGAAAGATCGGTTTAAGAGGTCTACCAATTCAAAACTCCAAAGTTCAACCTTGAACTACGAATTAGTAAACCTAGGAACCGATGCTAAACCACAAAACATTAATCTAGGCCTCGGCCTAGCCCCTGAAGAGAAACTTGCGTATATTCGTCTTTTGAGACAATATAAAAATGTTTTTGCCTGGAATTATGATGAGCTGAAAACATACGACACTTCTATCATCCAACATACTATTCCCATGATCGATAATGAAAAACCTGTCCAACAAAAGCTAAGAAAGATCCACCCCAATTTAGAAAATCAGATAAAAACTGAGCTCAATAAGTTATTGAAAGCCAGAATAATCTTTCCCGTCAGACATTCCAAATGGGTCTCCAATATGGTACCTGTTAGAAAGAAAAACGAAGATATTAGGATTTGCATTGAATTTCGAAACCTTAACAAAGCCTGTCAAAAAGATAATTTTCCTCTACCACCTATGGAACAGATACTGCAGGCAGTGGCGGGCTCAGAATTAATGTCTTTCTTGGATGGATTTTCAGGATACAATCAAGTGTTGGTACATCCTGATGATCAATTGAAAACCACATTCAGAACTAAATGGGGCACATACGCATATCGAAAGATTCCATTTGGTTTGATTAATGCTGGTGCCACATTTCAGAGAGCCATGGACATCGCTTTCAAAGGTTTAGTCAATAAATCTGTAGTAATTTATTTGGATGATATAACAGTGTACTCGAAGAAACGAAGCGACCATCTCAAAGACCTGAAACAAATCTTTCAACGGTGTTTAAGGTATGGAATTTCATTTAAGACAAAGAAATCTTTTTTCGCGCTAAGTGAAGGGAAACTTCTAGGATTCATAGTTTCAAAATCTGGTATTCACATTGATCCCGACAGAATCAAAGAAATTTTTGAAATATCCCTACCTCATAACGAAAAAGCCATGCAATCTTTCCTTGGTCAGATCAACTTTGTAAAGAGATTCGTTTCAGGTTTTTCACGAATCGTGTCTCCTTTGCAAACCATGATTAAAAAGAATTCAAATTTTAAATGGGGCCAAGATGAACATGAAGCATTCAACCTGATCAAACAAGCTATTATTAATGCTCCATCTTTAGCAACTCCGAATTTTTCAGAGCCTTTTATTTTATACACTTTTGCCTCAGATAAGTCATATGCTGCGATATTAACCCAAGCAAATCAAGAAAAAGTGGAAGCTCCAATTGTGTTTTTCAGTTCAAATTTACAGGGTGCTGAACTAAATTATTCAGACGTGGAGAAACAGGCTTATGCTGTTTTCAAAGCGGTCAAATACTTCAGACCTTTCTTACTTAAAACCCATACTAAGATTATAGTACCGTTTCCAGCGGTAAGGAATCTTCTAGTACAGAAGGATGTGGGTGAGAAAAGGGCCAATTGGGTTACTGCCTTACAGGAATATGACATTGAGATTAAACCAGCAAACATTGTAAGAGGTCAAGGCTTCTGCAAAATGTTGGCTGGAGCAGCGCAAATTTCTGAAAATCCATCTGAAGAGGTACAAATGTGCGAGGTAAGCCTAAACGATGCAGAATCATTATACACTAATATCATTTATTATCTTAAGAACGGGTATGCTCCTTCACACCTTGATCATACTACGAAAAGAGCTCTAAGGTTGAAAGCTAAACAATATCAACTCATGAATGATATTCTTTTTAGAAAAAATTATGATTCTGTTCTTCTTAGGTGTCTTGAGAAAGCTGAAGCTGAAATTTTTTTGCAGGAACTCCATGACGGGCCGGCAGGCGGACACTATGCTGGAGATGCTACTGCACATAAAATCTTACGCGCAGGATATTACTGGCCCACGCTGTTTAAAGACTCGCACAGTTACGTGAGGAGATGTCAAGTCTGCCAAACTACTGCTGGAAGACAAAAGAAGCCGTCCTTGCCACTACAGCCGGTAAACATCGAGCAACCTTTCAGTCAGTGGGGCTTGGACATAATCGGTGAGATCGTTCCTCACTCTTCTAAGCAGCATAGATACATCCTCACAGCAACAGATTATTTTACTAAGTGGGTAAAAGCAGTTCCGCTCAAGACGGCTAATTCTGAAAATATCATTGAATTCATAGATCAATTTATAATAACCAGGTTTGGATTGCCATCCGCTTTAATGTTTGATAATGCATCATACTTTTCTGGGAATGCAATGACTGAATTCGCACTTAAAAGAGGATTCAAACTTAAATATTTGGCCAATTACTACCCACAAGGTAATGGTCTAGCTGAGTCAACAAATAAAAACCTAATCAGGATTATTAAAAGAACAGTTGACGCAAAAAGCTTCTATCGGCACTTCTCCCTTTAATTTAGTTTATGGGAAAGAAGTGGTTCTTCCGACTCACTTAGCAATTCCCTCTTTGTCTTTAGTACAATACATTGATGAAGTACCCACTTCCTCCTTACAACTAAGACAAATGGAAATAATCAAATTAGAAGAACAACGAGAACAGGCTAGGAAAACGCATGCTCATCATCAAGAACTAGTAAAATCCTCTTTTGATTCAAACATAATGACCAGAAAAGATTTTCAGATGGGAGATTTAGTTTTAAAGTGGGACAAGGCTCATGAAGAAAAGGGCAAACATACAAAATTTCAAAGAATGTGGCTTGGTCCTTTTCAGATTGTAGAAGTCATAGGTCCATCAACGTTTGTGTTACAAGATTTAGCAGGTAAGAGGGATCCTTTGCCTGTTAATGGACAAATTCTCAAGAAATACTTTCCATAGAAGATTAGTCTTCTATTTTTTGTAGAATAGTTGTTTTTTCCTTTTTCATAATAAAACTAGTTGTGAGTGGTTACATTAGGCATTTACGAAAAAGACACCAATTCTCTTTCAGATTTTGAACTTTTCGCTTGTATAAATAGCAAATATTTTGGAAAACTGATCTTTATTATTGATAGATACAGTTAAAAACTCTAGCCTAGATATGATACTAGTTTCAACTTCAAAAAGTTTGATGAAAGCAACCTTTAGTGAAGAAATTGTTTTATCTCAGTACAATGAAAGGTATCAATAACAAAATAAAGATTCTCTGTAGAACAGCTGTTTCCAAAAACTCTATTATTGTCGTCTAGAGCGATCTTAAGGAAACAATGACTTCCTCCGTGCTAAGGAAATCGCAACTTTCAGAGGAACGATCCAAGGATACACTTTATCTTGAAGAATGAGAGGTATCATCATGAGCCGGCTTATCATTATCACAGATATTATAACTTGCTGACTTTGCCAATACTGTACACCACAACAGGGCAACGACTCAAGATTGTTGCAATCAAAAGACAAGGGGTCTCATCATGAGCCAACTTGTTTAGCAAAGTTATAAATCAGGTGAATGACTGTGTTATAATTTGGCTACCAAACAAAGACATTGTTCTTTAAGAAAAAGAAAATCAAAGCAATAAGTGTGGATATGAATTTTTTCTTTGAAAGTTGTAGGCTGCCTTAAGTAGGATATATGATCATTGCTGGGTAACAGGTAACCCTGTTGAGGCTCTAAACGCCTGCTGGCAGCAGAGGCTCTACCTACGACAAATGAGCATATTTAAAATTGGTTCACAGAGGAAACTTTGTTTTATCTTTACAGGACCAAGTAATGGCCGATGTAAATACAAGGACTAGCTTGAGGAAGCAAATAATTGAAGTGGAAAATGGTTGAAACAAAATATCATTGACAGTTTAGAGCATAATGTACTTTATCTTTCCATAATAAAGTTTAATTTTCTGAAATTTTTTCTATTTTGGAAGTTTAGAAAATTCAATAGAAAAGCAGAGATAACTGGTTCTTCCAAGTGAATCGCCAATTGTTGTGGCCACCAACAACCCCCCTCCTTATTTAGTATTAGCAATAACACTAGGTAAGTGGGGACCCTTAGAAAAAATTCAAAAAATCAATTAAGGCTCATGTATTTCACTCCTTAAGAAAACATCGCATCGCGCAAAAAATGATAGGACATTTCGTTATGAGTAAAAATGATATACTGCGAGATTGCGACGCGAACTCCATCACATCGCATGCATTAAGAAACACTCACATTGAAAAACCTTAAAAAATCACCGATATGCGATTTGCTATAGCGCCATATCGCATATCGCAAAGTTGCATGAAAAACATATAACAATTTAACGATTACAACGATCTGCGATTTCGCGATACTGCGATCCACGATTTTGCGATAGCGCGATCAAACGACCTTGCGATAACACAACACAACGAAATTGCGATAATTCGATGCTACGATGTTGCGAATCGCAGGAACAGTCCATCGCAAATTTCCCTGGCTCAATATTCAAGAAAAGTTTTCCATGAACCAAGAACTAGACACACACTTTTAATGATAATTAATGAATTATACACCAGTTGTTAATGAAAGATGGTTTTGTGTTGTTCGAAGAGTCAGGTTACATCAGATGGCATGTTTTTGTACATCCGTAGAATTTAAAAGCTTTCCTGTCAATTTTTATTGTCATTACTCTCTCCTCATTTGTGTACTGCAGAAACGAAAAACGGAAGTTATGCAAAGCAATGTGCAGGAAGCTATGAGGAAAAAAGGGTAACGCTCCAATGATTCAAAAACAGAGAAAAGACGCCCGCATGCAACAAAGCCGCAGATTCACAGAACGCTGCTGAGCTATCCATCACAGATCTTTCATTCACAACCATGGTTGAATGAGTAATTGAACAATGCTGATATCAACAGGCGGTTTAACGCTCAAGGTCAAAAGCTCACGAAAACAGTATTTTTAAATTTTTTGAAGCTTATACCCGGTGAAGGAAAAGGTGCTAAAGGCGAAAAACGCATCAGAGAGGCCTAGATCAAAGAACGCAGGTAGTTTCCAGTGCGCGATTAGCGCCTAGTGCTAATCGTGCATCGCTGAGAAAATTGCTCAAAAAGCAAAGCCTCTAACTGCTCAGTCACTTGTAAGCCCGGAAAACGCAAGAAAGCAATGGTAAAGAACAAACTGGAAACATAAAGCTGAAAGAAAAGGCAGAAGCAATTCGAGGGTTAACCAAGTTGAACTTGGATTATTACTGGGCATACACAGTAAATCCACATAGCCAGAGGATGACTCTCGAGTATATCATCAATTTTGATGAAAAGATGGTGCCAGCTCTTACCATTTTTGTTTTCTTAGCTCAACGAAAAGCGGAAGACAGTCATCCGACTCTACCCAGGCAAATACTGAATGCTTGCAACATTAAGGAGCAAATGCAGAAATAGTTAGAATTTAGATTTAATTTTTAGAAATAGTTTTGCTTAGAAAAAGGGCGGTCATTTAAACTGTATCCTGAATCTGTGTAATTAAGTTATTTAGTTAGTAGTATTTAAACCCTTCTCATGCATTTAGAGAATGGTCCAAAAATTTATCAAAAACTTGACCTCAGAACATGCACTTTTGCACCCTCAGAGGAGGTTTTGGTGAATGAATGGATCAAGATTTGTTGATGTTTGCATTTGATATTTGCTACTGATGTTGCACTTCTGTACTCTTAGTGGATGTTAGAGCAAGGAGAGATAAATCATTGTTGCTTGAAGCTTATGAGTAGGACTATTCATAAATGGTACTTTTATCTCTTGACCATTTCTACTTATATGTTAAAGTGATATACAATTTTTAGTTGTTTATGTATTATTGCATGAATGCTTGAGTTATCATTTGGCACTTTTGTACGGTGATAGCTATTTATTTATGCCTAATGTATGAATAGCTCATTATGCGATATGTTTTTCACAACTGTTTCGTCTAACTTTTTATGCGAAGTGGTTCATCTTGATTGATTTCCTTTCTTATAATCGCTGAATGATCTTTATTACCAGTTGTTATTTGAAATCTCTTTAGATCGCATAATAGAAGAATTACATCCCGGGTTAGTATAGATTTAGATGTGCTATTTATTAGATTACAATAGCATAGAATTAGATTAAAGTTTGAATTAGAATATCTTAAATAGGAACTGTTAGATCAGCAACATCAAATTCTACACACACACACTCATAGATTGGGAAACTGGTCCCATTATCCCCAGTCGGACCCGCTATACCAAACAGATAAGGAGCTGCCAACCAAGGTCCGGACCGGGCGGGTATCCCCCTTGTTGTCGACCCGATTTTCGGGGCTTCAACACATCCCTGAGTACCTTACTAAAGAAAGCAACTGGCTGCTCTTTAATTCCTCATTTTTCTGTACCAAAACAATGGCTATTGAACTAGGTGATGCAAATGAGAATATTTTAAAGGGCTTTTGATAATCGGGACTAATCAAAACTGGAGCTACTTGTAGTTCTTATTTGATTCTTGAAAACAACTCTTTAGCCTCTTTGGTCCAATGTACTTCATTTTCCTTTTTCAGCATATTAGTAATCTCTTTCACAATTTCAGCATAGTTTGACACAAATCTCCTTAGAAAGTTTATTTTCCCCAAAAAATTTTGAATATCTTTCTTACTTCTAGGCAGAGGTATATTTTGTACAACCTGTACTCTTGCTGGATCTATTTTTACTCCCTCTCTTGAAACAATGTGTCCCAACAGCTTTCCTTCTTCTAGAGCAAAAATAGACTTCTTAGGATTCAAAGATAGGCCATATTTCCTGCACTTCTCAAAAGTCTTTTTCAGATGTTCCAAATGCTCCTCATCTGACTTGGAGAAGACAATGATATCATCCAAGTATATCACCACAAACTTATCACCCACAAATGCAATATCCATAGCTCTCTGGAATGTTGCACCTGCATTCATCAGCCCAAAGGGCATCCGAGCATACATGAAGGTTCCCCAAGGGGTTGTAAATGTAATCTTCTTTTGATCCTCCTTATCAACAACCACCTGATTATATCCAGAGAAACCATCAACCATTGACATTATGAATGATCCAGTTACCTTTTGCAACACATGGTCCATTTTAGGTAATGGATAATTATCCTTTAAAGAGGCCTTGTTCAAATTCCCAAAATCCACACATAACCTTATTTCACCATTTTTGTTCCTTACTAGTACTAAATTGGCTACCCAATCAGAGTATCGAAGTGGAACTATTATCTTGGCTTCCAGAAGCTTCTTAACTTCTTTTTCAATTGATGGCAAAAGCAAAGGATTGATCTGTCTGAGTTTTTGCTTAAAGGGCTTAATCCCTTCTTCCAGGGGAATCTTGTGCAAAATTATGTTCACATCATATGTCCTAAGATCATCATATGACCAAGCAAAAACATGAGTGTACTTCTTAAAAAGCTCAATATACCTTTATTTATAATTAAATGGAACTCCTTTAAACAATATGACCAGCTTGGGCTCCTTCTAGGTCCCAATGTTGCAATCTTGGACTTGCTCATCCTGAGAAACTTTTTCTAAACCAACTACTACATCATTAGAACTAAAGAGTCTTTCAAGAGGGACAAGTCCTCTTGGCAAAACATTATCCTTCAATTGAATGATCTTTTGATTAGCTATGGACTCTTTATAATCACTTACTTCTGCATTTTTTTTACTTCATCCCCATCTTGGTCAATTTCAATGCCTTGAATCATCATTAAGAACTCCTTGATTTGCTGGTCATCCTCAAAAACCTACCAGTGTTTTATGTTATCTGGAACAGACGGTCTGTACCTCATTTCGACCTCATACCTCAGTTTTGGATTTATAGGAGGTTTGAAAGTGCTGGCTACAACAACCAATGTATCTGCCAACCTATTCCCATCTCTTGGAACAAACTGTATATTGAAAGCCTCAAAGAAATTCTCAACTAGATCCCAAACTTCATTTCTATATGCCTTGAGTCTAGGGTGCTTTGCTTGACAGTGATTTTTGATCTGCTTTATAATCAATTAGATTCAAAAACAGAGATAGACTGAACCCCCATTTTTTTTGTTGTCTGAACAACAATGATTAAGGATTCATACTCTGCCACATTATTGGTTGCTTCAAACTCTAATTTAAAAGAAAATGGCATCATGTTACCTATAGGAGTAATCAACAGGAATCCAACACTTGTGTTCTCCTTAGAGTAAGCACCATCAAAATAGCACTTACTTACACCTTCTGTTTGCAGCTCTGTATTTACACATGCTGAAGTGAGCTGCCTTTTATTATCTTCAGTGAGTTCTGCATTATCATGCAACATAAAACAAGAGGAATCATCTTTTTTTTGGCTATACACAGGTGAATTTCTTGCTCCATTCTTTGTAATGGTCTTAGCAAACCATGTTTCTCTATACAACCTTCTCTCTTCCCCACCAAAAACCGGTATAATAGCATAAGTGAAATCCAACTTCAGGACTCCTCCCAACTTAGCTTCCCGTGACCTGGATAACAACATTCCAAACCTAGCCGGGATATCTGCAACTACTACATCCATTACTAAGCTTCTGGCTAGGATTTGTGCTAATGACACCACCATATCTTTGATGACACCAAGACACTTGACCTTATTTGAATCAAAGGAATATAGGTCTCTGTAGGGCTTAGTGACTTGTAAATTCAGTTGTTTCATTACTGACAGTGGCATGAGGTTATGTGAAGCTCCAAAGTCGAGCATGCAGTTATGCAAGATGAAGTCATGAATCAATAAAGAAATGTAGAAAGGGGGGGTTGAAGAATCTACCTCCTCAACATGTGGGCCAAAAACAACTACAGGTTTATCTTCTTGTAGATTCATAGTATCATTCACATTTACATTTTGAGACAAGTTGATAAACTCAACAATTTCCTTTTTGTAAGCTGGTGTCTTGACCAACTCTGTGAGAGGTACCTGAATTTTTATTTTCTCTAACTCTTCAGTGAGACTAAATGCATGGATCTGTCTTGAATTCCTTTCTGTTTCTTCTTCACTTCTCCTCTCAATTAGAATTTCTTCAGGAATAGAAACAATTCTTTCTAAAGGAATTTCCTCAGTTTTATCTTGAGAAGACTCATCTTGTTGCATCTGAGTCTTACTATTTACATGCTGCTGTTGTTTTCCTTTGTTCAATTGTTTTGAAGGCTATACCTCTTGTGGAGTTGCCTTTTGTAAGGGAGCAGAAACCTGTTACTCACCTTCATTTTCATGAACTGTAGATATTTTTCTTGATCTCAAGTCATACATCTTATGCAATTATGCCTGCATAAAATCAGTAAACTGGTTCCAATATTCTTCAATTTCATTTTCATCAAAGGTGACATCTTTTTCAGTATATTCTTCTTCAACACCTATTTCACCTTAAACATGTGCATACAATGTGGAAATATGATCATCATGATCTTTAGATGTTCTTCTGATGCTTCACTAGGGTCTACCTCCAAGTAGAGTGGTGCTTGGACCTGATCTTGGTCCTTTCTTTCCTTCTGCAAAATCTGCAAAGGCTGCCTTTTGTATTGGGGATTAAAACCTCTCTTCTGTTGTACTTGCCTCTGAGAATTTTTATTCTCCAATTCCAATTTAATCAATTTACTAGACAAGTTTTTAATCACCTTTTATTCGTGTCCTCTAATGTCTGGTTTTGAGATGATTCTTCTTTGGCCTTTCCCTTATCTTGTGCAGGCTGTGCCTCTGGTGCTTTGCCTGCAGCCACCAGATTTGCTTCTATTTCTAGAGCATCAGTTTGAATCTGGTCAAGGGTTGAGGATCTTCTCTCCCTTAATGTGAATCCAAAGTCTGATTCAAATGCCCATGCAAAAGTCACTTTTGCACCAGTAGGAGGGGGATTTATCTCCACTAGAAGACTGTTGTAAAGCTTATTGAACCTCCTGATGAAATCAACAATGCTTTCATCAGATTTCCTTTTGATAGAATTAAACTCTGTAAGTGAATATCCATGATCTCGCTTCTCTCCCCATCTCTGAGTGAACTGGCATTCCATCTCCTCCCATGTAGGAATAGAGTTATTAGCGAGTCCCTTAAACCACTTTCTTGCTTCATCGTCTAAAGATTGCACAAAAAGTCTTAAAACAACATCTAGGTGTTCAACATTGAGATTTTCTGCAAAGTTACAAAACACCACTATATGTTTCTCTATTGTTTGTTCATCTTCCCCCGTGAAACGAGGAAGAAACTTTAAGTAATCTTGAGGCATTGGATTTAGTTATTGAGGCAACTGAATAGGTGCATACCTATTCAGTAATAATGCAGTTGCTGCCATGTTTGCGCCAGAATTCACTGAGCCTTGAGTACCAGCAGATGTGGAACTTGCCTAAAAGGTAAATGAATTATGAAAAGGAGGTAATGCTGATATAGGTTCAGGTTGAACAACTATAGCAAATATATTTTCAGGTACTGGAAAGAGAAAGACAGACTCTAAATACTGTTCTGAAAATGAGGTGGGTGTAAATGGTGATTCTTGGTCAAGAAATGATAATCTTTTTGCTAGGTTTTTGGGAAAAAGATGTGCAAAACTGCTACTAGTTACATACAGTGTGGGACTTGGTGTAGATGGAGGTTTTTGTTTCCAAACCCTCTTAGAAACTAATCTCTTAAGATCTGAAAGGACTTGAGCTTTCTGCTGCGAGGTATCTGATCTTGTATGAGGCCTTTTTGGAGCCAGAGTTGGAATTCTTGTTTAATACAGCCAAATATTTCCTCCTCACTGAATAACCAGAGGAAAGTATTTAAAACCCAGGGAAAAATATTCTTATCTTCGTAGTCCCCGACAATGGCGCCAATTAATGTTGTCTCTTAGGAAACCAATTTCTTGCCTGTAGAGAAATTGTGCATAAGACATTAAAGTTTGATTATGTATGTCACTCATTAGTATAAAATGTCTCTATCTTGAGGAGTATGAATATCATTATTCTTAAAACCCTTGACATATAGATGACATGAAATTTTCAAGATGCCATTTGATGCTGAATACAAATTCTGTGTGAAGAATACTTAGGAAGGTTTTAGACAATATGTTGTATTTAATAGAAACTATTATCTTTAACTCAGAGGAAATACAAAGAAAAGAACTTTAAATATGGGAGCGCTATTTTAAGGGAATTTAACTTTATTCATAGAAGTAAACAAAGACCAGCAACTTCATTACCATATTCAAAGAGGGAAGGAAATAAAATGACACATGACAGAGAGATTACAAATCATACTCAACACCTTCTGGAAACTCCTGATTCTTTCATTAATCATCATTCATCAAGTACAAAATTGTGTAGTCTTTAGATTCCTAAGACTTGAACCCTTTTTCTATAATTTTCCCTCTTTTTATACATCATGGGACAATTGGTAACTACCAAAAACTACCAAACTACTTAACTACTTTCTAACTACCTTAAGTAAAAGTCATTTTAAAATATTATATTGGAGGGTAAATGACACCTAACTTTCTTAGAAAATAAAATAACATAAAATCAAATCAAATCAAATTATGATCGATTGTTGCTGGTCACTACTCGGATTATTGGTCTGGGTAGATGGCCCTGCTGGTGAATCTTTTGTCTGTTCTATCATCCACACGTTGCATCTTCTCCATAATGGTACATTTGGTTTTGTTGCTTCTTCCTGTTTGTTGAGTGCCATTCTGAACTTTGTGATACTACTATAAGTAGGCTTGTCTGTAAACAAAGTCTTTACCATCCACATTAGTTTAAAATCCTTATTCAGATAGTTCAAAATAGTTGCTCCTTTCAATACTATTGTCTTCTCATGAGTGCCATCAATCTTACTTTTTGCTTCTACTAGCAAAGTTTCATATGATTCCCATGGCAACAAATTTCCTTGTAAATCCCAGCAAGAGGGGACCCAGCTCTAACTCTTTTATCAAACAAAATATCGAACCTGGAAACTGCTTCTTTTATTTCATTCATCTTCTTCTCAGTAGTTTTTCTATAGACATTTTTAATAAACATCTTATTAAAATCCATTGCACACAGTGTTCTGTCCATAAGGTCATGTTCTTTTAGCTCTGCATCAGACTTAGAGTTAATAAAATCTATCATTCTTTTTGCAAACTTGGATCTCTCTAACAATTTTTGCTTGTCTTGCATAACCAAACTTTCCATGTCCCTGACAATTGTTTTCTCAACAGACACAATGACAAGGAATTCCCAGATATTCCTGATGACTTCAATAATTTCATCCCAGAGAATTTCCCTAGCCTGGATTAAGGACATATTACCTTTCATCCTCTCCTTTAACCTTTTTATCTCCTCTTCAGCCCTTTGGAAGTCTTCCCTGTATTTCTTAGCATTTTCCTTCTCCATTCTAGCTTCCTCTTCACTCAAGTTTAACAATTTACAAATTGTCTCCATATCCCTTTGTGCTTTTTTCAAATCATGCTCAACCATCTTTAATTCTATACCCAACTGCATCACTTGTGCCACTAGATCCTCTATATTGGCTGGCATCACTACTGTGCAAACATGAGTGTCTACTTGTTTCTGTAGCTTGGTCAATGATTCCTTAAGCACATAAATCTCCTCAGTCTTCTGCAAAACATCTTGTAAAAGCTTTTCTTTGTCATTTTCAATTTCATCAATCCCTGCAGCAATAGGGTGCTCACCTGTAGGAAGATTCAACTTCTTTCTCAAAATTCCAATTTCAGACTTAGCAGATTGCAATAACTTTTGTATTGCAAGTTGATCATCAGGATTGACTCCTATTTTCACAATGATCTTCTTTAATTCATTTGCATGAGCATTTAGATCTCTGGAATCAGATTTCTCCAACTTCAATTGCTTGATCACTTTGTGCAACATTTTCTCTGCTTTAATAGCAACTGCATTTTTTTTATGTAAATCATTAACAATCAATTGCCCAGTCTGCATGTGCAAATTGATTTTGTCAAGCATGGGGAGTTTTTGAGTATCAACTGTCAAATTGACAGTTTTAAAGTTGTTAGGGGAACCAACTGACATCTCTGTGGGATGCGAGAGAGCAATTTTAAGTTGGCCCTTCTCTAAATCCATGGCAGAAAATAACTTGGTTTGCTTAGAAATGATTTGAGACTCAGCTTGAGCCTCCATATTCAACTTGATTTTCTGGTTTCTTTCAACTATCTGAGCAAACATGATCTGAATAAGAGGAACCTGCTCATGAACAAGCTCACTAGAGGATGGAAAAGCTGGTGCACCCTCTGTTTCTCCCAATTAAATTATTAGACCAAGTTGTGCTGAAGACATTGCATCCAATAGTTTGGCTCATTTTGTTGTTTCTGATTCATCTTCATCAAGATCAATGACTTCCTCTCTGACCCTTTTTGCACCCTTTTATGAAATACTAGGGGTTTCAATCTCTTCCCCTTTGGTATTTAGTGAACCTCCATTTTCCATTTTCTCAGCCTCTGACCTACTTTCATGTACAAAAGCTAAATATCCATTTTCTATCCTCCTCTTAGAAATGATATGATGTGGGTCATAAGCCCACTCCACAGCCTGTAAAATACACATATCACCTAGTAATTTTTCAACCTCTTGGGCAACCTATCTTGTGTTCACAATGAAAGGTTCCACTGTTCTGGGAAACTTAAATAGATAACCCTTTTTCATTGGGACAAAATGAACTTGATCCACATTTAAACTTTGTCTAATATACTCAAGAGCAAAGAGTCTCTTAGGCACAAATTTTGGTAGTCTATATGGTTTGACTGGGGCCCCATAAAGCCTAATTTCTACATGCTCTTCAAATATAAACCAGTCTCCACATCTTACATCTTTTCTCAATTGAAGAAATTATTGAGCCTTGGGAAGAAAAGTTGGTGGCAAGGTCCCATTCAAAATCTTGTAGACCATTGGAAGGAATAAAGAGGTAAACTCAAATAGGCTACCCTCTTCTGGATCACCCCTCACCAGGTCTGTCTAGAACACCAGTGACTGTTTCTTTTTATTTATATCCCCAATGTTTAACCCCAAATTGGCAAAATGCTCAACATTCTGGTACAAGAACAAATAAGTAACAATTGAGCAAAATTTAAATGAGCCAATAAGTGACAGAGTCATGAATTGAGTGTTAATGGTGTCCACCCAAAATGCTGGAATATCTAATGCCACTTCTGGCTTAATCATCATAGTGAAAAATCCTAAAACTGCTTTATCAACCTGTCTGGAGTCTTCCCTTCCCAAAATTTTAGAAATCACTTGCAAGATTGGTCTTATATCTGCTGCAAATATATCTAAAGAAAACAATTTTTCATCTAGGGATAACTCTCCAGGTTTAGGAAACAAGAAGGATAAAGTATAAGAGGACTCCTGGGATGATAGGTTATCATAATATGAGATTAAATATTCTTCAGTAAAGGTGACATAAGTCCCAGAGACTCGGTAATTGAAAGCTTGGTGAATTAACTGGGAAGTTACCTAGAAGACACTTTCTCCTAACTGATTCATGACAAAACATTGCTTAGGGTACATGGAAGAAGCTAACCACTGAATGAATTCTGGAAACAAGTGGGTTTTTGGGACAAAGGCTGCTAAAACACCCGTCCTAACCATTTCCATGAATACAAGGGACTTGTTATGGTTCAAAATTACTTCTTGATACAGAGGAAGATGTTTAATTGTACAGAAAGTGTCGGAAATATCATGCTCGACGTCTATTAGCGGGATATGGATAACTTAGGATGAACTTACTTGTTTGGCCATGACAACTGAAAATGACAGTTGCTGACTTGGAATGCTAAACTGGAAGTGAAAGCTGATACGCTAGCGCTGCTTGTACCAAAAATAAATGACTAATATAACAGGGTTTCATCTTTCTTTTATAAATGGTGAGTAAAATGGAGGGAAAAAGGGAATCATGTAACAAATTAATGAAGTGGAAGAGATGAGGTGACAGGGTACGGAGGGTGAGCTGGACAGAAAAGAATGGGAGCGGAGGATGGTGTGGAGGAGGTGAGGTGGAGCAAAACATTGATGGGTGGTCCGCCGTGGGGGTAGGGGGTGTACGGGATGCTGATCAAAGTTAAACCCTCGCAACGATCACGTGCCATTGATCTCCGTTAACCATGTTGATGTCAAGGTCAACTGCGAGGGTTTAGCCATGAATTATAACCCGCGCTCGTTGTTCCCCCGCAAAGCACTTTATTTGCCTCCTTTGCCGATATTCAATCGTACTTCACATAAACTCTCGAGCTTTAGCAAATGAATCGGGCCCACTTTCATAATGTCTTAAATGCCGCCGATAGTGCAATCTGAACTAATATTTAAAAATTTCAAACCTTCTTTTGATTTTTCAAAATTTAAACATGATATTTCATTTTTTGGATTTTGAATAATATTAAAAACTAAAATGACAGAGTAAGCTACAACATCAACATTGTAGGTCATGATCTCATGAATAAATGGAGCTATTAGTAAAGGCCTTGCACTATGACAATGTTGATGGATATGATGCTATAAGAGATGGATTGAAAATCCAGTTTTTCATATGAGAATTCTTAAATATTGATAATAGCCAAACACCTTGTAATGTTGTATGAATACCTCCCTAGTTAAGAGGGGGTGTTGAAGGAAATGTTACTAGGTTTGGTTTTCATAAATGTAATTTTGATATTTGTACTTATTCAAGAAAAGAATATTATTTTCGTAATATATGTCAATGAGTTTCTTGCTCATTGAAATAGGCCTAACACTAGTTAAAGTGCTATAGGGGAGTCAAATAGTCAAAATAAAAGGTTAAAGACCTTAAGGGATTGTTACACCATGCAATAATATGTATTAGGGTCATAAGAATACCTCCAAGCAAAGTCATAAGCCTCCCCCAAGCAATGGCACCATCAAAAGAAGCAATCTGAATTATGTCAAGAAAGTCGGCTTCAAGTCTTCATGTCGGCCTCTAGTTAGCCTAAAAGAAGGAGACTGTCTCCTATATAAGGAGCCATTCAACCTCCTCAAAGGAGAATAACATCATCTCTGAAATTAGTGAGAAATATGACGAATAAAGGGTATAAGAAAGTCAAGGGAAGAGGTCTCCAAGTGTAGCGAAGAAGGACGAAGAAATACCGAAGTTTTGAAGGTCTGTTCTAGGGCTAAAATACAGTCACACGTGAAAAGAAGGAGAGGGTCTCCCTACTTTCATAGAAACCCTCTATCACAGTCCCAAAAACTTCATTAATTAGTCTAAGAACATAGGCCTAAAGGGTCTCCCACTCAAGTGAAGAAGCAAGGAATAATAGCGAAGTTACTAGGGTTGTTCTGAAGCCTACTGCAGTCACACATGCGAGGAAACATAGGGTTGTCCCTGCGAGTGACAACAAAAATTAATAGTCACCCATATATCTTCGTTTGGGGCTAAATTTAGGCCTACAAGGCCTCCTACTGAAGCGTATAAGAAATACACTCAAGCGAAGGAGAGAAATGCATACAACACCTAGTGAACCTCCCACATGTGCAAGAAACAAGGGCAAAAGAACAACAATACAGTCATACACTCATATCTCAAGAAGGGTCTCAGTTGGTCAAATAAGAATTCTACTTGAGAAAGGGATAGAAAAGGAACACCTCATCTTGAAGGTTCACTCAAGGAAGGTCTATCTCTGGACAAGAAAGAAAGAAGGAATATGAAGTGCTGAGGAGAAAAGTGTTGGAAGGAGGAAGCCTATGTGTTGGAGAACAAAGTGCAGAAAATAGGAGAGGACTTGACTTGTGCTTGGAGGATCTTCTTATCAAGTCTAGGGTTCGGCATTGATCAATGGAAGCTTCAATAAGAGAAATTCACAAAAGGGTTCTCCTCTCAAGAGAAGAGAGGTTTTGGCCCTGGTAGAGAGCCAACATCTTGTGTTCTTGTTCTTATGTTTTGGTAGAAATTTGATGAAGTACACACACATGCATTAATAATAATAAGAAGAATATTAAGCTAACAATAAAAAGTAAAAAGACTCCACAAATTGTTATCAAGTAATGAAGAATCACACTACACATATTTGCCCTAGATTCTTCAACACAACTGTGGGTCCAGATCAGCCAAATGTCAAGTTGTCTCAGGGGTTGGTCACTTGGAAGGGTTGCTTGGATCTTGAAGGTTTTGTAGCATGCGTGAAAGGTCAAAATGGTTTGTTTTGTTGGTTCCACTTCCTTAACTGTACATGGGGAATTGAATTACATCATAGTATCCTGTCGTCACATGTTTACCCCAATAGATCGATTGACTTGGGTAAATGTGGGAGGAGGGTGTTACAGGTTTGGTTAAAAGGTGGTGATGAGATTAAAAATTATTCCACAACTATGCCAAGGGCCGAAAAAAAGAAAAAACGATATGGGAAATGCCTAAACAAAATGGTAGTAGGGAAATTTTTTTTGATGAAATTGTATCCCTTTGAAAGGCTTATTTCCAAAATGAGTACAAGGCATTGGAGGAATCCTCCATTGCTAAAATAGTACATATTTTCCATTTCTTTAAGAGATTTGGGGACAAGGAAGATAATTAGAATGGAGCCTATATCTAAAGGTGAACTGGAGGTAGTTCTTAAAGGAATGTAGAAGGAGAAAAGCCCTGGGTCAAATGGCTAGATTGTGGAGTTCTATTTGGGCTTCTTCGCTTTAATTGGGGATGAACTTATGTAGGTCGTTGAGTACTGTCACCTAACTGGGATAGTTTATTAGTCTTTCAACTTTACCTTTATAGGTCTTATCCCAAAAGTTTATGATCCAAAATCTTTTGATGACTACCGACCTATTTCTTTGTGCAACTGCATTTAGAAAATCATAACAAAGATCATCACATTGTGTCTCCGACCTATTCGGTCCAAGAATGTGTCAAAAGAACAATTTGATGTTTTGGAGGGGCATCAAATTCATGAAGCTATTGGGGTCACACAAGAAGGTCTACATAGCATAAAAATCTTGAAGTTGAAAGGGATTGTTTCAAAAATTGATTTGTCATAAGTATTTGACATAGTCAGTTGGATTTATATTCTTATGATTCTAACACATCTAGGGTTTGAGGTCCCTTTTATTAACTAGGTTATGGGTTGTATGGCTAATGTCTTCTTTGCAATTTTTATTAATGTCTCAACATATCCTTTTTTTCATTCCCAAAGAGGTCTGAGGTAGGGATTCCCCCTGTCTCCATTCCTATTTCTTTTAGCATATGAGGGGTTTCACAGAATGTTCTTTGTAATTAAGCGTCAGGATGACCTATAGGTCATTGAAGTGGCAGTAAATATTTTTATTACTCATTTTCTTTTTGTTAATGATATCATAATTTTTGCAATGGATCGAGATAGGATTTGGAGTCCATCAAGGATGATCTTTCCCTTTTCAGAAGGTGACAACCATGATTATCAATGTTTAGAAAACCACACTATCCTTTGACGGGTTATCCCGTGGGGAGGTGAGGAGGGCTTAGACTTGCATACCTTTTGCAGTAAAACCTCTCTAAGACAACCTAACTTTTTGGGTTTTAATTTAAAACCCAATTCATACAAGAACCATGACTAGATGTGGTTACTGGCCAAAGTAGAGAAAAGGCTTAAGCACTAGAGATTCAAATGGATTTCAAGAGTTGGAAGGTTAGTATTGATCAAATCAATCCTCAAAGCCATCCGACTTTTCTTGATGGCTCTCACATGGGTACCAAAAGTAACTTTAGCAGTAGAAATAAAAGTTTGTGGGAGGTTCCTAGGGGTTGGGTCCAAAGATGGAGTTGTTCTTATATCGGTGGCATGGGAAAAGATTGCATTACCTAAGTCATGGGGAGGTTTGGGCTTAAAGGACCTATTTATTTTTGTGAAATTTCTCTTGGAAATGGTCAGTTGGAGGCTCCTCTCAACAAAAAGTATTTGGACATTGGTGGTTTTGAGGAAATACATCTTTCTCATGTGTTTAAATGATTGTATTAGAAGTTCGAACAAAAAGATGTTGAATTCTTCAGTAATTTGGAAAGTTATCATTGATTCTTTCAATGTGGTTGCCTGCAACATTGCCTGGATGGTCGGTAACGAGGAAAAATTTAGAGTTGGTTTGGATCCATGGGCTGGTTGTGCTGAAAATTTCAGACTTCCTCCCAAATTGGTGACTATTTTGAATGAGCAGGGTCTTGTTTTTATTAACTAGATTGTGGATGAGGATCATACCACCTTTTGGTCACAAGGATGGAAATGTATGGCCCTATTGGATCTTCATGGGGATTTTGCTGACATATGGACAAACTATATTATTTATCTCAAAATATCACACATTAGAATCAGAGACAGGGAGGACTCTTTATGTTGGGTACATTCCCTTTCAGGGATTTATACCCCAAAATCAAGTTATAGTCATCAAATTGCTGATAAACTAATGGTAAATTCCGAGTGGTGGTGGAAGTTTATTTTGAAGCTTGTTTTCCTAGACAAGACAAGACAATTTCTATGGTGTTTACTCAAAAATAGAGTTTCAACTTGGGATAACCTTCAAAAGAGGCATACAGAAGGTCCTAGTTGGTGCATCCTGTGCAAAAATGCAGAGGAGTTAATTTCACACTTGTTCTTACTTTTCTCTTTCTCTCTAAATATTTATTCTAAAACTAAACAATTTTTAGGTTGCAATATGGATTGGAGGGGTAACATTTTTATTGAGGCATGGAAAAATTTGTGGGATTTGTTAGGAGATGAGGCTCTTAGAAACATTCCTCTTCTTATATGTTGGGGAGTTGATCTTGTTAGGAAAAAATCCACATTTAGGGACTCTTCATCTGCTCCTAGTCTCGTTGCAATAGATATTAGAGTTATTTATGCTCTCCTTCCTACTGAGGAATCTATCTATGTCCTTTGCAATGTTACTAAAAAATAAATCAATCGTCAAATTCCCTGGTCATACTTTGACGAAGCTTCAACTGAAGAGGGAATTTGGGTGGGGGGGGGGGTTTGGTATCATTCTATACATTAATGATCAACAATATCTTATGTCGAAAATGGGTCTTTGCAGGTGCTCCAACAATTACGTAGAACTTCTATCTTTTAAACTTCTTATGTGTTGGGCTTTGGAATATGATTGTCGCTCTCTCCAAGTCTTCGGGGACTCGTTAAATGTTATAAATTGGTTTAATGATTCTCAAATATGTCACAACCACACACTATTTCCAATTCTTGAAGATATTTTTCAGTTAAAATAGGATTTTAATTTTATTTCTTGTTGTCACATCTAAAGGGAGAGGAATTCTGAAGCATATTCTTTGTCCAAGGAAGGCTCTAGACAAATTATGGGGGATTGGTAGGTAACTGAGCATTTAGACGGGATAGATCATAATTTCCAGAACCAATCTTTTACTGAAGTATAATTTTTTTTTAGATGCTCTTTTTGTTTATGTTTTCTTGCTCTCATCAACATATTATATCAATGTAAAACTCTCTTTTTTTGTTAATAATATGGTATACAGAACCTGACATGGTTATAAGATGATAGGATAAAATAATCTTATTTTTTTTCGTTCCGTGGGTTGGCTTATTTTTTCCAGCCAATTTATTTGCTCTCACTGGTTTTTTGAGGAGTAGTAGTCTGAATGCACTATATGCTGTTGGCATTATGATACAAGTGTTTTCCTTGATGGCAACTAACTCACAGGTCAATTCAGTTTTGGTAAAAGGCAACTCACAATGCAACAGGTATATTCAGAGGTTACAGGGCAATGGTACAGAAGAACAGGAAGATGGAACTATGGTCTACTGATCAGAATAAAGAAGGTAAAGGAAAAAGCTAATACACGCTGGTCCACTTAGTCAAAACAGCGTATACACGCTGTTCCACGTAACAAAAAGAGCGTATATGTATACACACACTCCCATAGAAAGAAAAGCGCGTACATGATTGGAAAACCTAGGTTTTGATCTGAGGTATTTGGTCTGTGGTATTGACCCTAGGTTTTTGGTCCGAGGTATTTGGTCCATGGTATTGAGCCAAGGTATTGGTCCTAAGTGGTTTTGGTCCAAGATATTCACAAAGGGCCTAAAGCTATATAAGGAGGAGAAGATCATAAGGCCAAGTGTGAAAGTGTATGGGTTTCTAAGGAATACTTCTATCTAAAGTATATTTTATGTTGCAGGGGCTATGTTTGTGATTTGATCTAAAATAATTTGTGCACCTTGAATTCAATGTTGGATCAAGATCATGAGATCTGAAGTGACTTATTATTGGATGATTTGATATTGGTTGGGCTAGATCTAACTGTGTACACCTGTTTTATTCTTTAAATGTCATGATATAGGTTTGTCTGAAGTTCAGAAGTGCAGCAAAGTTATGAGTTGATATTTACAGATATGTACGCTGGTTCGTCTCTTCAAAAGCACGTGTACATGCAGGTTATACTCTTCAAAATAGCATGTACAAAATAAAATCTTCTTTTTCAGATCTGACTGATCTATGTGATCAAATTCTGTTGTTTTACTGTTTTCTGTCAATGAAGTCTTCTTAGATCTGAATGCATAAGGATGCTGGTATTTGATTGATTGATTGTATAAGTGAGAAGAAGTGATCTTTGTCGCTGCATGTGTAAAGCTCTGTAAGTTGACAGTAGATATTCAGTATATTGCTGGTTGGTACAGACTTGATTCAAAAGTTTATGTTTGCAGTAGTTTTGAAGGTATACACAGGTTTGATTAACGGAAGTAGCGTATACACGCAGTTTGGGTTCAACCAAGTAGCGTATACACTCTGATGCATGGTTTTTGAGGTTACAGCTGGTTCTGAATGATGATGCAAGTTTCTGGGTTCAGCACAGTGTTCTGGTGTCAGTGATCTGATTGTTCAGATTAACTGAATGTTGGTTGATGCAGTTTAAGTTTAAAAGTTTTTGATGGGTCTAGTATGAAAATTGGATGAAACATGGCCTTCAGATTATGGTGTTGTGATCCAGGAGTATCCAGTCTAAAAATTCATGAAACATGGTCCCTGGAGGAAGAAAGAAGGTCGTAGCCTTCTGTAGGTCAGCGCCTACGTACTAGTAAACAAATTAGCTTGTACAAGAGCTAGGGGGTTGCAGCTCCCTTCCAGTAGAAGTTGGAAAATGAGAGAAGGTTGTAGCCTTCTGCAGGTGGGTGCCTGCGTACTGGTATGAGTTTGCACCAGTACAAGATTGTAAACAGATTTTCTTATTATTAAAAGAAGACAAAGACGACAACAATAGGTGGTTTTCACCCACATTGGGTTTCCACCTTAAATATTGGTGTTCATGTGTGTTGCTTATGTGTGATGCTTTATTCTACTTTTACTGCACTGTCTAATAAGTTACTGATGTACTGGTTTAAGATCAACACATGATAAATTGTCTAAATCACAATTTCTCTGGATATACGCTAGTTTCTCTAATCATAGTTGCGTGTACACGCTAGTTCACTTCACTGAAGTAGCGTATATAAATCTATTTGGGAAATAAAATTATTGATCTGATAATACTGATTCACCCCCTCTTAGTATTATTTCCAACATGTGCATGTATTGATGTAACTTTTTATTTTCTTAATAAAAAGTTGTGATTTTTTCTTCAAGAAAAAAAAACATAAGTGAATCAAAGCTCACCTCCATCTTCTTTGGTTTAAATTGGTTGAGGTGGTTTTTTTAAATAGTTAGGGAATAAGTCTTGCACTCTCTCCACTTGGGTCCAAATCCTCATTAAGACTTTGGCCCATACAGATAAGCCTAAAAGGATAGACAACCCCAAAAGGATAGACAACCCCTAAGATAGAGGTCGCTCGAGTGCCTCAAGATGTCATCGCCCATGCTAGACTATAATTTCCTGCTAGGTGCTATCTTACGAGCTTTGGGCAATGGCTTAGGGCTTGTAAAAAACAAAACAAAACAAAAACAAAAGACAAAACAAAACAAAACAAAAAAACAAAAACAAAACAAAAAAACAAACTAACAAAAAAACAAAACTGGCAACATTATTTTAATTCAGGGTAAAAACATCCTACTACACTACAAAATTCTTGCCTGGAAAAGAGGCCATGAGTGAGGGGTATTTATTATGCCAGAGTCAAGGCTCACCCCTAGCTAGAGTCAGGGCTCACCACTGGCTAGAGTCAGGGGTCATCCCTAGCCTCATCTATTTTCAAAAGAACAAATGCATACAAGCATGAGTACAAACACAAGCATGTAATAATATATACTTGAAACTAAGTGGGGTGAATAATAATACCTCGCTTTCACCAACTTGACAAGCCATCATTTATGACATAGATTCCTTTCGAGTTGTATTTTCCTAAGTTTAATGGGGTCTCTATCTTAGTGTTGGCCACTGTGAAATGGACAAGGCTCATATATTCTTGTTGCATAGAGAGTTGTATGTTTCATCTATAGGCCATGTAGATATGTCAAGCATGTAATGCTAATATACTAAATTGAAAAAAAATTTAGGTCTATAAAAATGAATATTTTAAATAATAGTAATAATAATTTATAGTGATAATAATAAATAATGTAAGTTGTATCTAGTGTACCAATTTTCTATAATTTTCCATTCCTAATTAAAAAAAGTAAAAGGATCTTAGCTCGACTGGTATGGTGAACAATTTGTTTCCCTCGTTGTGTTGGTTCAAGTCTTTGGAAACATGTTATAATTGGTCCATTTGTGGGATTTATGAAATAGTTGTATGTGGTGTTATAGTGGCAGTTGATCTTTCAAAGTTACAAATTCTCCAAAAATTCTTGTTCCAGTTTAAACAATATATAAGATAATAATAAACAATATAAAATCACAAGTCTAGGGGATTGGCTCAAGTGATTGTCGTTAATGTTGTTGGACATTTGGGTAGTTGTATGTTGATAGCTACGTGGTTTTTACCACTTAAGTGAGATACACTAGTCTACACTCGTGTTTGCTGGGGATGCCATCCACAAATATGGTGAAACATCCCTTAGGTTTCCCCATGCGATTTTCCTTGGAAAATGTATGTTTTAGTGTTATATAAACCGACCACCCAATGTTGAGGCCACTAACCCTATTCCCTATATAGGCATTGACCCCACTTGTTTGTAGGAACCCTCTCCTCCAAAGTCACCTTCGCAAAGTTCTTTGAAGAAGTCTTGGCCCAACCCTAGAGGTATGGTAACAAGGAAAATAACATGGTTAAATAATCAAGATGAAGAAACTAATTCTCAAGAGAAGCTAGGATTAAGAACAAATAAAAAAAGCAAGAAGAAGCCTCTAGAGAACTCACACCACCAACAAGAATGGGTTGAGTGTTGGGCTAAAAAATTCCACAATTAAGAAATGAAGATGGTCTCCTAGAATTCTAGGGGAATAGGAAGTGATGTCATGCTATGATTGATAATGGATCCATTTAGATAAAAAAAATCCACCATGTTCGTTCTCCAAGACACAAAAGCATAGGAAAACAAAATGTTGGAAGTTAGTGAGAAGCACTAGAAGAGTGATAGTAGCATTATTATAAGCTCTAGAGGGTGCCTTTGAAGGGTTGGGAATGATGTACTACAATTGACAACTAGAGCTAAAATGACATGTATCCACTTGGAATTGGATATTAATTTAATTCATGTGGAAGCAATTGGGTAAAATGATCAAGATTTTCAATATTTATGCACCTGTCCATTGCATAGAAAAACAAATATGTTAGAAATCCTTTAAGGATTTTGGGGCTTTTATCTCCATGTGTTACATAATTCTAGAAGGGGATTAGAATATCATATTGGCTCATGGGAAAAATTAGGGGGTATGTACATTCAGGATCCATTGAGGGAATCAATTGATGACATAATTTCTAAGTGGGACTTGTTTGATCTGAAACCCATCAGAGGAAAATATGCATGTATGAACAAAAGAACCATAACGAGGTTTATGATTGAATTCCTCAACTAATTATTAGTTCAAAGGTTCTTCCTCCTAGACTCATGGCAAGTCTTCCCCCATATTCTTCCTAGTATCACTTTGTATCACAAGCCTATTTTTCTTTCATTCCTCATTGACCCAAACTTTGGCCCAATCCCTTTCAAATTCAATATTGTATAACTCCATGACCACCAAGATTTTCAAGTGCTTGAATATGCTTAGAACATCCCCATGTAGAGGTACCTAGCCTTCATGTTGGAATACCATCTTAGGAATTTTGAAAAGTTGGATGAGGATGCATTTTATATCTCCTTCAAAGTAATGAGAAGGTCTATAGCAACAATTGAGTTCCCTTCAATCCAAAAATGAGATGCAAGAAGTTATTATCACCACACTTGAATAGGAGTGAGAACTAGCATGAAAGTTGTTTTAGGCCTATAGAAAAGAAATGAAACACTGGATGTTAAAATATAGAAACTCATGGTTGAAAGCAAGAGATAATAACTCAATCTTCTTCCAAAAGAAAGTAATTAGAGCAATGAAAATAGATAATTAAGTGTAATAAATAATTTCAAAGGAGGGATCACATCGCATATGCTTTGAGAAAATAACAAGGAAACTCATAATCATTTTAATCACCCTTATTTCCAGGATATAGCCACCCCCCTTCCCCACCTAAACAAGGCAATGAAGTAAGATTTAGTTAAACTCATTCCTTCCCTAATCTCTAATGAGGACAACCAATAGTTGGTAATAGAATCAATTATGATGATATAATCAAGGCAGTTTGGGTGTTAGAGTTACACAAATCTCTTGAAGCAAATGAATTCCCTATACAGTTCTATAGAGCTTCTTAGAATATCATAAAGTGAAATCTACAAAGAATGTTGAATAAATCCCACCACAAAGACAAACTAGTGGGGAATACATTATTCTTTCCTAGCTCCTATTCCTAAAGATAAAAATCCCTTTTCCTTTGTAATATTTCATCCAATCTCGTTACGTAGAGCTTCTTACAAACTTTTGCGCGAGATTATAGAAAACTACCTTAGTTGTCTTCTTTCGTCATTAATTTCTAGAAATTATCAGGGATCTGTTCAACAAAGGTAAACCATTAACAATATCCTATTGGTGTAGGAGAAAATTTACTCCAAAATAAATAAATAAAATTAGGGGCATGGAATGGCAATAAAGATTAAAATGGTCAGTGCATTTGACGAAGTAAGATAGTTTACATTTTGTGATCTTTAGAAATTTTGGATTCACTCCTACCTTTATAAATTGGATCAACACATGCATAGGCTGAATTTTCCCTTTGGTGAATGGAAGATCTACCTTGTTCAAATCAAATGAAGCCTCTAACACGGTTGTCCCATGTCTCCCCATGTTGAGGATACCAATAGCGAAATACCTTGGTAAAAAATACAAGCAAATAGATTGTATCAAATACAAAAGGACTTATCATTGTGTGAGGAGTTAAAGAAATCATTCATTCACAATTTGTGTATGATACCCTCTTCTTGGTGAGGGGAATATATTATTAATTTCACTAACTTTAAATCCATCTTAGACTCCTACAAAATAGAATTAAAAGGCCTCAATAATAATGCAAAAAGTAATGTATATGATTGTAACATCCCCTTATTCATTATGTAAGGAATAGGCCATGTTCTTGAGTTTGCTTTAATAAAAAAATTAATCTTGAATTCATCACTTGAGAATCCCCATGACCATTGAGATTCACAAAGCAGAGGATTCATAACCCATTTTGTATAAGTAGTAGGGGTCTCAATGGTTAAACCTCATAAGCAAGGTAACCTTGATCAAGACAATATTTTTTCCCTTCCTATCTTTCAAAGATCTGCCCTTTTAGCCCTTAAATGAATCATGCAACAAATTTGAAAATAAATCTATAAGTTTCTTTGGCAAGGAGGAAAGTAAAACAACCAAAAGTTTCATTTTCTAAATTAGACAATAGTTTATTTTTTATTGGAAAGGGGAGGCCTAGCTATTAAAGATCCAACTCTAATAAGTGTAGCATTGAGGCATGAGGTCCTTTGGAGGTTGATCATTGGAAAACCAAAATAGTGGAAGAAAGCTCTTTATAACAAATATTTGTGAGGGGGTGGCAGTAGCAGGATGGGTGATCCTTTGCTCCGATGAAAAAAATCGAGATTCAACATGCCTAGGGACTGGGTGTAGCGACCAATAACCAAGCTAAGTTTCCAACTCTTTGGAAAGGCTTAGAACTATATATTGAATAGAAAACCTTGAAAATCATGGTATTTGTGATTCATTGATTGTAATCCGGTGAGTATGGGAAGCAAAAGGAATGCGTAACAACATTCTCGACCCCATTTTGCAAAGGATTATTATTCAGCTTCAACAGTTTGAAGAAGTTGAATTCTTCCACGTCCTAAGGAATTTGAACCATATAGTGATGCATTAGCCAATAAGGGGACAAGATTGGACCAAGGTCTCTTAGAATAAAATAACAGATCTTTAAAAAACTCCCTATTTCCATGACCCTCACATATGGCAAAGAATTAATTACAAAGGCATTAGAAGTCAATCAAGTAAGTTGGATCACGAGGAAATAGTTGTGTGGGTGAATCTATGGATTGTGAAGGCCCCAACTTGTCCTTCAATGAAGACTCCCATGGACCAACAACAAGCAATTACTCTCAAGCCTTGGATAACTCCACTACTATATCCTTGTTGTAGTCGCATCCACAGATGGCATGTGATTCATGCACAACTAGTCCAAATGTGTCTTGAGATCCTTCTGATTCACATTGGCAATCAGATTTTTAAAGGACCAGGAATAGTGACTTTGAATCCTCATTCAATTTTCGTTAGATTAACATTATTCCCTTTCCTTCTTCCTAACAACTTGCATTCTCAACAAGAAACTTGAAGCAAATTTAGAATGGATGATCTAGTCTTGCAATTAAATGTTATAAGGAGGGAGATCAACGATCGAGAAGGATATGAGAGGTTTGGCACCAAGATTAATAAGGATTATATAATGTTGGGTAACCATCATTCCACTTTGCAGAGGATAAAGAGAAAGGGAGGGAGTAGAACCAACATAGTTCTGGCATTAAGAGCCTGCATAAGTGTGTTGTGAAGAACACCCTTGTTTGGGAGCAAAGTATCGATATGTGCAATCTCTCCATGGATAATATAGGCTTTTCATCCCATGAAAACAAGCATGTTGATATGAGACACCTTTTAGAAAACATCCTAGAAGCAATAGAATGTTTTTTGTGTGCATTTTGTTAGGGTCCTAGGGTCTAGGGATCAAATGTATTTGCCTCTTTTTATTCATTTTGGGATTTTGTATGTTTGTTTAGCCTATGAACCATTGTTGTCATAGCCTAAAGGATCATTATCTAAGGTTACTGCAAGTTTTTCAAGTCATAAAGGGTCCTTAAAGACAAAATTAAATTTGAGAGAGTCTAAGTCTATGAGAGGGTCACAAGGTCATGTCTTCATGTAGAGTCATTTAGGGTTTAAGGAGTATGTATCACAAGTCAGAACCATGAATATAACAAGTCAGGTTTCATTTATTAAAGTTTTGTGGGTTTGTTGTCAACGGTGTCCATCATGCCTCCATTCTACCGTTCATGATTCATCACTCAGAGTTCACCATTTATAATTCATAATTCCCTTTTCATATAATCTTTCCATATACCCCTTCCATTCATAATTCACCTTCATATACTCCCTTCATTTACATTTACCATCATATGCGGTGCCCCCACCCCCCCCAGCTCACCTCTCTTCATAATTTTCCATTACATCTCCCTAAATCCACAACTCATTATCATCATTCATAATTCATAATTATTACAACCCTTTACCCAAAGTTTACACCCATGACCAAAACAAGACATATGAGGCACACATTTTCAAATTTTTGTTCATGTTGCCCTCATTCTCTCTTCAATTCATAGTTTGCGTTCTGAGAAGGTTTGACAGGTTTCACAACACAAGGTCGAAAACAGTTTGGTAGAGGTTCGAAGGCAGGTTATTTCAAGCTTGAGAAGGTTGTTGCACGACAACTACACAAAATTATGAGCTACACAGTCGCTGCACAACTACTTCGCTCCTTGCAGAGGCCTCCCACTATTTCCAATCGAATTTTCTTGTTTTCTGAGGTAGGAAGGATACCTTTCCAGCCACAATTTTCCCTTGAAAAATTAGTTATACATTGATTGGTAAAGTCTGTGTACGTTTGTTCATAATCGTTGCATATATGTTGCGCAAAAGCCTGCCTTGCTTTTAGTTGTGTTCGAGATATTCTGAATGATGAGGGTTTGTATGTGATGCTCTAACATATGTCTAGCATAGAAATCAATCACATTATCTATCAAATTTGACCTAATTTCATTTGTATACGCTCACTTTCTCATTTGGCATGTTAAAGGGTTGTTAAAGAAATAGATATTTCCAAAGCCCTAAATTTTTTGAAACGTTGTGAAAACATCCTCAGCTAGCCTACTTCATCCTTTTGTCACCCTTGTCATGTTGTCATCCCTTTAATTGCATTGTCAGTTAACCTTTTCTCCACAAACTTGATGTATGCCACAAAGACAAAGTTGAAAGCATGTGTTGTAGTTTTCAAAAACCAGATGGAAAGCCCAAGGAGTAAAAGAAAAGCAAAGGGAGGGGAGGTAGTTCGTGTTGAGCCTAGAAGTTTAGAGATGGTGAAATTTGGCCCTGTAATCTGAGTGGCATTCAAAAGGACAGGGTGCATAGCCTTCTGTGAGCATTTCCAAACTCATGGCCACCATTTTCAGCTTGCTAGTATGTTTGTCCTAAACTTTAAAGTGACAAGGTTAAATTTGGAGACTTAGAATTCACATTGTCTAAAGAAACTATTTCTCAAGCTACAAAGATTCCATTATAGGGTGAAAGTTGGTTCAAAGGTAAGAAGTTAGATGCCTCACATTTTAAAGAATTTGTAAAACCTCAATACAAAAACAAATATGACACTACATTCCCAAGAAGTTACCTATTGAGCCACTACAGTCAACTGTTGAAGGTAATACAAAGGTATTTTACATGTGAAGGCTGCTTTAGCAAGGTGTACCAGTATCACATTAGGTTGCTTATGCACTTCACTAGTAAGAGGAGCCTGAACTTACCTTATTACCTATTCAAAAGCTTGGGCAAGATGGTAGAAAGGGTTCAATCCAAGGGAGAGAAACACTTGCCTAGCTTATTCCACTTTGCACTGATCAAACTATTGGTTTTGCATGAGTTAGAGAAAAGGAAAATGTCTTGGGATGGTTTCTTGTCAACTTCAGGATTGCTGGCTCATACAAACATTTCTCCTATGGAAGCAGATGAAGAGGTACCTAAAGCTGAAGAGCCAGTGAAAGAATCAATGAGGGATAAGAGAGCAGCTAGTAAAGGGAAAGGCAAGATCCAAGTGGCACATGAAGAAGCACAGTTTCTACATAGGTAGAGGACTAGATTGAGGACTAGATTTTCTACAAAGCAGTTGATTGAGGAGCCAAGTCCTCAAAAGACCATTGATGTCCCAGAGGATATGCCAGAACAAGGTGCAGGGGGTGAGCAAGATGTTTAAATGGAGGACAAAGACCTTGAAATTACAAAGTTGTAGGACAACCTTGTTAAGGATCACCTTACCATTGCCTACTTGCAGAAGAAGAAACGAGAGCTCAAGCACACAAAAGAAGAAGCAACTCAGCAAAAGGAAAGTGACTTGTCTAAGAGGCCTCCTAGACCCATAACCTAGGAAAAAAGAAAACAAGTAATTGATGTGGAGGAGATAAGAGAACCCAGTGTGCAACCAAGGAAACCTATGACAAGATCAACAACTAAATGGAAAGAGAAGATGAAAGAAACCTTTCAATCAACAGAGAAGCCAGAGTTTGATGAATGGAAGGAGTATCAGAGGCTATTTGAGGAGATTGAGGTCTGCCAACAACAAGTTGATCAGATAACAGAGAATACTGAAATTTACAAGAGGGCCATCAATGATACCATCTCAGAAGTTGATGTTCGAGTTGTAGAAGCTTTTGAATTAGTTGACAAAGCCAAATTATTCCTAAAATGGACTCTTCCCCTACACAGACAACTAAAGAAATATTACATAAGAAATATAATTATGAGGAGAAGATTGAGGCTAATGAAACAAAAGATGGCAAGAGCTAGGAGGCAACTCAAGAAGATCAAACAATCACCTAGCAATCTGCCCACAGTAGTACAACCAGCTAAATAAGTCAAAACAACCTCCAACAAAGAGACCAAACCATCATCCAACAAGAAGAGGAGGAGGTAACTTTGGTATATTGACTGAATTTACTCATTTTTTATTCTACACTCTATTCCATTTTGCTGAAAGTCAAAATCTGTGTAGCTAAGGGCTCATTTTGCAATCACTAAGGGTCATTTGTTTTTTATGAAAACTGTGAAAGTTTTTGGAGTTTTGATGCATGCTGGGAGTTATAAGGTATATGTGATGAATTGTTGGATATTACAATGTTTTTGGAGTGGGAAATGACAAGCAAACTCAAAATTTGAATTTTGATGCACAACTGTTGCACAAGTGATGACTAGGCATAAATAGGTGTACACGCATGGAAGGAAGCATCCAGTGGGTCCTACTCCAACACAACACCATTTTCATTGTACCCATCAGATTGGTTTCATTTGGTACAACTTGTGACCATGCTGAGCTGGAAGTCTACTGCACATTTCTGCGCAACTTATCACTGAGGTCTGATTTTGTATTTTGGTTATTTTTGGACCTTCTGTAGTCATGATAGGGATGGATATATGGATAAGTTTGATTTTATTAAGCTTGATGTTGCCAAGTTTTTGTCAAGCTTTTAAGATGATGCTTCCAAGATTAAGTTTTTATTTATTTTCTTAGCCGATAGGAGATACATTGTATCTGGTCTCTTATTTTTAATGCATGAAAATATTCCTAATTGTATTTAAGCAGAAAAAGATATGAAAAAAGGGTTGGACTTGGGAGAAAAGGGGCATGTGTATGTGATTTTATTCTGAATATAAGATTATCAGTGCAGAACATTTGGCACTTTACTAGATATTCTTGTGGTATGATTTTCAAGTTAAGTGTTTCCCTTCTTATGTGTATGTTTGTTTCCTGTCTTTTCCATTTAAATGTTAAATCTTCACCTTTATATTGGATATAAGTAGTTCATCATTTATCTTTGTTCTTTCCCTGAATGCTTTTATTTCCTTTCTAAAACTATGCTAGAATTCACCCTCAGTTAAGTGCTCCTTTATGGTAAATTTATTCTTCTTCTTGATATTTGATCAAAGATATATGTTTCCAAATAATTTGTTAGTCATGCTCTGTTTCATGTAATTGAATATATTTTTGTGTATTCCCAAGTTATTTTCAAAACTCAGTCACAATTAGGTGCTTTGAATGTGATGAAGGGTTCTTTCTACCACTATACTATGACAAATGTAATAACTTGAAATCATCCCTACCTTGCCTCTGTTTCCATGAGTGCTTCATTAAGGTCTGATAATTTGGTGTAAGACCTTGATTATGATGCCATACCCAATGAATTTTTCCTCCTAAGTTTGTTAACCACCATTATTGTAATGTTGCATGTTTAGTTATAGATTTTATTAATACAATATTTTTCATCCATAGTTAAAAAAATATATAAAAAAAAATGTGAGGAGGATGATTAAGATGTCTAAACAATTCCTTTCCAACTTCAAGTAGTTCTCCTATATAGCATTTGTGCAAAGCCTCAACTAATCTCAAAAGAAATAATATTTCATGGGTTTTGGGTAATGGGGAATCCATTAGTGTATAAAATTGCATTGTGAGAAACCCCTCCACCCCATTCAAAATTAGGAGCTTGTAAGTATTCATGGGTGGATTTTAAAGAAGGGAATCCAAACTATATTCAACCTATCTAGTTGGGAACAAGAAAATAAGCCAAGCTACATGGGGTGTAAACCCCTTGATATCCTTGATCACTTAAACAATCGGGAAAATTTTCTAAGGTGCTCTCTTCATGGATATGCTCCTCTTTGATCATAGCCTTAAGATCATCGTGCATGGGGGATAAAAGGAGGGTCATCAATCTATTCACCAAGGATATATGTCCCAACTTCTAGAGCTAGATAATTATCTGCAATCAACTCCTTGGAAGTGTTAGCGCTTGAGATTTCACCTAAGGCTGAGAAAGGTAAACCTTCAAGGCAACATCAAACCATTTCACCTCGTAGCTAGCCCTACGGGGTATGAGAAGGCTCTCTCCGGTCAATCTCAGTAAAATATTCAATGGACAGAGATGACCAACAAGTTAACACTGATATTAGGCTAGTAAACTGATAAGGAAGTTTGATTTGGGGTTTTTAATTAAATGACGGGGCTTTTCTGGGCTGCATGGGCAAAATCACAGCTTGAACAGAGAAATATAATGACTACACAGATTATCAACTGAGGCAAGGTAGGCAAGCAATTTAACACCAAATCTAGATTTTAAATGGGATGGCAAGACTGGTGAGGAGCTGACAAGGGCATAGAACTGAATCCTTGTCAAACAGAAGAAAACATTGAATTGAACAAACTTATAGGAGGAGCATATAATACTATGAATTCCTACCTAAACACTTCATTTGTTCAGCTAGAAATGATCATGAAATGAAATGAAACATAACGGTTTACATATGTAACAGAGGAAAAACTAATGTTAAATTGTCATACCACATGAATCTCAGCAAACAGAGCTGTGAAATTCCATTAAATTCTCTGCCAAAAACTGTACAATGAAAGCTCTGTTCCAGCACTCAGCACTCAGAAAATCTCCCCCCCCTCACTGACTCCTTACAAATGAATTTGTTTTATAATAAATACAATGCTGCCCAAAACAGGGGCGCTGTTTTTTTTAACTAACATCACAAGAATGTTTCCTTTTTTAAATATATGAAACAAAATACAGCTGGGGGAAAACCAATCGACCCCAAGACCCGACATTTGTTTTTTATCATTATTAACAAAATAAACTAAAAACAAAACCTTCAGCGCTTCCTGAAGAGAGAATGGCGTTCTTTCCACTGAAATCTGTTGATGATTTGGCTAATTTCGAGGCAAATCTGGTGAATAGGTGGCATTACAGGTGTCACTTCCTTTGCTGAAGATAAACATGAGCAGTCGAATCTGAATGCCACTTTGCACATTCTGGGTTTCATAACTGCGCCCCAAATCTGGAAATGCGTTGGCCATTATAGGGTGAAATTTGCTAGTGCCTCTGATTCATCAAAACTGAAAATCGCCAGCTGCCTTTTGATGCCTCGAAAACACACAAATAAATCAACAAACAAAAATGATAAATCTAAAAATAAAACTAGATTTAGGGAAAGTTGAAAGATTTCAATTTATTTTTTGAAGCCGCTGATATTTGATCTGAGATTTCTCTGCTGCTAGGTGTTCAATCGTCCTCTTATAAGTTTCCTTCAAATCTGGAAAGGATATCTTCAACTCATTTCATGCCTAGATATTCTCGATTTGATCTCCAAAAATACCCAGATTGCTCATAAGAATGCTGATTTATTGCCTTGTGTTCTTTGCCTACTAAGACTGTCATGCGCTTCTGCCTTCATTTCTCTAACTGACCATCGAATGCTTTCAATGAAAAGAACAAACTCTCAACTAGACTCCTGATATAGCGTGAAAGCCATATCAATTTCTGCGCTTTGAAATCTCATTAAAGATTAATGCCAACAAACTCTGTTTCAGCAAAAAATGCCTCCAATACGAATGCAACCACCAGGTTGACAAGAAGCAACACTGTTATTACATAAAAACTCAGAACTCAAATGGTTGCCGAATATACTAATCAGAATTGTTTTCAACATCTAACGTTGATTCAATGATAACTGTTTTCACATTTAGCAAAAGCATGAAAATAACAATGTAATCAAAAGCCTTGCTCGTACACGGCGCTGAATGGTAAAAGTTTGGACATCTCTCAAACCACGAAGGTTCAACCTCTTTCTCAAACCTGAAGGAGATGGCATCACAAAGATCTGTAAATTCTAGCTTATTTATCTTGAAATCATGGCTGTAGAGCTGCTTTGAAATCCTCAACTGCCATAATCATAGCAACAGTGTGTGCAGCCAGTAGTAAATATATACAGAGCCAAAACCCCCGCTTTGGACCCAAACGGACAGTCAAAGATTGAATGCCAAAGATTCTGTCTCCATCCACATCTGGTATATCCTTAAAAAGAGCAATCACAACTGAGAAGAAGCACATAAAAGCTGTAGCAAATATCAGAGGCTTGGTCAAGGTTGCAGGTCTCCCGTAAACAGAACTCTGTATGTGCAAGTAAAAGGCAATTTGAACTATGACTGCCCTCACACATAAGATGCAACTTGCAGCAGCCAAAGCAGATCGTTTCCATCTTAAGAATGGCAGATTGATTGAATATGCAGTTCCAAGTAGAAAACTTATGAAGAGAACCAAAATCAAAGGTGTTGATCCAAACATCAAACCCATACCATGACTCATGAAAGCAAAGGCTGTCATAAGCACCACAGCAGCTCCAATAGAAAATTCACCAGAAGCAAGCGGAAGATATGGCTTGTTGACCTTGTCTATTGCAATGTCAGATATTTGATTCAAACCCACGATATAAATATTCATAAAGAGAGCTGGTATTAGGGCCTTCAAAAGTCCAATAAAAAACGTTGGAGAAAGATCTAGCATACTTTGAACAGCCAGAAGAGAAACATAAATTATTCCTATTACTGTGCCTATCACTGTGTGAGGCCGTGAAAAACGGAAATGCATTGAAAACATCCCACAACGTCTCAAAGGTACGTTTGTCGGTTTGAGAAGAGTCTTCTAAGCAATGTACATTCCTGCTTCAATTCAGACAGTCCTTTTGCAGTGACTAAATCGACCTTGATATCTTTCACGAAAGATGGTTGAGACACAACCCACTCCATGAACACAATAACTCCAGGCAATAGAAAATTCAGTGATTTTTTCTCAGATTGCGCAGCCCTTTTAACTAGTATTGATGCAACAAAACAACAAAATCTCAATAAAGTGGTTGCAAATGAGGTTCCTGAGGTAGTGGCAACATTCTGAACTTGGGTATGTGAATCATGGATAAGAAAGATGACAACAACTATAATTTCAAGCATGGGTATATTGCTGACAGTGCTGCCTCCCCCTGAGTATAATCTCTTGGGTAGAAATGTCATTTCCAGCTCTTCGATGTGATGGTTGAACAAATCTTGCAGCGCATTCTCTGATTTAGATACTGCATATTCCAGTTCTTCAAGGCTGGATTTTGTAAAAACAGCCCCAAGAAGTTCAAGGAAATGAACTTGGAAACATTCCCATATCTCCTTGATAGCCATAGCATATGATTCTTCTCCTGAAGTTGATTGCAAAATATTTTTATGGCGGGCCAAATGAGGCGAACTTCTATAATTTAAATGTTCTTGCTCAGCAGCAGCAATAAGAAATGGTAGTTGTCCTGAGCCTTCCACTAGAAGAACAAACATGTGGTCTTTTCTTCTCAAGCAAAAGAATAATGTTTTCCCGTTTTCAAGCCGCTCACAAACAACACAGTGATATACAATGTTTTCTGTGCCTTGCACATTTTCCTCTTTATTATCTTCATAAACTATCCAAGCAAGATTACGAAGACCATAACACATCATTGTCTCTATTTGCAAGTGTTGCATCTTTATAACCATCCGTGTACCATCTTTCAAAATACCACCATGAACTTGTGCAATTGATACTGCTGCAATTGGTATTTTCTCCACATAACTTTTTGCCTCTGATTGCTAATGATATTCTGAATTGTGCTTGTGCAGATAGGAGCTTTGAAGTCGCTGCTGCCTTTTGAAGAGCTGGAGCATAAATTACATAATTTAAATCAATACATTAAATGATTTCTTCTTCAAAACAGGGTTTTGAAGAAGAATCAATCTCTGACATGAGACGGAGTCTAACAGGAAGCATAACATAGATAGAGTTGTCTAGCCTAGAGTTGTCACCACGTTTTAGGTCAAAGTCCCCATTGAGGAATTATAGGATTTATTATGAGTCAATAGAGTCAATGTACTTTTAAAGGGACCCCTATTGGGCTTTTGAGTCATGTAAAAAGGTTTAGTATTGAGTCAAATAAAATTTATGTATCCTCCACGTCAAGTTGGCATAGAAGAGATCAAGTCAGCTTAAGGACATCAATTCGACCTCCCTTGAAGCCTATAAATAGAAGCAATTCGAATTCATTTGGAGCAAACTCTCCCACAAGAAATTTTGATATCTCTTAATGTCAGAAGAAGTGCGAAGTAGAAGAAGAAGGGAAGGAAGTGTGAGTTGGTTGGAGTGTAAGGAGAAGAAGAAAAACAAAATTTTGGTACCTATCTCTCTTTGTTTCAGGCCCTAGTTTGGGAGATCGAAGTCTTCCAAGTTTTGCTGATGTTGGAAGCTACCTGATGCCAAAAGTTGCTACATAGTCGAAGTTGTTGGAAGAGAGGTCGAATATCTGGGAGGTTGAATAGGTTTGGAGGGAAGGTTTTGTATTTATCTAGGGTGAGAGTCCCAGAGAATACTATTGAAAGGAAGATAATTTTGATTGGGTTTTTGTAGGTCTTAACCCCGTATAGAAATTACCTGCATACGAATTCTTAAACACAGAAAATAAACAATGCGAGAGCATAATACATAAAACACATATACACAGAGATTTCCCCTGGATCCCAAAACTGGGACTACCAGCTTGATTTTTCATTATGTTCCTTTCAATGTTACAATACATATTTATACATGCTGAAGCATCCAATACCATGGACTGAAAACCATCGTGTCCAAAACCATGGACCGAAAACCATCGCACCCAAAACCATGTGCGAAAATCATGTACAAAACCATAGGTAGGTCTGCCCAACCTAATATAGGGTCCAAAAACAAAATTTCATGGGGCGCTATCCCCGACCCCATAGATGGGGGTTACCTGCACCCCTCAAACCCCCTGTGACCCCCCCGTTACGAAATCGGTGTAACGAAGGGGGGGCTCTGCCCCCACTCTAACCCCCTTGTTAATGACATGGGCTAGTCGTGGAAAGAATATAACACAACCCAACATTATCCCACTTGTTGTTTTCTTTCCACAGGGGGCCACAAGAGAGCTTAGTCATTTATCCAGCCCTGCAACGCCCATTGTTTCTCTACACCAAGAGAACATCTCATAGCTCACAGATTTTGTCAATGCATCTGCAGTATTCTTCAAAGTGCCGACCTTTACCAGCAACACCTTTTTGTCTTCTATCATATCCCTCACAAAGTGATACTGAACATCAATGTGTTTTGTCTTTGAATGATATGCAGGTTTCTTTTCCAAGAAAATTTCACCTTGGCTGTCACAGTCTATCCTTATAGCTCCCTGTACTAACCCCATACTTGAACACAATCTCTGCTACCAAATTACTTCCTTGCTTGCATGAGTGGCTGCCATGTATTCTGCCTCTGTAGTTGATAGTGCCACTATAAATTGTTTCTTACTCACCCAACTGACTGCACCTCGAAATAGGTTAAACACATACCCACTTGTAGATCTTTTCTGATCCAGATATCCAACCCAGTCTGCATCAACAAAGCCATGAATATCCAACACTCTGTCTAATCCTGGTCTTCCTTGGTAGCACAAACCATAATCACTAGTGCCACGCAAATACCTGAAAACCCGCTTCACTATTGTCCAGTGCTCCTTCCATGGTTTTGACATAAACCTACTCAATACTTCCACTGCATGTGCAATGTTTGGTCTAGTACAGACCATTGCATACATCAGGCTACTGACTGCACTTGCATATGGAACACGGGACATGTCCTCTTCCTCTTCTTGTGTCTTGGGACACTGTTCAATAGATAACCTCACACCTACAGGAATAAGAACCTTCACCGGTTTAATATCCTGCATATTAAACCTTTGCAGTATTGTCTTGACATACTTGCTCTGGTTTAACCAGAGCCTTCTCTTTTCTTGGTCTCTTTAATTTCCATGCCCAAAATATAGTTTGTAGAACCAAAATCTTTCATGTCGAATTTGGAGGACAATTAGGTCTTCAAATCCTGGATAATTTCTTTGTCATTTCCAACCAGCAACATATCATCCACATATAAGACTAGATAAATAACACGGTCACCAATTAATTTAAAATACACACAGTGATCTGCTTTGCTTTTGGTGAAGCCAAGTCCCCGTATAAATGTATCAAATTTCTGATACCACATACTTGGTGACTATTTTAACCCATACAGAGACTTCTTTAACTTGCATACTAGTTCTTTCTTACCCTTCACCGCAAAGCCTTCAGGTTGCTTCATGTAGATTTCCTCTTCCAGATCCCCATGAAGAAATGATGTCTTCACATCCATCTATTCTACCTCAAAATCCAAAGCAGTAGCAACTGATAAAAGTAATCTAATAGAAGTTACCTTGGCAACAGGAGAAAAAATATCACCAAAATCAATTCCCAACACCTGGGAATAACCTTTTGCTACCAACTGAGCTTTGTATTTCTCCACCTTTCCTTCTGCATTTGTCTTCTTCTTGAACACCCATTTGCTGCCAATGGGTTTCCTTCTAGCCAACAACTCCACCAGATCCCAAGCCTCATTTTTGTGCAAAGATGCCATTTCATCAACCATGGCCTCTTTCCAGAGTTTGCCATCCTCTGAATCTACTGCTTCCTTCACAGTTCTGGGATCATCGTGTTGGCCAGATAAATCATTGTTGCAGACAAGACCGATCTCCCTAGTATCAAAAGATAATCTAGCAACAAACAGACAAAGAAATCTATCTTTCTCTAGACATATGCAATTTACAAATAAAAACTATAGAGGTGTTACGATCCTACCTTAGATCCAAAGCTTGTTCGTTGTAGTCATCCCTCTATCGTCCGAAAGAGTTATCCTTTAAAGACCTACAAACATAAACAAGCAAACATAAAATAGCACCTGCATAGAAAATATAGTAAATCATGTCTATTATGGTGATCAACGAATCCATAATATAAACCATTAATAAACAGCTTATTGAGAAAAGCAAACTTATTTATATTAACTTTGAAGTAGAAGAACCTTACAATCTTTTCAGCCTTGATGTTGAACAAGCTCTTCCTGGGGGCTGAAACAGGAATTTCCTTTACTTTGACAAGCCTTTCACTCCTCCAAATGAGATCTTAGAGGTATGTAAGCTCTCCTCATAAAAGCTCAACTAAGAAGACTAAGTTCCAACAACATTTCACCTCAAAAATATTCAGCTTTCAACCTCCCCAATAACCAGCCCAATGCTTCATTTTATAGTGCAAAGGGAGGAGGTTACAAGTCCACCTATGAAGGGATAGAGTCCTTCTTCAAAGGGATAATCTCCTCACATCAAGGGGTTAGCTCCTTAAGGTATGGGATGCATGAACCTTAAGAGAGCGAACTTGCCACCTCAAGATTCCTTCCAGAAGCTTCTAGAAATGACTGAGAGTGAGTTTTTAGAATAAACTTGTGCCTTTTTAACTTTTACAGGGGTCCGCACCCATAACATAGAGACAGAGCGGTCAGGTATGCATGGGACATGACCATTAGGTGCGGGACCGCAGGTAAGACTAAGAGAAAGTGCGGAACCAGAGTTTTAGAGACTTTGAGGGATTTCTCTTACTTTCAAGGCTTGATATGAAGATTTGAGGCTTTAGACTTGCAAAGGAGGAAAGTATGAGTGATAATAGACTCACACAGATTGCAGAATGTCAAGGTGACAATTTTTAGTGCAACAGATTGCCCCCTAAAGTACGAAGTCTGTAATAGATGAAGATAGAGTTGGTCATCTATGAAGAGTGAAGTACTTTATCATTTCAAGGATCATCCTGTGGACACCCCAGTTGGAACCCGTAAAAAACATTCAATGAAAAATATATATATGTGAACATATCATCGCCGAGGTAGGCATTCCCATACTCAGATCAAAACTGACTAAACTATTCTGATACATGAATGATTTTGTAATACATCGAGAGTATAGACATGTGTAGACACAGTATGGGCGCATCCATCTGTTTATGAATAGTCCACTGCATAATGAATAACAAAATCCCTTGCAGCCTGGATGGTAGAAACTAGATCCAGGGTCTTGATTTCTGCTTCCCGAACTAGTATGATTCTATCCAGTCCATGATGTGAATTGTTAACAAGTGCGAGAGAAACTACCAGTAATGTCAATGGCTCTCAAAGTACCCAGTACAATCCATGAAATGCGAATAAATGAGCTGAAGTCGAACATGTCACGGAATCATTCGATCGAAGGTCAATGATGCAACCTATCATCAAAGGCGAGAAAACTGCCATTAGGGCATGCAACTTTCAAGGTACTGACGATTTCTAGATCAACTTCCTAGATAATGAGATGAAGTCGATAGAAAGTGATCTGTCGTAGCAAGCCTACAACATGAAATCATAGATCAAGTTTTGAAGAAATATATATTGCAAGGACTAACTCAGGGATGGTCAAAATGGATGACATATATTTTTCAAATGAATGGTTTGTTTGAACTGACCTCTTGAACACATAACGACACTGCGGATGGCTTGGTGACAATTGACCCAAAGCTAATACCCAAAAACTGGCTAAATATTTTCAATATGGTTTGATTAACTGTTAGGCAAAGGATTTCCCAACCTAGGTGAAAAAGAGTGTCGTGTTCAAGAGTGGTTAACGACTTTTCTATAAAACAAAGTGTAACAAACAGGTTTGTTTTTCTCTCTTTTCCCCCACCATTTCTGGCAAGTACCTCTTTATTTTTGACAAGCTTGAGGAGGATAACATTTTCTTGTTTATAAGCTCATCCTTTGGATGAGTCCAACTTAATTTAAAATTCAAACCCTAAGAAGGAGTGGTTCGTTCTTGTTTAAAATTGAATAGGTCCTTTACTGTTAAATTTTAACAAGTCCAGTATAGGAAAAACTCGATGTTTTTCAATTTTAGGGAGTTAGAAGAAAAACTTAAGAAAACTCCATGGGGCTACTTTTTCGTAAAATAATCCCTCAAGTCTAAAAAAGGATAAATAATACAGGATGGATGCCATTTCCAATACTTTAACGAGCTGGAAAGGAAAATCACTCGACAATATTTTCATATTTAATGAGTCTGAAAAGGGTTTAAAGAGGACTCTAGTCTCATCATAGTGACAAGTCCAATGTCGCCAGGGTTTAATGAGTCTGACATAGGTAAAAATTAGAGTCTTTTTCATATTTAGAGAGTTTGAAAAAGACACGGAAAAGAAAACTCCAGAGGGGTCTTTTTTCGTAAATTTGTGTCCCTCGAGCCCGGAAAAGTATAAAATAATACTCGAGAGAACCTCTTGACCATTACAATCAAGGAGTACTTTTCATAATTAGTGGCCTCGATCCAAAAAAGTAGAAAAGTGATTGAAGACACGTCGTTTCGTAACCAGTATCAAACCTGAAATGACAAAAGTCCGACGATCTTTTCATGTTTATACAGTCAGAAAAGAGCTGAAAGTGGATCGCCTTTTTAATTTGTTTAACGAGTCAAAAAGGGAAAAACTCGGCAATCTTTTCATATTTTACGAGTCATAAAAGAGCTTAAAGAAGACTCATCCTAGAGGAATGAGTGGTATAAAGGGTAGCAACTAGTTTCGGCAATGGTGGAACTGCTCAAAACATGTAATGGTTAGGAGGCTAGCTAATAAAACCACTCATCGCTGCGGTCCCTCAGGAAAGGAAAAGTAACCAAGTGAAAGCACACGATCAGTCAAAGAGATGGTGGCGATGGAATGAAAACAATGAAGGCTCATCTAACAGAATTTAGCGGATAAAAATGACAATCACGAGATGTAAATCGGGTATGGGTTCATTTTACACAAGCTTGAACCACAGAGAACTCTGCATGGATTCGGTTTCATGTTTACACAAGCTTGAACCACAGAGAACTCTGCTTGGATTCAGTTTCTTGTTTACACAAGCTTGAAATGAAAAACTATGCTTGTTATAAGTTTGCATGCCCCCAGCATAATGACGCAAATCGAGGTACATGCCCCCCAAGCTTTATTGCATTCAACAAGGTGAATGGAATGAAGGTTCAATTTCGAGGGAGTTGTTTAATTTTTTAATGAGGTTGACACAGTAAAAGAACTATCCTCATAACCCTTGTTTCATTTTTTAACGAGGTTGACACAGGAACAAACTATCCTCGGGGATCCTTGTTTCATTTTTTAACAAGCTTGACACAAGACAAGGAACAATGCTCAAGACTCCTTATTTCATTTTTTAACGAGCTTGACACAAGACAAGGAACTATGCTCCACACATCCGATTTCAATTTTTAACGAGATTGAGACAGGAACAAACTATCCTCGAGACATCTGGTTTCATTTTTTAACGAGGTTGACATGGGAAAAAACTATACTTGAGACATCCGGTTTCATTTTTTAACGAGGTTGACACGGGAACAAACTATCCTCGAGATTGGTCAAGAATTAGAAAATGATTGTAAAGCCTGATATGCAATTTCAAAGGGACTCATAGGCATCGTGCCATCAAATGAATCCACCTCAGAATCAGAAGGTATGATCCAAGGATCATCAAAAGAAATAGTGTTCAATGAAATCATATGAATAGTTGTAATAGAAGGCAATACGTTAGGAGGAGGGAAGGAAAAAGTTCCCAGTAAACTAGAATATTTAATCAAACCTACACCAACATCCTTATAAGGGATAGTCATTTTACTGATGTGCTGAACACTATCTATAGAGCCAGGGTTGGATGAGAAATAAGTCAGCTGGTCTATTGTAACGATCTTTCCATTATGAGGAAACTTGATAAGCTGAAAGTCTGATGAAACAATAGAATTCATAGCATAAGAGCAACTACGACCCAGGAGAAGGTTGTAATATAGAGGGGCATCAACCACTTCCACATCTAGATTTAAAATTTTTCCTTCGACCCCTATAGTGTTGTGGGGAAAAATTCCTATGCAGGACGATCCTATCCACCTAAGGTGTGACAGTGCCTTAGCAACAAACAGAGACAACTTCTAGTATTCTTCCTTTATGAATTAAGAATGAAGAGAGATGGATGGACTAACCGGTGTCTTCCGTTTGTCCCTCGATTCGATTTCTCTTCTCTTGGAGAGTTCCCAGCTACTTGCCTTCTCGCTCGCCCAGCTTCAAGAGGTTTCTGCAAGATCACAAGAAGAGAACACTACACAAGACATGGATTCATATTCATAACTAGTTCAGGATTAGAAGTAAACTAAACATACTAATGCAATCATACATCAAAAATACATCAGTATATAGGAGAAACCAAGATAGCTTTATTGATGAATAACAAGGTTCAGGAAGAGATACAACCCAGAGGGCTCTAATCCAGCATCTCCTTCCCAGCAAATGGAATTCCTATCTTCACCCCCTTCAAAGCATTAAGCACCCAATGATTCCAATCTCAAACCAACAGCAATTCTTTGCAATAACAAAATTCCAGCCTGTAGATCTCATGGAGGAGAGATCCATATATAGATGTTTGGAGAGAGGATGAGTCAGCTTGAGATCTGACTAGTGTCCTCTCCCTCTGTCAGTTCTTGATTCCACTTGGAGGTTCTTGCTTCCACTTGGAGATTTGGAACCTCTTACTCATCACCAGTCGAATTCCTTGAGGCAAGTGTCATTGAGGAAGATTTTGGAAGCTTCCTGGGATTTGACACCTCGTGGAATGAACTTGCCACATGTCAACTCTCGCTCAGCGCAGGTAGCCAGTGTTGCCTTTGACATTCAGCGCAGGTAGCCAGTGTTGGCTTTGACATTCAACGCAAACAGCTAGTGGAGCCACTGAATTGATCCTGAATTGACTTATTTTTGAGCAGTTTCTGGTGGAGAACTTCTGTGAATTGCTGTGATTTGTTAGCCTTGTTCCTCTAGGGGTAGGAACAGCATGTTTAGGGACTTTGGATCCCTTAGATTATGGACATTTCATGCTCAATGCTGTAAGGCACAAAAATGTCTATAACAGTTGCCCCCTAAAGTATGAGGCCGTTTATCGGGTGAAATGCTTTATCAGGGGGATTCGAAGTTCATCCAATGCTTGGAGGAGACCTGTAATAAGATACAATACAATACATTATTTTTCATACTGTTTTCATGATCTAGCTGAGGCGGGCATTCCCATGCTCAACTTTATAAATTCATTTTTCTGTACATAGAACAGACAATCGTCTGATGGTAGACTGATAATTTTGATGAAATTATCATCCTTTGAGTAGGATGATTATCTGCTGCAATGATGTACATGTCAATGTCTTTATCTTTCCTGAATATATATCGCAGCCCGGATGGATGAAACTAGATCCGGGGTCTTCAAACTCGTTCGATCTTCACTCTAAGTACAAGTCGATCCATGTGAGAAATGTTCTGAAGTCAAACATGGAAAGACATCGCTTGATTACCGGTCAATGATGTAAACCGTTAACAAGCGCGAGAGGAATCACCGATAATGATAATGACCCTCAAGGTACTGCAGTACAATTCACGTGGTGTGAATAAAGGACTTGGCGTCGAACACCACGCAAAATCTTTCGGTCGAAGGTCATTGATGTATACCTGTCGCCGGAAGTGAGAAACTTGCCATTGAGGCATGCAAGCTTCAAAGTACTGAAGGGGTTGTTCCTAGATCAACTTCTTGGATAATGAGCTGATGTTGACAAGAAGCGATCCGTCAAAGGAGGGCCTTAATGAATCCCACATCAGTGACACAGAACGGAGCTAATGATTTTAATGGAGGTGAAAACGATCTGTGACATATGATTCAAGGTGGCGGTCATGAAAGGATGAAGGATAATGTATGGCAGTGGATGGGACACGGTTGACTTTTCTGAACGACTTCTCTTGAACATATGGCAACACTGATGCGATGGATTGGTATCATTACCCCAAATATGGATGGTATGGCGAGACCATGGATGTGACCGGTGAATGAAACAACCCAACCCGATTGTGGTACGGAGGAAAAGTGTCATGTTCAAGAGCGACTTGCTACCATCAAAGTTTTCTTGAGTTTCTCCCAATTTTTCCCCAGTCATTGCTGACCAGTACCTTTATTTTTGTCAAGCTTGAGGAGGATAACATATGCTTGTTCTATAACCTGCCCTTCGGGCAAGCCCATCGCTATGTTTTAACGAGCCTAGCGATAATGAAACTCGTTCTCGTCTAAAGACAAGTTTGTCGCTATTTAATGATTTTAATGAGTCTAACGACAAGGATAACTCGGTCCTTTTCATTTTTAGAGAGTCTGAAAAGGTACATAAAGTTAACTCCAAAAGTCCTTTTTCGTCATCTAATCCCTTAGGTCCGAAAAAGTATAAAACAATACATAAGGGATGAGTTTTCGATAGTTTTAACGAGCCGAATAAAACAAGCGCTCGATCTTTTTGTGCAATAATCCCTCAGGTCCAAAAATATTAAAATCTAGAGGAGGGATAGCACTTCCTGTCCCTTTAACGAGTTGGAAGGCCAAGGACTCGGCAATCTTTTCATATTTTACGAGTCAGATGAAAAGAGCTTAAAGAAGACTCGTCTTTTGAGGAATGAGTGATGAAACAGGTTAGCAGCTGATTCCAGGTACAGGTTGGAATTTTCCAATCACGGCAGTGTCACAAGGATGGCTAGTGAAATCACTCTTCGCAGCTGTTCCTCAAAATGGGTAAACAAACATATGGAGGTGAATGATCGGCCAATGGAAAAGTGGAGGTGACGGTGCAAACACGACCAAGGCTTTAATGGCTGATGATATTACATTCACTGTGGTTATTTATCGGGAAGTTCATTTTTTAACGAGCTTAAACGCAGATTGAAACACTTGCTCGATTTTATGTTTATTTTTTAACGAGCGTGAACTATACGATAAAACTGCTCGGATCTTGCATTTATTTTTTAACGAGCATGAACTGTGTGCTAAAACTGCTCGATCTTATACTTGCATGCCCCCAGCATCATAACGCAAATCGAGGTCCATGCCCCCCAAGCTTCATTGCATTCAACTCGGTGGTTGGTCACTATTTAAGCATAGTAATGCTTGAGGTACAACCCATTACGGGGTTGCGCCAGTGGAATTCCGTCATAATCCATTAACTCGTAGGCTCCTTTTGCTAACACTCGTTTAACAATATAGGGGCCCATCCATTTACCTGCTCCCAATTTATCGGATTCTTGGTCATAAAGCAAAACCAAGTCACATTCTGAGAAGACACGGGGTTTGACATTTTTGTCGAACTGCGCCTTGACTTGTTTCTTATGGGCTTCGTTAGCCAAAGCGGCATCACGACGGGTTTCATCCAATTGGATTAATTCCAAGAAACGGGCCTCTTCTTCCGAAGTTCCGGGGAGGAGATCAATTGCGAGTTTAAGCGACGAGATTTCACACTGGATTGGCAAGACTGCTTCCAGGCCATACACCAGTTGGAAAGGTGTGAACCCAGTCGCATTCCTTACCGATGTTCGGTAAGCCCACAAGGCTGAGTACAGGATTAGGTGCCACCTTCTTTTGTGAACTCCGATCATCCTTTGCAACATGCGCTTCAGGACTTTGTTGATCGCTTCAACTTGTCCGTTGGCTTGTGGATAATACGGGGTAGAGCTGTCGTGGGATAGCCCTAGTTTGGTAGCTAATTCAACCATCATGTGATTGCGAAAATGCGATCCATGATCTGTAACTATAGCCTGTGGTACGCCGAACCTGGCGACTACATGATTGAAAAAGAAAAGGGCAGCTGTTTCACCAGTGTTATCTAATGTAGGCATCGCCTCTGCCCATTTGGTAAAATAGTCAACGGCGACTATAATATACCCATGCCCCCCGGTCGAGGTGGGGTTACATGTCATGAAATCGATGCCCCATTTGGTGAAAGGCCCAACAACAACTATTGGCTGTAAAGGCGCGGGTGGTCTTCTGGTTTTGCTATCGAAAATTTGACAAGCATGGCAACTTCTTACTGCGGTTATGCAATCTTTGAACATGGTTGGCCAGAAGTATCTTGCTCGTAAGATTTTCTATGCTGTAGCATATCCAGATTGATGCCCCCCACACGCGCCTGAATGACACTCATTCAGGGCTTTTTCGGCCTCCTCATGGGTGAGGCACCTTCTCAGAACTGTATCGATACCACGACGGTAAAGTGTATCACCGACGATCATGTAGTCTTTTGCTTGGTATCGTATACATTTCTGTTCTGAGTGAGAGGTGTCAGGCCTGAATTTTTGGGTTTGGAGATATATTATTATATCTCCATACCACTCATTGCTTGCGGATATCAGAAACAAACTTTTGTCCACGATTGATTCTTCGGATGTTTCATCATTGGACGACGATGGGAGATCGCACAATAATTATGCGAAAACTAAAGCTTTCTTTGATTTGGATTTTGCAAATTCCAGATCAAACTCTTGAAGGATCGCTATCCATTTTGAATACTTGCCCCCCAGCAACTGTCGCGACAATATATAAGTCATGGGGTTGCAATCTGATATAATGGTAGTTTTCCGAAAGAGGACATAATGTCGAAATATTTGTATCGCTTGAACAGCAGCGAGTGCTTGCTTTTCAACGTAAGAATATTTGCTTTCTGTATCATTCAAGTTTTTACTTAAATAATATATAGGATGTTTAATTCCATCGACTTCTTGAACTAAAACCATCGCAATGGTCGTATCTGCTGCAGCCAGATACAGGTTAAAATCTCTTTGATAGTCCAGGGCGTACATTAATGATGCTTTTACTAGAGAATCTTTCAGAGCATCAAAGGAAGCTTGCGCCACCTGATCCCAGACAAAAGGTACATCCTTTTTCAAAAGACGAGTATAACCTTTAGCAAGTTCTGCGTAATTTGGAATGAACCTCCTCAGAAAGTTTGCTTTCCCTTGGAGTTTCTGAATCTGAAGCAAATTTGAAGGTGGAGGCAAATTAATGATTGCTTGAACCTTGCAAGGGTCGAGACGAATCCCATCCTTAGAGACTATAAAGCCAAGCAAACGACCCGAACCGATGCAAAATACACATTTGTGCGGATTGAGTCTTATCTTGTAGTGTCGGTAACGTAGAAATATCGCTCTTAAATGCTGCGGATGATCAGTCCGCTTTCGTGAATGAGCCGGAAGGTCGTCGAGGTATGGTTGAACGATGTTCTAGATGTCATGGAAGGCATAATTCATTGCCCTCTGAAACATCTCCCTTGCGTTCTTTAAACCAAAGGGTAACTTTCGATAAGCGAATGTGCCCCACAGACAAATGAATGCAGTCTTTGACTGGTCCTGTGGGCAAATATTTATTTGATTATACCCGGAAAATCCATCCATGAATGAAAAGATTTCACATCCGGCGCATTCATCAATTATCTGGTCGATGAAGGGTGTAGGGTAGTTGTCCTTCGGACAAGCTTGGTTTACATCCCTATAATCGACACACACTCTAATTGTCCCTTGTTTCTTCATAACAGGGACAATATTCGATACCCAATCGGTTAGAGGAACCGGGTAGATGAAACCAGCATGGAGGAGCTTTTAAACTTCTGCTTCAATGGCAGCGGCTTTCTTGGGGTGCACCTGCCGAAGCCATTGTCTTACTGGTTTGACATCAGGATACATCTTAACGATACTCGAGTCAATGCCTGGCATTTCATCATATGACCAAGCAAATACATCTCTGAACTCGCGAAAAAGAGTGTTATATACTTCCAGTTCTGAAGGAGAACAACCTTTGCCGACATAAATATTCTCTACAACATTTGTTTTAGTCGAGATATTTATGGCTATAGTCTCTTCAATATTGGATAAGTTTCGCTCGAAATCCACCGTATTTACAGTGTTTGATAGGAATTCAAAAACTGAAGGGTGGTATAGGTCATGTTGAGTATCTTCTTCATATTCTGGAAGAAGGGAACGATGGTGGCAATCATTCCATGGTGCCCCTTCAATCAACATTGATTGTAGGATTCCTTCGTCAGTCCCATGTACTTTCGACCAAGGATCTAATGGGGTGCCATATTCTCTAGACCTATCTACCCAAACGCTTGATGAGCATTGATTTGGGTTCGCCTCCCATGCCCGAAACATTGATTGCTACAATATTTCTATAGGGCTTGGGGGCAAAACCATTGCATGATCCATGTCGATATCGTCTTCGGAGATCTTCGTGGAAGATATCATGTTGCAGGCTCCTACCAATGCTACTTCTCCTATATAGATTGGAGGTGGAAGTGCGAAAGTTCCCATTAATGTGGGGTCTTTCAGTAGGCCTACTCCGATGTCTTGAAGCGAATGGTTGCTTCCATGGATCATGGGAATGCTTCCCGTAACTTGTGAACCATTACGGAGGAAGTCTTGTTGGTCGACGATCGTAATCCCTCCTTGAAAAGGGAATGCGATCTTCCTAAAATAAGTCGACACTACAGCTGCCATGGCATATATTCAGGGTCTTCCCAGTAGGATGTTGTAATCAAGATTCCCATCGATGACTTCAACATCTATTTCTACTGTTTTTCCCCCCAGTTCAACTTTCAAGTTATTAAGGATACCGCACGGGGTATAGGTCCTTCCGTCGAATGCTTTCAATGTCGTCGAAGATCGCGACAAGGTCGGAGATCCTAAGGTTTTCCAGCAACTCATCGACATAATACATGTAGATGCCCCCTCATCAATAATTGTTCTGTGAACAGTTTTGTTGAGGGCTTTCACTTGAATAAGGAAAGCTAGTTGAGCTGGTAACTGAGGATCGTATCCTTTGTGGTCGAAGGATACAAGATTGGAATCCTTAGGATCAACCCCACCAATAGCCGATAACAAAGCCTGCCTTTGGGATGGACAATTTTGTAGTACTTCAAGAGTCGACATAGCGGATGGCGATTGGGCCAAATCTTCCACTATGTTATAATGCTGCGCCGCTCTGGCGCGAGGATTAAATGTCGACTTGTGTACTACTCCCTTTGGCGGTTTTATTGTTAATTCAGGAATGATGGGCGGTACAACTTCTGTCGAAGTTGTTGTCGAACTGCTTGGTTGATCTTTATCCTTGCCGTTCGACAGGTGCGGATTCCCGTAATCTTTGTTCCTTGTCGAAATCAAAGCATCATTTTGCTGTTTTGAAACCGAAAACATAAGCACTTGCGACAGGGAAGCATTTCCACTATCAACCAGATTTTGACCTGGATTGGGAAACAGATCAGTTAACACAGCTGAGGTTTGCGAACTTTTGAAGAACCTTTTAAGCTCAGCTTTGTATGGACAATCCCTTGTCCAGTGATTCTCATCACATATCTGACACCCTATTGTAGGGGGTTTCCTATTTCCAGGAGGGTTTGAAGAAGTTTTTCCGGGAGATGACTCACCCTGTTTCTTCTTTTTCCCTTTGTTTTGCTTCTTCTTGCTCCCTGGTTGTTTGGTTTCTTCGCCCTTATCCGCTGATACGGCATTTACTTCCGAAGCAAGAATCTATTCTTTTGCATTTTGATCTGAATTCTTACGGGCTTTCTTAGACGAAGCCTTTGTCGATTTCGCGTTTTCCGTGCCAATCACACCATCGCCGACATGAGAGTCACTATTTGATTTAGGAGGAGGAGGAATTGAGAATTCCGGTCTAGGGGCGTCAGGTATTTTGTCGTAGAGTGTGCCAGACTGAGTATAGACTAAGTCTAGATATTGTGCACGAGCAATAACTTGCTCCTCCGTTACGACTCCCCCCTTGGCCACATCTTCTATTATAGCAGGAAGTAACGACTTTATAAACCATTCAGCTAACAGCTGATCGGGAACGTACGTTTTCACCATCCTACGACGACGACGCCACTCATGTATATGATCGGATATATGAGTGGCCGTTGTCTGCTTGAAGTTGGTTAAGATTTCTGTTCCCGTTTCATACCTTATCGGTAATTGAAAATGGGTTAAGAAAGTCGTGGCTAGGGAGCTGAAATTGTCGAATGAGGCTCTAGGTAATTCAATATACCATTTAGCCGCTGGACCCGTTAACGTCCTCTGAAAGAGGCGAAGCCTTATCGAATCATCATTTAAGGTGTTTGATGAACACCATAGATGAAAGGTCATCACGTGATTCGATGGATCTTCACCCGGATTTCCATTAAATTTAGGAATGTCCGAAGGAAGTTTGTGAGGAATCGCTGGCCACCAAGGGGCGTAAGCAATTGGATCGTTTGTTAACCGGTGTAAATCGGGTAACTCTAAAGTTGCCACGAATGGTAACTGTTGATTCAGGTTAGGTGAAGCATACCCAGGGTACGATGGAATTGCCTGAGCAGTTGGCCTTTGCATACCAGCATAATGTAATTGATGTTGGTACAACTGATACGGTTGGTGGACTTGACCACTGTAAAGCGGTTGGTTTTGACCGTTTTGAATGTACGGTTGTCCACTGTTCGCAAAGATCTGTTGCTCAGAACCTTGGTACACTTGCTGGAATTGTGGTTGTTGGTATTGCACCAGCCACGGTTGTGAAGCCATGTTCTGTTGTGCTATACTAACCGTTGGACCAAGGTGTGGGGTAATTGTACCCGTTTGGACCTGTGTCGCCCCACCAGTTGGCGATTGTGGTTGTGTCACAGGGTCAAGGGGCTGTTGCATTACAACCTGAGAAATCTGAGGCTGACATACAACAGGCATCGCTTGAACTTGTGACACTGTTACAATAGCTGGTGTGGTCGGGATGTTCGACATAGGTACACATTGTTGCATAGAATACACAACCCTTGGTTGTTGAGGTAGCATAGGTACCCAACCACTTGATGTAATTCCAGTATAACCTGAATACTGTTGTGAACTCCTGTATGGATACCCTCCCGGAGGGGGTAATGAAAAGGCATACTGCCCCCCATACGGTAGCAATCCGAAACTCAAGGGGATCATTTGTCCTTGGGGACTGGATTGCCCAAATTGACCTCCAAATGGATCAATCTGGCGAGTTTCAACATAAGAGTTGCCGGATATTATTCCGGAGGAACAAACTGGAACGGACCACACTGTCGAAATAGTCCCTGGGTGGACTCCTTCTAGCGATTGAGAGCTAGTCGGGACAGATGGTATGCCGGCAAACATTGTCGGAGTGACGGCAGGGGGTTCTGCTGTCGCCGTGTCGTTCGACACAGTCCTAGATGTTGACGGTTGTTCAGACATTTTGAGTCTATCCAAGAGATTACCTAGCGATTCTACAGGAACTTCCACTTGTGGTAGACTAACTTCTGATGAAGGAAATAGAGTGACCCCGACTCCAAAATGTGTTGGAGTACTTGCTTGCGGATCTTCTACAATTTCCTCTATTGCAATCAAACCAGGTGGAAGAGGAAGACCGTCAGGTCCGTAAAATATTTCTGGTGCCGAAGAAGGGGTTGAATCGACAACGACAGTTGTTTGAGGAGCAAGACTCTCTGAACCGGTCACAGATGGAACTGGTTCAGTAACACAAGTATTTTCTCTCAGACTAGGATCAGTGTTACTGTCCCTCTGTGGCTGTTGAACTTCTTCTATAGAGCCAGGGTTTCCAGAAATGTTTGGAGTAACTGGAATCTCAGATGTTGTTGGAACACTTGTTCTAACTTTGATAGGAGATTTCGAACCGGTTAAACGAGTTCGCTTTGTCCGTACTGTTTTTGATTCCAGAGACAAAGACGGTTGACTCGTAAGCCTCCGCGAATGACGGGATTTCAATTGACTTTCTTCCACGATTGCGGATTACTCTATCAACCAAAATACAAAAGGGGAAAAATGTGTTTCCGAATTAAATGAATTTTTTAGACGCTTTTAGACACAACTTGCTTTTTCACTTTTAAAGAGTCGAGAAAAAGCTAAAGATGACTCTAGTCTCCTTCGATGTTTTAACGAGCCCGAAGTGACAAATGCTCGGATGGAATTTTTCTGTTATAGAGTCTGAAAAAGGCCAAAAGGAACTGCTCTGGAGTTCTAGGCATAGGGTGTGCCAAACTTTTCGCAAAACCGCAGAATACTTTTTAGGGTACGGGCGGTCGATCTTTCTGAATGCTGTGTTCAGTGCATTGCGATCAGTAGTGCGGCCGACACAGCTTCCTAAGGATAAAGGTTTTATGCCTATAGGGGTCTCCCAATATATACGCGACGGTACGTGGGAGCACAATCCGTACTGGCGCTATCATCCCTCAGGAGGAATCACCCACCATCCACGAGATCGACAGTCACTAGGCTTTATGACGCCGGAACACGTCTCTAGCCTAGACCTCTATGTTGTGCGTTATGTTGCAAAGCGTTGTTAAGTTCATTCAATTTATTTTAGGTTGATCTTTTTAGAAGTTTGCCTTTTGAGGTTCACCACGAGATGTATGATACAATTCCTAAATGCAGTCTAAAGATGATAAGCAAGCTTTATATCTTTTCAACTTTGAAAATCCTAGCTACTAAGGGAAAAGAAAGACACCATCTTTTCTCAAAGAGAAATCAGCACACTCTAATGCACTTTTCCTAAATCAAACATGCAAACTATCAAAATGCAAATGCACAATGCAGGTGTTTGTTTTCCGCTTTCTTAGTATTGATGCCTACAAAAGAAAGCTTTTTGTACAACTTTGAATTTGCTTTTAAATGATAAATACAAACAAGTTTACTTTTCCGAAATCAGAGAGGGTAGAAGAGATTACAACACTTAACGATTTTCGAAATGAATACTTGTTTCGACACTTAAAAGAGACAAACTCAAACCAAATGCAAAGGTAAATGTATAATCAACTACAAACAGCCAATGAACTCTCTTCTAAGATCACAATCAACAGATCTGAATCAAGGGCTACAGGATGATTATTTCACTCATGCAAAGGAAAACTGCAAATGATGCCACAAACACATAAAAACACTCACAGTCTTTTTGTACAAAAGGAGGCGGAATTTAAGCAGAGAAAAGGAGTTATCAGACTGGTACCTATGCTGGTTACAGGCTGCAAAAATCAGAGATCAAAACAAGGCAAAACAGAGCAGAGAACCCCAGCTGCACAAGGCCAAACTGGTTCAGCGCAACCTCAACACAGGGGTTTTGACATTTAGCGCAGGTAGCCTTCACGGGACCTGCGTTGAAATGCAGAACCTCTTCACAGCTGTCGCGCTGAAGGAGAAACTCTCGTTTCTCACTGGGTTCTGGGTCACAGATTGCTATTTAATCTACTGTTTCAGGCCAAATAAAAGCAACAAGCAAGGTACAATCAAAGGGATGCTTTGAGGGAGTACTAAGATCTATCACAAAGGATCATCAAATCATTTGTGAGTCCATTGTTCAGATCATAGACAAGTCCAGTGATTGGATCAAAGCAACAACTGTCTACTTTGCATCTGGGAATAGCAGACGCAGTTCGATTGTTGCTGTCAAGTCTATGAAACAAACAATGATAGAAACACAAATAAAATGACTAAACAGATCTCCCCAGTGGAGTCGCCAATTTGTTGTGGGGAAAAATGCCTATGCAGGACGATCCTATCCACCTAAGGTGTGACAGTGCCTTAGCAACAAATAGAGACAGCTATTCTAGTATTCTTCCTTTATGAATTAAGAATGAAGAGAGATGGATGGACTAACCGGTGTCTTCCGTTTGTCCCTCGATCCGATTTCTCTTCTTTTGGAGAGTTCCCAGCTACTTGCCTTCTCGCTCGCCCAGCTTCAAGAGGTTTCTGCAAGATCACAAGAAGAGAACACTACACAAGACATGGATTCATATTCATAACTAGTTCAGGATTAGAAGTAAACTAAACATACTAATGCAATCATACATCAAAAATACATCAGTATATAGGAGAAACCAAGATAGCTTTATTGATGAATAACAAGGTTCAGGAAGAGATACAACCAAGAGGGCTCCAATCTAGCATCTCGTTCCCAACAAATGGAATTCCTATCTTCACCCCCTTCAAAGCATTAAGCACCCAATGATTCCAATCTCAAACCAACAACAATTCTTTGCAATAAAAAAATTCCAGCCTGTAGATCTCATGGAGGAGAGATCCATATATAGATGTTTGGAGAGAGGATGAGTCAGCTTGAGATCTGACTAGTGTCCTCTCCCTCTGTCAGTTCTTGATTCCACTTGGAGGTTCTTGCTTCCACTTGGAGATTTGGAACCTCTTACTCATCACCAGTCGAATTCCTTGAGGCAAGTGTCATTGAGGAAGATTTTGGAAGCTTCCTGGGATTTGACACCTCGTGGAATGAACTTGCCACATGTCAACTCTCGCTCAGCGCAGGTAGCCAGTGTTTCCTTTGACATTCAGCGCAGGTAGCCAGTGTTGGCTTTGACATTCAGCGCAAACAGCTAGTGGAGCCACTGAATTGATCCTGAATTGACTTGTTTTTGAGCAGTTTCTGGTGGAGAACTTCTGTGAATTGCTGTGAATTTTTAGCCTTGTTCCTCTAGGGGTAGGAACAACATGTTTAGGGACTTTGGATCCCTTAGATTATGGACATTTCATGCTCAATGCTGTAAGGCACAAAAATGTCTATAAAATATAGGTAAATCCTGCAAAATACCAAAAGGATGGAACCCTCGGCCATCAAAATCCTTTAGAATTATCGGAGACTGATTGAGTGTGGGAGAACCAAGAGATCTCCAACACTGGATTGACATAATACATGTAGAAGCCCCTTCATCAATCACAGTCTGAAAGCAAGGCCTGTTTTTGACTAACACTGGAATCTGGAAAGCCATTTGATGAGGAAGGCAGGGTGTACTATTCTCTAAATTGAAGATTATTAGGTTCGAATCCTGAATATCAACAACTCGTATAGCATACAATAGTAATTTACGTTGTGCTAGGCATGATTGCAACACTTCCAAAGCCGACATTGCTGAAGGGGCAATGGCTAAGTCTTCAACAATGTTATAATTCTGAGCACCTCTCGCATGTGGATTGAAAACTAATTTCTGAAATATACCTTTAGCATGCGATTTGATTACTAAGTCAGGGTTGGGTTTCTCGATCTGTAATTAGAAGATTCTGCTTCTTTACCATCAACAGGATTTTTACTGCCATAATATTGCGATCGCGTCGCAGTCCTGACATGAGACATCATCATAATCGGTTCTTTTGAGGTATTCGAGGAAGAAGCGACCATTTTACTATCTTGAGTAGGAAAATGATCCTTCAAGACAACAGGCGTTTGAGAACCTTTAACGAATTTCAAAAAATCTGCTCGATATGGGCATTCTTTAGTAAAATGATCCTCATCGCAAATGAGAGAAGGATAGCGAGGTTTCCGTTTTTCGTTAGAAGATTCATTTATATCTGTTTTATCTTTTGAATTTTGATTGCTTTTGTTCTGCCCCTTCTCTTTACTACCAGATTTGGTCATAGATGAATCTACGACATGGACGTCGGTAGAAACTTCAGCGGAAGAATCTCCTTTCGGGGAATCAGGTAAAGTTATTGTAGGAGAAGAATTATTAGAAGATTTCTTCTTGCTTTTAATACTAACTGAACCAATCATACCATCAGTAGCATGAGACCCTGAAGGAGCTGTAGTTTTTGGAAGATCAGGGATTTTTTCGTGTAAAGTACCTGACTGCATATAAATGAGGTCAAGGTACTAAGCCTGAGCAATGACTTGCTCTTCAGTGACAACTCCTGCCTTAGCTACATCTTCAGTGATTTTAGGTAACAATGATTTAACGAACCCTTCCGCTAGAATTTGATCCGGAATGAAAACTTTCACTAAACGCCTTCTATGTCGCCATTCATGAATATGATCAGAAATATATGTGGACGTGGATTGTTTTAGTGAAGTTAATAGTTCCGTGCCATTTTCGTATCTGACAGGCAACTGAAATGAGTTAAGAAAGAAGTGGCTAGCTGACTAAAATTATAAAAAGAGCCTCGTGGTAACTCAATGTACCAGTTGGCAGCAAGACTAATAAGAGTTCGTTGAAAAAGACACAATCGAATTGAATCATCAATGATTGAATTAGATGCACACCAGAGGTGATAATTCATGATGTGATTTGACGGATCCTCCCTTGACTTACCTTTGAATTTCGGGATATCACTGGGAAACTTATTAGGCATTGGCGGCCAATACGGAACATAGTAAATCAGATCATTTGTAAGGCGCGACAAATCAGGTAAATCCAAAATTGCAATAAATGGTAACTGACGGTTAGGGTCACTAAAACCTTGAGTAACAAAACCAACCCTAGGAGGAGGATATCCAGGATAACCTGGAATCGGATTTGCATTAGGAATGTTATAACCTCTTGGAAAACCAGGATTAACCGGACCAAACTGAGGTTGTTGAGGCTGTTGATAAGTATAGCCAGGATACAGTTGATTCTGATAAAATGGGTGATGTACAGTAGGACCAAATTGATACTGTCCCTGGTACGGTTGATAAATTAATTGTGGTTGACTTGTAGCAATCATACTTGGACCAGCTTGTCCTGTAGGCATCTGGACCAAAGTCTGAACTGTAGGTCCTGACTAGGGCACAAAGATGTGAGGAATTTGCACTAATGCAGGGATAGTAGAAACCAGAGCTACAGATACTCCAAAAAGAGGTGTGGTAGGTTGAACAGAAGTTACAACAGTAGTTTGAGGCAGAGTCTGAGGTGAGCTAGGCCCGGGCTATTGAACTGAACCGGGTGTAGAGGTTTGAACAGTAGGTTGGACAGGTTGCTGGGTTGGACCAGAAACCAAAGGTTGTCCAGGTTGACTTGATAACTACACATTAGGTTGTAAAGTTTGTTTAGTTTGAGACGGATCCCACACCATGTTCATTCTGGGACTCATAAAAGGTTGTGCATATGGAGGACCATAACCTGGTTGAACGTAGGGATGATAATTAGGAGGTAAATTTCATGTCCCTTGTAAAAATGATTGACCAGAAGGCGGTTGGAAACCTTGAGTTGGGTATTGACCTTGAGGTTGATAACCCTGAGGCACGTACTAAATCTGCGGTTGATAAGCCTCCTGAGGAACATATTGAGTTCGGGGTTGACCTTTGGGTATGTATTGTCCTGAAGGTTGAAAACCTTGAGGTAGCCCTCCAGGTGGAAACTGACTACCTTGCCCCCGAGATTCTGGGTTCATCCCCAGAGGAGTCACCAATTTGTTGGCCGGATAAATCGTTCTTGCGGACAAGACTAATCTCCCTAGTATCACAAGATAATCTAGCAACAAACAGACAAAGAAATCTATCTTTCTCTAGACATATGCAATTTACAAATAAAAACTATAGAGGTGTTACGATCCTACATTAGATCCAACGCTTGTTCGTTGTAGTCATCTCTCGATCGTCCGAAAGAGTTATCCTTTAAAGACCTACAAACACAAACATGAAAACATCAAATAGCACCTGCATAGAAAATATAGTAAATCATGTCTATTATGGTGATCAACGAATCCATAAAATAAACCATTAATAAACAACTTATTGAGAAAAACAAACTTATTTGTATTAACTTTGAAGTAGAAGAACCTTACAACCTTTTCAGCCTTGATGTTGAACAAGCTCTTCTTGGGGTCTGAAACAGGAATTTCCCTTACTTTGACAAGCCTTGCACTCCTCCAAATGATATCTTAGAGGTATGTAATCTCTCCTCATAAAAGCTCAACTAAGAAGACTAAGTTCCAACAACATTTCACCTCAAAAATATTCAGCTTTCAACCTCCCCAATAACCAGCCCAATGCTTCATTTTATAGTGCAGAGGGAGGAGGTTACAAGTCCACGTATGAAGGGATATAGTCCTTCTTCAAAGGGATAAGCTCCTCACATCAAGGGGTTAGCTCCTTAAGGTATGGGATGCATGAACCTTAAGAGAGCGAACTTGCCACCTCAAGATTTCTTCCAGAAGCTTCTAGAAAGGACTGAAAGTGAGTTTTTAGAATAAACTTGCGCCTTTTTAACTTTTACAGGGGTCTGCACCCATAACATAAAGACAGAGTGGTCAGGTATGTAGGGGACATGACCATTAGGTGTGGGACTACAGGTAAGACTAAGAGAAAGTGCGGAACTAGAGTTTTAGAGACTTTGAGGGCTTTCTCTTACTTTCAAGGCTTGATATGAAGAACTGAGGATTTAGACTTGCAAAGGAGGAAAGTATGAGTGATAATGGACTCACACAGATTTCAGAATGTCAAGGTGACAATTTTTAGTGCAACACATCGTCAGTAATAGACAAAGCAAAATTTGAACATAAAGCAGATGGACTATACCTTTCTGGTTGCTTTCTTTCTCGAACTGATCTTCTCACACCCAGAGTTTGTGGCTCTTCATCTTCTGATTCCTCCTCTGTTGTAGAGTATGATTCTTCCTCCTTAAGCTCAAACTCTATCTTCTCAGGTTCCTTTGGTTGGACTTCCTGTTTAATAACATCTTTTACCTCTCTGAACACCACTTCTTGACTGTACACAACCTTCCTTGTTACTGGGTTCCAAAGCTTATAACCCTTTAAACCATCCTTATGCCCAATAAAGATGCACTTTTCAAATTTACTATCCAACTTGGTTTGTTTCTTCTTTGGAACATGTACATATGCATCACATCCAAATACCCTCAGATGTGAAAGAGAGGGTTTCTTACCAGTCCATACCTCTTGTGGAGTCTTAACCTCCAATGCTGATGAAGGTGATCTATTGACTAGGTAACATGCTGTCTCCATTGCCTCTGCCCAGAATTCCTGTCCTAACCCGACACCACTGAGCATGCTTCTTGCCCTTTCCATCAATGTCTTGTTCATTCTTTCTGCAACTCCATTTTTCTCAGGTGTGTATGGAGTAGTCTTCTGTCGTGCTATACCACACTTCTTATAGAATTCTTCAAATTCCTTATTGCAAAACTCTCCACTGTTATCTGTCCTCAACACCTTTATCCTATTCTCTATCAGGTTTTCCACCAGAGCCTTAAATTATTTAAACCTGTCAAAGACTTCAAATTTCTTCTTAAGGAAATATATCCATGTATTCCTTGAGAAGTCATCTATAAATGATACATAGTACATATACTTACCCAGTGATGGAACCTTCACAAGTCCAAACACATCACTGTGCACAAGTTCTAATATCTGTTGCGCCCTCTTACCACTAGAGGGGAACTCACCCGATTCTGCTTCCCATATACACAATTTTCACAGAAATCAAAATCCAGAGAGCTATTACTCATAACTTCTACCATAATTTTACCATGAAGTATTCGAAAGCCTTTCTATCCAATATGTCCAAGCCTTTGATGCCATAGCATGGTCTTCTCTCTAGAGACCACTAGATTTTTTGCTCCACTTTCAGGAACCACAGAGCTGTTGCACCCATCAACAATAGTGCTACCTTCAAGCTTGTATAGAGTTCCAATTCGAACTCCCCACATCAATACCAGTGCCCCCTAAACCATCTCTCAAGTATCCTTCTTGAACACTGTTTTTACACCTGCATCATCCAGCTTGCTTACCAAAATCAGATTTCTGGCTAATGCAGGAATATGCAGAACACTCATAAGTGTTCTAACCCTTCCACCTTGCAACTTCAACTTTACTTTTCCGCGACCAACGATTCTAGCGTTCCTGTCATCCCCCAAGAAGACATCACCACCGTCATATTTCTCATACTCGGAGAACCACTCTCTATGGGGAGTGAAGTGAAAGGATGCACCTGAGTCAATCAACCATGCCTCATGATCTACAGGTGTACTTGAAGAAGCCAAGTACACATCCCCACCTTCATCTGAGGTGGTTTTCGCCTCTGCAGAAGGAGAATCATTAGATCCCTTTCCTTTATCAGGAGCTTTGGATTTACAGTCCCTCTTGTAGTGCCCTTCCTTTCCGCATTTCCAGCACACCACCTTTACAGGTTTTCATGGAGATTTAGATCTCCCTCTAGATTTAGATCTCCCACTCGATGAGTTATTTTTGTTTCTGTTCTGAGACCATCCTCGTACAAACATGGCATCAACGTTCTGGCTCTCCATATTTTTCTGTCTCATTTCCTCTATCAGCAAGGATGCGACTATTTCATCAAATTGCAAGGTAGTTTCATTGCTACCTATTGCAATAACCAGACTATCCCACGAATCTGGTAGAGAACACAACAAATTGATGCACTTATCTTCATCTGAAATTTTAATATCAACAGATAATAACTGAATTACCACAATATTAAATGCGTTCAGATGCTCTGTCACTGAGTCTCCATCTTTCATCCTCAGGTTATACAACTTTTTTCGTAGGAACAATTTATTCACCAGAGACTTATATTGGTACAAAGTCCCTAACTTGTCACATAAAGCCTTCACCATAGCTTCCCTTGATACATTTAGCAATATTGAATCTGAGACACACAATCGTATTGTGCTCTTTGCCTTCCGAATCAAATTCTTCCATTCTTCATCGGACACTCTTGTTGGTTTAGTACCTGGATCTATTGCGATCCACTGATCTTTATCCACCAACATATCCTCCATTTTGAGTTTCCATAACTCAAAAATCTGACCATTTAATTTCTCAATCTCTATCTTTCCACTGCTCGCCATCTTCTTTCACCACCATAATCGATCTCGCAGGTCTCCCACTGAACAAGGCCTACCACAGGCCCGAGCGAAACCCCTCAGCAACAAAGGCATCCCCTTGAAGCCAAAACAGATATGATACCAAATGTAGGTCCTAACCTCGTACATAAATTACTTGCATACGAATTCTTAAACATAGAAAATAAACAATACGAGAGCATAACACATAAAACACATATACACAGATATTTTCCCCTGGATCCCAAAACCGGGACTACCAGCTTGATTTTTCATTATGTTCCTTTCAATGTTACAATACATATTTATACATGCCGAAGCATCCAATAACATGGACCAAAAACCATCGCATCCAAAACTATGGACCAAAAACCATCACGCTCAAAACCATATGCGAAAATCATGCACAAAACCATAGGTAGGTCTGCCCAACCTAATATAGGGTCCAAAAACAAAATTTTTACCTACACCCCTCAAACCCCCTGTGACCCCCCTGCTACATAATCGACGCAACGAATGGGGGGCTCCAACCCCCATCTAACCCCCCGGTTAACTACATGGGCTAGTCATGGAAAGAATATAACACAACCAAACAGTTTTCCCCTCGAGGGGGGTTTTGCCCTGGTATAGTGCCTATATTTAGTGTCCATTGTTTTATGTGCGTTCTCTTTGGTAATTGCTTGATGAACTGAAGAAAGAAGATATAGAAAAGCTTAATAAGAAGTAAAGAAAATCACAAGTAATTATCAAGTATAAGAAAATCTTTCTGCCTTACCGATTTTCTAACATTTCACCCTCACATATGGGCATTTTTGCATTATTTGTTATGTTTTGAGCTATGAGCTTGGCTTATAACCTTAAACTTGTTTAACACTCGAAATAACTTGTAATTCAAACTTTTTCTTGTATTATTCTAAAAATAAGGGTGTTAAGCGTCATATAAATAGAAGTCCCCCCCTTTATTCCATATAATCATCACGCATTTTTATCACTCTTCTCTGCAAAAAGAATATAAATTAGTATTTTTTTTCTACTTGGGCAAGATGTGACTTTTCTATGGTGCACATACTTTTGGAGATGATATTTTGCATGGAGATGTTTTCTAGATAGAACTAAGTGCTTCTTTGGAGAATTTTGTAAGCTTCATGTTTTATCTTTGCCATTTTGCATATTGTACGAGTGAAATAGGGTTTTGTTTATGCCATGACTAAGTGATAAATTTATGTTGAAACATTGCCCATTATTGCGTGCAAAATTATTCTCTTTAAAGCCTACATGGAAACCCTTATTGTGCACTCCTTATATTTAATTTCTCTCCTCACAAGACAAATAATTAAGGTTTTAAAATTGATGCCCTAGTCATTCCCACTTACTCCATCAAAACATCTTCATGAATTGTAGCTGTAGAAGACACCATTAAGCCCATTTGAGTAAGGCACTCATAAATTTTGTGTTTATCATCCATAAAATTTATTATTTTTCCTCTTATTTTCCTCATTCATAGACGTCTAGGGCTAACCGCCAAGATTTTTGGGTAGGAATTTGCATAAAAGTGAATTTGTATCAGATGCTTCTAGCTAATTAATTAGGTTTTGCATCAATAAATCACATGAAAGTAAAATCTAGTATTTTCCATGGTTAAATCCTTCCTAATTAGGGTTGGTCTCATCCCAATTTGTTGTATATGCATATTTTTCATCTATAGTACTCCATTGGTGACCCTAACCCTAGGTGTTTTTTGGAGGGCCTTTACTCCCTTTTGTTGATTATCCTTCATAGCTCTCTTCTTTGGTTGTTATATGACATTGTGCACCCTACCATTGTAAGTCAATAAAACCATAACTTATAGCAACCATATCTTTGGCCTAGGAATTGAGTACTTTAATTGCGACACAAAATATCCAGGGCTTTTTAGGCTTTATCAATACTATTACATATCATAAAGCTCTTACATATCACCTTGATATGTATTAGTTGTTTATCCTTTAGGGGATTTGGGAAATCCTCTTGTTGACGGTGTTGAAAATCCATCAGCCAAGGGGTCTCCCTGATGTGAAGTCGCAATTAGACCTCACACTATTTGGAGTAAAATCATGATCTTGAATATCGTCCTGGTTGCCATGTATCTTAAAGATATGCCTTGGCTCTAATTATCAACAAGAGAGAGGAGTGCACATGCGCCTTCAAAAAGAAAGGGGGGTTTTCTTGGTGAGTGTTCTTTTACTGCAGAGGGGAGGAAAAGTGAGTTTCTAAGAGAGAGGTAGTGGTACCACCCTAGCTAGAATCACACATGAACAAGAAAGGTCCATACAACTTCAAGTGGAATAGTCCGCAGAGATGTGATGGTCATTGAAACCAATATGACGAAGAAGGTCTGTCAAATGTCCAGCGGAATAGTCCACAAGGAGGTGACAACGATAATAACAAGTACAACACATTCTCAATATGATAAGTACCAAAATAGTTCAACTTCTTTAGCACAAATGAAAGCAAACATGAATTACAAACATTCACATAATAATCTTACAAATATCCATAATCCATGCATGAAGAACGTGTTGGCCCATAGGGATTCTATTATTAAGTAAAATTTCTAAGACACATGTATACAATGAACATCACTAGCTCCAATAATGGAGCGTTGGAGCCACTCCTTGCTGTTAAAAAGAACTGATCTGTCTCTCTAACGCCTTGCGGGAGGAACCAAGGTCAAAAGTTCTTTGCTCATACAATGAGGGTGTATATATAACCAAGGGGTGATGCTTCACTCTCCTTGTGACTCTTTGACTACCCTCATGACTATTTGAATTCGTACGTCCTTTCAACCTACATGACTCTTCATATTCCATGTGTGTCCTTGGGACTTCCACTTTACAATACATTTTGAATATACATGATCCACAATGATGACGTGGCTTTTGAAAATTCATGACATGACATGACATGACACTAGTGAAATGGACTTCTTGATGGTGTGGTAGTGTCATGCCACTACTGCTACTATGTCTCTGATATTTGCTTGAGAATGTGTTTGTCTTCCACCTCCTCATGGCTTGGTGATAAGGTGTCTTCAATGATCTCAAGTCTTGGATTATGGTCGCAAATTAATCAGGTTTGCCTCAATTAATCAGCTTGCAGGTCCAATTGCAAAGATGTCTTTCAGCATGATTCCCTTCTGCATCTCCTTCTTCATCATCTTGTCATGGTGTGAGAGAGTACCCACATTTGCAATTCACTCATGGTGAGACGACATCGGTTTAAAAACCCCGTAGTCTAAGATAATGCATTTGGATCCATTAACTAAGTCGAGAGCAGGTGAGAGGTTGGGAGAGAGGGCTCATTGACTATGCAATTGCACAGTTCAAGCAACTAGGGGTGAGGCTTAATCACTGAGACTACGTAGTGCACAATTCAGATCAAATTGAGGGAAAAAACTGCATAGTCCTGGGTGACAGTGACGCAGGTTGAGCGGATGGAAACTGGGAGGAAATAATGCACAGTTTCAGGAGCCAAGGGAGACTGATCTATTGTGAAACTATGTTGTTCAAAGGCTTGGGGAAATAGCTTGAGGCTTGCACTTGTGCAGTGCGCAGTTAGGACCAGGCTGGGAGGAATGATTGTGCAATCATGGAGGTCAAGACTGGGCCCCGATCACATAAACTACACAGTGCAACAATCTTGGGAGGTAGGAACTACACATTGCACAATTCCAGGGAAAAAGGTCACACCTTAAGGTCTGGAACTACGTAGTGTGCAATCCAAGCAGGCCGTGTGGAGCCAAGTTTCTTGATCAAGAAGCCTCTTCGGAAATGGTTGAGTGTGAGACTGGTGAGACTAATGTGTATACTGATAAGACTTCAATTGTGATCTCACACTTAGATTACTTGACGATGCAACAACATAGACCACCCATGACACATGAACAATGCATTTCCCTCCGTATGACCACTTTATGACCAGTTACAAAAAGTGTGACACTTAAGATACACTTTGCGATGACTGTGACGACACTTGTGCGACAGTGCTCAAAACATTGTGAATGAGTGCGGCCAACGTTTACATGGTTAGGAAAAATTATATACATAAAGGTAGACCTCAGAAACCATCAAAATAGGCTTTTACACGTTATGTGACAACTAATATATGAAAGGATGACACTTTGCCTATGTTGCAAATGGGACTAAAACACTTAAAGAAAATACATGAAATGAGTTTCAATGTTTGCGACAATATATGACATTGAAGACATAATGATGTGGCAATGATAAGTTGTCCTTCTTGCTTCAACTTAATGAGATATGTGCTTTCTTTTTCATATCTATACTCCAAAAGGTTGTAAATCATATGGAGTATGCAGTCTTGATCATATTCTACCGTTCTTTCATCTTCTTGCATGATGATCATCCTCAACTCCTTAGGTGTCATCTAACATGTACTCCTTGTCCATATCCTTCTTTATCATTTTTCCATAGCATGGTAGAATTCATGTGTCTAAAATCAACTCATGAAAATACGAAATAAGTTTGATAAACCCATATCTAAGATGTTGCATGATGATTTGCTGACTAAGTGGGGATTAATGGTGGGCAAAGGGAGAGGCCCAGTGACTGTGAAATTTTGCAGTTCAGGCAATCGGGGGTGGAGCTTGGGTTCTGATACTGCGCAATGCGCAGTTCAGGTTGGGTTGAGGAAGAAGATAGTGGTGTTTGAGAGCTCAATGAACTATGCTGAGGGGTTGGGCACTAATTCAGTCAACTGCATAGTTCTAGAAGACAAAGGGGACTGGGTGATTACGCAGTTCTAGGAGTCAGGGCTTGGGCTTGAGCATTGAGGTTGTGTATTGCACAGTTCTAGGAGGCAGATATCATTCATTACACAGTGTCAAGAGACAAGATTGCTACGTAAGGGTTGAGATTGCGTAATGCACAGTTCAAGAGGGCTGGATGAGGCAAGGTTACTGGGAACTTTCTGAAATTTGGCTAAGTTTAGGATTAGTGAAATCAATGTTAATCCAGAACACAACATATATAATCCAGAACATATGAACACATACTTCCCTTAGTGTGACAACCTTTGTGGCAACTTACGACAAGTGCGACATTGAAGATAGACTTTGCAATGATAATGACGACACTTGTGCGACAATGCGTGAATATTTGGAAATGAGTGCGAAACATGCCTAAATGATAAGAAAAACTCATTACTACAAATATTTCCCCTTGAAACAAACCAAAACTCCACTTTTCATGATAAGTGATAATTTCCATGCCAGAAGACGACATTTTATATATGGACACAAAGATGTGAATGACACTTGCGATACACGAACGATGGTGAAAAAGACATAGAAAATATAAAATTAAAATGACACTAGTTAGAGTGCAAGAAAGAAAAAGTGACAATCGAAAACATAAAAATGACACTTGCAAAAACAAAGGTGCGTGGGAGCGACAATTTGCAAAACTCACCGAAATAGAAGTACGAACGCATCTATAATGTGAGAAACTGTCGTTGTTAGTTTGCACTAATTGTCAACAAGGATTAGATGTCGCAAAGGAAAAATCTTGATAGGAGAGTGCTATGCTTGTCCAAGCTTGCATAAAAGAATGCAGTCATGCACTTGTTATAGACTGAGCAAGTGACTTTCGCACTTCCAAGCACCAAATAACCAAGAAGTTCCTATGGAATGACCGATCGTAAGATCCATAGAAGGCTGCAAAATTGGAGTGTACGAAAAAAATTGGAGGGTGTTTGTCACAGCGACAACACCTCCCTTGTGGTAAAATACCATTAAAGAGTAGGATAAAGGTTTTTGAGGTGACAGTGGCAAACCTTTCTCATATTATCATAAGGATTTGTTCCACCTAGCGGGGCTTTGCACTAGGCTTGCTAGATTTTGAAACAACATTTTTGGCGTTGTTGTCAGGGAGGAGTTAAGTCCACCTCCTAGTGATTTGAAGTATATGCTTCTATACATTTTGATGAGATTATCCCAAATACTATGTTAGAACCTCTCATTTGGCGACTCGTATAACTAGTCCCCATTTTGTGTACTCGAGGAGTAGGTGAAAAGGAGTCATTGCTCCTATAAATAAGAGAACTTCTCATAAGACAATTGCCTCTATATCTTAGCCCATAGTTGCCTTTTCCTCTGTTGTCAGGAACCTCTTCAATATTTCTCCCACCTCAACCATAATGGCGAGACTATGGATTAATGTTGCATTGAATCCTTGGATGTGAGTGTTTTTCCAAATGCTCCTCAGAAGCTACCTAGGAAGAATGAAGAATGGTCTCCAATTTCAATGGGACCGATGTGATCACAATTGAGAAACACATGCATGAGTTTTACTAGTGTGTCGGTGGAAGGCTAATTGAAGAAGAGGATATCTTCATGATGTTGTTTGCCTTATTCACTGAAGGAAATGCTATAGATTGGTACATAGATTTGCTTATAGGAAGCCTCAATAATTGGGACCAACTCGACGAAGTTTTAACAAGAGATAGGCTACTATGAAGGGAGGCATGCAACTCTTGGGAAAATTCAGTAAAGCTAAGACTATCGATAATGAAAATGTTAAGGATTTCACTCAAAGGTTCGATAAATTTCTCAAAGAAGTGCCTAACCTATATATAACTATTGATCAAAGTATCCTAGCACCATACATGGATGCTTTTCTTGGACATATATCTTATGCAATAAAGGATAAATACCCTCAAAACATTGACCAAGCCAAGGCGTTTTCTATTACCATTGAATACAATCAAACCAGATCTAAGATTGATTTGCTCTCATATCATAGGGCCAAAGTGGAAATCAAGTATAATCCAAATACCCCGATTGACCCCACATTGGAAGGATTTGCCCAATAATTTTATAATATTACTAATGAGTTGATGTAAGGTAATATGACCATGCGGAACAAATTAACAATTTTATATAGGGAAAAAAGGCCCCCTCAAAACCATCCTCCCAATCCTCAATTCAAGAATGATAGGAATCTTAAGAGAAATCTATATAATGGGAAGAATCATCCCCAAAAGAATATGTCTAACACCCATGCCCCTATAAGCATGGTAAATCAAGAGGGATTTCCTTAGTTTCAAGGCTATAATGAATCACATAGTGAAGAGGAATGCACTTATAATTAGGTTGGAGAGGAGGATAGTATGAAGCATCTGAATATGATAAATGACTATGCCCCTTTTACTTCCTTGCTCAATGAATCTTCATCCGTTTCTGAACAAAAGCATGAAGAGTCAATTATATAACCTGGTAAAGGAGGTGATGATCCTATTAGTGTTATTGAAGCTAGGGGTAGATTCAAAGGGTTACATTATACTAGAAAGAATAATGAGCCAAACCACCCTGAAGCAAGTAATAATAAAAACATTGTTTCCCATAAGAGTGAAAAGCCACCTTTTCCTCCTAGTAATATTAATCCTAAGACCAACGCTTCCAGTGCTAATAATATAATATCATTATATGTGGACTTGGAAAATGTCTTATCAAAGGGAAGTGTGCTTGTTCTTATCTTGGAGCTTACCAAACGTGAACCCTGAAGAGGTCAAGTTAAGAACCCTCGACCTAAATAAAGAAGATGAGGACCCTCTCGTTATATTACAAAACATATACTATGACCCTAAAATGGATGGAATGCACCCTTCTTGTTATCCTCGACAATCAATAATCTCATATTGCACAATTGTATGCTTGATTATGGACCCTTTGCAAATGTTGTGCCTTTGAGAGTCATGAACCAATTGGAAATGCAAATTAACAGGCCTTACAGAAATGTGTATGGCTTTGAATCAAAGTCAATCCATGTGAATGGTTTAACCAAGGATGTTAAAGTCTCTTTCACTGCCAACAAAGACATATACATGCTAATGGACATAGTGGTCATAGATGTCCTCGATTCCTAGGGCACACTCTTCTCTAGAAAATGGTCATAGTCTATTGTTGGGAGATTGAAAATGGATATATAATATAATATAATACCTATCAATGATGGGAAGCCATTCATTATATACCAGGAACCACATATGGCTAAATATGTGGAATATTTAACCCTTCCATTTTCCCTGAGCATCCTTGCAATACCAAAGATAACGCAATTTTTTTAAACTTGTAAGTAAATTAGAAGCACTTTGAACCAAAGGTCCTAAAAATACATAAGGTAGTTGAGAAAATAGGAGGAAATTTGCATCAAGTAAACATGATACCTTTCTCCAAAAATAAAAAAACAAACATAATGAAACAATAAAAATAAGTGATGGGTCTAGAAGCAAGGAAAATATTTCAAAGGTCGAGATCTAGTACTTGTGGATAATTACCCTTGTCCTTATAAGGTCCACAATAAAGTAGGGATATGTTACCTTTACATGGCCAACCCTGATGTAGATTCCTTATCATATTTGTAGAAGGTAAGCGCCTCACCTCTTTTAGTGGAACTTGATGAATTCATGGGTAAATAGTTGTATTGCATTTGTGTTTCTTTCATTCTCGTGTGTGCATCCTTCTTTTGATATTTTTTAGGCTTATATGTATGCATAATAGTTAGATAATATGTATTATTTTAGCTAACATTTTATTTTTAGTATTATCTTTATCCTATATCTCAAGGGTGACAAATAACACCCTACTCAATTGTTATAAACAAGTTGTTGTGAGTGTACAAATAATATGTCTATGAAGCCTCAAGGATTTTTCGAATTCTCATACACCCCCCGTTCGAGCAAATAGATCATGCAATCTATGTGAGCATATGTCCCTGGGCTGGTGCCAAATGTTACCCACCAAAAAGTGGGTAATCCCTTAGAGAAAAAAATTATCCTCTTTGGATAGCCATCAATCAACATCCCTATATGATCAACACATGGCATGATGCCATGATCCTCCACTTCTTTCTCCAGTCAAATTCCACTATCCCACCCAACATTCCTTCTTGGAGGAAGGTGGGTCATCCATCAATGGGAACTTTAACTATTTTGCAATCATGTGGTCTCACTTAATGTTATGGGCACACTAATATGGATCAAGGGGACAAACTGGATGATTGACTGATATTGATTGCATTATTTTTCCCTCACTCTAACTAGGAGGTTAGTCTTTGACTCTATTGTATAGGGAACTCCTTTGAGCCCTTAGGGTTTTAGGAAGGTGTTGATGTTGCGATCAACATCGTTCAAAATTTTGCCTACACTTGAATTTTGGAGCGTACTGAGGATCTTACAATTTTCCATTCCATAATCTCCTCATGGTTGATTTATGTTATATGATATGCTTAAGTCTTCTTCTCATTTTATACTTGTCAAAGTCACTTGCTCACACGTGCACATGAACACACTTTCTATATGAAAGATTAAAGAAGCATATCACCATCCATCAAGACAGTGCTTGTGTGATGTTCAACTCATGTTGATAGTTAGTGCACACTTTCGTTTACAATCTCCCTCACCTTGGTTGCATTTGTATTTATATTTTGGTGAGTTTTCTCAATTGTCATCTTTTACACATTTTCGCTTCCAAAAGTGTCACTTTCACAATTGTAGCTATCGTTTTGACTTTATTTCCCTTTAATAAGTGGCGTTTCCATGTTATCCTCACTCTGGCATGTGTCACTTTTAAGGTCGTTTGTATTTAGAAAGTGTCGTCTTCATGTTGTCCTCCTGCTCAGTGCAAGTTGTAAAGGCATTAGCCTTCTTACTAAGTAATGAGAAAAACTTATTCATGAGCATCATTGACGTATATTTCCCTCCCATACTTGTGTACTAAGTCTTTTCTAAGGTCTCCTCCCTCTCATAGTGCATTAGTACTTCCTAGGACAAGTGACCTAGCCGTTTGTTTCCTCCCTTAGTTAAAAGCGCATTCTAGATGAACAAGCAACCACTATTGGAGAGAACTGCGCCCTCCCAAGCCTAAGCCCACTTCAAACAATCAGTGAAAAAACACACTTTGAAGGAACAAGGACCATTTGAGCGCACTTCAGAAGGACGAGGACCTTATCTCCCTTCAAAAGCACACTCCGGAACAATGGCGCACACTTCAGAAAAATGAAGCACACTTCAAAACAACAAAGTGCACTTCGAAACAATGAAGCACACTTTAAAACAATGAAGCACACTTTGGAATAACACAACACACTTCATAACTACAACAACCCTCTGTCTCTTTAAAAGTGCAAGGCACAGTCTTGAAGAATGAATCCTTCATTCTTACCTCTTCCCTTAGGGCGCATGGCGCAGTCACGAAGCACGAATCCTTCATCCTTCCCTCTTCCCTTGGGGTGCATGGTGCAGTATTGAAGCCTAGAGCCTTAATTTGAGAATAGTCCTACAACTTAAAGAACCATGCTCTCCTTGAGCACATGACACATTACAAAGCAACAACATGCAAGCTTTGTGCTTCGACTGTGCGTCTTGTGCTCTTCTACTTCCTCTTGAGAGCACAAGCACATTAGGAAGGCTCAAAGCCTGATACCTTGTTCCTTTGTTGTGTGACCCAACACCCTCCTTTGTTCCTTAGGTGCAGAAGCGCATCCTGAACCAACAAATTATTCTCCTTCGTGCTTTATACCTGCGCCCTTGATTTCTCTCACTCTCTCTTGCTTGAGTGCACAAGCACACATTGAAGGCATTTTGTGAGCCTTGACCTTTCACTACCATTAGTGCAGTAAAAATTAAGCCTCCTTTTAACTCTCCCTTAGGCCTATCATGAGTTGATCATTTCATGAGCTAGGTAGTGATAGAATAAATGTTTTTAAGACTAATTTTACTTTTTCATGAATGATTTTCATTGGTAGGAGTACCTTCCTAGAATGAAAAGGTAATGCTCAAAGCAGATAACAACAAGGAAGCATAAAGAAACATTTGCCGAAAAGAAGAACAAAACAAAGATATCGTGGGGACATGAAGTAGATCATTGATTGAGACAAAAAGAAGACATTGAATGATGAATTAGAGGATTCTAATATTGATCAAAGACCCTTTAGATGGAGAAGGAGAAAAACAAAGTGGATCCTTCATGAAGATGAAGCATAAATTAGATCTACCATAAAGAATGCAAGATGAAGTAGCAAGGAAGACATCTTGGCATTGCCAATTCATCATGAAGTCCATGTCATCATTGTGAAGTTGTAACTTGTACAAGTGTCATCATAATAGTCAATGTGTATCCATGTGTCACGTCACATCATCACGTGGAATGTAATGATGTATTATCAAGAAAAGGACAAAATGTTATGTGTGGAAGTCCAAGAATCATATGTGGAATATGAAGAGTCACATAGTTATATATGGACATAAGAGTTGTATAAAAGTCCAAAAACCACATAGGGAAGTCCAAAGGCCATTTAGAAGTTCAAAAGTTGTTTAGAAGACTAAAGGGCACATTAGAAGTCCAAGATTCATGAGGTAAATCAAGAGTCAAGAGAAGATCAAAGGGAATTCCTCTTGTTATAAAAACAACCTCATAACTCAAGCAAAAGGATTTTGGAGGCTTAAGCTTTTGAGACCTAGTCTTGGATTCTCTTACTTGGCATAGGAGAGAAAATTGTTCCTTGGAAAAGCAAGAAGTGACTTAATGTTCCACTACTAGAACTAGTGCCTCATCATTGTAACTATGTACTTGGATATTTCACCTAATTGAAATTCAACAAGTCGACAAATTTTCATGCATGTATCACAAATGTTTTAGGACTATTATTGGGATGTTTATGATATATATTGTGTTTATATATACAGGAGAAATTGAACTATTTCGGTGGCTTTGGTACTCATATTTTTGAATGTGTGTTGTATTCGATTTAATAATCGTTATGTGGACTATTTTGTAACAAAGCTTTTCATGCTCTTGCATGTCTCTCTTAGGTTAGTACTATTACTTCCTTCCAGAGACTCACTCTCTTCTCCCACTTGTGAAGGTCTCTTTTTACAAATTATAATTGGTGTTTCACAATGTCAACTTACTTGTTGGTTCAAGATTTATTTATATAATCTCTTATGCTATACGTTGAAATCAAGGTGAACCTTTGTGTTATGGTGGTTGGGGAGATACTCTGGATGGGGCTCCTACTCCAAATCGTGTGATGTCTAATTGGAAATTCACATCAGGGATACCCCCTGTATATTGGCGGTATCCAACACCATCAACATTGATGTTTAACCCTACTAGCCTGGAAGAGGTTTGTATCCAAGCTACCCATTTAGAGGCAAGGGGAAAAAACACATTTGAAGAGGGTAGAAACAAGCCCCCCAAGGGGAAAATCAAAGAGAAAACCTCCAAGGGAAAGGGCAAAAAGAATGCATCTGTCAAATAGGAGAGTGAGAAAGTGATCTGTAAACACTGTTCTAAACCAGGCCACGAGGAGAAAAACTGTTGGAAATTACATCCTGAAAAAAGACCTCAATCTAACAAATCCAAAGGGAAACAGAAAACTGCTGCTACTACATCTACACCACAGGATTTAGGGGATGATTCAGGTGATGAAACCAAAATTGCAGCCATGGGTTTGAAAAACTTGAAGGGAAAAGAAATTGAAACTCAAGCCAACACTAGTACCTCAAACTGCCATGTACAAGCTCCTAATGAGGAAGAAAGAATTGAACTGTTTCATGTGAGGGTGATTTCAAAACATACTAAAATTGACACACTTTTTGATAGTGGGTCACAAGCAAACCTTATATCAGAGGACTTGGTCAAGCAGCTTAAACTTGAGACTGTTCCACATTTGAAGCCATATCCACTTGGATGGATTTGCAAGGATGCAAATTTACAAGTTTCAAGAAAGTGCACATTGCGCTTTGCAATTACTGCACATTTTATTGACACAGTTGAACTTGATGTGGTACCTTTTGATATAGCAGGAATTGTTTTGGGAAGTCCTTACTTGTTTGACAGGAAAGCTATCTTTCATCGCCATGAAAACAAATATCATATTTTCAAAGATGGCAAGGAGTTCATTGTTAGAGCTCATCGCAAGAAGACAAATATAGCGATGGTGAATGCAGGACAGGTAAAAAGGCTGGTCAATTCAAGTAAGAATTTTGTTCTTCTTATGATTAAGCCCAAGGTTGATGTGAATCATGAGTCATTTGACAATTGTGATCCAAAACTTAAATCAGATCTGTATGATGTAGTTGATGCATATCATGAGATGTTTCAGGAGCCAACAGGTTTGCCTCCTAAGAGGGAGATTCAACATGAAATCCATTTGCATCCAGATTGTCCTCTTCCAAACATAGGCATGTACCGCATGTATATTATGGAGAATGCTGAAATAAAGAAGCAAATCAAGGACTTGTTGGAAAAGGGTTTCATAAGGCCAAGTACTTCGCCATGTGGGTCACCGATTGTATTGATTCCAAAGAAAGATGGCACTTGGCGTATGTGTGTTGATTTCAGGGCCTTGAACAAGATAACGGTAAAGAATCGTTACCCACTCACAAGGATAGATGATTTGCTAGATCAGCTGAAAGATGCTCGATATTTCACTAAGCTAGACTTGCGCAGTGGATATCATCAAGTAAGAATTGAAGAAAGTGACATTTGGAAGACAGCCTTTAAAACCAAACAAGGACTCTTTGAGTGGCTTGTGATGCCGTTTGGTTTGTGCAATGCACCTGCAACTTTCATGCGGGTAATGGATGATGTCTTGCATCCTTTTCTTGATGATTTCGTTATTGTCTACTTAGATGACATCTTAATTTTCAGCAAGTCTAGAGAAGATCATGTCATGCATGTAAGGAAAGTACTTGATGTTTTGAAGAAGAATCAGTTATTTCTTAAAATGTCAAAGTGTGAATTTGGAAAGACTTCTTTGGTTTATTTGGGACACATAGTAGGAGGAGGTGCTTTGAGAATTGATCCTGCTAAGATTGAGGCTATTGTGAAGTGGCCTACTCCCAAATCCATAACAGAGGTAAGAAGTTTTTTGGGTGCAGCTCAATATTGGAGGAAGTTTATCTCTAACTTCTCTTCTATAGCAGCTCCTATGCATGCAGTGACAAGTGTGAAGCATGCTTTCCAATGGGGAGGCAAGCAGCAAAAAGCTTTCGAATCTTTGAAAGAGAAGATTAGTTCAGCTCCAGTCCTTGCATTACCGGATTTGAGATAGCCATTTGAGATACAAACTGATGCTAGTGATTATGCTATGGGTGCAGTTCTTCTACAGCATGGTAAGCCTATTGCTTTTCATTCTGAAACTTTTAATGGTGCTGTTGTAAATTATCCTACATATGATAAGGAGTTGTATGCGTTGGTACAAAGCGTCAAAAAGTGGAAACACTATTTGATGGGCAAAGAAACTGTTATACATACCGACCATCAGCCCTTACAGTACTTGCAATCACAAAGCAAGTTACAATAGTCACGACACTTCAGATGGATGGGCTTCTTGCAACAGTTCCATTTGGTAATAAGGTACAAGAAAGGTACTTTGAATAAGGTTGCTGATATGCTTTCAAGGCCTATTATTGGTGCTGTTACTTTACTTAAGAATGATTCCATTGTACATGATAGTTACATAGAACAATATGCATCTGATGATGACTTTAAAGATGTGTATGCTAACTTGAGTAAAGGGAATCATGTAGAGGAAAATGACTATCACATGCATAACAATTTGCTGTTTCATTTGGGCAAGTTGTGTATACCACAGGGGGAGAGAATAAATGTCATAAGAGAAGCTCATTCTTCTCTTATTGCTGGCCATTTTGGTGTGAGCAAAACAGTTGCACATCTACAGAGGTATTGCTATTGGCCTCACATGGTAGATTCTGTTTCAAGGTTCATAAGAGGTTGTTCATTATGTGCTACAAGCAAGCCTAGCAATAGGAAGCTTGGTTTGTATACTCCTTTGCCGGTACCTTCTAGACCATGGGAGAGCATCTCTATGGATTTTGTAGGAGGTTTGCCAAAATCTAGAAATCATCATGATTATTTATATGTAGTAGTTGATCGTTTCAGCAAAATGTGTATACTTATGCCTTGTAAGAAAACTATAACTGTTGAACAAACTGCTGAATTATTTTTTCATCATGTATGGATTCACTTTGGTTTGCCTACTTCCATTATTAGTGACAGGGATTCCAGATTTGTGGGGAATTTTCGGTCCAACCTATGGGAGATGATGGACACAAAGTTGAAGAAAAGTACTGCTTTCCATCCGCAAACGGATGGACAAACCGAAGTTGTGAACAGAATCATTGTGCACCTCTTGAGAGGTTATTGCAGCAAGCATCCCAAGCTTTGGGATGAACATTTGCACTACATACAACATGCTTACAATCGTGCCAAGCACTCTTCCACAAACACCTCACCGTTTGAAGCTTGTTTTGGTTACTTGCCAAAATCACCTCTTGATTTCATTCTTGAGAAAGATGTTGCCATTGAGGGACATAGTGATATTGACAAAGCTCGTTCATTCATTGAAAGAATTCAGCAAATACATCAGCAAATTCAAGAACAACTTGAGAAGAGTCAAGGCAAGTACAAGGAAAGACACGACAAGCATAGAGTCGATCACAAGTTTCAAGAAGGAGATGAGGTATGGCTATAAATTAGTAAGGAAAGGATGCAAGGAGAAGGTAAAAAGCTGAAGCCTATTCGTTATGGTCCATTCAAAATCCTCAAGAAGGTTGGAAATAATGCTTTTCAATTAGATTTGCCTTCCTACATGCAAATGTATTCTGTTTTCAATGTGGAGAACTTACGTTTGTATGAGCCTCCTTTGATTGCTGATCATGAAAATGTTGTTCAGCTGCCATCTATAGAAGATTTCTCGCCAGAATTCTTAGATGAGCTGAAAGAAGATATAATCCTTGACAGAAGGACACACACTTCAAGAAAGGGCAGTGTAGATTATGTTCGGGTTGGTTTCAAAGGCAGCAAACCGAACAAGGCAAAGTGGATGGAGGTGGACAGAGTGAGGGAGCTGTACCCTCACCTCTTTAACAGGTAGTTGAAGGCTTTTGGGGTCCAAAAGCTTCCCAATGGGGAGGCGTGATCAGGTGCTCATGTCCTAAGTGTCGTAAAATGCTCAAAATTTAAAGTGCTCAGAACTAGTTCAAAGTTGAACGAATGGAAAGTGCTCATCTTCCCAATTTCGGCGCCACAAACAGTTTGAAAAATGGTTGCCGTATGAGGAAGTTATGGCAAAAAGAAGAATTTGTCAATAACATTGGAAATTTTAATTTTTGAAAAAAAAATTAAAAAAAGAATATTCTGCAGAATATTCCTTGGAATATTCTCTTTTCAGCAACCAATCACAGGCTGCCACGTGGCATGCCCGGAGGCCACCACGTGGCCCCCAGATGACGTCAGCAAGCTCATGGGCTGGGCGGATATAATCAAAAAAATTTTGGTCGGATTGTGAATTGAACCCGTGACCTCATCAATAACAGTTATGTGCTTTACCGTTAGGCCATGGGGGCATATGTTGATAAAAGGGCGGAAAAAGTTGTATTTAATGTTTAACATTCTGTTGGGCGGGGCCCGAAGGGGGCCAGCCCCTAAGGGCCAGCCCCCCTTTCATATGACCGCGACCCAGAACCAAGGGCTTAAGCCCCAACCGCCAGACCAAATTGCCAGCACGAACTCCGAGATAAACCATAACATTAAATGTAACTGCAGTCTTTTGGTGGAAATTCTGGCAAGAGCACCAAAATTGGCGGGCCCTCCATATTTGGCAGGCCTAACTGGACATTAACTAAAGTTAGCTGGAGTTCTTTTAGGCTAAACTGGAGGGGATCATTAAATGGCCATAACTTTGGCTAGGAAAGGCGGTTTTGGACGATTTTTTTTTTGATTTTGGGTATTTTCGACCTTCTGAAGCCATTGGGGCAGGTATTATAGCCATCTGAGGTCATTTGCAGAGGTTTAGGAGCCGTGAAAGTTCTAGGAGCCACTAGGGCCCAGTTTTGTGAAGACTGTTTAGGGTTGTAGGTATCCATTGGAGGTGATCCAATAGTCAATCCTGAAGGATTAAAGTGTTATGAATCCATTTTTACCATATATTTCACCTGTAGATGCTTCTATTCAGCTGTATATTCAATTTGAGCATTTAATGAAAACAAGGACAAGCCCATTTGGGAGCTTTGGACCCAGCAGACGTAGCCCAGGAGGGGTGAACTGCTTTATCAACTTCTTTTGCATCTGTGGTTGAGTTATTTTGTAGAACAAATTCGTTTTAGTGTGTTAAATAGTAAAAGGAAATAAATCTGCTATGCTTAAATGGGTCATGAACAGCTAAAAATTTCATTTGTTTTCTTTCTGCAAGACATGGAAATCTTTTAAACATGTATAATTCTGAATTGAATACCTTGCAAACAAATTACAAGTAGTTTCAAATTCAGATCAAGTTGGTATCAGAGCTCAGGATTTTTGTGCAAAGATCTTCTAACTGTCTTGCAAGTATTGATGCTTACCAGGTTGAAACTTAAAAGAGGGGAAGGACAGTTGACTAGAGAACGAGAGAATCCTCAGTCAAGGAAGGCCAGAGAGCCATCACCTCCACCTTCAATTTCACCCTCAAGAGTCTTAGTAGAAGCTTCAAGGATGTCTGAAAATGAAGGAGAAATTCCTACAGAGACAGATCCAAGAGAAGAAGAAACTACTTGTAATTTGTTTGCAAGGTATTCAATTCAGAATTATACATGTTTAAAAGATTTTCATGTCTTGCAAAAAGAAAACAAATGAAATTTTCAGCTGTTCATGACCCATTTAAGCATAGCAGATTTATTTCCTTTTACTGTTTAACACACTAAGACGAATTTGTTATGCAAAATAACTCAACCACAGATGCAAAAGGAGTTGATAAAGCAGTTCACCCCTCCTAGGCTACGTCTGCTGGGTCCAAAGCTCCCAAATGGGCTTGTCCTTGTTTTCATTAAATGATCAAATTGAAAATACAGCTGAATAGAAGCATCTATAGGTGAAATAGATGGGAAAAATGGATTCAGAACACTTGAATCCTTCAGGATTGACTATTGGATCACCTCCAATGGATACCTGCAACCCTATACAGTCTTCACAAAACTGGGCCCTAGTGGCTCCTAGAACTTTCACGGCTCCAAAACCTCTGCAAATGACCTCAGATGACTGTAATACCTACACCAATGGCTTCAGAAGGTCAAAAATACCCAAAATAAAAAAAAAATTCGTCCAAAACCACCTTTCCTAGCCAAAGTTATGGCCATTTAATGATCCCCTCCAGTTTAGCCTAAAAGAACTCCAGCTAACTTTAGTTAATGTCCAGTTAGGCCCGCCAAATATGGCGGGCCCGCCAATTTTGGCGCTCTTGCCAGAATTTCTGCCAAAAGACTGCAGTTACATTTAATGTTATGGTTTATCTCGGATTTCATGCTGGCAGTTTGGGCTGGCGGTTGGGGCTTAAGCCCTTGGTTCTGGGTTGCGGTCATATGAAAGGGGGGCTGGCCCCCTTCGAGCCCCACCCAACAGAACGTTAAACATTAAATACAACTTTTTCCGCCCTTTTATCAACATATGCCCCCGTGGCCTAACGGTAAAGCGCATAATTGTTATTGATGAGGTCGCGGGTTCGATTCACAATCCGACCAATTTTTTTTTGATTATATCCGCCCAGCCCATGAGCTTGCTGACGTCATCTGGGGGCCACGTGGTGGCCTCCGAGCTTGCCACGTGGCAGCTTGTGATTGGTTGCTGAAAAGGGAATATTCCCTGGAATATTCCAAGGAATATTCTGCGGAATAATTTTTTTTTTTTCAAAAATTAAAATTTCCAATGTTATTGACAAATTCTTCTTTTTGCCATAACTTCCTCATACGGCAACCGTTTTTCAAACCGTTTGTGGCGCTGGAATCGGGAAGACGATCAATTTCCAATAGTTCAACTTTGAACTAGTTCTAAGCACTTTAAATTTTGAGCATTTTACGACACTTAGGACATGAGCACCTGATCATGCCTCCCCATTGGGAAGCTTTTGGACCCCAAAAGCCTTCAACTACCTGTTAAAGAGGTGAGGGTACAGCTCCCTCACTCTGTCCACCTCCATCCACTTTGCCTTGTTCGGTTTGCTGCCTTTGAAACCAACCCGAACATAATCTACACTGCCCCTTCTTGAAGTGCGTGTCCTTCTGTCAAGGATTGTATCTTCTTTCAGCTCATCTAAGAATTCTGGCGAGAAATCTTCTATAGATGGCAGTTGAACAACATTTTCATGATCAGCAATCAAAGGAGGTTCATACAAACGTAAGTTCTCCACATTGACAACAGAATACATTTGCATGTAGGAAGGAAAATCTAATTGAAAAGCATTATTTCCAACCTTCTTGAGGATTTTGAATGGACCATAACGAATAGGCTTCAACTTTTTACCTTCTCCTTGCATCCTTTCCTTACTAATGTACAGCCATACCTCATCTCCTTCTTGAAACTTGTGATCGACACTATGCTTGTCGTGTCTTTCCTTGTACTTGCCTTGACTCTTCTCAAGCTGTTCTTGAATTTGCTGATGTATTTGCTGAATTATTTCAATGAATGAACGAGCTTTGTCAATATCACTATGTCCCTCAATGGCAACATCTTTCTCAAGAATGAAATCAAGAGGTGATTTTGGCAAGTAACCAAAACAAGCTTCAAACGGTGAGGTGTTTGTGGAAGAGTGCTTGACACGATTGTAAGCATGCTGTATGTAGTGCAAATGTTCATCCCAAAGCTTGGGATGCTTGCTGAAATAACCTCTCAAGAGGTGCACAATGGTTCTGTTCACAACTTCGGTTTTTCCATCTGTTTGCGGATGGAAAGCAGTACTTTTCTTCAACTTTGTGTCCATCATCTCCCATAGGTTGGACCAAAAATTCCCCACAAATCTGGAATCCCTGTCACTAATAATGGAAGTAGGCAAACCAAAGTGAATCCATACATGATCAAAAAATAATTCGGCAGTTTGTTCAGCAGTTATAGTTTTCTTACAAGGAATAAGTATACACATTTTGCTGAAACGATCAACTACTACATATAAATAATCATGATGCTTTCTAAATTTTGGCAAACCTCCTACAAAATCCATAGAGATGCTCTCCCATGGTCTAGAAGGTACCGACAAAGGAGTATACAAACCAAGCTTCCTATTGCTAGGCTTGCTTGTAGCACATAATGAACAACCTCTTATGAACCTTGAAACAGAATCTACCATGCGAGGCCAATAGCAATACCTCTGTAGATGTGCAACTGTTTTGCTCACACCAAAATGGCCAGCAATAAGAGAAGAATGAGCTTCTCTTATGACATTTATTCTCTCCCCCTGTGGTATACACAACTTGCCCAAATGAAACAGCAAATTGTTATGCATGTGATAGTCATTTTCCTCTACATGATTCCCTTTACTCAAGTTAACATACACATCTTTAAAGTCATCATCAGATGCATATTGTTCTATGTAACTATCATGTACAATGGAATCATTCTTAAGTAAAGTAACAGCACCAATAATAGGCCTTGAAAGCATATCAGCAACCTTATTCAAAGTACCTTTCTTGTACCTTATTACCAAATGGAACTGTTGCAAGAAGCCCATCCATCTGAAGTGTCGTGACTGTTGTAACTTGCTTTGTGATTGCAAGTACTGTAAGGGCTGATGGTCGGTATGTATAACAGTTTCTTTGCCCATCAAATAGTGTTTCCACTTTTTGACGCTTTGTACCAACGCATACAACTCCTTATCATATGTAGGATAATTTACAAGAGCACCATTAAAAGTTTCAGAATGAAAAGCAATAGGCTTACCATGCTGTAGAAGAACTGCACCCATAGCATAATCACTAGCATCAGTTTGTATCTCAAATGGCTGTCTCAAATCCGGTAATGCAAGGACTGGAGCTGAACTAATCTTCTCTTTCAAAGATTCGAAAGCTTTTTGCTGCTTGCCTCCCCATTGGAAAGCATGCTTCACACTTGTCACTGCATGCATAGGAGCTGCTATAGAAGAGAAGTTAGAGATAAACTTCCTCCAATATTGAGCTGCACCCAAAAAACTTCTTACCTCTGTTATGGATTTTGGAGTAGGCCACTTCACAATAGCCTCAATCTTAGCAGGATCAATTCTCAAAGCACCTCCTCCTACTATGTGTCCCAAATAAACCAAAGAAGTCTTTCCAAATTCACACTTTGACATTTTAAGAAATAACTGATTCTTCTTGAAAACATCAAGTACTTTCCTAACATGCATGACATGATCTTCTCTAGACTTGCTGAAAATTAAGGTGTCATCTAAGTAGACAATAACGAAATCATCAAGAAAAGGATGCAAGACATCATCCATTACCCGCATGAAAGTTGCAGGTGCATTGCACAAACCAAACGGCATCACAAGCCACTCAAAGAGTCCTTGTTTGGTTTTAAAGGCTCTCTTCCAAATGTCACTTTCTTCAATTCTTGCTTGATGATATCCACTGCGCAAGTCTAGCTTAGTGAAATATCGAGCATCTTTCAGCTGATCTAGCAAATCATCTATCCTTGGGAGTGGGTAACGATTCTTTACCGTTATCTTGTTCAAGGCCTTGAAATCAACACACATACGCCAAGTGCCATCTTTCTTTGGAATCAATACAATCGGTGACCCACATGGCGAAGTACTTGGCCTTATGAAACCCTTGTCCAACAAGTCCTTGATTTGCTTCTTTATTTCAGCATTCTCCATAATAGACATGCAGTACATGCCTATGTTTGGAAGAGGACAATCTGGATGCAAATGGATTTCATGCTGAATCTCCCTCTTAGGAGGCAAACCTGTTGGCTCCTGAAACATCTCATGATATGCATCAACTACATCATACAGATCTGATTTAAGTTTTGGATCACAATTGTCAAATGACTCATGATTCACATCAACCTTGGGCTTAATCATAAGAAGAACAAAATTCTTACTTGAATTGACCAGCCTTTTTACCTGTCCTGCATTCACCATCGCTATATTTGTCTTCTTGCGATGAGCTCTAACAATGAACTCCTTGCCATCTTTGAAAAGATGATATTTGTTTTCATGGCGATGAAAGATAGCTTTCCTGTCAAACAAGTAAGGACTTCCCAAAACAATTCCTGCTATATCAAAAGGTACCACATCAAGTTCAACTGTGTCAATAAAATGTGCAGTAATTGCAAAGCGCAATGTGCACTTTCTTGAAACTTGTAAATTTGCATCCTTGCAAATCCATCCAAGTGGATATGGCTTCGGATGTGGAACGGTCTCAAGTTTAAGCTGCTTGACCAAGTCCTCTGATATAAGGTTTGCTTGTGACCCACTATCAAAAAGTGTGTCAATTTTAGTATGTTTTGAAATCACCCTCACATGAAACAGTTCAATTCTTTCTTCCTCATTAGGAGCTTGTACATGGCAGTTTGAGGTACTAGTGCTGGCTTGAGTTTCAATTTCTTTTCCCTTCAAGTTTTTCAAACCCATGGTTGAAATTTTGGTTTCATCACCTGAATCATCCCCTAAATCCTGTGGTGTAGATGTAGTAGCAGCAGTTTTCTGTTTCCCTTTGGATTTGTTAGATTGAGGTATTTTTTCAGGATGTAATTTCCAACAGTTTTTCTCCTCATGACCTGGTTTAGAATAGTGTTTACAAATCACTTTCTCACTCTCCTGTTTGACAAATGCATTCTTTTTTCCCTTTCCCTTGGAGGTTTTCTCTTTGTTTTTCCCCTTGGGGGGCTTGTTTCTACCCTCTTCAAATGTGTTTTTTCCCCTTGCCTCTAAATGGGTAGCTTGGACACAAACCTCATCCAGGCTAGTAAGGTTAAACATCAAGATGGTATGTCTAAGGTAGCTATGCAAGCCACCGATGTATTTCAGCAAGGTTTCTTGGGTCTGTAAATCTACCCCTAACAAGAGAGATCTTCTCCTGAATTCTTGGGTGTAGTCTTGGACACTCTGACCCTTAAGTTGTCTAAAATTTTGCCAATTCATAATGGCTTTCTGCATGTGAGCAAGAGGATAAAACTGTTTTTTAATGGCTAACAGAAATTCAGGCCATGTTAAGGTAACCTTACCAAATTTCTTGATCTCCTCTTTAGTCTTGGCCTCCCACCAGACCAATGCTACTCCATCCATTCTCAAAGAAGCCAACTGAATCTTTGTGGCATCATCATGCATATTTTGGATCTTCAAGTAAACTTACAATTTCCTAATCCAGTTGTCGAGCTTTTCTGCATTCACTTCACCATTAAACATAGGTAATTCGAATTTTACATCAAGCTTCAAAAAAGGACTTTTTCCAGAGGATCTATGCTTATGAACAGAAGAAGACGAGGATGAAGAGGAAGAAGGTGAAGATGGGGGTGGTGGATCACCATTTCCTCCATGTCCTTTATTGGAATGATCATCATCCTTCTTACCTCCTTAAGAGCCCTCTCCTTCATGTGGATGTTTGGACCCTTCTCTAGCCAATTTCTCATTTCTTTCTTGGTACAATATCCTCACCATTTCAGTGAGGTCTAAGAAAGCCTTTCTGAAGACTCTTTCTTCTTCTCTTGGATCTGTCTCTGTAGGAATTTCTCCTTCATGTTCAGACATCCTTGAAGCTTCTGCTGAGATTCTTGAGGGTGAAATTGAAGGTGGAGGTGATGGCTCTCTGGCCTTCCTTGACTGAGGATTCTCTCGTTCTCTAGTCAACTGTCCTTCCCCTCTTTTAAGTTTCAACCTGGTAAGCATCAATACTTGCAAGACAGTTAGAAGATCTTTGCACAAAAATCCTGAGCTCTGATACCAACTTGATCTGAATTTGAAACTACTTGTAATTTGTTTGCAAGGTATCCAATTCAGAATTATACATGTTTAAAAGATTTCCATGTCTTGCAGAAAGAAAACAAATGAAATTTTCAGCTGTTCATGACCCATTTAAGCATAGCAGATTTATTTCCTTTTACTGTTTAACACACTAAAATGAATTTGTTCTGCAAAATAACTCAACCACAGATGTAAAAGAAGTTGATAAAGCAGTTCACCCCTCCTGGGCTACGTCTGCTGGGTCCAAAGCTCCCAAATGGGCTTGTCCTTGTTTTCATTAAATGCTCAAATTGAAAATACATCTGAATAGAAGCACCTACAGGTGAAATAGATGGTAAAAATGGATTCAGAACACTTGAATCCTTCAGGATTGACTATTGGATCACCTCCAATGGATACCTGCAACCCTATACAGTCTTCACAAAACTGGGCCCTGGTGGCTCCTAGAAATTTCACGGCTCCAAAACCTCTGAAAATGACCTCAGATGGCTGTAATACCTGCACCAATGGCTTCAGAAGGTCGAAAATACCCAAAATCAAAAAAAAAATCGTCCAAAACCGCCTTTCCTAGCCAAAGTTATGGCCATTTAATGATCCCCTCCAGTTTAGCCTAAAAGAACTCCAGCTAACTTTAGTTAATGTCCAGTTAGGCCCGCCAAATATGGCGGGCCCTCCAATTTTGGCGCTCCTGCCAAAATTTCCGCCAAAAGACTGCAGTTACATTTAATGTTATGGTTTATCTCAGAGTTCGTGCTGGCAGTTTGGGCTGGCGGTTGGGGCTTAAGCCCTTGGTTCTGGGTTGCGGTCATATGAAAGGGGGGCTGGCCCCCTTTGGGCCCCGCCCAACAGAATGTTAAACTTTAAATACAACTTTTTCTGCCCTTTCATCAACATATGACCCCGTGGCCTAACGGTAAAGCGCATAACTGTTATTGATGAGGTCGTGGGTTTGATTCACAATCTGACCAATTTTTTTTTGATTATATCCGCCCAGCCCATGAGCTTGCTGACGTCATCTGGGTGCCACGTGGTGGCCTCCGGGCCTGCCACGTGTCAGCTTGTGATTGGTTGCTGAAAAGGGAATATTCTGCGGAACATTCTTTTTTTAATTTGTTTTTTCAAAAATTAAAATTTCCAATGTTATTGACAAATTCTTCTTTTTGCCATAACTTCCTCATATGGCGACCGTTTTTCGAACCGTTTGCGTCGCCGGAATCGGGAAGACGAGCACTTTCCATTCGTTCAACTTTGAACCAATTCTAAGCACTTTAAATTTTGAGCATTTTACAACACTTAGGACATGAGCACCTGATCACTAGATGACAAGTTGTGCCCATTAACTCCATTTTGAATCTTTTATCTTTAATGCTTCATCCTCAAATCATATGCCCAAGGTGTTTTTATAATATATCCAATGGTCAAATTTTAATCCCTGATGAGCCTCTTTATGACTTGTCTCAATTGAAGTTTGATGGTGAGGATGGAACATCCATAGCCGAGCACATCTATGATTTTCTTAAATTATGTGGATATTATGAAATCGATGATGAAGATTTTGCTTATGTGATTTTCACCCTCACTCTTGAAGGTCGTGTTAATAAATGGTTTCATACCTTACCATATGCCTCTATCCATTATTTTGTTTAATTTCTTAAGGAGATTCATCGAGCTTTTTATAGGTATGATTGCTGAGATGTGTTCAAAAGAATTGACCAACTTAGAATGGAGCCTAATGAATCAATTGAGGATTTTTCTAATAGATTCCTTCACTTATGTTGCGAATTTCCCGGAGAAGATATATATTGGGACTTCCTTAAAAGGAAGTTTGAAAATTTGGTTCAAGTCTCTCTACACGGTGAATCTAAACCCCCAAATGATCATGAAACACCTCTAATCTCAGAGGAGGAACCTACTATCCATTTTGTTCCTAGTCCTCCTCCTTTTCTAGTACCAATTGGGGTGCCCATATGTATTTTTTTTTTCCAAGGAGAAAATTTGTAATTTTCATTAATCAGAAGATTTAGAAGATTACATGTTGTAGATGCATGAAGCATATGCAGAAATGTGGGCAGAGCCACTACAAAACAATACTCCCATAGAAGTATCTAGAAAGCCCTTAGAAAGGGCAACAAACAATAGGAATAATCTGCAACAAAACAGACCCGGACAGGATACCCAAATCTATTACAAAATAGCAAAAAGTAGTAGAGGTACAACACCCAGTGGCACCATAGCCCTGCAAAAAGAAAGAAGCTCCTGTGGAAGGAAGTAGAAACAGTTGTTCTAGATCAGGCTGCCCAGACAAGAAGGAGAGGCACGAAATGAGGAAGAGAGCCGCCAGGGTAGCCACTCCTTCCCCACCCCCTCAAAAACTCTCCTCCAGGAGCAGACCAAACCAGAGAAGGACAACTGCCCCAAACATCCACAGCAGCCAGCAAAAAAACCAGCGAAACCAGCCATTGATGCGGCACGAAACAATGCAGAGAAAGATCCTCCACATCCCTGTTCCCTCAACGCTCCAACAGGATAGCCCGCGAAAACCAAACCAAAACCCACTGCCGCTGCATAGGAAGATCAGTGCAGAGGCGAGGAAACGGGGGCAGAGGCGGCAAGGGAGCCACCTCGCCCCCGCCCAGAATGGAAAATAGGTTCAGAACCCAAACACCCGCGTCGCTGCCAAGTTCTGTGGGTCACGGACAGTGCTGCGGCATCGACGGAGGAACCCCTGATCTGTGGCGCCTCGCTCCCGAAACCCTACCACCGCTCTTCCAAACCAACACCTTAACCTTTTTTCGGGTGCCCATATGTATTAGTGATCAAGTTAGAAAATTTTCAAAATCAAATTTCTAATCCATCTTCTCAAGCTCCTTTCACTTTCCATGATTTAGATCCTATGGAGGAAACCTTGGAATGGTTCACGAAGCCTATGGTGAAGACTAATCTTTCCATTACTCAAGATGATGTTAGCACTTACAAATTTAGTCTTGAATAACCCCTTGTCCCTTGGTCCACGTGATCGGTCTCTCCCTACATATTTTCAGTTTTCCAATCTAAACAAGGATAAGGTGCAAGGTAGTCATTATTCACAGGTAGAGGAGCAACAAGATGAGGATTCTTTCAATCTTTCTTCTCTGTTTCAAAATCCTCCATGTCAAGATAATGTTCTCTCATCCTTGGTTGATTTTGAATTTAGAAATCTCGACAATGAATCAAATGAAGTTGATTTTCCTAATCAATTTGAAATCTTAGACAACCATAATTCCGATGATTCTGACTACATTATTGTATGTAATGATGGTTTCCGAAGTGCACCATTTGATCTTTCGGTTTCTCAAGAGAAAATGTTTCAAAAGATCTAGATCTTGAATATAATTCGGTTAAAGAAGATGTTCCTATGGAAACTTCCACTTCACCTCCCTCTTGCTTGTGTTCTACTTTATTTAATGCAGATACTTCATGCTCTCCAGGTTCATCATCTAATGAGTTGGATTTTGAATTAACACAAGGTAGTGAGGTTATTCATGATGAAGAGGAAAGTAAGGAAATAATCGAGTATCCTTTCCATTCCTGATCATTTCCACTCTTACACAAAGAAAATTCTTCTATCAAGGTTATTCATGAGATTGATCCAATCTATCCATCCATAGATGTGAAATTAGAAGAACCTTAAGACTTGGGTAGTCTATTTGTTGGAAATGTAAATTCTAACCAAATCAGTCATGTATATGGCTACCATTTTGGTAGTAGTTATCTAATTGAAATGATTGCTGGTAGTTGTCCGCACACCATGCATCATCTGATTCAATTTTCAAAATGAAATTATAAAATTCTTGAAAGTTCTAAGACTCACCAGAAAATTGAGATACTTCAACATCTGTTGATGGTTATGTCAGGTCCTTGCGAATCTGGTAAGGCCCTCGAACTAAATCAGATTTGGATTTTCTCACAAAATTCTTTCCTTTGCATAGTTTCACTGGATGTAAAATCCTTCTTGAAAGTTGTGTGGTATTTCATATATAACTTTTTAAGCTTTCAAGATTTTTTCTCTCGTCAGATTGAGAATCCTATTCTAATTGATTATTCTTCATGCAAATCTCTCGAAACTAGCTTGGGTTTTGAATGTATACCTTTCATGGATGGAAAAAGTTGTGAAGTTGATCATTCTAAAGATTATAATTGGTTGAAGGATTCATGTCTATCATATGATTTTGAAAGTAATAAACTCCTATTATTTCTTGTGAATGTCTTGATGTTAATCATTTTTATTTTTGAACCAAATCTCCTATTCAGCATTAATGAGTGCTTGAATTATTTGGTGAATTGAGTTCATCTTTTTCATCCACTACATCTACACTGGTCTCATGTGTTTATCATACTGGCATTCATTTTTTATTCTTTCGATGATTATGATGCCAGTCTAGTTTGTAGCTAGTCACAAGTAGATGGTTTGTCACATTCAACATATGAGGAAGATGATTCTTTCATTCAAAGAATTTGTAGATTTGTTCAAACCGATCTAAATTTGATTTATCCTAACCGAGAATCTTATGCCTTAATCAGTCCATTTGATAATTTTTCTTGTTTTAAAAATTATCATTCAATTGATCATTTTCCCACTAGTGTACCTAATGATGGTTGTTCTACATCAAATGATATTTATGGTTTATCATCTTAATATTTAGACACTTGTAAAGTAGTTGAGGCACTTCAGCCTTCGTTGATGGTTATGTTAAGTCCTCAGTATCTTAGCAATCCTTTTGAATATGATCAAATTCATTTTCCCTCACAAGATTCTCATCTTGATTCCACACTATTAATTTAATATGCTTTCTCTCAAGGATTTCAGGATCTCCAAGAGGATTTTTTTGAATTTCATGACCCAATTTATAATCAGTTAGAGGTACCTTACTTAGCAAGCCCATATTCTAGAAACAAGTTTTGATTTCTCTTTATGTTTTCTAAGGATATAATTGAAAATATATTCACAAGGAGCCATCAATGTTTTTTTCTTATGATTTTCATCGAAAAGGTAAGGTAGCAGGTTGGTTAAAGATTGTACATCTTCCTACATCTAGGCAAGACCTTCACTATTTTGTGCAATATTTTCAAGCATATATCTTTTTTGTTGCACATTAATATATATCAGTTTTAATTGCTCTTATCTTTTTATTTGCAGGTCGGGACCAATCAAGGTGGCTTCATTGGAAATATCACTACACTTAGCCCTAACCTTCTAGCTATTTAAGTTAGGATTAGGTCTAGTTTCATTTATCTTCCTTTGCATTGCATCCACCTTCTTTCTTTCTCTCCATATGGTCTTTGCATCAATTTTATTTTTGTATGATACTTTTGGATTCAGTCTCCATTTTCTTTGCCTCTTGTTTCTGATTTTGGTTATGTCTTTTCTCTCTTGTTTGTTTAACTTTGCATGAAATATGATTCTGTTTGGCTCAAAAGACATTGTGGCAAACCTGAAAAGGAAACTATGATGGCGAACAATGCTTGCCTAATTTGTTACCTCTTCCCTATCTTGGATCTACATGTATTTAAATTCAATGATGTTTGAATGGAAAACACGATCCACTCGAATGGAAAGCCTTTGGTTGAACCACAAATCCCATGTCTATTCTAGGATCCTCGTTCCTCAACTTGACAATGTAAGTAAATAGTGTTTTCTCTTGCTGATATAATCGAGTCGAGGAAGGTAAGGGGAAAAACAATTACCAAGTAAACCAATATCATAGGTCTATATCGCCTTCTCTGAAGGAACAACATCTCCTGCTCTCAATAAGTCAGAATCCTTCCTCCACCCGTGAAATAAATAAGTGCCTAAGCACAGTTCTATAAATAAAATAAATAAAGGGTGAAAGAAGAGAAATTCTTCCTACGCAGAGAGGTGAAAAAAAAAACTTCATTGGGGTACTATTCAGGCTTGTTGGAAGCAAATTGATGCTTGTGTTCTGGTAGTGACTCCGCCAGGGTACTGTCTAGGCTTGCTAGCAGTGAAGCAACACCAGAGATGAAAAATCGTACTCTAATTACCTTAAACTCGTAGTTATATATTACCCTTTCGTAGATCAATTTTTTTTTGATTTGGCAAGCCTTGATATGTGTTTAACCAAGTAAGGGAATGGAGGGGACTATATGTCTAACATATTAAGTAGGGAAGCCAAGGTAATATGTAAGATGAATCAATAATTCCTAAAAGACCGAGACCTTGCAATTAGAGAATTAAACCTAAACAAAGAAGTTGGAGTTCTACAAGTGTGTCGCCAAGTGTTGATGCTGTGATTAACACCCTCCAAATTTTTTCTTACACGTGAATTTTGGAGCCCATTGAGGAACCTACGAACTTTTATCCCATGGTCACTTCATGGTTGGCCATTTTTTTTGTGTTCGAGTCTTATTATTATAAAATTCTAAGTGTTAAAGTAACTTTCCTACACATTCTCAACCCTTCATGTTAGGTCCCTATACTACTAGTGTAACCCCTTATTGTTATTAGTACAACCCCTTTATTATATGGTTGTGCCCATGTAGGCCCCATATTGTTATTATTCTGCCCCATAGAAGCCCACTATTGATATTATTGTGCCCTTACATTATTATTGTTATGTCGGCTCTGATTATATTATGAGCCCTTAGAGTCCTATATATAGAAAGGAGGTCTCGTCATTTGTATCATCCAATAATTGTTCATTTGTGTAATGTAAAGGAGGTTGCCCCCTTGAAGAGGCTGAATTCTAAGGCGTTGATATATCTTTTCTATCTCTTTCTGAGTTGGTTTCATAACATTTGGTATCAGAGCTTTGGATTCTAGGGTTTCACTGCTCCAAACAAGTCATCGTGGTATTTGCGCTATAATTTTTTTTTTTTTTTTTTTTTTTTTTTTTTTTTTTTCTGCAACGTTTCAGGAGCTAAAAACAAAACCCATTTGAGAAGAAATCTTGTTGAATCTCGCATCCAATTTTTAGCTCTTTTCGCACTATATTTGTAGAGATATGATTTGAGGAAGTTAGAGTTTTTGCAAGCTCCAGAATTTCATCTAAAAAAGGTCAGCTTGGAATTTTCGCTATAACTCTTTCGCTACAAAGTTTCAGAAGCTAAAAAAAAATCATTTGAGATGAAATCGTTCTAAATCTGGGATCCGAATTTTAGATCTTGTCTCACTATATTTTCGGATATATGATCTGAGGAAGTTAGGGTTTTTGTAGGCTCCCGAATTACATCCTAAACATGTGACCTTGGGAAAATCGTCATAACTCTCTCTTTGAGCAACAAATTGAAATTTCGTAAGAAGTTACATAAAGAGGATGAACTGTACTTTTCTGTGCATAGTTTTCAAATCCGAAGGTTGAAACAGTGACACGTGGCACATCATACAATTTCTCTTTACAAAAACATTATATAATCAGGTCATCTTAGGATATTGGGCATAACTCTTTCTTGAAGAATCAAATTCTGATCAGACTTGTGAGGTTAGAAAGAGGACTTAGAGGGCTACTGCAAAAGACAATTTTAGAACTTTGAGATCTGAAAGTAAAAAGTTACAGTCATTTCAATATCGAGCTCCTAAAGTCAAGAAAAGGCAATATGAGGAAGTTTGATGGAAAGGATCCAGTAAATTGGATACTACAGATAGAGCAATATTTTGATCTACATGGTGTACCACTGTTACAAAAGGTATGTATTGCATCTTCATATTTAAAACCAGATCAATTTTTATGGTATAAAGGGCTTTGCTATTGTAAACAACTTGTTATGTGATCAATTTTCACAGAGGAAATGATAGTACATTATGAGGATACAAAGAGCAACACCACAACAATTGGAAGAAAAAAGAAAAAAAGGGATTTGTTACAAAGTGGAAAGCAAAATTATGGCAACAAGGAAGTCTACCCCTCACAACTATAAATATGGAAGTGTTGTTTCTCTTAGCCTTCCACAACCTACAAGGGTTACACCACAACAATTGGAAGAAAAAAGAGAAAAAGGGCTTTGTTACAATTGTGATAACAAATACATTAAAGGTCATCAGTGCGTTGAGAAGAAATTATTTTACATTGATTATGGAGAGGAGGAAGAAAAGGATCAAGAAACGTCAAAAGAAGAGTATATACACCAGGAACCAACCCCAAAGAAAGAAGAAATGAATCCGACCATATCTTGTAAAGCATTGGAAAGAATTACCACTCCTAAAACTCTCAAGATAGAAGGACATGTCAAGAAGAAAAAGGTTCAAGAAGTGAAAGATCACATCAAGAAAGAAGAAATGAATCCGACCATATCTTGTAATGCATTGGACAGAATTACCACTCCTCAAACTATCAATATAGAAGGACATATCAAGAAGAAAAATGTTCAAGAATTGAAAGATCACATCGAGTCTCAAGAAATCAATCAGACCATATCTTATAATGCATTGGAAGAAATTACCACTCCTCAAACTATCAAGATAGAAGGACATATCAAGAAGAAAAAGGTAAGAGTGTTGATTGATTCGGGTAGTACCCATAATTTTATTGATTCTAAGATAGCCAAGGATTTGAATTGCTTCCTATATCCAACACCGGAGTGTCAAGTGATGGTTGCAAGTGGAGGAACCATAAGTTGCTCTGGAAAGTGCCATAATATTAAGCTATCCATGGGAGAATATGTATTGAATAGCCCAATGCTTTCCATTCTAATGGGTGGTGCTGATGTTTTACTAGGAGTCCAATGGCTACAATCTTTAGGTACGATAGCTTTTAATTTTTAAGAACTTTTCTTGAAATTTTCTTGGGAAGGAAAGGAAGTTGAATTGAGTGGTATCAAAGGAAAACCTGGAAAGATAATCAACTCTAATAGCATGAAAAAGCTTCTAAATAAAGAACAACGAGGTGTAATTGCGCAATTATGTTCACTAGAGGATCCCACATCAAAATCATGTATTTCTCCAGATCTCCAAAACGTTTTGGACAATCATTCCAAGGTATTTGAGACTCCCAAAGGCCTCCCACCTATTCATGATCATGATCATGCTATTCATTTGATTCCATGAAGTGTTCCTCCAAACATCAGGCCTTACATATATCCATAAGCCCAAAGGAGTGGGGACTCTTTCAAAAGTTGCAGAAGATCCCAGTTCAAACAGTATTGCGAGAACTTGACAAGGAAGGAAAAATCATATTGGAACCTGAAGCAGTCACAGAATTGAGAAATCGAAAGCTACGAAATAGATCAATTTCAGAGTATCTCATCAAGTGGAAGAACTTACCCATTGAAGATTCCACATGGGAGGACAAGAATTTATACAAAAGCATCAAGAACTACTCAAGCATTGAGGACAACACTTTTTGAAGGAGAGGGGCATGTTAGGTCCCTATACTACTAGTGTAACCCCTTATTATTATTAGTACAACCCCCTTATTATATTGTTGTGCCCATGTAGTCCCCATATTTTTATTATTGTGCCCCATAGAAGCCCACTATTGTTATTATTGTGCCCTTACATTATTATTTTTATGTCAGCTTTGATTATAATATGACCCCTTAGACTCCTATGTATAGAAAGGAGGTCTTGTCATTTGTATCATCCAAGAATTGTTCATTTGTGTAATGTAAAGGAGGTTACCCCCTTGAAGAGGCTGAATTCTAAGTAATAATCTATCTTTTCTATCTTTTTATGAGCTGGTTTCATAACACTTCATGAATTCATAACCACACTTCTTGTATGCAAGCTTGAAGAGGCATAACACCATCCATTAAGTTAGTGTATGTGTGATCTTCAACTCATGTCGACAGTTAGTGCACAATTTCATTAACAATCTCACTCACTTTGATGGTAATTGTTTTAGTTTGGCGAGTTTTCCCAACTGTTGCTTTTGCACACCCTTGCATTCACAAACGTCACTTTCATGTTTACAACTATCGATTTTGCTTGATTCCATTTTAATAAGTGTCTTTTTCTTGTTATCTTCACTTTGGCATGTGTTTCTTTCAAGGTCATTTGCATTTTGCAAGTGTCCTCTTCATGTTTTCCTACTTCTCAATGAAAGTTATGAAAGTTTCAATCCTTCAACAGGTAATGAGCACCACTTTTTTCCCCAAGGAAAAATCATAATCTTATTCATAATGAGAAAAATTACATGTTGTAGATGCTAAAAAAGCACATGCATAAAAATAATGTCCTGATTTCTTAGGATCAATAGAAAAACTCTAATAAAACTAATCTATTCTTTCCTACCTTTATTTTTTTTTTTTTTCCATTTTTTGCTAACCACCAGCGTTGGGTGTGGATGTTACAATAGACATTTGAGTCTCTTTGATAATAGATGGAATTTATTTTTTAGAGTTTGAGATTTTTGATCCATGTGTTTGCTTGTTGCCACTAACCTCTTTCCCTGAAGTGGGTTTTCCAATTTGCTATTGTGGGATGTATGTCCTGGGAATTAAAGAGTAGCAGTTCTAGTTCTCGTCTTCTTGTGAGTTGTTCTGGGTGGTCTATGCATTAATGAATGGGGTATTTCCAGGGAGTTCTAATTCTTGTGTTGTGTTTTTTGTGGTATTTTATGTGGGTTTTTCCTCTTCTATATCAACTACCTGAGTAGTAGAAAACTGCCATCCTTTCGGCCTTGGTGGTTGTCATTTTTGTTTTGTGGGCAGGCACTTTGTAGATGACCAGTTTGTTGCCAAATAAAACATTTGAAGGTCCTATTCTCATATTTAAGGGGTTGGGACCATTGCTGATTGTTGTGGTATAACAATATGCGATCCGGTAGGTCTTGACTGAGGTCAACCTCCACACAAATTCTGGTCAATGTGAAGATATCCTTTGTAAGTCAATCACCATCTACTTTTAAGAATTTCCGAAGGGAATTTCGAATACCTTCTAGTACTTTGTTGTGCCAAAAATGTAAAGGTAGGTTATATAACCTTACCCACACTGGAATTTTGGAAACCATCATGGTATTTGCATCAAAATCTGGAAACCATAGTGTCATGAAGAGACCAACATTACCCCAAAACCACGGTCCTTCATGTAATGCGTATTCCTTGTCTTTAGCTGTGTCAAACTTGACAATGAAAAAACCTTTTGAGCATAAGTGGATGTCACAATTTTCTGTCCAAATGGAGAAAATCCATTGGCGAAGGGCTTCCAATTTGGGCCAAAACCCATTAAATCTACAAATCACTACTTTAGATATAAAATCATCATGTATCTCATTTACCTTAGGTATAGTAATTGTCAAAGCAGGGATCTCAGTCATCTACTCCACATTGTAGGAACCAAGAGTAGTGGTTGTCTGTTTTGTTTGTATTTGGGGCTCCATATTCCCTTTGACTACATCTTTGAAGGTAGCAGGTCCTTTGGAGCTTGTACCAAGACAACCTCCTAGTAGTCTTGAAGTAAGGAAGATTTTTGAGTCGCAACCGATGTTATAATCCTTTAACCTGAGATTCTCCCGAAGTGCTTTTCCTGCATGGATCAGGAGTTATATACTAGTTGGTATGCCCATCTTTTCTTGAATCCTTTGTTTGAGAGTTTTTATCTCCTCCCAACAGCCAATCTTAATGCAAACAAATTTCCCTTCAATAGATCTGATAAAGAGAGTGATCTATATTCCTTCAAATGGTTCTGAGGTGGGTTTCTTCAGATCCAGTTGTGGATCGTTCACTACTACATAATGATCTTGCTCAACCTTTATTGCTTGTTGTGGATCTGGTACATTGAGTACCCTATCTCAAAACACACACTAGCAAAAGAAATGTGCAGTGCCAAGGCAATACATTGACTGTGGCCACAATCGTTTCTCCGTCCCCAGACAATGGATGCCTAATGTTGCTTTGTTTTTGTAATCCCAGAGTTGAGGCAGAGAAAGATGATTGGTTCATTTAGAAAATCCCCTGTGTTATTCATGTGCCCTTGCATTGATTCATTCGTTGTGATGGCCGACTTCATTATATTCGTCATGACGATGCCAGAGATCGAAGATGCCTCCTCCCATTCTTTTCCACAGTTCTCCACCCTTTCCTCCCAATATTTGCGTTGTGGTAAACCTAGAAATTGAAGAGATTTAAACAAATCTGCCCACCTTGGGAGCCGATCCACTAAGAATATTTCTGATATTGTGAGATCAAACCAAACCAAAACCTAATAGATAACAATATACACCAGATCTGGGATATTGATGTCTATCCCCACGAAGTAAGTCAGATTCGTCCACAATGAGAGCCGATTGACCACAATGGAACTGAGATTTATGTATATGCTTCCCTAGCTTTGAAGAAATCATCTATGAATAAGATTATCAGTCTTCTTAGATAATCCTCCTTTGAATTTTAACTCAAATATGGTGGATAGTAAAGCGAGATCTAATGTATACATCCAGATCTGGCCAATGTGTTGGCAAATCTAACTTTTGGGAACTCAGGTCTGATAGGAAATGCATCTGTTTGGCATGTTATGCTTCTTCAGATCTATTATGCGAGCATTTATTCCCCATCCCAAGATCTTCTATGATGCCCAAATCGTTGGACGGAGGAGCTATACCTGCACGCCAAACCTCTTCTGTTGCTCTCTCCATCCCCTCTCCTGTGATGAGCACCGCTTATTCACGAGCCTCATTGACATATCTTTTCCTCCAATACTTGTGCACTAAGTCTTTTCTAAGGTCTCATACCTCTCTCAGTGCATTAGTACTTCCTGGGATAAGTGACCTCTCCTTTTTCCACCTTTGTCAGTGAAAAACACATTTCAGATGAACAATCACCCATTGTTGGAGAGAATTGCACCATCCCAAGCCTAAGTGTACTTCGGAATAATGAAGTGCACTTCGGAAAAATGAAGCGCACTCTAAAACAATGAACTGCACTTCGAAACAACAAGGCATGCTTCAGAACAACAAGGACCTTCTCTCCCTTCAAAAGTGCACTTCGAAACAAGAAAGCACACTTTGAAAAAGCAAAGATCCTCTATCTCTTTAAAAGTGCATGACACAGTCACAAATCATGAAAACTTCATTCTTCCCTCTTCCCTTAGGGTGCATGGCATGATCATAAAGCAAGAATCCTTCCCTCTTCCCTTAGGGTGCATGGCACAGTCAGGAAGCCTGAGGCCATCATTTGAGCGCACTCCTCCAACTTGAAGAGTTGTTCCCTCCTAGTTCCTATTGAGTGCACAAACGCACTAGGAAGGCAAAAATCCTAATCCCTTTTTCCTTTGGTGTGTACCCCTGCATCCTCCTTTTTTCCTTGAGTGCACAAACACACCCTGAACCAATGAATAATTCTCCTTTGTGCTTCGAAACTACGCCCTTACATTTTCTCTCTCTCTTGCTTGGGTGCACAAGTGCACCTTGAAGGCCCCTTGTGAGCCTTTACCTTTCACTGCCTTAATCGTAGTAAAAATGAAAAATGAAGCCCTCATAAGCGATTGATGAGTTCAAATATCGCTCCCAATTAAGCATCCTTATTTTAACCCTCTCATGGGCCTACCATCAGCTGATCATTCCATGAACTAGGTAGTGATATAATAAATGTTTTAAGGTCTGATTTCTCTTTTTCATGAATGATTTTCATTGGCAGGAGTATATTCCTAACATGAAAAGGTAATTATCCAAGAATATAGCAAGGGGACAACATAAAGAAACACCTGCAGAGAAGAAGAACAAAAGATAGCTATCATGGAGACATGAAGTAGATCATGGACCAAGACATAAAGAAGACAATGCATGATGACTTAAAGGATTCCAATATTGATCAAAGAACCTTTGGAGGGTGAAGATAAGAAACAAAGTGGATCTTTCATGAAGATGAAGAATAGATCAAATATACCATCAAGAATGCAATATGAAGAAGCAAGTAAGAAAACTTTCCATTTCCACCTCATCATGAAGTCCATGTCATCCTTGTCAAGTTGTAACTTGTAAAAGTGTCATCATAATGGTTAATGTGTGTCCATGTGTCATTCCACATCATGTGGAATGTGATTATGTAATTATTAAAGGGAAGAGGACAAAATGTAATATATGGAATTTCAAGAGTCATATGTGGAATATGAAAAGTCACATAGTCATATATGGACAAAAGAGTTGTATATAAGTCCAAAAGTCATATGGATAAGTCCAAAAATTATTTAGAAGTTTAAGAGTTGTTAAGAAGTCCAAAGGACACATTAGAAGTCCAAGAGTCTTTAGGAAAAAACAAGAGTCAAGGGGAGATGAATTGTCATTCCTCTTGTTATAAAAGCAACCTCACAACTCAAGCAAAGATTTGGAGAGCTAATCTTGGCTTCTCTAATTGGAATAGGAGAGAATAACTATTGTTTGGAGAATTAAGAAGTGGCCTAATGTTCCACTACTGGAACTATTTTGCAAATGAATTTTTTCATGCTCTCATGTGTCTCTTTTAGATTAGTACTATTACTTCCTTCCAGAGACTCACTCTCGTCTCCCGCTCATGAAGGCCTATTTTTACAGATTGCAATCGGTGTTTCACAATGTCAACTTACTTGCTTGTTCAAGGTTTATGTATATAATCTATTATGTTATGCGTTGAAACCAAGGTGAAACTTACAATTATGGTGGTTGGGTCGATACTCTAGATGGGGCTCCTACTCCAAATGGTGTGAGGTCTAATTGAGACTTCACATCAGTTAGACCCCCTGTATGTTGGTGGTATCCAACACCATCAACAGAATGACACTATTTGGAATGCACTGATTGAAGTAACATGTATAGGATATTCCATACTTTCCACTTTAAACATGTCCCCATTTATTCATCTCCTTTCTTTTATATGGTGGTAATTGGTCAGTAGTATTGGCACCCTTTCATCCTCATCCTTGAGTCTGGGTCCATAAAACCATTCCCTGGAGGTTGATGTAGCTAAAAGAAAGATAAAAGCATAAGAAATCCACAATGAAAGAAAAAAATAAAATGAAAAATATGGATGGGACATTTGATTAGCACATGGGAAAAAACCTAGGATGAGCTCTAGCCACCCTCATTAGCCACCACCTATTTCCTCAAGCATATGATGCTTGATTCATAAAAGTAACCCTAGTATTTTCCCAACCCTGATGAGTGATAAAGTGACTCATCATTAAGGGGTAATGGAAAATATTAATAGTAAGCTTGGGATCCTAAGTTATGCACCCAAATCAAAGCAAATCATAATGAAGTAAAAGGCACACCAAAGGGGAGGAAAAAATAGGTTGAGGAAAGGGGTAACTCATGCATCCATGATTTCTCCCTCCTTATATCTATAAACTCAGGATGTTGGACCTCCATTAGATAGTCACTTGGCTATGCCACCTTGCCCTAAAGTAATTTCCACTCTACAACCACCCTTATCACACATACTTATGGATTGATGGGATAACTTGGGACCTGCCACTTCCTCTTGGGGGATGGAAACAACTAATAGGGTTATCCATCTAAACATTCCTAACATAAGGAGGTCATATATATTTTTGGGACTTTATCTAGTTAGAAATTTGAAAGTGAGCTTTGTGTGAATTATTATTATGGCCCCAACATTAGGTATGGTCCACTATGATGCATTTGTGGCTATTGTCCCTAATGATTGATGATTTCACTTTATCTTAAGAGGGTCTTGTTAGATGGTATTGTCCCAACAACAAAGGCCTCTTGAGAGATTATTTCCCTCCTTATTAGTAGCATTCTAAAGGCTATTTCACACATTTCATAGAGAAGATATGACCTTCTTGATGTGATGTTTTCCACCCAGAGCATAGTGTTAGGCGATGTGATGGTTCCACATGGTACTTGATACTCTAAAGTACCAAAAAATGTTGAAACACTAAGCCCATGAAGCTTGGTATTGGAGATATTAATAATGTGCCTAAATGGACCCAGGATGCCCCTAGGTTGGCCTTGACACTATTTGATGGTCGTTGCCTATTCAGAAGCTTGGATGTCAATGGTTATCCTTGAGGTGATAGGGGAGGGCTTGCATATCACTATTTAACTCCAATGCTTAAATGGATTGGTGCCATGTCACCCCTCTTTCCCTTTAGAGGGTGACAAAGGGTACTCTAGTGATGATGTCATGGTTTGGGGACACTTTATAGGCATACACATGGACTTAGAGATATTTTTTGGAGTATGGAGCACTCATTAGCCTATTTAACACTTGTGGCATTTTAAGCTCCTTTAGATAATGACGTCATAATGTAGGAGGTTTTTCTCCCACATGTATGGTCATTTTGGCATCATTTGTTATGTTTTTGAGCTATGAGGTTAGCTTGTATCCTCACACTTGTTTAACACTCAAAGTGAACTTGTACTTAGGGATTTTACCTGTATTGTTGTAAAATAAGGGTGATAAGCCTCGTATAAATAGGGGCTCCCTCTTGTTCCATATGATCATCACACATTTTGATCACTCTTCTTTACAAAAAGGGTGTGAAATAATCTATTTTTTTTTTTTTCGCTACTTGGGAAAGATATGACTTTTCTATGGTGTGGATTATTGTGGTGATGGTATTTTGCATGGATATGTTTCTAGGATTGGAATAAGTGCTTCTTTGGAGATTTTTTTCTTTTCAGTTTCATGCTTTATCTTGACATTTTGCATATTGTATGTGTGAAGTAGGGTTTCTATTTACGCGATGACTAAATGCTAAATTTACCTTGAAATCTTGCTCCACTATTGCATGCAATTTTTTTACTTTGAATCCTATAAAGAAACTCTAAATGTGCATTCCTTATATTAGTTTTTCCCCTCACAAGAAAAATTAGTCAATGTTTTAATAATGGATGCCCTAGTCATCCCCCATTACTACATCAAAACCTCTTCATGAAATTTTATGCCTAGAAGATTCCATTAAGCCTATTTAGGATAAGGAATTAATAACTATCGTGTTGATCATTCATAAAATTGATTAATTTTCCTCTTATTTTCCTTGTTGCTAGAGGTCTAGGCTTAGCCACTAGGGTTTTAAGGAATTTTTTTGCATAAAATTGAATTTGTGTGGGATGTGTGTGGCTAATTAATTAGGAATTGCATCAATAAATCACATAAAAGAAAAATCTAGCATTGTACAACGTTAAATCCTTCCTAATTAGGGTTGATGTCATACCAATTTGTTGTTTATGCATACTTTTTTCGGCCATACTCCATTGGTGACCCTAATCCTAGGTATTTATTGGAAGGCCTTTACTCCCTTTTGTTGATTATCCTTGATAGGCCTTTCCTTTGTATGTTATATAACATTGTGCACCCTGCCATTGTAAATCAATAAAACCCTAACCTATAATAGCCATATATTTTGTTTAGGAATTGAGTACATGAGTTGTGACATAAAATATCTATGCCTTTCTAAGATTTGCCAGTACTCTATCCCATTTTATAAACCTCTTATATTACGTTGAGCCATACTAGTTTTTTATCATTTAGGTGATTTAGGGAAGCGCCCATTGTGTAAAATACGACCAAATAGCAAGAGAAAGGCTGTTGAGGTTTTAGGGGCAACCCTTTCTCTTATTTCCATAAGTCATAGTTTTTCATAGTGGGGATTTGCATTATGCTTTCTAGATTTTGTGGAAACATGCCCTTTTTTGAATATTTTTTTATAGATTTCATATTCTAGTCTTTTGTTTATATTCTTGGTTTGCTACTCTTTCTGGTTTTCATATGTTCTTTGACTTGCAGTCTATGCGATTTCGAAAAATCAGAAACAAAACGGAAATTGTTTTCTTGATTGCATATTGTAGTATACCTAGGGGGGATAGTATGGGGTACAGAGAGAGGTACCCAAGGGAATAATGTAATAATGTGATGGGCCATAGTTAATAAATAAAGTGGTTAACCCACATCATGTAAGGGACCACAAGTAGTTAGGAATAATATGATAAGCCCATTGTATTAGATATATGGTATTGAGAGACCATGGTATTGTATGTATGAAGCCTATATAGAGGCTAGAGACTCCCCATTGAGAGATGTCAAGGATTATTGTATTGGTAAGAATATTGCTTGTGGAGTGTTCTCCTTCCTTAAGGAGTGATCATATGGTGTTACCCTACCTTAAGGGTTTAGATTAATAAAGAGAAGCATTTCTATATTCAGATCTTGATATTTCTGGGCATATTTCTATTCTCATATATTTGCAAGTTAGATCTACTACAAGTGGTATCAGAGCACTTTCTTGGGCAAAGCAGAAAGATTTTTATTTTTATTTTTGCAGGAATTTTTTGGGGCGACGAGTTTGCAAATCAGATCTAAAACTTCTGGTGCAATATTTGCAGAAAAAAATTGCAGATCTGGATTCTTTGCGAAAAAATACCCAAATTCAAAAAAAAAAAATCGGTCGAATCAGAGTTCAGATGAGAGAGTTATTGCTGATTTAAAAATCAGCGGTGTCGCATAAATTTTTTTTGACGACAATTCATGGACGATGGATCTCCAGCTAATTTTTGTAGGTTTTGTGGGGAATTTTGAGAAAAAAATTACATATCTGAGATCCCCTTGAAAAATTACCCAATTTGGAAAAAAAAACTTTCGAAATGGAGTCCAGATGAGGGAGATATCACTGATATAAGATAATTTCTTTTTTTTTAATCAAATTTTTTTGACAACGGGACAACTGCAGAGCGAATCTGAATTTCCAAAATGCCTAGATAGAGATGTATATCACATGAGAAGATGCAGAATGGTCATTCCATTTCCAAAAATAGGTTATAATAAGGATTTTGAGCCATATTGATAGAGTTGTATCCATTTTAAAATTTTCGCCAAAGTAAGTGATTTTTTCAAAACCCTCTTCATGGCTTCTAGCAAGATGTTTTTTTACAGGAAAAGATGATGGGCCGACTATTGAAATTTTTATAGATTCTCAGAAGTGTGACCGTCCACGGTGTTGGAAGGACTGCATAGGGTATTATTTGAAAGGTGAGGCTGCTATCTGTTGGAAATCACTTTACATTGATATTCTGAAGTTATGTCATGCTGAAGAAATTGAAAAACTATTTTTGGACAAATGGTCTCATACTGGAAAGAAGGAAACCAAGAAACCTAAAGGGTTATTTTCTGCTAGTATCTCCTTATTAGAGGTTGATGGATGTATTAAGAACGAGAAGATCATTGTGTCTATCAATCCTAGTTGCAAGAATAATTTAATCAATGTTAATGTGGCAAAAAAATTACAAGTTTCAACAAAACATATTGCAAAGTCACAGGTTGATAATGAGGATGTTCAAATTTATAAATATTTGAAGCTTTCTATGGATAAGTAAGTAAGTGTTGCATTGTAATTTTTATACTTCAGATATGGATAATATGGATGTTGTTTTGGAATATATTTGGATGGAATCTGTGGGTACTGTCAATATTAATGTGTAGAAGAAATTCATGAAGCTTTGGTATGAAAAGAAGAAAATTACATTGCACGATATTTCCATTAACACCCAAGCAAAGATTATGGAGGTAGAAGCACAAAGCTATAATGACATTGACACATCAGATGATGAGCCTTTGATGGTCGACAACCAAAGAAAAACATCAAACTAGGTACCAGAAAAAGCACCAGACAACACTCAAGCACCAATAGTAGAGGAATTCACGAAAGACATTCCATCAGTTAAAGCTTCAACATATCACCACTCACATCACCCATCGAGATAACAACCAACATGGTGGCAACGAATTAGCAACAAGGACAACAACCTCAGGACGACTGCTAGAGTGGCGTGACGATCCACCTACAACACATCAACACGGAAGAGCCATTAGTGTTGTGGGGAAAAATGCCTATGCAGGACGATCCTATCCACCTAAGGTGTGACAGTGCCTTAGCAACAAATGAGTACAGCTATACTGGTTTCTTCCTTTATGAAATGTGTAAGAAGAGAGATCAATAGACTTGCCGGTGTCTTCCGTTTGTCCCTCGATCCGGTCTCTCTTCTCTTTGGGTGTTCACAGCTACTTGCTTTCTTGCTTATCCAGCTACAACTTCCTGCAAGATCACAAGAGAACAGCTACTTGCGACAAGAGAACAACTACTTGAGACAAGAGAAGAACACTACACAAAGACAGATATTCACATTCATAACTAGTTTAGGATTAGAAATAAACTAAACATGCTAATACATTCATACATCAAAATACATCAGCATATAGGAGAAACCAAGATAAATTTATTGATGAATAACAAGGTTCAGGAAGAGATACAACCCAGAGGGCTCCAATCCAGCATCTCCTTCCCAGCAAATGGAATTCCTATCTTCAGCCCCTTCAAAGCATTAAGCACCCAATGATTCCAGTCTCAAACCAACAGCAATTCTTTGCAATAACAAAATTCCAGCCCCTAGATCTCATGGAGGAGAGATCCATATATAGATGTTTGGAGAGAGGATGAGTCAGCTTGAGATCTGACTAGTGTCCTCTCCCTCTGTCAGTTCTTGAGTCCACTTGGAGGTTCTTGCTTCCACTTGGAGATTTGGAACCTCTTACTCATCACCAGTCGAATTCCCTGAGGCAAGTGTCATTTTGGAAGCTTCCTGGGTCTTGACACCTTGAGAAATGAGTCTGCCACTTGTCCACTCTCGTTCAGCGCAGGTAGCCTTTGTTCCAGTTGACATTCAACGCAGGTAGCCAGTGTTGGCTTTGACATTCAGCGCAAACAGCTAGTGTAGCCACTGAAATGATCCTGAATTGACTTGTTTTGAGCAGTTTTTGGTGGAGAACTTCTGTGAATTGCTGTGGTTTGTTAGCCTTGTTCCTCTAGGGGTAGTAACAACATGTTTAGGGACTTTGGATCCCTTAGATTATGGACATTTCATGCTTAATGCTGTAAGGCACAAAAATGTCTATAACAGTTGCCCCCTAAAGTATGAGGCTGTTTATCGGGCGAAATGCTTTATCAGGGGGATCCGAAGTTCATCCAATGCTGGGAGGAGACCTGTAATACAATACAATACAATACATTATTTTTCATACTGCTTTCATGATCTAGCTGAGGCGGGCATTCCCATGCTCAGCTTTATAAATTCATTTTTCTGTACATAGAACAGACAATCGTCTGATGGTAGACTGATAATTTTGATGAAATTATCATCCTTTGAGTAGGATGATTATCTGCTGCAATGATGTACATGTCAAGGTCTTTATCTTTCCTGAATATATACCGCAGCCCGGATGGACGAAACTAGATCCGGGGTCTTCAAACTCGTTCGATCTTCACTCTAAGTACAAGTCGATCCATGTGAGAATTGTTCTGAAGTCGAACATGGAAAGACATCGCTTGATTATCGGTCAATGATGTAAACCGTTAACAAGCGCGAGAGGAATCACCGATAATGATAATGACCCTCAAGGTATTGCAGTACAATTCACGTGGTGTGAATAAAGGACTTGGCATCAAACACCACGCAAAATCTTTCGGTCGAAAGTCATTGATGTATACCTGTCGCCGGAAGTGAGAAACTTGCCATTGTGGCATGCAAGCTTCAAAGTACTGAAGGGGGTGTTCCTAGATCAACTTCTTGGATAATGAGCTGATGTCGACAAGAAGCGATCCGTCAAAGGAGGGCCTTAATGAATCCCACATCAGTGACACGGAACGGAGCTAATGATTTTAATGGAGGTGAAAATGATCTGTGGCATATGATTCAGGGTGGCGGTCATGAAAGGATGAAGGATAATGTATGGCAGTGGATGGGACACGGTTGACTCTTTCTGAACGAATTCTCTTGAATATATGGCGACACTGATACGATGGATCGGTAGCATTACCCCAGATATGGATGGTATGGCGAGACCATGGATGTGACCGGTGAATGAAACAACCCAACCCGATTGTGGTACGGAGGAAAAGTGTCATGTTCAAGAGCGACTTTCTACCATCAAAGTTTTCTTTAGTTTCTCCCAATTTTTCCCCAGTCATTGCTGACCAGTACCTCTTTATTTTTGTCAAGCTTGAGGAGGATAACATATGCTTGTTCTATAACCTGCCCTTCGGGCAAGCCTATCGCTATGTTTTAACGAGCCTAGCGATAGTGAAACTCGTTCTCGTCTAAAGACAAGTTTGTCGCTATTTAATGATTTTAACGGGTCTAACGACAAGGATAACTCGGTCCTTTTCATTTTTAGAGAGTCTGAAAAAGTACATAAAGTTAACTCCAAAATTCCTTTTTCGTCATCTAATCCCTTAAGTCCGAAAAAGTATAAAACAATATAGAAGGGATGAGTTTTCGATAGTTTTAACGAGTCGAACAAAACAAGCGCTCGATCTTTTTGTGCAATAATCCCTCAGGTCCAAAAAGATTAAAATCTAGAGGAGGGATAGCTCTTCCAGTCGCTTTAACGAGCTGGAAGGCCAAAACTCGGCAATCTTTTCATATTTTACGAGTCAGTTGAAAAGAGCTTAAAGAAGACTCGTCTTTTGAGGAACGAGTGATAAACAGGGATAGCAGCTGATTCCAGGTACAGGTTGGAATTTTCCAATCATGGCAGTGTCACAAGGATGGCTAGGTGTAATCACTCTTCGCAGCTGTTCCTCAAAATAGGTAAACAATCATATGGAGGTGAACGATCGACCAAATGAAAAGTGGAGGTGACGGTGCAAACACGACCAAGGCTTTAACGGCTGATTATATTACATTCACAGTGGTTATTTACCGGGATAGTTCATTTTTTAACGAGCTTAAACGCGGATTGAAACACTTGCTCGATCTTATGTTTATTTTTTAACGAGCATGAACTATGCGCTAAAACTGCTCGGATCTTGCGTTTATTTTTTAACGAGCATGAACTTTATGCTAAAACTGCTCGAATCTTGCGTTTATTTTTTAACGAGCATGAACTTTGTGCTAAAACTGCTCGATTACCCAGTCATAAGATAAGAGTGTCTCTTCAAGATTCTATTTTTTATGGAGCTTCATCTCACTAAGCTTTGCTCCACATCCTTTCTTTATGCAAGTTAGGAAACGGCTAATCCCAAAAACAGATAAATAACCACTCTTTGCTTGTACTCCAAAAGGTTTGCATGCCCCCAGGCATAAAGTACGATTTCAAGGTTACCCCTCAATTTGCAGATAAAACATTTGTTTTACCGGGAGAGGCCTACCTCTTTCAGGCTACCCAAAGATTGTTCTGTTATTCTTTCAACAAAACACTTCTTCGGCGATATCTACCGAAATAGACAAAGGTGAGTGACAACGAGCGCCAAACACATAACTTTGACAAGAGAATCTTATTCCAGAACAACCCCTCTTCCAACCACGGACGGGGTACGGACTAGTCATATTCTCCCGCGGAAACCTACCCTATACCCAAAGTTTTTTCTGCCGAAGCAGACCAGGACGCATGCCCCCTGGGTTCCAGTCATATCCTCCCGGATTACTCGCGCTCATCAGGAGGACGGACCGTGGGTTGAGACACTTCTTGCGTGAATAGACCATTTAGGGATGGTATATGACTATTTGCGATGCGTGATCCGGGAAATGAAAGTTGGTCCACGAGCTTGACCACTCTTCCTTCATGCGGAAAACACATTACTCTAAAGAGTGAGGAGACGATAGCTCCCATGCAATATATATAGTCTCGTCCAAGGAGTAGGTTATAATCCAAGGGTCCTTGAACGACCATCACGTTCATTTGAACGGTCTTCCCTTTCAATGTTATAGGCACATTGGGGAGGATCCCTAAAGGTCGACTGGTTCCTTTATCAAAACCTGATAGATTTCTCATTTCAGGTAAAAGCACTGGCGAACCAAGCGCTTTCCAAGCAATAGAGGAAAGGATACTCACAGATGCCCCCTCATCAATGATAGTGCCGGCCATTACCATTCTGTATATTTGAACGATAATTCTGAATGGTATGCTTGCTGGCAACCGGGGTCTGCCTAGTTGGTTCCAGTCAAAGGACACAACCAGGTTGCTTGGTGGTGGGACCGAATAAACGGCCGGATATCGCTCTGACGAACTTCCTTCCTGCGATAAAGGAATGGGGGCATTGCCCCCTTGTTCATCAGAGTCAGTGTTGATGAAGAGAATTTGGACGGTGTCGTCTTTATTCTCCTCTGTGATGGTATCATTCGAAGATAGAGCCTCTGAAGGAAAAACCGGGTCAACTGCCGTATCAACCTTTTGACTTTCGTCAGGCATGGATCCAGACGGTTCATCTTCAATGATAGGTGCTTCGGCTGACCACCTGGGTGGGCCAGCCGGGTTCTCAACTAGTGAAGGACTTGGCAGGAGTTTTTGATATCCAGGAGGAAGTTGCGCTCGTAGAATCGGGCGATCTTCCAGAACTCTTTTAGCCTCGTCTAAGAAGGGACAACGGTGGATGGCGTGATCGCCTTCACACAGTTTGCAGGGAAATCTAGATTTCCCTCTCTGTCCTGGGACTTCACTTTCACTAGTCGACGGTGAGCAGTCAACATGGCTATCAGAGGTTGATGCTACCGAATTGTGCAAACGGGGAGACCAGTCCCTTAGTATTCGAGGGATACAGGGACAATCTCTGTGGAAATGGTCTCCCTTGCATATGACACATGGCGATTTAGGCCTGGTCAGTGCTGTGTGTGGATTTTTGTCAGACGACACTTGTTTGCCCCCAGTCGCTTTTGGCTCCTTCTTCTTCTTCTCTTTCTTCTTCCTTTCCTTCTTCTCCTTAGGAACTTGGTTTTTTGTTTTACCAGTTCCGTCAAGCGAAGAGGAAGGAGGAGAGGAAGATGAAGTAGAAGGCTGGTGGGCAACTCTGGTCTGGTCTAACTGTCGACTCGACTGTTCAGGAATGGTGGTTTTCTGAACGACATTGGTTGAAAAGAGCCAAACTGGCAGGCCAATTGTCAGTCCTGGAAGCGACAATGTGGCCATGTGGGGCGCACCAACATCTCCCCAAGAGGAGAAGGGACTAGGATTTCCACCAAGGGGAATTCCTTGGTTGGTGTGCTCCATTTTTTCAACCTAAAGATCAACGCAGGAATAGGGGTGATTGTTCCGTTTAAAATAAATTTTAACGACGCTTTAGACACAACTTGCTTTTTCAATTTTAAAGAGTCGAGAAAAAGCTAAAGATGACTCTAGTCTCCTTCGATGTTTTAACGAGCCCGAAGTGACAAATGCTCGGATGGACTTTTTCTGTTATAGAGTTTGAAAAAGGCCAAAAGGAACTGCTCTGGAGTTCTAGGCAGAGGGTGTGCCAAACTTTTCGCAAAACCGCAGAATACTTTTTAGGGTACGGGCGGTCGATCTTCCTGAATGCTGTGTTCAGTGCATTGCGATCAGTAGGGCGGCCGACACGACTTCCTAAGGATAAAGGTTTTATGCCTATAGGGGTCTCCCAATATATACGCGATGGTACGTGGGAGCACAATCCGTACTGGCGCTATCGTCCCTCAGGAGGAATCACCCACCTTCCACGAGATCGACAGTCACCAGGCTTAACGACGCCGGAACACGTCTCTAGCCTAGACCTCTATGTTGTGCGTTATGTTACAAAGCGTTGTTAAGTTCATTCAATTTATTTTAGGTTGATCTTTTTAAAGTTTGCCTTTCAAGGTTCACCACGAGATGTATGATACAAATTCCTAAATGCAGTCTAAAGATGATAAGCAAGCTTTATATCTTTTCAACTTTGAAAATCCTAGCTACTAAGGGAAAAGAAAGACACCATCTTTTCTCAAAGAGCAATCAGCACACTCTAATGCACTTTTCCTAAATCCAACATGCAAACTATCAAATGCAAAATGCACAATGCAGGTGTTTGTTTTCCGCTTTCTTAGTATTGATGCCTACAAAGAAAGCTTTTTGCACAACTTTGAATTTGCTTTTAAATGATCAATACAAACAAGTTTACTTTTTCGAAATCAGAGAAGATAGAAGAGATTACAACACTTAACGATTTTCGAAATGAATACTTGTTTCGACACTTAAAAGAGACAAACTCAAACCAATAAGCAAAAGTAAATGTATAATCAATCTGCAAACAGCCAATGAACTCTCTTCTAAGATCACAATCAACAGATCTGAATCAAGGGCTACAGGATGACTATTTCACTCATGCAAAGGAAAACTGTAAATGACGCCACAAACACATAAAAACACTCACAGTCTTTTTGTACAAAAGGAGGCAGAATGTAAGCAGAGAAAAGGGGTTATCAGACTGGTACCTATGCTGGTTACAGGCTGCAAAAAACAGAGATAAAAAACAAGGCAAAACAGAGCAGAGAACCCCAACTGCACAAGGACAAACTGGTTCAGCGCAACCTCAACACAAGGGTTTTGACATTCAGTGCAGGTAGCCTTCACGGGACCTGCGTTGAAATGCAGAACCTCTTCACAGCTGTCGCGCTGAAGGAGAAACTCTCGTTTCTCACTGGGTTCTGGGTCACAGATTGCTATTTGATCTACTGTTTCAGGCCAAATAAAAGCAACAAGCAAGGTGTAATCAAAGGGATGCTTTGAAAGCTACTAAGATCTATCACAAGGATCATCAAATCATTTGTGAATCCATTGTTCAGATCATAGACAAGTCCAGCAACTGGATCAAAGCAGCAACTTTCTACTTTGCATCCGGGAAAGATGCAGTTCGATTGTTGCTGTCAAGTCTATGATGCAAACAATGATAGAAACACAAATAAAATGATTAAACAAATCTTCCCCAGTGGAGTTGCCAATTTGTTGTGGGGAAAAATTCCTATGCAGGACGATCCTATCCACCTAAGGTGTGACAGTGCCTTAGCAACAAACGAGTACAGCTATACTGGTTTCTTCCTTTATGAAATGTGTAAGAAGAGAGATCAATAGACTTACCTGTGTCTTCCGTTTGTCCCTCGATCCGGTCTCTCTTCTCTTTGGGTGTTCACAGCTACTTGCCTTCTTGCTTATCCAGCTACAACTTCCTGCAAGATCACAAGAGAACAGCTACTTGCGACAAGAGAACAACTACTTGAGACAAGAGAAGAACACTACACAAAGACAGATATTCACATTCATAACTAGTTTAGGATTAGAAATAAACTAAACATGCTAATACATTCATACATCAAAATACATCAGCATATAGGAGAAACCAAGATAACTTTATTGATGAATAACAAGGTTCAGGAAGAGATACAACCCAGAGGGCTCCAATCCAGCATCTCCTTCCCAGCAAATGGAATTCCTATCTTCAGCCCCTTCAAAGCATTAAGCACCCAATGATTCCAGTCTCAAACCAACAACAATTCTTTGCAATAACAAAATTCCAGCCCCTAGATCTCATGGAGGAGAGATCCATATATAGATGTTTGGAGAGAGGATGAGTCAGCTTGAGATCTGACTAGTGTCCTCTCCCTCTGTCAGTTCTTGAGTCCACTTGGAGGTTCTTGCTTCCACTTGGAGATTTGGAACCTCTTACTCATCACCAGTCGAATTCCCTGAGGCAAGTGTCATTTTGGAAGCTTCCTGGGTCTTGACACCTTGAGAAATGAGTCTGCCACTTGTCCACTCTCGTTCAGCGCAGGTAGCCTTTGTTCCAGTTGACATTCAACGCAGGTAGCCAGTGTTGGCTTTGACATTCAGCGCAAACAGCTAGTGTAGCCACTGAAATGATCCTGAATTGACTTGTTTTGAGCAGTTTTTGGTGGAGAACTTCTGTGAATTGCTGTGGTTTGTTAGCCTTGTTCCTCTAGGGGTAGGAACAACATGTTTAGGGACTTTGGATCCCTTAGATTATGGACATTTCATGCTTAATGCTGTAAGGCACAAAAATGTCTATAACAATTAGGTTCAACTTCCATCTCAAGCGAGCGAGGCACGAGCTAGATTGAGGGTTCACCTTTTTCTTGGATGGCTAGATGCACGGGCATGGTACCAGTGGACTACTCTTTTGAGTAGATATTATTATTTGTGTTCTTCTTATGTTTCGGGGATGAAACATGTTTAAGGAGGGTGGAAATGTAGTATACTTAGGAGGAATAATATGGGGTACAAAGGGAGGTACCCAACGGAATAATGTAATAATGTGATGGGCTTATCACATTATTCCTAGCTACTTGTGGTTCCTTACATGATGTGGGTTAAACACTTTATTTATTAACTATGGCCCATCACATTATTACATTATTCCCTTGGGTACCTCCCTCTATACCCCATACTATCCCCCCTAGGTATACTACATTCATTACCATGATCTCTCAATACCATATACTTAATACAATGGGCTTATCACATTATTCCTAACTACTTGTGGTCCCTTACATGACGTGGGTTAACCACTTTATTTATTAACTATGGCCCATCACATTATTGCATTATTCCCTTGGGTACCTCCCTCTATATCCCATACTATCCCGCCTAGGTATACTACACATATGCTCTTTGTCATGTGCTCTATGCATTTTTCGTAAATTAGAAACAATGAGAAAGTTTGCACTTCCCAAGTAAGTTAATCAAGACCTAACCTCATTGTTGTTTTTTTTTTTCAAATTGTAGTTTGTTTTTGGATGAACATAGTTTTTTGGTAAGCACACAATTCAAGGCAGAGCTCTAATAACAACAACAACACCCCCACCCTTCTTCATTACTATTGCTATGTCTTTTGCACTAGCTCACTTAGTTAAAAGTTACTTTATTTATAAGAGATATGGAGTGCAAACCTCTTTTTTTTAAAATTTACTTTTTGAAAAAGTTCATGCAAACTTAAGTCTTTTCATAACTTTAAAGTGTATTTCACTTGTATTATAACAATGAATCATTATAAATTAACTTTAATATTTTTTTAGTTATTCTTTTCATACAATTCTCATTTATAAAGTAACTTCATTGTAAAAGTGATTTTCACTTGTCTTATAAAAGTGGGTCACTTCATAAAGTAATTTATTTGTAAAAGTGAGATTATAGGCAAAACCAAAGAGGATTTTTTTTTTACCATCAATATCTATTACCACATTGACCAACTTCTACTTGTCACTGATGAGCCTCAGTATTGCAGTAAGAATGTTGCAACTCCTAGGGCTACCAACTCTACTTTATCAGCCCAGGGTTTTGTACAAACATGGAGGTGACAGTGCTATATACACAACAGATACTCATTCCACTTCTCAACTGGGGCACTTGACCATTAGGGTTCCAAACCATTCCTCTATTGGACTAAAGGGAGTCTGACTACTAACAGTGGAATGTAAAACTAGTTCTAGTGCAGTAAATTCTTTTCAATTCACGAAATGAAACTTGCTAACTTGTAAATGCTATGATATGACATAAATCATCTAGCTATGAAATGACACAAATCACTTGTAGGAAGGAAACTATGCTAACCTTGCACTTGATCATCTAGCTACCAGAACTGCTTGAAAATAGGAAGTTATTCTATCATTTCAAAATCCAAACATGCATGCATTAATTATCTCATTCACACTTGCAGAATAGATAAAAGTCCTAATTGCTAAATTCAGAAATATAAAAGCTAATGCTATTTGATCTTGCAGGAGGGAAAGGAATGAAAAGGCTAGTCTAGGTGGCACTTCTGGTCATGGAGTCCAAGCTGAGGGGTTAACCTACTCCTACACTAGGCTATACTACCATTTCAGGTCAAAACAGGGTCAAAATAGGCAGCTACAAGTTTTCTACAGGAAAATCTATAGGATGTCCTGAACTACTAAAAGAATTCCTGTACTGCTATAGGAAGTTCGCTGAGAGGTTTTGAAGGACAATAATGGTGATATGAAGTGTTGGAAAGGTGCATGAAAATTGTCTAATGTGTAGGGGAGGTGAACATCACCCAAGGCCAAGCCCAACACTCCAAGAAGGTTGGATTTTCCTAAGACAACTTGCTCACGGTGGTTGGAAAATATAGGTTCAAAATATGGCTAGTATGCATCAACAAAAGGTAGAGGAGACCTAGGTGGATTCAATTGGAGGTGTCCCTTCCTGCATATCAACAATCCTTGCAATAAAACCTCTCTCTCTTTTCATTTAAAAATTATTACATGTCAACATGGAAAAGATGAGTTGAATTTAGAAAGTCTGATACAACTATTGTTAAAGACTAGATCTGTGGAATAGACTACCTTCTAAGCTACACAATCTTAAGAAACAAACTAACAACTGCAAATATTTCCAAGGAATCATAAACAATTATCTAGCTAAGAATGAAACTTAACCTAAGCAATGAATAAAGGGAAAACTCTGTTTTTGGGCTGTGAGAGTGGGATGCCCTAATCATGATCCCATAAGGGAGATGGGATAGGGGTCACTGTCACAAGATTTTCTGGTGTATTTTCCTTCACTATAATACAACACTAATATACTCTTTAAGCTAATGAAAGCATGGATAAGCAATAACTGAATCAACTTTCTAAGCTAAACATAAAACATAAATAAACTTTAGTGGTAAATCAACATTCTAGGCTAAGAATACATATACAAAAGAGAGGAACTTTTGCTGCTAGGGTTGGGCCCTAACCCAAGAGGTTCAACCCTCTGAGTCAACTCAGTGTTGGATCAAAACATAATTTCTCGTTATCATAAGAACATGAAATACATCATAACAATAATAGTCAAATGTGCTTTACCTTAATGGCCTCTTGGCTACAACAAAATTTTCGAATCCTAATGAGTCCCTTAGCTTGTTTATTTATACAAAACTAGAGCTACTAACATCTCCCTAGAAAATAGGGATACTTGGCTTCCTAACTCGAGAATAAATTTTCCTTGACTGGCACTAGCTTGGCTGCCAATGAACTCGGCTTGCTTGGCTGCCAGTGACACCGAGCTAATGAGATATAGTGGGAGAATCTTCGAATGATCTGAGGAGTTAAGGAGGGAGACCAATTCCTATAATCTCTCTTGCTTGTGTACTCCAAGTCCCTACACTCACATCAACTCAAAACAGATCCAATTTCCTGTATTTAACACACATTAGGCCATAGGACATAGTAACTCATTTTTACTCTTCTCACTAAGCAAAATATAATAAAATTTGTAAATAAATGTGAGAAAAGACAATTTAATAAGTTGGAGAGTGGCATTATGGCCCATATAGTTTACCTATTGATGAGCCGCAACATCACCCCCTACTTAAATTGTTTCTCATCCACTGAGGAACCTAGTCATCTATATCCATATCCTTCATATACCTGGTGGCCTCCCTGATATCCCAGCTTCTGTGGATGGTGTCTCTTCTTGAGGATAAAACCCTACATTTTTGTCTATCTCTTCCCACTGCTTTCTTTCCTCTTCTTCCTTCCTACCTTCCATAAAACCCAACAACAAAGGTGGATTAAGCTTAAGTCCAATCCAATTGATCTTCAGTCTTTGCATGGCCTTTTTATACAGGGGTGTTCTCTCTAATGCATTCCTCAATCTCTCAGGAGAGTGATACTCCTTGATCCTGAGACTGTGTGGCAGGTTATTCCATCTCCTCTGGCATGATTATTGGCTCTCAGTCCCTAATAGTCTTAGAGTGTCCTTAAAATGGAATATGGTCTGTTCTTAGGTAGCCATGTATCTTGGTGCAAGTTGAGCATCATTGGAAATGATGTTGTGGTTACTGATTACAACACTTAAATTTATTTGCTCTGCCTTGATGTAGAGGGGTTCCTTTTCCTCTTTTTCTACTATTCTCTTCACCTCCCAAGCTCGAGCTTCTTCATGACTCATCCATGATGCAAGGGCCATTAGCTGCAAGTCTCCCAACTTTGCATTGGGGTCCCAAATGTTTAGGTCTGTTAAGGAAAGGTTGTGCAGGTAGAATTTAGATACCTTGGCATTGTCCACAAGGGTACTCTTGTCACACCAAACAATGAATTGCCTGTAATCCTGGAATGGCATGGTCCCTTGTTGTTCAAATGTCTTAATTTGGAATTGCATCCATCAGTATTTGAGGTAAAGTGCATAGGATTTGGATGACACTATGAATTGAAGTGTCTCCATGGAGAGGCTTGCCATGGTGGCCAATTGGGTCTCCTTTTCTTGCAATTTCCTCCTCAGCCAATTGTTTTCTGCCTACAACTGTGTTCTCATGGTGTATTCTCTATCTCTCAATTCACTCAACTCCTTGCCCATATCTATGATTTTTTCTTCCATAAGGCCCACATCTTCTACTTTCTTTGATTTAGCAATATGTATCCATCAATGTGTCCTTCCTTTTTCTTTTTCAAGTTCAAATAAGAGAGCAATTGCAAATTTTTGTGGGATCACTCTGTCTCCTTCAATGAATTTGTAGAAGGAGGTCAAGTTGGTATATGGACTAGGCTCTTGTAGCTCTATAAAATCTCCCTCAACTATCTTCTGAGAAGCCATCTCCTACTGTGCTTGTGGTGTTTCTTCTTTGCCTCCTTTCTGCCCATGTTTCTCTTCCTATAACACTTTCTGCCTTTCCTGTAACACTGCCAGTGTTTCCTGTAGCATTGTTTAGGGATCTTGCAGTAGGACTTTTCCTTTCTATTGGAGTGTTGTAGGTGCCTTGGGCTCCTTATATGAGGTTGACCTAGTGAAAGGCTTCTTGACATAGGTAATGGTAGTCTTTGGGGTTGCTCCTGGTGATGTGACTTTCTCAACCTTTAATCTTAGGGATTCTAGCTCCTCCTGTTTACTTGGTGATTATTCAATTATAATAGGGGTTTGTGGCCTCCCCTGCTTAATCCCAATGCTTATTCCTATTTTGAATAAAGGGGAGTTTTCCTCTGCCTTTTCTGTGTGAATTTAATGGGCGTGCTCAAATCAGCTAAGGCAACAACTACCTCCTTTTCAGTGGGTTCGCGAAAAAACCTTCCCTGATCTAGAGATATCTCCTCCTCTTAATGTGCAATGGTCTTCTCAAGGCTGGTCTCTTTCTACTCCTCCTCCTCTTCTTCTCTCCTTTCTTCTTCCTTCTTTTATTCCTCTGTTTTGTCTCTCTCTACCTCTTCTTCTTCTTTTTCTCCTTCTTCTTCTCCTTATTCTTCTTCTTCACTTGAAGCTGGGTTCTCACCAAGTGTAAGGACTTGGGTCTCTAGGAATGCTTCTCTATCCATATCTTTGAATGTGGACTAAAGGACAGGGACTCTTGATCTACTCAAAGAATCCTCTATTACCAACTTGATGAGACCATGGTGTGCCAATTGTTATTGCTTTCCGTTCTTCACATTTTGGCTCATGTCTATGATTTATTGTAGTAGAAAATAAGGCACAATTAATATTTAGGCTATAGGAAGCCTGGTTCGAAATCTTAATTCATGGAGAAACCTGAACTAGTAGCCATAGACTACACTCAGTCTCCCTTCACAAGAAATGTATTTAAGGATGTGGTAGGCTACCTCATCCAAAGGATAGGGAATACTCTCCCTTTTGACCCCATTTTTGTCTTCAATTGGTATCTCATCATTGGTGAATAAATTTTTCCTAGCAAAGGTGTTGTCTGCCTTGTCTTCCCTTCTCCAATTGACCCCTAAAGGAAGTGTTGTCACTTTGTCGATTAACTCAAGATTGATGGTAATGCACAACCCTCTTACCACAATGGTAGCACTTGTTCTTGCTTGAGGGTTTAGTTCCATGGCAAACTCATAAGTTATATAATCATCATATCCCTTGAAAAACTCAATGAAGCCTAACCAGTGATGCCTCCTGAAGATGTCTACCAGAGGGGGATGAAGGTGAATTCTTGATGTATATGTGGGCTCTCTTCTATTGAATCCCCCTCCCATTTTCTTCTCTAGTTTCAACTAAATGCAAGAGGTTTTGTAGGATAGCTTCAGTATGAATTTTAGGGTAGCTGAGAGCTAAAATTTTTAGTGGATGATTGTAATTACTAAAACTCCTTATAGCCACAAACTTTTCTTTTATACTCCTAAACTCATTTTAATTACCAAGCTGACTGTAATTGCTAAGATAGTGTGGAGTGTATCAATTATGCAAATCACAAACAGAGGAGAGATAAGCCACTTACTTCTCACTGTAATGCCTGTGATTATGACAATTGAGGACCAAGTTGACTCTAGGCACACCGTTGCAAACTTCCTATGGAATTTCAGTGTTTCCTTTAGCTTCATGTAGTTGTTTCCTATAGTTTCCTCCTTTAGGATGGCCAGAGCAGGGTTCGATATTTTCGATGGCTTCCAAAGCTAGTCCCTATCTACTTGATTTCGAAATGAGCGAAAATGCATGAAATTTTGGTTTTTATGCTATTTATGGTCGAGGCTTGGAGTGCTGTGCTGACTGAAAGTGGTATGAGATTTCCTAATTGGGATTGTTGGCCCACCATTGGTGATCATTCACTTTCTCCTCGTAATCATCACCCACTCCCTCTTAACTGATTCAACCACCTTTCTAACTGATTCCCACTGATGTGACATCCTTATGTGGCATGCTGATTGAAAGATCACTTTTTGATCATGAGCTAAGGGTGGCCAAGTTAACTGGCCACCTCCAGCTTATAAAAAATACCTTTTTTTAAATTTACACATTTTTCATCATATCGTACCTAGGGAATATCTGAGTAAGTTACCATACCCGAGCCTACCTTTTGTTGATTGGTGCATGTTGGAGTAGTTGACTTCTGTGCTACTGCTCAGGGAAGTGCTTCCTTGCTCTCTTTCTGTGTATTTATTGTAGATTTTTTCTACAAATCAGCTAGCTTTGATACCACGTAGAATTTTCTCTACAAATCAGCTAGCTCACTGATATCATGTACAAATGTCACTTGCAGATCCAATTGATTTATGCAATGTACTAAAGCATAATACTAGGTCTACATCTACCATAAACTTTGCAGAAGCTTAATTGAACATGAGCAACATCAAGCATGAACACATATAACTGATAAGAAGGAATCAATCACACATAACACAGAAGAATTTATCCGGGAAAAGTACCAGCCTAAAACCCCATCTTTGTATTATCAATCAAGTGGAAATCCTCAACAACATACAAAAAGAATCAACTCAAAAGCTATCCTGCTCTCTCTGTACTCTGATGATCTAGCTCATGGACTACCTAGGCCTGTATATATAGGCTCCACAAGTCCTCCAAGCCCCTATTTCCTTGCGCAGTTTTGATTGGGGTCCAATTACATAACATGTGTGAATTGGCCAAATCATACCTGCTGTCACCTCAGGTCCAACTACGCAGTACTAGAAGGAATAGTATTCCTTCATCATGCAAGGAATATTCACTAGGAATATCCTAGCAATTGATAGTACACTGTCCCTCATCTGATCTCAACTGGGTCTCTGTTTGAACTACCATGCATCAGTTATCCATGAGTGAATACTCAGTTATCTGAAAATACCAGTTGTCACATGCATGTAAGCATCAACAAACCGAATCTCATTAATTTAACAAACTGTTAAATTAATATAACTGAACTTGACTAAGTTAAACTAAGTCAACTGATCCTCTCAATATAGAACTCATCCTTCATTCCTCAATCAGTGGAGCAAATCAAGGACACGTTCCCCAATCAGTGGAGAAAATATTGCATGTTCTCACAAAGACTTCAAGTTTGATTTTCCTTAACTAATTAACTCATGGAGAATTAATTAATTAATATTCAAACTGCTGGTAAGACCAAATTCGAATTTTACTTCCTATTTTAGACTAGGGGCTGCCTAAAAATAGGAATCCAACTAGACTTGCTAAAAATAGAACTTCTATTTTTAGCACTTACATTTTTCATTCCCTGTTGCCCAATCTAGCACTGATGCCCAAACTACTATTTTTAGCACTTCTATTTTTAGTAATTTCTTGTTGCCAATTTTCAACATTTATTTTGGCTTCTATATAGCTGATTGCTTGCTCCGCTCATGTTTGTAGGTGCTTGATATCCCTTTCCTATTGTTGCTGTTGTGGAGTCCTTCTAGGAAAGACAAAGTGTCCATGGATGATGGTGTTAGGGTCCTATAATAATAGGATTCATAATTTTGAATTGGCTATGGTTAGTCTTGTAATATTGTACATACCTTTTCTTTTTGCAAAATGTTTTCCATATTAAAAAATAAAAAAATGTAAAGAGGGTATGTCCTAAAAGAAATATCAAAGGAAAAAAGAAAAAGAAAAGATCAAAAAAGTGAAAAATATGAACCCCAAACAAAAAATAAAACAGATCATGAAAGTGTGCAAATTCAAGTGCCACTACTTTTTACTTTACTATGCAAAATAATGGTTGTGTGTAGCTTGTCATAAATGCCACAACCCACGATAGTCAAATAGCTTAATCTTGACTAATTCATGCTTTAAATTTCATGTTTATAGATAGAGAATAAAGATCTAGCCAAACTGTTTAACCTTGGCAGATCCGTAGTTAGGTAGAGAAATAAAAATGTGCTCATCAACTTAATATGAGCCATTGGAAGTTATAAGGTTAGAATTAGATAGTTTGCTTGTCAAAAGAAAAGGAAAGAAAGGGTCGACTAGCTCAAATGCACCCAATAAAGTGAAGAAAAAATGTTGGTATAAGTAAAGGGTAGGTAGAAGAAAGGTTGCAGATGTACAAGGTTGTTAAATCATAAGCACATTTATCATGCTTAATCCTATGTTTCAATGTGTAGGAGCATTTATGAGAGTAAAAAGATGTTCGCAAGCTTCTTTGATTAACTTCCCCTCATTTCATTTGACCCCCACATACATACTTACTAATTTCCCCATTATCCCCTCATTTCTTATTAAATACCTTTTCACCCCTCATTTTGACCCTTACCCCTTGGTTTCACACTTTTCCCTAGTAATTACCCTCCAAAGGTCGTCCCCTACCCAAAACCCCTTTTCCCTAGTGTGAAACCCATTCCCCATTGCAAAAATCTCCTTCCCCCTATTAATTTCCTTATTTCACCTCAAAAACCCATAAAAACCCCTTATCCTAAGCTTTTATCCACCCCACATTATTTAATTAACTCCCCGAAGTAATATTTTCCCGATAAACCCATTTAACTCATCAACCCTTGGTGTGGTTAAGAAACCTTGTCACAATAACCCCCGGTCCCACTTTATTAAACCTGCACTTATTTTTAATCCCCACTTTTGTTATTAATTAATTACAATTAATTATAATTAACCCCCCGGGCCTCGCAAATCCTGACCCCGATTCTCCTCCGTGCATCTTGACTATGCGAAAACCGTTAGATCTCCCACCCCAAGATCTGACGATGCACATCCATATCGCGCACATTTACTATCCAACCTTTACCAGCTCGAGAGCATGCGAGATTCATGGTTTTTCCCGGGCATTGTTTTGCTACGTGGCAGCGCTCTACGAGAAATCGTGTGCTCTCAAAGAAATACCGTCTGCCTGCCAAAAGTGGTGCGATGGCCCTTGAAACCGTCTACCCGCCAATACCAAAAACCATACAATGTTGATTTGTAAGTTCCATGCCAAATTCTAACCGTTGCAGGTTAAAAGGCCGAAGAAGCCCCATTTCAACTCTTTTCACTCGTTTGCACTGTGAATTTTGCTCAAGCCTTCCTGCACCACCCTGAACCTCTATGACCAAAATTTACTGCTCTCTACCACTTGAAGAAGCTCCAGACACCCAATTTGAGCATCCTGTGCACAACTAAAGCAACCGTACCCTCTACAGTCACCATTGAAACCAATTTGTAGCCTATACCACCAATTTCCAGGTATTTTTGAGAAAAAACCAGAACGACCCTCTCAATTTGGAAACGTACAGTCAATTTAAAGATTAATTAATTGAAATTAATTGATACATTTGCCTAATTGAAGAGTAATTCACCTGAAAACCCAAAGCCTTTCTTTTGCAAAGTGTGAAAACCCTCTCACTATAATAGAATTCTCAAACCTCACTTCTACAGCCTATACAAGCCTAATTCACACCTTTCCTCCTAAAAATGGCTTCCCAAACCTATCTGGACATGAGACCTGTGTCAACCCCTCACCTAGACATCGACCATTTAGCATTAGTAGATAGGGATTTCCAAATAAAAGATACTGCTACCGTAGCCTACCTTCTTAAGCTCCACTGCTGGAGTAAGGACAGATTCCTAAACCATATCGATGACATCCATTTGTGGGAATCCAATTTACCCAAATATCTATTCCCAGAAGTTTACCTGTTCCCTGATATCATACATTTTTGTCATGCCTGCTATATCCCTAGCCAAAGAGCTATTTTTGCCCCAAACCAGTAGTTGTTATTCATCATCACTCCAGAGTCTTTCAATCAAATGCTGCAAGTACAATCTAGCCCTGATGAGACCCCACTATCCATTGGAGACCTATTGGACTTATATATCACACTAGACCTGGTTAAGATAAGACAAATCTTCCAGACCTTCATCATTGAAATCGCCATACTCCCACAGATACTCCACCTTATGCTGCTAGTATTTTTTCAGAGATAGGTAGACACATAATCACCATGCTCTCTTGCATCCTAGGATATACCACAGATGAGCATGTGGATGAGGTCATCCTGGCATTCCTGTCCATTTTTACCCCAAGCAAGCCTCTTGCTATCATGTACAATTATGCTCAGTTCATTGCAGACAGGATGCATGAACAATTCGCAAGACTGCCCACTGAAAGAGTTTTCAAGTACTCTTCAGTGTTATGTCACATGTTTTTGTATTACCAAGCAGATAAGTTCACCGTAAGCATCCAAAATTTGGATACCAAGGGAAAAGAGAGATCAGTGGTCTACTGGACACCCTTGATCCAGAAATACTCCACAACATTTACCTACAAAGACTTCATAGATTCATTTGTATACCTAGTCATGAACATGCTGACCAGTAAAACTCAACCTAGAATCAACCAAGAAATCAAGAGGGTACTACAGTTTTCTAAAAACAACAAGGTGGGAGACTGGTACCTATACCAGAACCACATTGGAATCAGGGTTTATGGTTGTGAACTAGCCCCCTATAATTTGCCCAAATACCTCCTTATGAGGATATTTGCACTCGAGTATTTTAGACAAATCATCAAATCTGATGAGGTCAACTTCCTATATGCTAGGAAGAAGACCCAATTTAAAATGAAAAACCAATTGGGCCCATTTATTTACAATAACAGGGAGGCTAGACCAGAGGCTGACAAGGTACTACAACAGATGAAATTCAACAACAACTTCATGTTGTAGTATGACCCTCGTGGCGTCATAAACAAGCTAAGACTCAGGGTCAAATTGGGACCTTTCATCCACCACCCAAGACCTGACATTGAACAGTTTTCCAACCAATCTGAGTGGTTGGAAAATACAATGATTGACATGGATAGCACAACAATGGATGTTGAAAACACACTCATTGATCTAGAAAAGCAAATTGACCAGAGTTCTTTCCTGTAGGTTCTAGAACTAGGGGAACCAATGAAGATTCCTCCTGTATCACAAACCCAAGCCAATGAGGAGAAGAATCCAAAGAGGAATAGGGAAAAGGGTTCTAGTTCTACCATGGAGACTACAGATGAGATTTTTGAGCTTAGAAAAAGGCCCAAGTTGAATCCTGTGTCTGAACAAGAGGAGGAAATTGAATCAGTGGAAATATCTGACACTAAAACAATGGGGCAGAGAAGCAAAGACACAATTGCTTCAGGTGAAACACAACAACCATCAACCTCCGACACTCAAATGATTGAGAGACAATAAAGTGTTGAGGTTTCTTCCTTTGTCAGGCCAACTGACAGAGAAAAGGATATCAAAGAAAAATACAAGGAAATAAAAATGAGAAATGAGAAATTGAAGGCAAAGACATACGCCCAATACTTCAAACATACACCAACCAGCTAGAGTAGGTTGATGTCAGCCTTTGAAATCAAAGCAGGAAAGATGCAGGTCTTATTTTTGCAGCCCACTGTTCATTAACCAAAGACCTCATATGATTATAAGAAGACTGATTTTGAGGTATTGGCTAGGGATGTTCATCCCATTGACCAGATAGAGTTCCATAAACAAGATGGAGAGATGATCTACTCCACCCTTACAGGAAAGGCCATGGCTACACACAGGCTGCAGGGTTCACTGGATAATGTAACAACCTAGTACAAATTGGAGAAGGCCTCCTCACAGGCCAAAGGCAACATGATAAAGTCATTGGAGGACTTGATCATTGAGCTGGACCATGATCCAAATGACATTAAGGCTGCTGAGAAATTGATTAAAAAGAAGAATGAGGATATATTAGCTCTCAAGAAACAACTTAAGCTGCCTCATTTAGAACACCCACATACAAAGGAGGTCTTGGAGAGCCAAACCAATCATGAAGAAATGGACCTAGTGCTACAACTGCATGATCAATTAAAGGAGATGGAGAAAGAATTGGATAGCCTGATACAATTGAAACAAGCTACTCTTAAGGATGCCCCTGCAAATGTCATACCAACAGTTACTACTGTAGTGCCTTCTACATTGGCAACATCCTTAGCTCCCATAACTCCAATGGCCACAACACTGCCAGCATCTACACCGTCTACATCAGCAACAGGGTCAACAGCAACAGGGTCTACAAGTGATGAAGCAAACAGGTTGGTCAAAGCAATGGAAGAAATATCCATTCAGACCACTAAGATGAATAGGCTTAAGGAAAAGGTGACCAACTTGGAAACTAATTACAAGCTTTCCCAAATCATGCACAAAGAAGAACAACAAAAGTCTATAAGGATGACCGAAAGAATAAAAAGCCTGGAAAAGGAACTGACATTGAATGAACCTCTAGGTCAGGTTAAAGAACAATTGTGGGCCAATATCATTGGCTCTGTCAATGATATTTGGCCATCCATTCAGGTTATTTTTGAACAGATTGATTTAATAAAGCAGGCTACAGAAGTCATACAAAGAGTCAAAGTAGAACTTGTAGACATGCTAGAGGAAGCTGCAAGGATCATTCACTTCCTCAACTCCAAGAACAAGTATGAGCTGCAGGAATTAGACATACCTGATAAAACAAGTACAATTTTGGAAGTTAAAAGGGTCCTCACCAAGAGGAATTTAATGTTAAACCTAGAAGATAAGTGCCAAACCATGCAATTGGCCATTGACAGGTTCATGGTTAAGTTTGAAATTCTGAGGCAAAAAGGTTTACCAAATCCCTAGGTTATAAACGATAAGTTAATGACATAGGAAGACTATAATAGAAAAATCAGGGAAGTAGCCAGAGATCAAGTAAACACTTCATCCATGAAGGGCATACCTATTGGCAGGGTTTTGTACCAAACTTTTGAGAATTTGTTTTACCTCCAGCATGAGGTAAAACATCTTTTTGTCAATAAGCCTATTTTTTTCCAAGTATACAGAGGCAGATGAGATCTACAGGAATATGCTCAATATCCAATTACCAGATGCTGAGACATGGGAGAAACTAAATGATTCACCGTAGAAATACACAGTAAAAATATAAAATGTATAGTAAAAGTAAAAGGGCATAGTAAAAGGATATTGAGAGGTTAGCCAGGTCAAAGTGTATCAGATGAAAGTGTCTTAGATAAAATGTCAGAGTAAATAGAGCATCCAGTGTGAAGATCAAACAACAAAGCAAAGATTAAAGGGAAAAAGATCAAAGATTAAAAGACAGTAGAGCCTAAATAACAAGGACAACAAACAACAGTTCAATAGTTGTCTCTATCTTCTTGCATGAAGATATTTCTTTCTCCTAGATTAGTTCCCAAGACAGTTTCAGATATTTTGTAAATTACTTTTGTATAAGTACTTCATAATTCGAAGTATTGGGTGGATTTCTATACATTTGTAGAGATATTTTGATCTTAAACCTAAGGGTTATTATACCAATTTTCAAGTCAACATACCAGAGCAAGTAATAAAGATATTGCATTACAGGATTCATGAGTTGAGCTATTGCAGTGACGTATTTTCTTTGTCTGATTTTGTTACTTCCTCATGTGTTTCATAAACTTAAATGTTATCTAAATTTGAATGAATTAACTGGAAATTTAACTCAAAATTTGTTTAAGTACACTTTGTTTTTCACAATTAATCATTTCTATGTTTTCCTTTGATATCCAGATTTGAGAACCCTTAATTTCTCTCCCATCCCTGTTGACCTCTTTCATTCTCTTCATAATCTGGCCTAAGGAACTCTTAATTTCTCCTTGGATCCGATTGGAAACCAATTCACCATCCAACCTTTGAGATCTGTAGCAACTCAAATATCTTGCCCTGTAGACACTGTTTTTAGAACTTGATCCAGTCTTATTTGTCTAACATTTGACCCCATTGCCCAATGGTAAAAGCAACCCTCTATTCATCTATGTAAGTGATCCCACCACCCAAATTCAAATCAAAACCCAAGTGCAACAATAACTAGCCTAAAATCAATTAACTAAAACAAAGTTAAAATACAAAGAGAGAGCCCTCTCTATGAATTAGGAAGGCTAGATCCTAATCTCCAAAGTAGGTTTGTGGTTACCTCTAAACATTTCTTTCTTTAATAACTTCTAAAGAAATTTTGGAGTGATAACATAATTGGCGACCATACTGGGGACTTCGATCCTCAGTGTAATAAAACTTTAAGGAAACCTTAAATTTCATTTTGAGCCCCTTAAGGTCATTTTTAGAAGTTATTTTTTAAAAGTTTCATAAAAACAATTAAAAAGTTAAAATTCTGGCTCCCAAGAAGACTCACTATACCAGGGCAAATCCAGATCCAAACCCTGCTACAATAGTTGATGACCCAGATAGAATTTTAAGAAAGCCAAAAAGGTAGAAACTCAAGCAAGTAGTAGCCAGTTAGTTAAAGCAAATTCACTTCCCGAGGAGTTGTCAACTTTAGAGGAAATTCAATTTGATTTATCATTTGACCTCTCATTGTTTAGAACTAAATTAGAGAATGCAATTCATGAAACTGTGTTAGACCCTAATTTTATTCAACTCATTGAGTTAAAGAAGGTGCCTATACATCCAGATTTAGATAAACTTGTGTTGGATACTTTTGACAAGTTAGAAGCTTTAACATCTACATTGATAAGCTATATAGATGATGCTTACCTTCAACAATCTGTTGAACTAGCCGCCCTCACTGCTGTTGCATCTAAAATTTCTACCCAATCCTCAAATACTGTAAATACACCTTCATTTACTACCCCCTAGTCAAACTAGAATCTTAGCCATGGCAGACCGATATGCACCTTTGGTGTTACCAGCACAATTCCATGCCATGCCCCAAGATTACCAAAGGAAAATCTTTTTGTTTGATGCTACTGGTCAGTATACTGCCCAACAACATGTGAAAAAAATGACTAACTATTTTGAATTTCATGAGATTGATGAATTTGATGTCCAGATGAGGTTGTTTACTCAAACATTAACTGAGGATGTTAAGAAATGGTTCAAAGATTTACCTGCCAATCATATTGCAGACTTAGCTGCTTTTCATAGATTATTCATTGATAGATGGGAAAGAAAGAAAAACCCCCTACAAATACTTTCTGAATATGATAACATTAGAAGAGCTCCTAATGAGTTAGTTCAGGATTATTGTACTAGGTTAAATAACATCTACAATGCAATCCCTGCTAATATTAAGCCTCCACCAGGCCTAACACTAATCAAATTCCCTGATGGTTTTGACATAGACATGTCATAGCAATTAAGGGAAAGAAACCCTGAAACGTTGGAACAAATGCAAAGTAATGCTGTTAGTGGAGAGGCCAACCTATTAGCCAAGAAAGATAGAATGAGAAATGAAAAGAGAGTTGTCATTAAAGAGGAAACTTCCACTTCTGATGGTAAAATAGATAGTTTAGCAAAGAGTGTAGAGAGAATAATGGATAGATTAGAAAACATGGAAAGAAAAACTCAGTGGGAGAATCAACAACCACCCCCAATAAGAAACCCCAACTTTAGGAAGAATCCTAACACTGGAAAGAATGTTATACCAGATCAGTAAATTAGGCCACCCTTCCAGGAAAACTATGCTGAGGGTTCACAGAGCCACGAAGGAGAGGATGAAACCCATATAAACTTATTAAGGATCAAAATTGCAGATGATGTTTTTCTTACTCAAGAAGAACATGAATTGTACATGCTGCAACAGTTGCAATTAGAATCTAGTGAGTCCTTTGACTTTAAACAGGGTTATGAGTCAGCTATATATGAAGTTCACAAACAATATAGCTTGAGAAGTAAAAAGAACAATGAAACTCCCACTAAGAGATCAATCCAGACCCAGGCTAAAAAGATAACAGAAGCTCTTGTCACCACAGTTTTACAAATCCTCCTAGGGGAACACAGGAGACTTCTATCCCAAAAATTCTATATATAACCTCCTCTAAAACTCAAACTGAAACTGTTACTGAAATCAACCTAAATAAGAGAATTCAAAGCAAAACAGTTGAAACGCAGACTGAATTTCCTAGTGTTGAAAAACAAGATAAAAACACAGACTACATTTGTTAAGGGAGATCTCATCCAAACAAATAAAAATCAACTACCTTTCAACCTCAATACTGAAATAGCAAAAATGAAGATATCAGTTCCTTTGACTGAGTTAGTAAAGAATAAAACCTATAGATCACAGATAACTAAAACTTTAAATATAGGTGAAGGGGAAGATGCTGTCAATTTGAATGATGATCAACCTGAATTATTGTTTGGCCCTGAGGTGAATGGTACTCATCAGCAAGGGGAATCCCTCCTTTCTACATTAGCCTAAACATTCAGGACAAGATATTACATAATGCTATGCTAGACTCAGGGGCATCCCAGAACTTGATGCCAAAAGCAATCATGGAGAGACTAAACTTAGATATCACTAGACCATATAAGGACCCGTTTTCCTTTGAATCTAGCCAAGTTAAATGCCTTGGTTTGATTAAGGATTTATGCGTAACTCTAGTGCAGTGCCCAACAAAGAGTATTGTGATGGACATAGTGGTTGCAGACATCCCACCCAAATATGGAATGTTGTTGTCTCGCTCAAGGGGAGAAAAATTGCAGGGATCTTTATAGTTAGATATGTCATATGCCACCATATATGTTTTTGGAAAACAAGGAAACTTTATAGAGAGACCTTGATGAAATACATGGTGAGTAGTGCAGAAAAACCACAAAACTTACCAATATACTAAATGCATTCTGATATGGACTCTTTCATCTTATACAATTCAAAACATGACAACAATCAAATCACAGTTGTAGAAGAAAAGAATAAAGCCCCAGATAGTGATTTTTTTTTCATGAGTCCTTATGGAATCTAGATTTTGATGGATCTATGAATAGGTTAGGGGAAGGAGCAGGAGTGTGGATTCAAAACATGGAGAATAATAATTATGAAGGTCATGCATTTAGGTTAAAATTCAAGTGCACAAATAACATGGTAGAATATGAAGCCCTAATATTAGGGTTACAAATGGTTAGAAAACTTAGAGCCAAGAGAGTTTCTATCATGGGAGACTCCGAATTGATTATTAAACAAATTAATGGTGAATACTCTGTAAACGATCCCATACTTAGCCAATATAGAGAGACTGTCCTAGATATGGTTAAAGACCGACTGGAAACAAACTTTACTGCCATTCCTAGAAAACGGAATATGAAGGTCCATAGTATGGCCACTTTTGCTAGTACCTAAAAATATCCCTTTCAGCCCAATCACCAGTGCACTGCATAAGTGAGACATAGGCCTGTTATACCAGACAATTTGAAGTATTGGTAGATTTTCTCACGAGATTCTTAGATTTATGATTTCATGAATGCTGAAGGTGAGTTTCAGAATTGTAAAATAGATACAGATTGTACAATAGAAAATAATATAGATAATGACATAGATGTAAATATTTTAGATATGGGTAAACCCACTAATTTTACTAAAGTATAAATAGACAACTTAGAGAATGTAGAAATAGAAGAAATAATGAATGATGATCCTGAAATTCTGAACCTTAAAAATAATTTTTTGCCTAAGGGATTAGTCCCATTAGAAGATTTGTTTGACTCAAATGATGTAGCTAGGAAACCAAAAATGGAGCCTTTAAGAGCAGATATAGAAGAATGTAACATAGGAACTGAAGAAAAGCCTAAACTCATTAAAATATCAAAAGCCTTACCTCCATATGAGAAGGTTAAATACATAAATATGTTTAAAGAGTTTTAGGATGTTTTTTTCCTGGAGTTATGAAGACCTGAAGTCTTATGACACCAACATAATTCAACACAAGATACCTATCAAAGAAGATCATAAACCTTTAAACATAAAACTAGGAGAATTACTCCATTTCTTATGCCATCTATTAAGGAGGTAAAATAGATGTATGATGCCCAAATCATAGCTCCCATTATATATTCAGATTGGGTTTCAAACTTAGTCACTACTAGGAAGAAAACTGGAGAGATTAGACTTTGTGTTGATTTCAGAAATTTAAACAAGGTCTCATTAAAAGACAACTATCCTCTACCAAAAATGGACCATATCCTTAAGAGGGTAGTAGGCTCATCCAAAATTTCATTGCTTGATGGATTTTCTTGATACAATTAGATCTTAGTTCAACTAGAAGACCAAGCTAAAACTGCATTTACTACTCGGGGTACCTTCATGTATTTGAAGATGCCTTTTAGATTAATGAAGGTAGGAGCATCATTTCAAAGAGCTATGGATATAGCTTTTTCCAAAGATATCCATGAATTTCTAGTGGTTTATCAAGACGACATCACAGTCTTTTCTAAATCTGATAATGAACATATAGATCACTTGAGAAGAGTTTCATCAAATGCAGAAAATTTGGGATTTCCTTAAATCCAAAAAAGACACTCTTTCGTCTAGAAGAAGGGAAACTCTTGGGACATATAATATCCAAAGATGGAATTAGAATAGATCCTGCTAGGATAGAGGCAATCTTGACCATCATCCATCCTAGAAACATCAAAGAATTACAATCATTTCTAGGCAAAATAAATTTTCTTAGGAGATTCATTTCAAATTTAGTAGAAATAATTAGAGAACTAAATAAAATGTTAAGAAAAGATTCATCACTTACATGGAAAGTGGAGGAAAAATAGTCCTTTTAAGCCATCAAGGAAGCCCTTACAAAAACTCCAATCCTTATAAGTCCTGATTTTCAGAAAGATTTTATAATTTTTTTTTTTTTCTTCAGAACACACTATTGTAGCAATCTTGTTGCAAAAGAATGACCAAGGATATGAACAACCAATTGCATTTTTAGTAAATCCTTAAGAGATGCCATACTCAAATACAACATAATGGAAAAACAAGCACTAGATTTAGTAAAGGCTATTAAAGATTTTAGAGTGTACATCTTGTATTCTCACATCATTGCTTATGTTCCAAATTCAGTAGTGAAGGACATTTTGACACAAAATGGACCTAAAGGAAAGAGAGGCAAATGGATTGCCACTATTTTGGAATATGACATAAAAATAAAGCCTACTAAACTTATCAAAGGCCAAGGTTTAGCCAAACTCATGGCTGAATCAAACTATTAGGCCCTAGATATACATTTCATTGGTGCCCTTGATGATCAGGAAGAGATGGTGACTCCACAGATCAGTGAACCTTTTACAGATTCACCTTGGTATGTAGATATCATATTTGTATTACTAAACTTACAAGCTCCTCCTGGTTTATCTAGAACTAAAGATAGATTTTTGAAAATGAAATCATTGAAATATTGTATCATAAATAATGCTTTATTTTGGAAAGACAATGGTGGCATTATTTTAAATTGTTTACTGAAAGATGAACCTGATAAAATTATGCAAGAATTTCATGCAGGACATTGTGGAGGACACTTGTATTGGAAAACTGCTGCTGACAAAATACTGAGGGCTAGTTTTTACTAGCCCACTCTTTTTGCATATGTTAAGAGACAAGTGACCTCCTGTCACAAGTGTCAGATATTTGACGGAAAAAGAAAGCTTTTACCTTTTCCTCTCAAACCTATATCCACAGAAATTGCATTTCAACAATGGGGTTTAGACTTCATTGGAGAAATACACCCATCCTCCTAAACTAAGCATAAATGGATTTTGATAGCTACTGATTACTTCAACAAATGGATAGAAGCCATTCCTTCTAGACAAGCCACAAACTCTGTCATTATCTCATTCCTAGAAAACAATATCCTATCAAGATTTGGATGCCCCCAGAAGCTCATTACTAATAATGTAGGTGCTTTTAAATCCAAGAAAATGGTAGAATTTTATAACAAATATCACATCACCCTTGGCCATTCCACTGCCTATTACCCTCAAGGTAATGGACTTGCAGAATCCTCTAACAAAATCCTGGTCAATATCATTAAGAAACTATTGGAAGACAACAAAAAGACATGGAACAAAAAGTTGGTCAATGCCTCATGGGAAAATAGACTAACTACTAAAAAGTCAATTGGTACATCTCCTTATCAACTAGTATATGGAATGGATGCGGTTTTTACATCATCTTTACGAGTACGAGTGATGAATATCATACAGGAGTTGTAGGTAGAACCAAATTATATCCAGAGAAGGATAAATCAGACCATACACTTGCAGCAAACCAAAGAAGAAGTCTATGTTAAATCAAAAGTAATCCAGGACAAAATCAAAAAGATTTTTGATAAACAAGAGTAAAGTTGATGATTTTTACATAGGTGACAAAGTACTTAAATGGGATTCAAGAAGAGAAGATAAGGGCAAACATGGAAAATTTGACTTCCTATGGCAAGGCCCTTATATCATATATGGTTACAGGGGTAACAATGAATTTTTCTTGAGAGAGATAGATGGATCAGATCTACCAAGAGGACCTGTCAATGGTAGAATGCTGAAGCATTACTTATCCACAGAGTAACAATAGTTCACTTTACTTTGATCATTGTATATAACATTTCATAGTTTAGATTGGATTGGATGGTAACCTTTTGAAGTTGAAGCCCCGAGAGAAGGCCCTGAGATTTGAAGGGTTCACCATCATAAGTATCAATAAAGTAGAATCACAGAAGAAAAATTTACAAGGTAACTTCAGTCACATTTTCAAAGGCTACTGATCTCTAAGTTCTTGACATTTCACCAGGAAATGCCATCCCCATGTGGAGCCACTGTTAGGGTCCTATAATAATAGGATTCATAATTTTGAATTCGCTATGGTTAGTCTTGTAATATTGTATATACTTTTGCTTTCTGCAAAATGTTTTCCATATTAAAAAAATTAAAAATGTAAAGTTGGTATGTCCTAAAAGAAATATCAAAGGACAAAAAGAAAAATAAAAGATAAAAAAAGTGAAAAATATGAATCCCAAACAAAAAATAAAACAGATCATGAAAGTGTGCAAATTCAAGTGCCACTACTTTTTACTTTACTATGAAAAATAATGGTTGTGTGCAGCTTGTCATAAATGCCATAGCCCATGATAGTCAAATAGCTCAATCTTGACTAATTCATGCTTTAAATTTCATGTTTATAGATAGAGAATAAATATCTAGCCAAACTTGTTAACCTTGGCAGATCAATAGTTAGGTAGAGAAATAAAAATGTGCTCATCAGCTTAATGTGAGCCATTGGAAGTTATAAGGTTAGAATTAGATAGTTTGCTTGTCAAAAGAAAAGGAAAGAAAGGGTATGCTAGCTCAAATACACCCAATAAAGTGAAGAAAAAATGTTAGGATAAGTAAAGGGTAGGTAGAAGAAAGGTTGCAGATGTACAAGGTTGTTAAATCCTAAGCACATTCATCATGCTTAATCCTATGTTTCAATGTGTAGGAGCATTTATGAGAGTAAAAAGATGTTCACAAGCTTCTTTGATTAACTTTCCCTCATTTCATTTCACCCCCACATACATACTTACTAATTTCCCCATTATCCCCTCATTTCTTATTAAATATCCTTTTGCCCCTCATTTTGACTCTTACCCCTTGGTTTCACACTTTTCCTAGTAATTACCCTACAAAGGTCATCCCCCTACCCAAAAACATCTTTTCCCTAGTGTGAAAACCATTCCCCATTGCAAAAATCACCTTCCCCCTTATTAATTTCCTTATTTCACCTCAAAAACCCATAAAAACCCATTATCCTAAGTTTTTATCCCCCCCCGCATTATTTAATTAACTCCCCGAAGTAATATTTTTCTGATAAACCCATTTAACCCACCAACCCTTGGTGTGGTTAAGAAACTCTGCCATAATAACCCCTGGTCCCACTTTATTAAACGCATGCTTATTTTTAATCCCCATCTTTGTTATTAATTAATTACAATTAACTATAATTAACCCCCCGAGCCCCGCAAATCCTGACCCTGATTCTCCTCCGTGCATCTTGAATACACGACAGCCGTTAGATCTCCCACCCCAAGATCTGATGGCATGCATCCATATTGCGCACATTCATTATCCGACCTTTACCAGGCTGTGAGCACGTGAGATTCACGGTTTTTCCCGGGCACTATTCTGCTACGTGGCAGCCCCAGGCGAAATCATGTGCTCTCAAGGAAATACTACCTACTTGCCAAAAGCGGTGCGATTGCCCCTGAAATCGCCTCCTCGCCAATACCAAAAACCATACACTATTCATTTGTGAGTTTAGTGACAAATTCTAACTATTTCCGGTTAAAAGGCCGAAGAAGCTGCATTTCAACTCTTTTCGCTCGTTTGCACTGTGAATTTTCCTCAAGCCTTCCTCCGCCACCCTGAACCTTTGCGACCAAAATTCACCGTTGTCTACCGCCCGAAGAAGCTTCAGACATCCAATTTTAGCATCCATTGCACAATTAAAGCAACCGTACCCTCTACATTCACCATTGAAACCAGTTTGCAGCCTATACCACCATTTTCCAGGTATTTTTGAGAAAAAACCAGAACAACCCTCTTAATTTAGAAACGTACAGTCAATTTAAAGATTAATTAATTGAAATTAATTGATACATTTTCCTAATTGAATAGTAATTCACCTGAAAACCCAAAGCCTTTATTTTGCAAAGTGTGAAAACCCTCTCACTATACTAGAATTCTCAAACCTCACTTCTACAGCCTATACAAGCCTAATTCACACCTTTCCTCCTAAAAATGGCTTCCCAGACCTCTCTGGACGTGAGATCTATGTCAACCCCTCACTTGGACATCGACCATTTGGCACTAGCAGAAGGGATTTCGAAATAGAAAATACTGCTACCGCAACCTACCTTCTGAAGCTCCATTGCTGGAGTAAGGACAAATTCCTGAACCATACCAATGACATCCATTTGTGGGAATCTAATTTACCCAAGTATCTATTCCTAGAAGTTCACCCATTCCCTGGTATCATACATTTTTGTCATGCCTGTTATATACCTAGCCAAACAACTATTGTTGCCCCAAACCAACATTTGTTATTCACCATCATTCCGGAGTCTATCAACCAAATGCTGTAAGTACAATATAGCCCTAATGAAACCCCACTATCCATTGGAGACCTATTGGACTTATATATCACACTAGAGCTAGTTAAGATAAGACAAATCTTCCAAACCTTCATCATTGAAGACCGCCATACTCCCACAGATAGTCCACCTTATGCTGCCAGTATTTTTTCAGAGACAGGCAAACACATAATCACCATGCTCTCTTGCATCCTAGGATATACCACAAATGAGCATGTGGATGAGGTCATCCTGGCATCCTTGTCCATTTTTACCCCAGGCAAGGCTCCTGCCATCATGTACAATTATGCTCAGTTCATTGCAGATAGGATGCATGAACAATTCACAAGACTACCCACTAAAAGAGTTTTCAAGTACTCTTCAGTGTTATTTCACATGTTTTTGTATTACCAAGCAGATAAGTTCCCTGTAAGCATCCAAAAGTTGGATACCAAGGGAAAAGAGAGATCAGTGGTCTACTGGACACCCTTGATCCATAAATACTCCACAACATTTACCTACAAAGACTTCATAGATTCATTTGTATACCCAGTCATGAACATGTTGACCAATAACACTCAACCTAGAATCAACCAAGAAATCAAGAGGGTGCTACAGTTGGCTAAGAACAACAAGGTGGGAGACTGGTACTTGTACCAGAACCACACTGAAATCAGGGTTTATGGCTGCCAACTAGCCCCTTATAAGTTGCCCAAATACCTCCCTATGAGGATATTTGCACTTGAGTATTTTAGACAAATCATCAACTCTGATGAGGTCAACTTCCTATCTACTAGGAAGAAGACCCAGTTTGAAATGAAAAACCAATTGGGCCCATTTATTTGCAATAACAGGGAGGCTAGAATAGAGGTTGACAAGATACTACAATAGATGAAATTCATCAACAACTTCATGTGGCAGTATGAACCTCATGGGGTCAGAAACAAGCTAAGACTCAGGGTCAAATTGGGACCTTTCATCCACCACCCAAGACCTGACATTGAATAGTTTTCCAACCAATCTGAGTGGTTGGAAAATACAATGATTGACATGGATAACACAACTGTGGATGTTGAAAACACACTCATTGATCTGGAAAAGCAATTTGACTAGAGTTCTTTCCCGCAGGTTCCATAACTAGGGGAACCATTGAATATTCCTCCTGTATCACAGACCCTAGCCAATGAGGAGAAGAATCCAAAGAGGAACATGGAAGAGTCCAAAGAAGAATCCAAAGAGGAACTGAAAAAATGGGGCAGAGAATCAAAGACACAACTGCTTCAGGGGAAACACAACAACCATCAACCTCAAACACTCAAATGATTGAGAGACAACAAAGTGTTGAGGTTTCTTCCTTTGTCAGGCCAGCTGACAGAGAAAAGGATATCAAAGACAGATACAAGGAAATAAAAATGAGAAATGAGAAGTTGAAGGTAGAGACATACATCCAATACTTCAAACATACACCAACCAACCAGAGCAGGTTGATGTCAGCCTTTGACATCAAAGCATGAAAGATGTAGGTCTCATTTTTGCAGCCCACTGTTCAACAACCAAAGACCTCATCTGATTGTAGGAAGACTAATTTTGAGGTATTGGCCAGGGATGTTCATCCCATTGACCAGATAGAGTTCCATAAACAGGATGGAGAGATGATCTACTCCACCCTTACAAGAAAGGCCATGGCTACACACAGGCTGCAGGGTTCACTGGATAATGTAACAACCCAATACAAATTGGAGAAGGCCTCCTCATAGGCCAAAGACAACAGGATAAATTCATTGGAGGACTTGGTCATTGAGCTGGGCCATGATCCAAGTGACATTAAGGCTGCTGAGAAATTGATTAAAAAGAATGAGGATATAACAGCTCTCAAGAAACAACTTAAGCTGCCTCATTTAGAACACCCATAGACAAAGGAGGTCCTCGAGAGCCAAACCAATCATGAAGAAATGATGGACCTAGTGCTGCAACTGAATGATCAGTTAAAGGAGATGGTGAAAGAATTGGATAGCTTGATACCGTTGAAACAAGATACTCTTAAGGGTGCCCCTGCAAATGTGATCCCAACAATTACTACTGCAGTGCGTTCTACTTTGGCAACATCCTTAGCTCCCACAACTCTAATGGCCACAACAATTTCATCATCTACACCATCTACATTAGCAACAGGGTCAACAACAATAGGGTCTACGGGTGATTAAGCAAACATGTTGGTCAAAGCAATGGAAGAAATGCCCATTCAGACCACTGAGATGAACAAGCTTAAGGAAAAAGTGACTAGACTGGAAACTAATTACAAGCTTTACAAAATCATGGACAATGAAGAACAACAGAAGTCTAGAAGGATGACAGAAAGAATAAAAAGCCTGGAAAAGGAACTGACATTGAATGAACCTCTAGGTCATGCTAAAGAACAATTGTGGGCCAATATCATTGACTGTGTCAATGCTATTTGGCCATCCATCTAGGTTATTTTTGAACAGATTGATTTAATAAAGCAGGCTACAGAAGCCATACAAAGAGTCAAAGCAGAACCTGGATACATGCCAGAGGAAGCTACAAGGATAATTCACTTCCTTAACTCCAAGAACAAGTATGAGATGTAGGAATTAGAGATACCTGATAGAACAAGTACAATTTTGGAAGTTAAAAGGGTGCTCACCAAGAGGAATTTAATGTTAAACCTGGAAGATAAGTGCCAAACCATTGAACTGGCCATTGACAGATTCATGGTTAAGTTTGAAATTCTGAGGAAAAAAGGTTTACCAAATCCCTTGGTTATAAACGATACGTTAATGACATAGGAAGACTATAATAGAAAAATTAGGGAAGTAGCCAGAGATCAAGTAAACACTTCATCCATGAAGGGCATACCTACTGGCAAGGTTTTGTATCAAACTTTTGAGAATTTGTTTTTCCTCCAGCATGAGGTAAAACACCTTTTTGTCAATAAGCCTACTTTTGCCAAGTATATAGAGGCAGATGAGATCTACAGGAAGATGCTCAATATCCAATTACTAGATGCTGAGACATGGGAGAAACTAAATGATTTACTGTAGAAATACACATTAAAAATATAAAATGTATAGTAAAAGTAAAAGGGCACAGTAAAAGGATATTGAGAGGTCAGCCAAGTCAAAGTGTATCAGATGAAAGTGTATTAGATAAAAGGTTAGAGTAAATAGAGCATCCAACTTGAAGACCAAACAACAAACAAAGATTAAAGGGCAAAAGATCAAAGATTAAAAGACAACAGAACCTAAATAACAGGGATAGGAAACATCAGTTCAATAACTATCTCTATCTTCTTGCATGAAGATATTTCTTTCTCCTAGAGTAGTTCCCAAGATAGTTTGGGATATTTTGTAAATTATTTTTGTATAAATACTTCATAATTCGAAGTATTGTGTGGATTGCTATACATTTGTAGAGATATTTTGATCTTAAACCTAAGGGTTATGGTACCAATTTTCAAGTCAACAGAATGGAGCAAGTAATAAAGAGATTTCATTACATGATTCATGAGTTGAGCTATTGCAGTGAAGTATTTTCTTTATTTGTTTTTGTTACTTTCTCATGTGTTTCATAAACTTAAAGTTTATCTAAATTTGAATGAATAAACTAGAAATTTAACTCAGAATTTGTTTAATTACACTCTGTTTTGCACAATTAATCATTTCTATGTTTTCCTCTGATATCCGGATTTGAGGACCCTTAATTTCTCTCCCATCCTGGTTGACCTCTTTCATTCTCTTCATAATCCGGCCTAAGGAACTCTTAATTGCTCCCTGGATCCGATTAGAAACCAATTCACCATCCAACCTTTGAGATCTGTAGCAACTCAAGTATCTTGCCTTGTAGACACTATTTTTAGAACTTGATCCAGTCTTATTTGTTTGACATTTGACCCCATTTCCCAATGGTAAAAGCAACCCTCTATTCATCTAAGTACGTGATATCACCACCCAAATTCAAATCAAAACCCAAGTGCAACAGTAACTAGCCTAAAATCAATTAACTAAAACAAAGTTAAAATATAAAGAGAGAGCCCTCTTTGAGAATTAGGAAGGCTAGATCCTAATCTCCAAAGTAGGTTTGTGGCTACCTCTAAACATTTCTTTCTTTAATAACTTCTAAAGAAATTTTGGAGTGATAACAGATGGTACTCCTCCTCACTCTGGTTGAGAGGAAAAATTGAGTTTTAGGCTGGTTGTAGTAGTGGCACAGGCTGCTACTGTTGATCCTGTAGCTGCTACAGGAAATCCTATAGTAGCCCCTTTTTCTTCCCTTTCAAGGTTTTTTTTCTCAGAGGGATGGTGGAAAGTGGTGTAGGGATTGGAGGATCAATCAGAGCTTTGATGGAGTAGTGAAGGGATGTTGGGATGGGGTCCCCTGGGTTAGTTTTGGGGTTAAAAACCCAATTTTGATGTAAATTTTGGCAAAAAGATGTAAAGTCTCCGCAATTTATGGGTGCGGAGCGCGTAGATAGTTAGAAGTAAAACAGGGCTTTAGCCCCTTGATTATTTAAAATCGAGTTGGTTTTGGAGATCCACCTATGGTTTGCAGACCATGGGATAGTATGTAGAAAGCTATAAATAGGTGTGTCGTAGATAGTCTAAGGCATGTCTATGGGTATGAATGGATGGAGTCTTAGGGAGAGAGTGTAGAGAAGTAAATTTTCAAGAGGGAAAAGGCTCTGCAGTTGAGTGCATAGAGGCCTAGAGTAGTGTCTGCAGTTGAGTGCGTAGGGAAGTTTTGAGTTTGTAACCTGATACTGAAGATCAATAAAGAAGACTATTGGAGAAATTCATGTGTTTTATCTGTTTACTTATGTTGTTTATGTTTGAAATATATGCTGTGATGAATTAATGTCTTTATGAAATAATGATGCATTGATGCGCGGATCTACTGGATAAGTCTTATTAACTGAACACAATACATATTAAGTATTTACGCAAAGATCATAATACATTATGCTATGTTTATTGAATACTTAAGAGCATCTGGGAAAATTTTGATCTAAGGATAATGTGTGGTGCGTGTTAGTAGCTGACATATCCGCTAAGGGTCAATAGAGGTCAATCGTAGACCTTCGTGGAGGTCTAATGGCTAGTTGAAGGAAGATACAATACCTAGCCCTAAGGGCTTAGAGATCTGCACGAAGGCATATATGAGGCATAAAAGGATATCACACTTATCTCTGGATGCAGAAACTTGATTCCAACATCCCCCCATACCGCTTTGGGTGAGACTTCAGTTTGCACTAAGTGGGTTGATGCTAAAAGGGCCAGTAGTGTAGGGTTTTGTTTGGCGCAACTAACTCTGAACCTGGTTCAGGACCCACTAAGCCAACAAATGGTTCTGTTGCTTAGACAGGGATCTCCTTAAGGAGATGTGTGATGTCGCATCACTGGAATCCAACCAGGAAGGAAATTGAGAAGTGGTTGGATAGGAAGATTCACGAATTCACAACGCAAGAGAAAAGGAATCCGTGCCTATCAAAGGAGTAGTGGTTGGATAGATATTTGTATATAGAGATACACAAAATTTTCTTTTGCACCTTCTCGATCGAACTATATGAGTGGATAGTTAAGTTGGCAGACAACCATAGAAGGTGGAGGTTTGACGGTCCAATAGTGTGGGCTTTGGAGCTAGTGCAGAGATTGGAAGCCTCTAAAGATAAGATTGCGCATGCTGTGGATTATTGGCTTGAACGGGTTATAGGAGGATTTGTCACAGAGTTTGTGGTTGATACCTCAGTCAGCTAAAACGAAGCAGAGCAACGCTTCTTCAAAGGACCGCGAGGTAAGTACCTAAGATATTTGAATACTTGAATTAAGATGTTGTTGTGTGAAAAAACAAGTCATGACATTGCCTTGATGTTTGGAGCTACGCGAAGTGGGAAAATATTCAGAGATTGAGGGAAGACAGGTCCTGAATATAGCTTGTTGATCAGACCTCCTTCGAGTGATGATGAAGGTGTGATACAGGTCTCACTGCGGAGTGCGGTCTAGCTGATAAGAAAAGGTTTTCCATGGATAAATCATCCATCCACTCCACCTTCACCTCCACAGCATACACCTTCACCCACACCACCACCACCACCTCCGTCGTTTAATATGTCGAACTTAGTAAAGTTGCCGATTTTCAAAGGTATAGGGAGTGAAGATACTAACCAATTTTGGTTTGTTGTGAATGCCACGTGGACCGCGCAGCAGATCAATGATGACAACATAAAGTAGGTGCACTTAGTTACTTCTCTACAGGATCGCGCGTTGACATGGTACATTAAGTAATGTACTGAAAATCCTTTGGCATCATTAACATACATTAAGGCCACTTTGGACAAAGAATTTAGTATGCCTAAGTTTGACTCGCAGTCAGTGGTTGGATTCACGGAAATCACGATGAGGGCTGGTGAAATGCCACGGGAGTTAGATCAAAGGTTGAAATGTGTGATATGTGAAGCTAATATGCAACTCATAGATGGTCAACTCCATGAATGGTTTATAGCCTTACTTCTGCCCCACCTGAGGATTTCCTTATTGCAATAGAAGATAGGAACTTAGGAAGAAGCCCTGGAAATCACAATGAGATTGCATGAGAAACCTATTGAGGATGTGTCTTTGGGAGTTCAACAAATTCACTCGCAGTTGCAAAACCTCTGCTTGGAATTGTAGATCTTGAAAAAAGAAAAGGAGGCTAGGCTAGAGGTGCGCGAGGAAGTCTGGTGCCTCAAGTGTGAGAGCCAGGGGCATGATAAAGATCACTTCCCTGTATTCGAAAATTATATCACGGGGGGGTAGTGCCTCTGAGACAGGAAGCTCCAACAGGACCAAGTATGGGGCCCGCGCTATGGTGCGCTATTTTTCAGGTGGCTGGAAAACATGTAACAGATAACTGTCATTTTCTGAAAAAGTTAGTTCAAACACCAAAAAATTGTTCTGCAATTTATGCAAATCGGTGGGCCATGATGAGTGCCATTTCCGTAGCTACGAATTGATGATGGAGAGAACACCCACGTATCGAATGCAAGTAGAAAATCAGGCTTCGGATTAGGGCACTGGGGGAGCACGTAAAGGATATCAGGGGCGAGGACGAGGCCAAGGAGGAGGAGGACTTGATAGAGGTCGCAGTCAAGTTATTTGTTATAACTATGGGACACCAAGGTACTATGCACAGGAGTGTCAAAATCAGAGACACCCATCATGTCAATATTGCACTCAGTGTGATCACAATATCAAGGAATGCCCTGTGCTGATAGCAAAGATGCAAGAGAAGAAGGCACAACCTCAACATCCTATGCAGAACTTACAAATGATGAGAGCTGAGCCCCGCGAGGAAGACTCGAACGTAAATATAGTGTTGAGAAGCAGAGTAATGATTGGGGATGATAAGAGAAAACAACCTGAAGAAGATGGATGGGTCCGTAGGGCCCCAATAAAGGAGATGGGTTTTGATATGGAGTGCATGAAGGAAACATTTATGGAGGCCAAGAAAAGCTTCATTGAGGCATCTACGTCAGGAAGTCAAAACAAAGTTCCAGAGACCAGCATGCCTACAGAGGTTGATCCCTCTGTACTCACCACGTTCTTGGAAACTTGCATGAAACTTCTGCAAGATAACAATGCTGTAAAGGGGCTACAGGAGCTAATAAACAAATGTGCTCGCAAAGAAAACACTCAGGATGGACACCGCTTAGTCAAGAATATTGGAAAACATAAGGCAAGAACAGGGTGTGAGATGAGGCTCACAATGCAGATAGGAGATTATGAGATGGACTAGGTTATTTTAGATCTAGGGTCTGACGCAAACGTTTTTCCTAAACAGACATGGGAGAGAATGGGGAGGCCTGCACTGCAATGGTCTCTGATTCAATTGAGGATGACGAATCAGCAGAAGATCATCCCTATGGGACAGTTACATGGAGTAGCACTAGATATCGATGGTGCGAGCATGTTGGATGATTTTGAAGTAATAGAGATCGTTGATGATAGTAATCCATATCCCACACTCCTGGAATTGATTGGGCCATTGATATGAACAGAGTCGTTAAATTTAAGAAGCAGACAATGTATTTTTGAAAGGAAATCGCTTTGGGTAGTAGTACCAGTGGAACCTGCAAAGGGACCGCGCTATACTGAACCAATCCGTGACTATGAGGAAAGTGATGATGACTTGGACCATATCTACAAAATAATTGCGCGAGATCAAGACTGGATTAATCCGACAACTGATGGACAGATTGCATGGGACCGGAAAAGTTCCTTTACCTCGGATTCAGATGAAGAACTAGAACACTGGCAGAATTGGTTGCATGAAGTATCTATGCTACGCTGCAACATGATGACTAAATCGCTGCGTTGTGTGTCATCGGAGGTAAAAAAATTACCCTGTTATGATGGTTTAAATGACGTAGATAATTTTTTGGATGCCTTTCATTGCTTCCAAGAATTGGATTTGGCACTGCGCACTACGGCCTCACGATGGTGGGGTACGCAAAAGGACAACTTTGATGAATGGCGAGATTATAGAAGGATGATGAGGTTGCAGTTTGGTCGTCCTAAATGTGAAAAATCATGGCATGATTGAAACATAAAGTTGCACACGTTCAAGGTGATTGATATGGTCTTATTATATGATAGCAAGCTCACTAAGTTTCCAGGGAAGTTTCAGATGCACTGGCTTGGCCCATATGTTATCAAAGAGATTACATGTGGAGGCGCAGTTCACCTCGCAAAGCTGAATGGGGAACCTTTTCTGGGAAAGGTGAATGGAAGCCAATTGAAGCCATATACATGAGACCCAACTCAATGACTATATGATGGAAGGACAATCTTAGTGCTCCGGGCAGTTGTAAGGGAGCATGGGACTATAAACTACTCTGCCACGGTTGGACGACTATGCGGCGGATTGGATGCACAGAAGATGGTGACGATGCAGTATGAGACACTGCGTGAAGGTAGCTACGCTATGGATGGAGGTGCCGTGCAACAAAACAGGAAAGTGACCATTGACGATTTGACAACCCGAAGATGGGTACAAAGAGTGGGCTGGTGACAATTAAGGCCAAAATCTGTGAAGATCCGCTGCCAATACAACATTGATGATCAGATTTTAGAGGGAACGATTGGATTTGACTCCAACCACCCCTATAAATTACGCGTGGCAATCGAAACACGAACGATTTTCACACTGGGTGCTTCATCTAAAAGTCGCTATCTGTTGATGAGCCGAGCCTTTTGGACAGAGTTATTTTCTCACATAGATGTGTCCATTGAGGCCCATGGACTATTTATAGAGAAGATGAGTATGGATGAAATAATATCTGACACCCCAGGCCCTGAAATATCTAGTGCTGAAGCTACGCCTGCAATGCCCACTGCACGTAGGACGACACAATCCATGGCTGAAGAAAAGCTGAAGAAGCTGGTACAGACACATGCTTCCCCGAGGGGGCATACAACAACCCCAACACAGAAAAAGGGAATACAACCAGCCAAAGGCAAAGAGAAGGTTATTGACCTGGAAGTAGAAGATAGCTAGGGAGACGAGGATGTAGAGGATGAAGGAGTAGAACCCATCAAAAATCTCCCTTAGTATGTCCCTCCGAGGAAGGGTAAGGAAAAAATTCCCAAAGACCTGAATTCTGACAAATTTGTTATTTCCACACCCCTGCTACTTGAGCAGGTGCCGCTGCTAAAGATGGAGGATTGGGATTTAGCAGATCTCACTAAGTTACCACACTTATCAACAGATACCTTCATGAAATGCATCGTCTACAAATACATGGGTGTGACAGCGCTGGAAACAGAGGAATGGGCCCGAGGTGTGGAGCAATCCGGGCTGCTCAACTTAATTTGGGTGCCACACAACCACCACACCACAATTAACACCACATGTATACACCAGCTGCTTCCACTGGTACATGATGGGTGTTTATGGCTAGGCGAGCCTATCGCCATCACGGATATGTTGATTCATAGGCTTACGCACTTGCCGCACGATGGGTTGAATCCGGCCAGGGCATTTGGAGGAAAAATAGGAGAGAGGGACCTGGCAGAGTGCATGAAAACCACTTATAAACTGGTGAAGAAAGCACGAGGATACTCCATCCTATCCATACCTGACCCTGCAGTCTGGCTGGCTACGCAAATACTGGCCGGAAAGGTAATGAGGAAGTGTTGCACAAACGAATTTGCGACGCTTGTCATTTCTCTAGCAACCTAGTGCGTGAAAGGTGTCCTCTTCAATTGGTCCAAGAAAATATGCAAAGAGTTTCTCGCAAATTGCCACGAAGTGCAGGATGAGACCAAGTCATTCCATTACGCTTGGTTGCTGCTATCTATTGTTTTGGTTGCATGGGAGCTACCAGAGCACAACCAATTTCCTCCGTTGGAAAAAGGGTTGCCAAAGGCAGCACAGTTCGCCTCCTTATGGGCTATGAAGAACCCCGCACGGATCATAGAAACAAGGATCTTTTGGGTCTTGGTGGAAATGAGTTTCTGCATGGCCATCCATTGGTGACCAAGGTTGTCCCTGACCTTATATGAGAAGATGTTTACCTATGCCACATTTAAAGCTGAATTTCATAGAGTTTACATCTAAGCCTGGAAGGATCCCGCACAGAAATGGTATGACTTACCCTATTTGGTGTCAGATTCCGATGTGGAGCAAATAGTGTCGCACTAGTCGGTCGAGTTGCATGCCCTTTTTGATTTTGCTGCTGGGCTGAGCACCGATGTAGAGAGTACGACTGTGAGGAAACGAAAGAAAGTAGCCAAGAAGGCCACGCAAAACTTGGCTGCACAAAAGGAGAAAGATGTTGCAGAAAAAGCACAAATCGAAGAGGAACGTGCTGCCAAGGAAAAGGCAGAAGACGAGTAGCGCGAGGCCCAAAAAGGTGACAAATCACCTTCAACAACAAAAGTGATGGAAACAGGGCAAGGTGGCGAGGCAGGAAAGTGCACCTCCTCTGAGCGGAAAAAGAGAGAATTGGAATAGCAGGGAGGATCAAGGAAGAAGCAGAAGGTGCAGAAAATGCAGGCTGATCCTCTGATGATTACAAAAAGTGACCTGGATGCAATAGGTGATAAAGTCAGAGAGGTTTCCACGAAAATAATGCATAAATTGGAACAATAGTACATTCAGTCCTTAGGGGGAGTGTAGGTGGGTCTGCATGAGCTACAACTCCAAATGACCAAGCTCCAAGCTAATGTCAACAAAGTAAGTGGAGCAGCGAGTAGTTTGCTGCCAAAACACACTACTGGTGCAGAGCTATTTCTGTGGCCAACGAAAAACATTCGCGTCTTTCCATTGCCTATAGGTTTAGTACACACCAAGACCGCAGAGAAGTGAGCCCAACTTGACCGCATACTGAAGATGGGCCTAAACCTTGTCGCGATGCCATTAGAGACATTGCATGAGTTACTACATGACATTTTGGGAGAGCTTTGCCTTTGGGAACAACGAGCACTTAGTGATGTCAATGAGATCAAGTTGCAGAATTAGCAGTTGTTCACCGAGAAGACACAACTTTTGGAAGAAAAGGAGGCACTCCAGGTGCACAACTCATGATTGGAGTCAGTGCTCGCCGAGGCCTTCACAACAATTCCAGAGCTCCATATTCTGGAGGACACCTAGCTAGAGACAAAGATTAGAAAATTGGCTACTGGTGTGAACGAGGCACAGGCCGAGGTTAGTCGAGTTCAATTCAAACTCAATATGAAGATAACCAAGATACAATTGAAGGAGCAACCATTGACGCCGTCGACGGTCAGGGCACAACGCAGAGCCTTGATCAAGGAATGGTTGGCCTCTCTAGATGCCACCATTGCAGAGTACACAACATTATTTGAGCAGGCGACTGAACTGGTAACTACTCTGTAGGAATACCCAACCATGCAGAAGCTGAATACAGAAGCTAAGGAGCTACAGAAGCGGTATGAGGAAGTCAGTTCCATAGCACGCTCTATTGCTCCAGCACAACGCCTAGCCAAATTGTAGGAAGGGAAGTAGCTCCTCACTTAGGTTGAAGTAGCACAAAAAAACCAAGCCTTACTTAAGGCCTGATTGGAGCCCTGGTTAGATGAAGCTTACCAGGTCATGAAAAACATTCAGGAGAAGCTGACAGGCTTGCAACATGCACAACAAAAGGTCAAGCTAGCCGCAGAAGGACCATCTATAGGATAACTCGTCGAAAAGATTAAGCAGGCAGCTATGCAGAGCGCTGCTGAGGTGGCCGTTGTATAAGTAGAACCTTGGGATATTCACACCAAGATCATCGCGCCAGCTGAGTGACACAAGGGCGATTCATGACCTTTGTGTTGGGGGCCTATCAGGATGGGGTCCCCTAGGTTAGTTTTGGGGTTAAAAACCCAAATTTTGATGTAGATTTTGGTAAAAATATGTAAAGTCTCCGCAATTTATGGGCACGGAGCATGTAGATAGTTAGAAGTAAAAAGGGGCTTTAGTCCCTTGATTATGTAAAATCGAGTCGGTTTTGGAGATCCATCTATGGTCCACAGACCATGGGATTGTATGTAGAAATCTATAAATAGGTGTGTCTTCGAGAGTCTAGGGCATGTCTATGGGTATGAACGGATGGTGTCTTAGGGAGAGAACGTAGATAAGTAAGTCTTAGAAAGGGAAAATGCTCTGCAACTGAGTGCACAAAGGCCTAGAGTAGTGTTCACAACTGAGTACGCGGACCCCTACAACTGAGTGCGCAGGGAAGTTTTGAGTCTGTAACCTGATACTGAAGATCAATAAAGAAGACTGTTGGAGAAATTCATGTGTTTTATCTGTTTACTTTTGTTGTTTATGTTTGCGATATATGCTATGATGAATTAATGTCTTTATGAAATAATGATGTATTGATGTGCGAATCTACTGGATAAGTCGTATTAACTGAACACAATACATATTAAGTATTTACGCGAAGATCATAATAAATTCTGTTATGTTTTGAATACTTAAGAGCATCTAGGCAAATTCTGATCTAAGGCTAATGTGTGGTGCGTGTAAGTAGCTAACTTATCTACTAAGGGTCTATAGAAGTCAATCATAGACCTTCGCGGAGGTCTAAAGGCCATCTGAAGGAAGCTACAATACCTAGCCCTAAGGGCTTAGAGATCTGCACAAAGGTAGACCTGAGGCATAAAAGGACATCACACTGATCTCTGGATGAAGAAACTTGGTTCCAGCATACCCCTATACTGCTTCGGGTGAGACTTCAGTTCACGCTAAGCAGGTTGATGACGAAAGGGCCAATAGTATAGGGTTTTTTTTGGAGAAACTAACTCTGAACCTGGGTCAGGACCCACTAAGCCAACAAGGGATGTGGCAATGGATGACATGTCCTTTTTTTATTATATATATATTTTTGACATTTTCCTATGTCTTTTGAATGAGACAAAGCTATATATGGGTATGGTGATTTGGATCGGGGGTGCATGGGTGATAGGTGAGTGGTTTGATGAATTTTACGGTTCCTAATCAACCTAGAGTAGGCATACAAGATTATTTTCTTATACTGTCCCCTTTCCTGTTGCATTTTAGGACATCTTGTAGTGCTACAGGACATCTTGTAGCACACCAAAAAATGCTAAAAAAACTGATTTTTGAGGCTCGATAATGGATATGAGTGGTAGGGACATGTTTGGCATGGATGATATGGAGTGGATGGAGAGAGAAATGGAATGAAACTGAGCATGTTGTCCTTATAGCTCTGCAATTTCCACTGTCTTTAAAAACCTGCAAACTGACAAAATTTATTAATGGACAGGTTTGAGTTCCTTGTCATGGTATTTTTGTTTTGTTTTGTTTTTTTTTTTCTCTTTTTTTTTTTGAGGGACACATTGGTTGCCTCAAGAGAGGTTTTCAACCTGTTTGCCTGCCCTGGGCACCTCAAGGGAGGTTTTCACCTTGGGATTTATTTATTTATTTTTTCACTCCTATGCTGCCTCAAGGAGATTTTAAACCCAAGAGTTGGCCTCAGATGCCTCATGGAGGTTTTCATCCATGCCTCTTATTGTATTTTTTTTTTCACAAATAAAAACAGTTTTCAAATTTTTTTTGACTTGGAAGCTAGGACACTTCCAATCACATTTACCTCCTTGCTAATGGTGCTAATGAACTCTTTCCTGGACAAAGGTCTTTTGTAAGCCTTCAACCTGTATCCATTGGCAAGCAAGGGAATACCTTCCTCATTAATGGTCTTGATTTTAACAGCTCCATTATCATGGCACTTCTATATCAGGTATGGGCCTAACCACCTTGTCATCAATTTGCCTTTAAAGTCCTTGAAACTGGAGTCATATAGAAGAGCCCAATCCCCTTATTGAAAAACCTTGTCCTTGATGTTCTTGTCATGCCAAACCTTCCTCTATACTTGGATAAATTTAGTGTATAGGAGGGTTTGCATTTTGAATTCATCTAGGCCATTCAGCTGGAGCAACCTCTCTTGTTGTGCCTTTGTAACATCCAAATCCAACGGTGCTTCCATTCTCAAGGTGTTGTATTCAAACTCAATGGAGAGTAGAGCCTTATTTCCATAGACCAAGTCATAAGGAGTGAAACCAGTAGTTGTCTTCCAAGTTGTATTGTAGGCCCAAGTGGCCTCCACTAGTCTGTCTGACCAATCCTTTCTACTACTTCTCACAACCTTGGTGAGGATGCCTTCTAATGCTCTATTGGTGACCTCTAATTGTCCATTGGCTTGAGGATGATAGGAATTTGATGTTTTGTGCTTTATCACATGCTACCTTAACAAATTTTCGATCATATGTGATGTGAATTGAGCTCCTTGATCAATAAATAGCTCTCTAGGGTACCCAAATTTGTAAAACACATTTTCCCTTAAGAACTCAACCACTTTCTCCTCTGTTGCTACCTTGACAACCTTGGTCTCAACCCACTTTGTCAAATAATTAGTGCATACAATTATGTACTTTTTCTGCCCTGATGGTGGATCAATTGGTCCAATGAAATCCATGCCCCACTTGTCAAATGGCTCTAAATCCACCTGAGGTTGCAAGGGAATTTCATCCTTGGGAGTAGGTTTCCCCATCCTTTGGCACTAATCACATTGACTGGTGTACCTTCTTGCATCTTGGTGGAGAGTGGGCCAGTAGTAGCCAACTTGCAGTACCTTGAAAGATGTCCTCTTGGAAGCAAAGTGACCTCCACAAGGCCCATCATGACAGGCTAAGAGGATGTCAAATACTTCCTCCTCCCTGACACACCTCCTCAAAATTTGATCTGGGCCCAGTTTGAAGAGATTTCCCCCAATCCAAGTGAATGGGGCGCTCTTCCTTACAATCCTGCTCTTCTCCCTAGATGATAGATTTGGAGGGAAATTTTCAGCAACTAGGTAGTTGGCTATGTTAGCAAACCATGGAGAGAGAAATGAAATAGAAAATAAATGCTCATATGGCAGTTGGTCATCAACCATCCCTTCCTCACCTATAGGCAAATAAAGTCTAGATAAAAAATCTGCAACTACATTTTCTTTACCTGACTTATCAATGATGGTTAAATAAAACTACTGCAATAAAAGAAACCATCTAATAATTCTAGCATTCACACCAGGCTTTTTCATCAATTACTTGAAAGTAGCATGGTCAGTATGCACAAAGGTTTGATAACCAATGATTTAGTGTCTAAATTTATTCAAGGAATGGACAACACCTAGGAGTTCCTTCTCAGTCAGAGTGTAGTTCAATTCAACCTTAGACATATTTTTGCTAATGAAGTAAATTACATAAGGCAACTTGTCATATATCTTTCCTATAGATTCTACTACAGCTTTGTCAGATGCATCAGCATGGATGTGGAAAGGAAGAGCCCAATTTGGGCCTCTAAGTATGGGCACAATAGTCAACTTATCCTTTAATATTTCTAGGGCCTCTTGGCAACTATCTAACCAACAAAATTCAGAGTCCTTGGCTAGTAGTCCAAACAATGGTGAGGCTACTTTGCTGAAGTCTTTGATAAATATCCTATAGTATCTAGCTAAGCCCAAGAAACTCCTAACATCCCTCTGCTTTTGAGGAGTAGGGACCCTTTTTATAATGGAAATTTTATTTGGGTCCACTTGTATTCCTTCCTGGGATATTGAATGACCCAAAATAGTCCTTGCATTCATCAAGAATTCACACTTCTCAGGACTAAGTGATAGGTTCATTTCAATGCACTTCTTTAGTACTTTCCCCAAGTTAGAGAGAGCCTCCAGGAAGTCACACCCATAGGGAGTGAAATCATCCATATAGATTTCTATAGAGTCATGGACTAGCTCAACAAAGATGCTCAGAATTTCCATTTGATAAGTGGCAAGGGCATTACATAATCCAAATGGAAGGACACTATAAGAAAAATTATCCCAAGGACAAGTGGAGGTGGTTTTATCTCGGTCCTCTGGTCTGATCTGGATTTGATTATAACCACATAATCCATCTAGGAAAGAGAAGAACTTCTTCCCTACAAGGCCATCCAAGACTTGATTAATGAAAGGTAGAAGAAAATTGTCTTTTTGGTGGCTTTGTTTAATTCTCTGTAACCCACAAATATCCTCCATTTTCCATTCTTCATTGGGACCAAAACTAGAGGGGACACCCACTCACTATCTAAGATGGGGTAAATGAACCCTGCATCTAACAATTTCTGCAAATGTTCCTTCACTATGTCATTGAGGGATGGGTTCATTCTCCTTTGAGGTAGGCACATTGGTTTGCATCCTTCCTTGATGTAGATGTGGTGAGTACACATTGAAGGATGCACTCCCTTCATTTCCTTATAGCTCCAAGCAAAATAATCCAAGTGCTCTCTCAACATGTAGCACAACTTCTCTTCTTGGTTGGTTGAGAGAGAGGGGTTAATTTTCAATGTTTTAGATGGAACAAATTCTACCATTTTGACATGGGCAAGACTAGGCTCAACTAGGCATAAATAAATCCAAGGGTTATCTTCAGATTCCTTCACCAGCTCATCAAGAGGCATGGCGTTGGGGGGCCGGGTCTGGAGGATTTAATCAACGTGGTCATCTTCATCAAGTTGCCCCCCTCCTATAATAACATCTATGGTATAGATTGGATATGATGTGGTATGATATAATTCATCTTCCTCTTCCTCTCCCAACCACAAGGGTAGGTCATGCTCTAGAGATGGTTGAGAAGGAGGTTACATGACCAACTGTTTGGACATATGCCCATTCTTAATGGTCATGTTCCCAACTCTATAACTTATGTAAGCATAAGCAATGGCTAGCAATGGTCTTCCAAGGATGAGATGATAACCATCGAATTTGGTCTTGGGTTGGAGAACTAAGAAGTTAGTAGGATACTCCCAGGAATCAATAGAGACCATTACATCCTCAACAAACTCCCTCAGGAGCTACTGTGGGCCTGTCTGCAAGTTGCAATGTTGATGACAACCCTAATATCAATCTAGGTGTGAGGGAAAATGATGCCATCAAAGTGTGCATCTATCACAAGACCTACATGGTCTAGATACTTTGGGTAAATTACTCTTCCTAGCATTAGGTCAGACAATTAAGCAATGACATTGATGGTAGGGGTGTCTTGATTTCTACTCCCAGGATGTTTGACCATTTCTCCTTGATTATCTTATTGTAGATGGGGTCATCCTTGATGGCAAGGAGTGGGATTTGCACACACAAATTTTTCAATTCTCCTAGAAGTTCAATCTCTTCTCGGGTGTGCTGGTTAGGATGGATCAATCTTTTAGGAAAAGGAGGTGGATTGGATTTGGGAACAATCTCTTCCTTTTCCTTTTCAATCTCCTCAGGTGGAGATGGAGGTTGGTTATCTAGTAGCACTCTTCGAGGCCTGAGGTGAATTTATTGAACCTCCACAACATAAGCAAGGTAAGATGTCTCCCCACTATAGACTTGTTGTGCCTGCTTTTTGTCCGGGTTTAGATTTGGTTGGCAGGCATCTGAGGCTACTTGGGTGGAGCAAGATGAATTAGTTGTGGTTGAGAAGGAGGTGGAGGTAGTAAATCTGGATGTTGGTTGAATTGAGGCCTCCAACCATGTGATGGGGTATTCCACTGAGGATGTGGAGAAGCATATGGCTGAAATGATTGATTGCCATGTCGGGAAGGATACTGAGGTGCATAAGACGAAGGAAAAAGTGTGGACCATGAAGGGTGAGAAGAAGAACACCAAGGGGGTAGGGGTTCATTCTGAATGGTATTGTAATAGGAATAAGATGCACCTTGCATGCCTTGCTGGTATGGCTAAGGTCCTTGGAGCCTCCTTTGATTAATATAACAGAGTTGTTCATTCCCACCTTCAGCCCCTTGGTATATAACTTTCAATCCAGGTAGAGAAGGGAACTTATATGTGGAATGGTTTTCCTCACAGACCGAGCATACCTCTATAACATTTAGTGGACATTCATTTATGGGGTGCCTCCTAGTGCATTTAGGGAAAAATATAGCTAAGGCTCTCTCTGCTTCCTCTTGTTTCCTCTTGATCTACATAGTGTCCATTTGCAAAGCAAAGGTGTGCATCATTTCACTTTTAAAGTCCTCCAACATGTTTCCAATTTCACTCTTGATAGATGTGTTGGAGGAAGAGGAACTGGCCAAAGCTTGACTAGCCCTACCCTTCTTTCTAGTAGCCCTAGAATGGTTTTTGAACACTGTCTTGATATCATTATAGGGTAGCTGATAAATGTCCCCTCTAGACAACATGTTTAGGGTTTCCAGTATGTCCTCCTTGATTCCTATAAGAAGGACTAACGTGAGTAATTCAGGATAAAGGGTGAATTTGGCCCTTTTTTTAATTGACTTGGAATCTTTCCTCATAATCCTCCAGGGATTCATCAGGTCCTAGGGTCATTCTAAAGATTTCATCTTTGGTGTCTTTGGACCTACAATAGTCCCTGTACTTGTTGTTAAAGGATTGCTGCATTTGAGCCCAGGTAGTGATGCTATCCCCAGGTAGACCCATGAACTAGTGCAAGGCTGCATCCTTGAGGGTGGATGGGAACAACTTCAACTTCTAGTCATCAGAGGTATAGTCGTAGGTTCTGCAGATGACAAAAAACTCAAAAAAGAAGGTATCAGGGTCCTCTAAGGTTAGGCCATGGAAGTGAGGAAGGGAAGAGGGACTTACGTTTTTCATCCTAGTATCGCCATTAGTCTCTCTGATGGGAAAAGCAACCTCATTTCTATTTTCAGCCATGGTGTAAGTGTGTGGAATGGTTTCTTCTTCTTCTTCCCCAATAGGCTCTTCAAATATTTCAGGTTGTTCTCCTAAGGGGTCTTCTAACTCTCCTGTAGTCAGAGAGGGAAGCTAATAGTCACCTAAGAAGAGGGAAGGTTGACTATTTGTTGGTGTTGGGGTATTTGGAAATAATTCCATAAAGTTTCTCTACTCCTATGAGGCATGAAATATATATATATATATTGATATATGTTTTTATGAGTTTTTTTGTCAAAACCAAATGCAAGACAGAAATGAAAGCAAGAGTAAAAGTTATCTAGAAAATGAAAAATAGAAAGAAATGACACAAATTACATCTACCTAGACACCTCCCCGACAACGATGCCAAAAAGTGATGAGCCTCAGTATTACAACAAGAATGTTGCAACTCCTACGGCTACCAACTTTACTTTATCAACTTAGGGTTTCATACAAACTTGGAGGTGACAGTGCTATATACAAAACAGATGCACCATTCTACTCATGTCACTTCTCAACTGGGGCACTTGACGATTAGGGTTCCAGACCATTCCTCTATTGACTAAAGAGAGTCTGACTACTGACAATGGAATGTAAAACTAGTTCTAATGCAGGAAAAGTAAATGCTTTTCAATTCAGGAAATGAAAATTAATAACTTGTAAATGCTATGATATGACATAAATCATATAGCTATGGAATGACACAAATCTCTTGTAGGAAGGAAACTATGCTAACCTTTCACTTGATCATCTAGCTACAAGAAATTCTTGAAAAGAGGAAGTTATTCTATCATTTTAGAATCTAAACATGCATGCATTAATTATCTCATTCACACTTTTAGAATAGTAAAAGTCCTAATTGCTAAATTCATAAATATAAAATCTAATGCTATCTGATCTTGCAGGAGGGAAAGGAATGGAAAGGCCGGTCTAGGTGGCACATATGGTCATGGAGTCCAATATGAGGGGTTAACCTACTCCCACACTAGGTTATACTACCATTTCAGGTCAAAAGAGGGTCAAAACAGGCAACTACAGGTTTTCTACAGGAAACTGCTACAGGATGTCCTGAACTGCTACATGATGTCTTGTACTGCTACAGGAAGTTGGCTGAGAGGTTTGAAGGACAATAATGGTGAGATGACGTGTTGGAAAGGTGCATGACATTTTTGTAAGGTGTAGGGGAGGTTAACATCACCCAAGGCCAAACCCATCACTCCAAGAAGGATGGATTTGTCTAAGACAACTTGCTCACGGTGGTTGGAAAAAAGAGGTTTGGAATATGGATGGTATGGATCAACAGAAGGTGGAGGATACCTAGGTGGAGTCGATTAGAGGTGTCCCTTCCTAAAGATCAACAATCCTTGGAATAAAACATGTATCTCTTTTCATTTACAAATTATTACATGTCAACATGAAAAAGATGAGTTGAATTTAGAAAGTATGATCTAACTATTGTTAAAGACTAGATCTATGGAATAGACTACCTTCTAATCTACAACAATCTTAAGAAGAAAACTAACAACTGCAAATATTTCCAAGGAATCATAAACAATTATCTAGCTAAGAATGAAACTTAACCTAGGCAATGAATAAAGGACAAACTCTATTTTTGGGCTGTGAGAGTGGGGTCCCCTAATCATGATCCCATAAGGGAGATGGGATAGGGGTCACTGTCATAAGATTTTCTGACATATTTTCTTTCACTAGATTGCAACACTAATATACTCTTTAAGCTAATGAAAGCATGGATAAGAAATAACTTAATCAACTTTCTAAGCTAAATAGAAAACATAAATAAACTTCAGCAGTAAATCAACATTCTAAGCTAAGAATACAGATACAAAAGAGAGGAACTTCTTGTTATGAAACCAGCTCACAAAAAGATAGAAAAGATAGATCAACGCCTTAGAATCCAGCCTCTTCGAGGGGGCAACCTCCTTTACATTACACAAATGAACAATTCTTGGATGATACAAATGAAAAGACATCCTTTCTATATATACGAGTCTAAGGGGTCATAATATAATCAGAGCTGACATAACAATAATAATGTAAGGGCACAGTAATAAAAATAGTGGGCTCCTATGGGGCACAATAGTAACAATATGGGGATTACATGGGTACAAAAATATAATAAGGGGGTTGTACTAATAACAATTAGGGGTTATACTAGTAGTATAGGGGCCTAACATGCCCCTCTCCTTCAAAAAGTGTTGTCCTCAACGCTTGAGTAGTTCTTGATGCTTCTGTATAAAATTCTTGTCCTCCCATGTAGAATATTCAACGGGTAAGTTCTTCCACTTGATGAGATACTCTGAAATTGATCGATTTCGTAGCTGTCGGGTTCTTGTTTCTGTGACTGCTCCAGGTTCCAATATGATTTTTCCTTCCTCTTCAAGTTCTGGCAATATTATTTGAATTGGGATCTTCTAAAACTTTTGAATGAGTGGCCACACTTCTTCTTCCTTCTTCCATTCATCCCTTGCTTCATTTATCCAATCTGGTTGGATAATAGAAATGGCACAAAACAATGATTACGCATCCTCATCCTTTCTTGAGAGTGCATCTGCAACAAAATTTTTCTTTCCTTTTCTATAGATGATGTCAAAGTCATAACCCAACATATTTGTGACCCATTTTCCCGTTCTTCTAAAGATAATAGTTGTTCTAAAAAATATTTAAGACTATCATGATCCATTTTTACCTTGAAGTGTCTTCCCATTCGGTAAGGTCGCCATTTCATAAGTGCATGTAGTATTGCCAACATTTCCTTCTCATAAATAGCTTGCTTGAGATGTAGCAGTAAAAATACCCAATCACCTACATCAAAACATTTTTCACTACGATGTTGATCTACCCATTGTTTCATTCGATTTTGCACCAAAATGGCATTATCATTTAAAAGTTGGAGAACTTGTTGTTGATGCTCGATGTGATCTTTCACTGCTTGAAACTTTTTCTTCTTGATATGTCCTTCTATCTTGAGAGTTTAAGGAGTAGTAATTTCTTCCAATGCTTTACAAGATATGGTCGGATTCATTTCTTGATGCTCAATGTGATCTTTCACTTCTTGAACATTTTTCTTCTTGATATGTCCTTCTATCTTGATAGTTTGAGGAGTGGTAATTCCGGCCAATGCATTCCAAGATATGGTTGGATTCATTTCTTCTTTCTCAATGTGATCTTTCACTTCTTGAACTTTTTTCTTCTTGATATGTCCCTCTATCTTGAGACTTTGAGGAGTGGTAATTCTTGCCAATGCTTTACAAGATATGGTCGGATTCATTTCTTCTTTCTCTAGGGTTGGTTCTTGGTGTATATCCTCTTCTTTTGATGTTTCTTGATCCTTTTCTTCCTCCTCTTCATAAACTATGTAAAATAATTTCTTCTCAGCACACTTATGACCTTTAGTGCATTTGCTATCACAATTGTAACAAAGCCCTTTTTATTTTTTTTCCTTCCAATTGTTGTGGTGTCACCCTTGTAGGTTGTGGAAGGCTAGGAGAAACAACACTTCCATGTTTATAGTTGTGAGCGGTAGAATTCCTTGTTTCCATAATTTCTCTTTCAATTTTTCTTGCCAACCCGAATGCCTCCTCCAATGAATCAGGTTCCCAAAAACGAACCTCATGTTGAACGTTATCCTTTAAAGTCCCTATGAAGACATCAATCCTTTGCTTCTTTGGAATATAATTTACCCTTCTATTCAATTTTTGAAAGTCCTCAATGTGCTTTTCCATTGAACCCTTTTGTTTGAGATTTATCAATTGGCTAAAGAAGGAGTTTCTCTTTGTATCCTCATAATGTGCTATCATTTCCTCCGTGAAAATTGACCACGTAACAAGTTGTTTACGAGAACAAAGCCCTTTATACCATAAAAATTGATCCGGTTCTAAATATGAAGATGCAATACATACCTTTTGTAATAGTGGTACACCATGTAGATCAAAATATTTCTCCATTTGTAGTATCCAATTTACTGGATCCTTGCCATCAAACTTCCTCATCTCGCTTTTCCTTGATTTTAGGAGCTCGATCTTGAAATGATTGTAACTCTGTACTTTCAGATCTTTAAGTTCTAAAATTGCGATCTCCAGTAGCCCTCTGCATCCTCTTTCCAATGCCACCAGTTTGATCGAATTTAGATTCTCCAAGAGAGAGTTATGCACAATCTCCCAAGATGACCTGATTATATACCTTTTTAGAAGAACGAAATTGTATGAAGTGCCACGTGTCACTGTGTTAACCTTAGGATCTGAAAAATATACACAAGAAACTATAGTCCGTCCTCTTTTTGTAACTTCTTACAAAATTTCAATCTGATGCTCAAAACAAAAGTTATGATGATTTTCCCCAGGTCACCTATTTGGAATGTAATTCAGGAGTCTGCAAAAAGGCCAACTTCCTCAGATCATATCTCCGCAAATATAGCGCGAAAAGCTCTGAAATTTGGACCCGAGGTTCAAAACGATTTCAACCCAAATGGTTTTTTTGTTTAGCATCTGAAACGACACAGAAAAAAAGTTATAGCGACAATTCCACGATGACCTGTTTAGAGCAGCGAAACCCTAGAATCCAAAGCTCTGATACCAAATGTTATGAAACCAGCTCACAAAAAGATAGAAAAGATAGATCAACGCCTTAGAATTCAGCCTCTTCAAGGGGGAAACCTCCTTTACATTACACAAATGAAAAATTCTTGAATGATACAAATGAAAAGACCTCCTTTCTATATATAGGAGTCTAAGGGGTCATAATATAATCAGAGCCGACATAACAATAATAATGTAAGGGCACAATAATAACAATAGTGGGCTTCTATGGGGCACAATAGTAACAATATGGGGACTACATGGGTACAACAATATAATAAAGGTGTTGTACTAATAACAATTAGGGGTTATACTAGTAGTATAGGGGCCTAGCACTTCTGCTGCTAGGGTTGGGCCTAACCTAAGAGCTTCAACCCTCTGAGTCAATTCAGTGCTGTATCAAAACATAATTTCTCATTGTCATAAAAATGTCAAATACATCATAACAATAATAGTCAAATGTGCTTAAGCTTAATGGCTTCTTGGATACAACAAAATATTCGAATCCTAATGAGTCCCTTAGCTTTCTTATTTATACAAAACTAGAGCTACCAATAGCTCCCTAGAAAATAGGGATACATGGCTCCCTAACTCGAGAATAACTTTTCCTTGATTGGCACTAACTTGGTTTCCAATGAACTTGGCTTGCTTGGCTGAAAATGGTACTGAGGTGATGAGATACTATGGGAGAATATTTGAATGATCTGAGGAGTTAAGGAGGGAGACCATTTCCTATAATCTCTCTTTCTTGTCTACTTTGAGTCCCTGCACTCAATTCAACTCAAAACTGCTTCAATTTCCTGCATTTAACACACATTAGGCCATAGGACATGGTAAATCACTTTTACTCTTCTCACTAAGCAAAATATAATAATATCTGTAAATAAATGTGAGAAAAGACAATTTAATAAGCCAAAGAGTGGCATTGTGACCCATATAGTTTACCTATTGATGAACCTCATTAGTCACACAGTTGTTTATTAACATTAATGATATTTTTAAAAAGGGCATAACATTCTTATCCAAAAAACAACATATTGTTTCAAGAATTTTCCACGCCATAATCAATTTCATCTTTTGAAACCATTTTGTCTGCATATCTTAATATGGCCACTCCAAGCGAACTTTTGTTTATTAGTACCAAATACTTCTCATGGAAATATCACATGGAGAATGTACTAAGAAGTAAAGGATTGTACTAGATTACCTTGGGAAAGAAATAAGACCCATCGATGCTGACAAGAGAGGGAAATGGGATAATAGGAATACTGAAGCATGTGTATTAATCAAAATGTCTATTTTTCCTTATTTGTGATTTCATATTCAAGGAATCGATAACCTATATGAACTCTAGGAAAATTTGAAAAAGATATTTGGTGAACTTAAGATTATTAAATCTCATCAACTTGAAAATCAAATCACGACTTTAAGTCCTAATGATTTTTCTTGTATTGAAGATTATTTATCTAAGTTCAAAACACCTAGACATTTATTTCTAGATTATGAAATTAAACTCAAGGATGAATGTTGCATATCGATTATTTTCCAAGTTTTTTCTAGCTATTCTATTTCTGTTTATATATTTTATGACACTAAATAAGCTCTAGGGAATGCCTATCAAAAACCTTCTCTTGAATCTTTTTGTGATTCTTTGTTTAGAGAACAAGGCAAGCTCTCACATTGGAATGATTAGCAACGCAGGTACATCTAATAAGGCCCTAGTGGCCCAACATAAAGATAGAACCAAGAATCCAAAAAGTAACATCCTTGCAACAACAAGGAAAACAAGGGTCCCAAACCCTCTTAGGTAGCTTCTACTCCTAATGTTGACGAAGGACCAATATCAAAGCATAAGAAGACTAATAGTCATTGCAATTATAGTGGGAAAGACATACATGTGGGTGTGAATGTTTTAAAAATATGGATGCCTTGGAAGCAACAACGAATAAGCATGATATCGATCTTGATTCTTCTTATAACACTTATTCTCGTGGAAATGCACTTTTTTCTTCTAATCTCTCCTTCAATTCAACCCCCACTTATTCTTTTGACGAGTATCTTACTGATTTTGGAGAATCTTATCACATGACTAAGGATAAAGCCATTTTTTATGCTCTTAATGTTTTTAAAACCAAACAAATATTTGTTGGCGATGATAAATATCTTGATATTGTAGGGTCTAGAACAATTCAAGTAGATAATGGTAATTTGAATGATGTATTATACGTTCCAAGTCTTTCCTGCAACATTCTATCATTATATAGATTACCCATTCAGGGAAAGGTAAAACAATATATTTTTTATTCCACCAAGTCATAATTAAGGATTTAAGATCCTAAGCATGTCCTCACCATTAGAATATTTGATGATATTACCAAGTTACACAAGTTTGACAACTTTGGGTCATCACCTTTTCCCTCAATTTTTATTGCTCGTAGAGATAACTTGAGCAAAATTTGGCATGAGTGATTTGGTCATATAAACTATTTCTCACTAGAGAAACTATATAATCAAAATATGGTTAGTGTTATTCCTCTCATTTTTTGCAGAGATGGTTTTTGTGTTGGTTGTCTTCTCAAGTTTGACAAAAATGCATCTTGCCACTCCTCGACCCCTTAGTAGCTTGTTCACATTTATTTGTGTAGTTCAATTTCTTCTCCCTCTTTATCTCAGTTCAAGTACTTGTTAAGTTTCATTTATGACTTCTCCATATGCACTAGTTTTATTTAAAAAAAATTAAGAGTAAAGTTTTTGACTTGTTCTTGGCCTATAAAACCCTTGTAGAAAAGCAATCTAGACATCAACAACAAAGGTTTAGAATAAATAATGGAGGTGAATATGCCAACAATAAATTCACAATTTCAATGAACTACATAAGAAATTCAAATGCAACATATTGTTCCATATATATCACAACGAAATGATGTTGTTGAAAGAAAAAATCGCACATTAAAGCAAATGACTAATTGTATGATCAATCTAAGGGTTTGAGTCTTCATTATTGGGCGGAAGAAATCAACTGTGAAAAGTACATAGTAAATCACACTCCCAAAAAGTATTTAAGCAATACAACATCAAAATAAGAATAGACTAACATTAGGTCATATGTAAGCCACTTTTGTATCCTTGATAGTGTAGCATGGAGTTACATTCCTGAGGAAAAAAGGAAAGCTTTACAACCTAAAAGTGGGAAGTGTATTTTTGTTAGATATTTTGAGGATGTAAAAGGTTATGGACTTCTTCAACCTTATTCCAATGAAAAAATTAATAGAAGAGATGTTAAATTTGATGAAAATCTCTAGGCTTGTGAGACTAATTCATTGGTTATGCCCTCTTCTACTTGTGAACTATCTTCAGTGTTTGCACCACCTTCTCTTAATATTGTGGTTTCTTCTTCAAATGATGACATTAAGGATGAAAATCCACCTTCACTTGCTCACCTTCCTCGAGATGAGTCCATTGCACATGAACGCACACTAGCACCACAACTTTCTCGACGGGTTCGTTCAACACGTGATGCAGTTAGTGACCTTGCTAGTGATCCTACAAATCAAAGTTGTACTTATTCATAACTCTAGCAAGCATCCTCCCTTTTGACTTAATTTAGAGAGACTCATGATCTAGAAACATTTGAAGAATCTTTAGGCCATCTAGATTGGGAAATATTAATGAATTAATAATATCATTCCTTGGAGGTGAATGATACTTGGGAACTTGTACCTTTTCCAAAAGGAATAAAACTTTTCAAATGTAAATGAGTATCTAGAACTAGTTGTGCATCACATGGAAGTATTGAAAGGCATAAAGCATGATTATTTGCTAAAGGATTCTCTCAAGTTTAATAATCAACCACAAAAAAACCTTTTCCCTTGTCGCTAGAATGAATTCTATTCACCTTATTCTTGCCCTTGATATGTCACATGGATGGGAGGTTCATTAGATGGATGTTAAATAGCCTTATTGAAGGGGGATATACAAGAAAAAATCTACATGGAACAACCTCTTGCCTATGTTCAAAGTGACTCTAGTCTTGTTTGCCACCATAAGAAATATCTCTATGGTCTTAAACAAGCTTGGTATGCAAAAATTGATAGCTTTCTTCTTGACATTGACTTATTTAGATGTAATTCTGACCCAATTTATACACCAAGAAAGTAGGAAGCCATCACATACTCCTTATTTATGTTGATGACCTTATCCTAATTGATAGTGACCATAAAATTTTAACACTTGCAAAGTCAAACCTTAAGGAGAAGATTGACAAATTTAGGATATTTGGATTATTTCCGTGGCCTTCAAAAGGATCTACCAAGGTTTTTGTAAAGACTTTGAGTTACATGATAAGAATTTTCTCTAGCTCAATAATGTTAAGGCTGACTCCTTGTCAAACTTGGAAACCCAAAGGGAAGTAGGGGTATTGATAATAAATGATCAAGAGATATCTTCCCCAATTCATTGAAACACTGACAAGTGGTTTTTGGAACCATCATTAGATGATAAATGTTGGGAATAACTGTAGGTATCTTCAATTATTTTGGATGAAGGAACTTTATTAATCCCCACTCATGGAAATTATTGATATGGTCCTTAAACTCATGGAGGTAATTATAGAACTAGTGGAAATAATGGCACTTAATGGTGGAAAGGATTAGAGAGAGGGTTCACATGTTGCAATTCTCATGTTCAACCCCTAGGACAATAGATGATTTGGTGTAGAATTTAACATGAAGTAGACATATGGATTTAAGGAGATGAATTGGCTTGGAATTTAAATCTATTGAGAAAGATTGCATCTCATTGTTGGTCTCCACTTTGACAGAATTGGAGTGGGGAAATTTACTAGTTAAAGGTAAGATGTTCAATTTCAATTTTTTCTTTTTTTCATGGATGATTTTGATTGTGGATAGAGAGGGCCTTTATATATCATTCAATTTCTTTGTATTGAAGTGGTAGGTAATATTTGGCCATCTTTCGTAGGACCTGAAGGTTATTGTTGTTCATATTTAGGCTCTGAGTATTCGATCCATGGAATTTATTTGTTCGTAGGTGGATTTTTTTGCAGCTAGACAGGTTGGCTTTCATAGTCAACATGGTAACGTATAAAGTTTCATGTATCTCATTAATGGAATTCAAGGAGTTTCAGGAATCTCTAGTGAAACTTCAAATGCATTACAACCAATTGGTAGCCCACTTATCTTCAAAAATAGACATCTTGATGAATGAAGAGTGTGTTTCCTTGAAATTTTTCCAAACAAGGTTCAAGAAGAAGGAGGTAAAAAATAGGGGTTGCTGGTGCATCATGCATAAGGAAAGAGACAATTTTTTATCATGATTATCATTAGATGAATATGTCCCTTTTTAGCACCTCTTTCTTGCTCCCTACCTCTATCTTTGTCTCTAGCATTTTGAAACTCAAGTAAACTAGCTCTGTGTCACTTCACCCATGATGCCCTCATGCATGAAGGGTTTGAAGCTACCAACTCCAAATTATTTGAACAAGATCACTCCAAGTGTAAGTAATTGATCAATATCATGGTTCAAAGAGTGCCAACAACTCAATCGAAAAAAAGAGGTTTAGGAGCTATGGTTTCCTAGGCTTTAGAGTTATCTATATTTCCTTGGATCATTGCCCTTAATTTACTTCATGGAAGTCTTATTTTTTGTAATATAATCCCTTATTCTTCCTCTTTATAAACCTAGAGATTTCCTCCAGATATCACGGAAGCCTTAGAAGTGGAAATGACCATTTTTTCTTGAATGGGAAAGATTATATTCTAATAGTATGCAAGGTATAAAACAAAATCAACAACTAAATTGGGAAGAGGATGAAATCAATGGCCTCAAAAGCCAAAATGAATACATAAAGCATGCTAGAACTCAGGGTAATCAATATCCCATTTCCTCTATCAATTTTGATGGTTATTTTATCTATATTCTCACATATTTAAATTTAGAAGCTCCAAATTTGGAGCTTGTTCCTCCTTAGGGCCTGGATATGGATCTGATTCTAGTATAAGTTTGAGTGTTAGCAAAATCCTGCCTTATCCTAGGCATTTTATATAAGGTGTACACAACTCATAATTTTAGCTTAGATGAAATTTTGATTCAGTCTAGAAGTAAAACTTTCTGATGAGCTCCAAGTTTCCAGCCTACAACATCCTTCTTTGTAGCTTTGAAGCATTGTCACATTTTTAGTCATAGATTTTTATCAATATAATATTCTCAAGATATGGTTTAAAAAAATCTAAAATTTAAAGAAAGAAACCAATACATATCTAATGAAAATCAAAAGAAGAAATATGCTTATATTAAACCTTATTGACCAATAAATAAGTATAAGTATCAAAATATGAAGGTTCTAATAACAATGACACATGATATAAGGGTACCTTATAGTCACCCTAATTATAAATTTCATTGTATTATTCAATAAAGTAGAACCAAAGATGAAATCAATATGAAAAACTAATTGAAGATTCTATTAATATAAAAAAGAAGCTAAAGTGTGGAATCTTATCATTTCCAAAGAAGCTGAAGGGTGGTTTAACCCTTTCAGAATAAATAATTTTTGCTCAACATTTTGAAATGTAGGAATTTACAGGGTAAGTTCCTCAGATAAAACACCAAAGGAAACCGCTCAAAAACAAATCACAGATCAATACACTAATATTCTTAACATGGTTAAAACCCTCAAAGTGGGAAACAATCCACGACTTGAGCCAATGTGGCCACTTCAGGCAATTTATTAATGTAAAAGAAAGAAAATTTACATAAGCTTCTCTCATGAACGGTCACCCTACAAATGACACTTCATGCTCTTTAAATAGAGGTCATGGACCAATCAGGTGTTAAGCAACAAATCAAGTGTCGGTAATACCAAGGAGAGAATGAACCGTCAGATCACTTCATGTCTAGAACATATCATGACCGTCGGATTGCAAGTTACAAAGTACATAGTAAAGAAACACACTTTACCTAACTCTACACTAGACCAAGTTATACTTAACTATTTCCTATGTGTCAGAATATCCTAACACCCCCCTTAAGAACAACTTGGGACATGATTGAAGGATGTACAAATATTACACAATAGGAGAAGGAAGGAGGAATTAGAGCCTATCCCCCCTTAGTGACAACTTCCTGAAATCCAACCATAAATCAAAGTTTAGTTAACTTCACCTTTGTAAAGATTTCTGCAAATTGATCATCGGTTGAACAATATTACACTTCAAGAACATGGTCATGAATGAGATTTCTGATGAAGTGCATGTATGTGTTTTCTGCGTTGATATTGGACTAGATCTTTGCATAGTTGAATGGCACACCAAAGTGTAGTCGGATGCTATTGCTGAAATCCAAACTTTGACAGGATCCGACAAAGCCATAGGGATTCCTTACTAGCTTCTATGGCGCCATGATACTCTGCTTCTGTGGAAGAAAGAGAAATGACACTTTGTTTCTTGCAAGCCCATGTAATAGGTTCGAAACCAAGAGTGAAGACACAACCTGCAGTAGACTTCTGATCATCAGGGTCACTAGCCCAATCAGAATCATTGAAACCAACCAATAGAGGGGATGCTTTTGCACTGTAATGAACCCCAAATTGTACTGTACCTTGAACATAACGAAGTATTATTTTAGCTTCTTTCCAATGACTTTCGTGTGGGTTTTGCATAATCCGAGCAATAAGACCAACAACAAAGGAAAGGGCAGGATTGGTATGGGTCAGATACAAAAGTTTTCCTACAAGCTGACGGTATAAGGTAGAATCTACTTCAGGGGAAGTACAAGTGACTGAAAGTTTGGCTCCAGAATAAAATGGAGAAGGGGTTGGCTTACAACCTTCCATGTGAAAGTGGCGTAGAATATCACATGCATACTTGGACTCGAAAAGGGAAATACCTTCCTTGGATTGGAAGACTTGAAGACCAAGAAAATAATGCAAGTGTCATAAGTCCATCATTTCAAACTTCTTTTTAAGGCTAGACTTCACATGGTTTATAAGGTTGGGATTATTACCAATAAGGATAAGATCATCAACATAAAGAACAAGAATGGTAAGAGACTTACCCACTTTCTTGGTGTAGACAATATTGTCAGAATGACACCTTGAAAAGCTAGTATCTAAAAGAAAGTTATCCATTTTTCCATACCAAGCTTGAGGGGCTTGCTTGAGACCATAAAGGGATTTATTAAGACGACATAAAAGGTTGGAGTCTATTTGTATAAATACAGGAGGTTGTTTCATATAGATTTCTTCATGCAAGAAGGTAGAATTAACATCCATCTAATGGACTTCCCATTTGAAAGAGGCAGTAAGGGAAAGAACAAGGCGAATAGAGTTCATTTTGGAAACATGGAGAAGGTTTCAATATAGTCAATGCATTCAACTTGAGAAAAAACCTTAGCAACAAGACAAGCTTTATGTTTATCAACTTTTCCATCTGGTCCAAAATTGGTTCTTTAAACCCATTTGCATCTAACAAGTTTTCGTCCCTTTGGAAGAGGAACAAGATCCCATGTATCATTTGCCAATAAAGAACGCTATTCTTCATTCATAGCTGCACCCCAATTTGGATGACTTGAAGCTTCTGTAAAGGTGTCAGGATCATAATTTGCTGAAGCTTGAGCCAGTAAAGAAGAGGGTCTATCAAACTGAGAACGTGTACGTCGTTGATCTATAGGATCACTTGCAAGAGCACCTGCTGCATCTCGAGGAGCACATACCCATTTTGGAAGCTAAGGAGCTGAATGAGGATCTTGAGAAGGTGGGGGAGGATTGTCATCCTTATTTTCATCATCTGAAGAATAAATATTTTCCGAAGTAGAAGGGATAGAGAGAAGTGGCACATCCGCCGAACTAGGCTAGTAGGCTGATATATTTTCAACAAACTTTACATCTCTTCTAGTGATAACATTTTTGGATTTAGGTGGAAGAAGTCTATATGCTTTGACATATTCAGAATATCCAACAAAAATACATTTTTTACTCTTAGGTTCTAAGGCTTTATGATTCTCATCGGGAATATGGGCCCATGCTTCACTTCCAAAAACATGAAAGTGACTTACATCTAGTTTAATAGAGCTCCATGCTTATTCTAGAGTGATATTCCTTAAAATCTTAGTAGGAGTTCGATTTACTACGTAATTTGCACAATTAATTGCTTCTACCCAAAAATTAAGACTAAGTCCTTTAGATTGAAGCATACAATTAGCCATTTCCTTTAAGGTGCGATTCTTCCTTTCAGCTACACCATTTTGCTGTGAGTATATGGAACAATATGTGGCAATTGAATTCCATGCTCAGTGAAAATGTTGATGAATTTTTTGTTAACATATTCTCCGCCATTATCAAATCTTAGCTTAAGAATTTGATGTCCATATTGTTTCTCAACGAAGGCCTTAAAGGCCAAGAACATGTTAAATACTTCACTCTTGAGTTTTAAGAAGTATACCCAAGTGCGTATGGAGAAATCATCAATGAAAGTTAAGAAATACTTGTAGCGAGAGAATGAAACAACTGGAAGTGGACCACATAAATCACTATGCACAAGCTGTAAAGGGGTTGAGGCGTGCCAAGAGGTACGTTTTTCAAAACTATCCCGATGATGTTTTCTGAGTACACATTCGGAACAAACACCATCTCTGCAGGATGCCATAGGAAGACCTGTCACCATATTTCCTTTACATATATTTTGAAGGGAGCGATAGTTTAAGTGACCAAATCGATCAGGCCAAAGTTTTCTCACTTCATCATTATGAGCAACAAATACCAAGGGAAGAGTTGATGACCCAAAGTTGTTAAACTTATACAACCTTGTAGAATCATCAACAATGCTAGTAGCTAAAATCTATCTAGGATCTCTTAGGTCCTTAATTACAACATCATGAGGTGAAAATTCAACAATTTTACCTTCACCTGAATGAGTTATTTGATATACAGATAGAAGGTTGCAGGATAAGGTAGGAACACATAGTACATCATTAAATTGACCATTTTTTAGATGAATAGTTCCAGTCCCTACAACACTAAGAGATCTATCATCACCAAAATATATATTTTTGGTGTTACAATCATTTAAAGAAGAAAACATGGCTTTGTTTTTGGCCATGTGATAAGAAGCTCCAGAATCAATGAGCCACTCATGAGAATGAGAAGAAGAAGATACATTTAGTGCATAACCATACCGAGATGCTTGACAACCACATGCATAAAATGCTATTCCTGAAGATGCAGTTGAAGTTGAAGAGTGCTCCAAATGGATATCATGCTTCTTCATTGTTGCTTCCAAGACTTCCATCTTCTTAAAGCATTTGGATTCTAAGTGGCCATCTCGATTACAAAAGTTGCAATGTCTATCAGTGTTATTCCCTTTGTTTTTATTTGCCCTAGCATTTTGTTCATTTGATTTTTCATTTTGAGACTGAAATTGCTTAGGACCCTTGTTTGGTTTAGGACCATTCTTTTTAGGATACTGTTAGTGCCTAAATCTGCCTTAGGCTGAAGGAAGGCAAAATTCAGGGTAACCACAAACCACGCTCATCTAGTAGCTAGCCCTACCAGAACAGGAGAGGGCTCTCTCCGGGTCACGCTCAGGAAAATAAACAATAAAATGGATACTGATTTTAGGCTAGGTAAACAAATATGATGGAGGTATTTTGAAGAATGACTGAGTTTTCTGGGATGTGTGGGGCCAAGGAACAACATGAGAAAAGAATTTAACTCAAAGACGCAGATTATTTCGTGAGGAAAGATAGGTGGAAAGTCTAGCAATTAAATTCGAAATAATATGAAGTGGAGAGATTGTTTAAGAGTGTGAAAAGGGCATAAATACATGAATCCTTTTCAACAGAAGAAAACATAGAACGTGAAAACTATCCCAAGGCAGAGGAGTACACTAAATTATACCTTTTTTACTCAGAAAGCTTTCACTGGAAATGAATATGAATGAAAATATGAAACATAACGAAATACATATGAATCATAAAGAAGATACATTTGCTAAACTCACGCCACAGGAATCTCATGAACCAAAGCTGCAATCTTTCATTAATTCTCTATCAAAATGTACAGTGAGTGGCTGGGTTTATCTCCCACAGTTTCCCAAAAATTCCAACCCTTTACAAAATGACTCTCAATACAATAAATAAGCTTTGCCATGAGAAAGTCGATCCACCCAAGAGATGAAGAGCCAACCATCAGTAGTTACATTCAATTTTCTATGAGGACCAATTAGAAAAAAGCAAATATGAGCGCAGATTTTTTGGGTGGCTGTTCGCCTTCATTTGGCCACTTGGATAGAAGCCAAAAATGATTTTTAAACTTTGCCTTTGATGCCGGGAAAAATGTATTGTAAATGAGTGGGCCCACTTGGAGAAAATTGCGAATCGAAATTTCGTGAAGCGGGAGTGATTTTGGCCTTTGGGTCTCTGTGCACCGCGCCAAAAACTGTATGCATTGTGCCACTTTGGAGCTGGTTTTGAGGCACCTTCTGAAGTCCAAATTGAGCCCAAGTGTGCTTGTTGGAAAGCCCTACCTGTCTACTCTCCAACCCAAGTGGAATTTCTAAATTTGGTGCCCATTTTCCCCTCCAAAACTGCAATCTCCCAAGACTGCTTCCTGTGTGTCAAAATAGGGGCAGAGAGGTCATTTTTTGGGTGTTTTTGACCTCCTGAGGACTCAAAATTGGCCCAAACTTCTTGGCCATGCACCAAAAGTCATGATTTTCCATGAAAAATCCAAAAATTTAAACCTTTTTTCATTTGGAGCTCCCTATTGTACGTGCGCGCCACGTGACGCGGTGCACGGGGAGAAAAACCCTGTTTTTTGCACAAAAATTTCCAAAAATCCCAAAAATGCCCCAAATTTCTTGAAATTTGTGATGGAGCTTCCTTATAAAGTGTTATGCTGGTCTAAAGAGGCCTCAGCCAATATCTTAAGTTGATCGAGCTCCCTTTGCCTCTTTTGCTTCTTGATTGCCTTCCTCAATTTCGCCTTCAAATTCCTGATTCGGGCCTTGCACACTTTGTTTCGCGCCATGTAGTGGAAAGCCATGTGTCTTAGCAATGCATGGTATTTTTCAGGCTTGTCCAGAAGCCTCTCTAAGTGCATGTTAACTCTCTCGATGTTGGCCTCCCGATCTTCATTAATCTCTTGCTCCAATGACGTGAGCTCAACTCTTCTCCTTTGCGCAGCTTGGCGATTCTCGCAAATGTTTTGTAGCTCCATGATCGCTTGCTGATCCTCAAGCTATTTGTTCCTCTTCTCCAGATATTTCATGTTCCACTTAGCCCTATCCAAGTCAAGGGATAAGGCTTCGATCTCTGATTGCTGCTCCTGGATGATCTCTCTAAGTTTGGCGCTTTGTGGACCCGTATCTGTATCATCATGATGAAGGAGAATGAAGTCAGTCTCTCGTTCACCTGATGGCTCACCTGAAGGCCCCTCATCTTGCATGGGCTCCTTACCTCTGTCCTGTACCTGTAGTGCTGATGTCGGAAGCGAGGCCCCTTCCACCTCGGGTGGAGATAACACTCGCTTTGCTACAGCAAACAAATGTCTAGCACCCCTCTGATATGTGACGAATACCGGCACACTAACAGTCTCACGACGCTCATACCGATGAGAGGGTTCACCCTCATGCTTAACCTCTGATACTCTTCGTGAAGCTCTGAAGAAATCTCGCGAGATGAAATCATCCCAAGTGATGCCCTGCAATCTAAGCTGATGAACCACCAAAATCTTAATAAGAGCAAAATGATAGACACTGTTGAGTTGTTGCTGAGGTGTTTTGCGCTGTATAAAGGTGGTAATCCTCTCTATGTTCCAACAAATGAAATACGGAATGTTCATCATCTGTACCCTGGTGAAATGCATGAGCAACTTGATGTGGTAAGCATAAAGACGAGAGAATCGCCTCTCACAGCTGAAATATTTCATTATCAATCTCATTAGTGGAGCATATTAATGTTTCAGGTATCAGAATGGAAACACTCTCTTGAGCTGCCTTAAGAAACTGGTTTTGATGTAAGGCTCATAATGTTGCCGGTCAATCTTCTATTTCTTGTGCCATGGTTCACTAATGTTCGGTATACCGGTCGCTAATGAGACAGATTCTGGTGTAAGTGTGAAGGTGACACCAGCCAAGATAGCTTGATCTCCGTGCAAGTGCAGCACAAAAAGATGAGCCAACTCATGATGAAATTGGACACTAGCCACCTTTTGACAAAACTCATAGCATGACTGATGCTGAAAATAGGACATAGCAAGAGGGCAGGCCTGCAATTCTGTAAGGGTGGTCAGTTCTTCTCTAACATGTCTGCCACTCTTATGAGGCCTCCAGGGTGCCTGTTCCTCCAAGGGAGAGTCACTTTGGGTTTCCACCTCATAGTCTGATGAATGCTCAGATGCCATGACTGCTATACAAAATACCTTGAAGACAAGATGACTGCTGTGTATGAACTGTGCTTGAACTGCTCTTTTTGGTGTTGAAATCTGTCACCAAGGGGAAAATGCAACAAGGGGCTGTTAGGAAGGGGAATAATATGAAGGGATTAGGGAGTTTAGGAGATTTTATATGGGGTAGGGTTTGGGGTGTTAGGAAAATTTATATGGGGTAGGGTTTGGGGTTTTACCTTTGAAAAATGTGCGGAGGGGATAGGGAATAGGATTTTAGTAGCAATTTAGGATAGGGAGAAATGGAAAAAGTGGAATAGGGAAGAAGGGAATGAGGGCAAGAAGGAAAAATGAAAATGGAGGAAGAACCTTGGCACCAACACAATGAGTTTGTAACCCTAACAACATTTTCTTTGGTGATTTTAAGTGGTAGGGTTTAAGAGTTTTTGTGCAACCATAAGCCGCCATGAACTATCATCATACTAACATAAAAATGGATGAAACACTGAGAGATTGACCCCACTTGGAAAATTCAAGGGATTGAAGGCGATTGGTTGCAAATTCTAAGCAAAATCGAGCTTCTGTGTATATGCGCCGTGCCCTCTATGTGTGTCGCGTCCGTTTGAATTAGAACTGGGAGGAAATCCCCAGTGCGCCGCGCTCCTGTCCTTTAACATAGTCACGACTTTTCAATTGCGGTTTGTTCTTCAACCTCCAAATTCGACTTTGCTAGAAGATTTCATGAATGTAACTTGTCACAAATGATTTATATAACTTGGAGAAATATGTTGCAAGAGTTGGATTTGATTTTTTCTTCCTCCAAAACCCATTTTGTAATGTTTTCAGTTAGGCACTTTTTCACAATTAATACAACTGTGCTTTTCATACTTCCTTTTGATTTCTTTGACTAAAATGATGAAATTTTTGGAAATTTTTTGCAGGGGTAGCCGACATGGAATTTGGCTAAGGAGACCAGGGCTGCGCTTGGAGAAATCCACTGAGAAACTTTTGAAAATTATTACAAATGACAAACTGTTGACTTTTCTTCAAAACAGAGTTTTGAAGAACAGTCATAATCTATCGATATGACGATGAAAATATTTGAATCACAACTTTATAAGAGCCTCCCTTTGGCATTGCTGGCTTTATTGGACATTGTTTGAAGACCAAATGACTAATCCTTATACTTAATGATCGAAATGACTCTTGTCCATTAAAAGATCAAACACTGACTGTCATGGACTTTAATACACATTGATGAAAAGACCTAAGCCAGCAGGTACAAGACATGAGGGGAATGAATGATAAGGCCCTTCCATAAGATAATGGCATGCCCCTAGCGGAATGTAGCTGAGTGAATGGAGCGAGACACCTAAAAATGAAATGCAGAAAGAGTTTTGATCTCTGACAGGGGACTAACAAGATCGACTCTAACAGATACTACTTAGGATTCTTTGAATTTGGTTGCTGTTGGGCTGCTAAGGCTTTCTTAGAAGAATTTCCAGTATTAAGAAGACCAATATGTAAAAGTTTTTTTTGTTCTCTTATTAAGAATCACAAAAGGCATCAAAAGAGGGGTACTTGTAGGCTTTTCCTCGAGAAATAAAGGCTTACCTAGTAGAATGGAAGGTGGAAACAAATACAGAGTAGGCTAATCCTAACTTAGTAAGAATGGAATAGATAAGGCTACCATCTTATTTCTTAACCTTAACACCTTCCAAGAGAAGTCTAAGGGTATTGAACTTGGAAAAAAAATCTTCAATGGAAGAAAAATTATTGGGGTCCAACGTAAGAAACTCATTTTTGAGTTGATGGGCTCTAATTTCATTTTTAATTCCAAAAGCTTTATTGAGTTGTTTCATTGCTTCATCAGGGTTATCAAGTTTTGTGATATGGAATCTAAGGTCCGGAGAAATAGACATACCTATCAACTCACTTGCTTGATCTTGCCTATTTCCCATTTGACTTGCTTATCTTCATCTTTAGGTTTATATTAGGTTTATACTCTTAGCTTGAGGCTATTCTATAAAGACCTTTACTTCTAAGTAAATCCTCCATGTAGGACACCCATTGGAAGTAGTTGGTGCTGTCAAGAATAACTTGGCACGGGCTTTCCATTTTAACGGAAATTAAAGTTGTAGATGCTGAAACTAAGTGTTCCAATGGAAAGATCTTGAAAAATTAGGCTGATTAAAAAAAAGGCTCTGAAAATGACTTGTGGATGAAGAAGTTATGGATTTTTGAAGAAAAGTTGTTGAAGATGCCAACAATGTACATGAATGAGCGGAAGTGAATCATAATGTTATATTTAAACCCCTCTCCACCCCCCTCCTTCCAAACTTAATCTAATTATTTCACTTTTAAAAAAGATTTCATGTGACCCACTTTTATAAATAAGTGAGTCACCTTTACAATGGTACTTTATGAGCTACCCACTAAATTGTAACTTAAATAAAAGATAAAGTGACACACTTTTTATAATGGGTGAGAAAACTTTTACATAAAGTAACTTTAAAACATAAGTTACATGTGCTTTTTGAAAAATTTACTCAACAAACAAAAAGACTTGAACCCAAGAACTTTATTTTCATAAAGTAATTTTGGACCAAGTGAGCTAGTTTAAAAGGTTAGTAATTTTTGGAAAAGAGGAAGGGGTTTTTTTTTTTGGCCTACAAAACAAAAATCCACACAACCCCAAAAACAGACATGCAAAAAAAACCAAACCTTACGGCTTGAAGTTAGATTTCACCGGAAACTAAATATTTTCCTCAATGTTTCTGATATTCAGAGATTACACTAAGGTGCGGCAGAAAAGAGCATACACATGAGAAAAATCCTTCCTTTCTGTTTCTGATTTGCTGAGATTGCACAGATTCGCTGGTCAAAGAGGATACACAAAAATGAAAGGTATAGATCTGGTAATAAAAACAAAGAGATAAATAACTAAAATTGCAAATAAAGACTGTATACCTACAAATATTAAAAATGACGTAGCTAGGGCTATCAGAAACCTTTTCGCGTGAAGTGAAAGGGGTCCCTCACTAGAACAGATGCTCCTAACACAATAGAGTAGTCCTCTTGGCCCAAAAGCGGTCAGAAACAATATATCTAGGAAACTATAGTTGTATGTAGTTGTACCGGCTTCGGATTTGGATCACCAATGGATGCGGCCCTCAAATAGCTCTAATACCATGTAGGAATTTACAAGGTAAGCTCCTCAGATAGAACACCAAAGGAAACCACTCAAAAAAAAATCACAAATCAATACACTAGTATTCTTGACGTGTTTAAAACCCTCAAAGAGGGAAACAATCCACGACCTGAGCCAACGTGGCCACTTCAAGAAATTTATTAATGTAAAAGAAAGAAAATTTACATAAGCTTCTCTCATGAATGGTCACCCTAAAAATGATCCTCCATGCTCTTTAAATAGAGATCATGGACCAATCAGGTGTTAAGCCATGGATCAAGTGTCAGTAATACTGAGGAGAGAATGAACCGTCAGATCACTTCATGTCTAGAACATATCATGATTGTCAGATTGTAAGTTACAAAAGTACATAGTAAAGAAACACACTTTACCTAACTCTACACTAGACCAAGTTATACTTAACTATTCCCTATGTTGGAATATCCTACCATGAAAATCATATTCATTGATATTGTCAACCATCTCAACTTCAAGAGTAAATAATCATGAGAAGGCATTATAATTTAGAACAAAGAAATAAATTTTTTCCATAAATGCTTTGGGAATAAGAATCGTTGAAGGGAGATACAATGTAATGTAATGAATATAAATATAGAAATAAGCACCAAACAAATAATAATAATAATAATAATAAAATAATACGATAACACAATAAATAAAGTGACACATCCTAACTAAAGAACATGCCATAACCAAGGCACATGACCCATCAACCTTCATGACTAGTCAATATGTATAAGCATACCATCACATGGCATTGTAATAATCAATTTATAACATTTATTTAAGACGCTAACTATGCTATAAGGTTTTTAATTACTTGTCATACCGATGATGAATATTCAATAACTGAACTTTGTTCATTCCACACCTTATGGTGTTCGATCATCTTATGATGCTTCTCACATACCTTTTATGACATGAGTTCAAGTTCAAGTCCCAAGTAGTTCTTGCATCAAGATAGGAGAGGCACAATGTACAACCCTAGTGAATGTGGGATGATTATTCATGAACTCTTCATGTCTTTTGTAATGGCTTGTAGAATCTAAACAATTCACTTGTTGCATTAAATATGGAAACCAACGTGAACTTATTCACACCCACGTTTGATATACAACTTGAAGGTGTAAAACTTGAGGATGGATATCTTTGAGTTCACATAAACATTTGATGCATCAAATATTGGAATTTCAAATATGCAATACGTAAGCTTCAATACCTCTAGGTACATATTAGACCCCAATTTAGATGGGTATAGGCTAACCACCCCTAAAATCTTACACCTAAGTGAAAAAAATCAAATATGCTTGTTGTGGTGAATCACTTTCATGCATATGTACATAGATACATATATAATTTGGTGTGTGTGTGTGTCCTAAAACCTTACACCTAACTTGAAAAAATTAATATGCTTCATGTAGTGAAACTCATATATTCATATATGCGTAGATACATATATGAGAGAGAGTGTGTGTGTAAGCGTTTAGAACATGAGCAATGGTGTGACAAAAAAACAAGAGGAATTTTCCTGTTCTCACCGGGCTTCAAATATCATTGAGGTTTGTTCCAATGAGAAACCAGGGTAGTCTTTAGGCCCATTTAGAAGCACATTCAAGGCTCACTTAAGGGGTAATATACATCCTCAATTTATAGCCATGAGACCCAAGCTTGACCACAACATGACCTTGTTACAAACCTAAAGCACACGAGTGTTAGTGAGTTGGTTCGGGGAAGCTGTCTTCCCTCACCAACCAAGGATCCATCCTCACCATGCTATGATGGGGTATTTCCTCATGATCATATGCATGGGGGCCATAATAGGTGGGTTGATGTTCCCATTTTTAGTGCCCAAACATGACCATTTTCCTTAACAATTTGTAGTTTGAGGGGCTAGCTCTAGTGGTTGTGTGCTTTGAGATTCACTTGGTATTAAGGTTGTTCCCCCACACTTTCTACCTCTATTGTCTGCCTCATTCGATGTCTCTAATGAGTCAGGCATCATAGTCAATAACAAAGGGTTTACATTTGGTACCATTTGTGAAAGGTGGTTAAGCACCCATGGGTTTCCCCATAAAGTTTTCCTTGGATATATTTCTTATTTTCTCATTTAGGCATTCTAATTCGTAAATCGAAAATTTCTCCTTAGCTAAATATCAATTTATGGCGATGGAAATCATTATCAATTTTAAAATTTCAATTGTAATTCATTTTTTCTCATTATCTAAATATCCTCTAGTTATTCAAGCCTAGGTAATAAAAAAAAATTAATGGCCATGGAAATTATTATCACTTATAAAATTCCATTTCTAATTCATTTTCCATGATTAATGTTATGTGAGAAACAACTTAAGTAGAAGATATGTACACTGAACTGAGCAAAGCTATGAAACGGAAATAATGTGAGAATTTCATTAAAAGGAATAAACATTGTACAATGCATAACTATGTTAGAATAATTTGCATCCTAGATAATTGAGGGGTAGAGAGAGGTCTCTTCTGCACCATATATTTTTAGTGTACACCATTAGATTTTGTAGGGAGTCATACAAAGGGATTCCATGAATGATATCGCATATTCCTACGTAGAGCATACTTGAAGTGGCATCACATGCACATATACAACTTATAGCCACTTGTTAACCTCTAATTAAATTCCTATCCATGTTGCTAGATATTTATCCTCCCTTGTATTTTACTAATCAACTATACCTAAAATAGCATTATGCTGCACAAATGTGTGTTGAATAGTATGGACTTAGGTCCAATGAGAGTAAGGCCTACCATTATGATACCTAAAATGGCAATATGATACACAAATATGTGTTGAATAGTATGGACTTAGGATCCAATGAAAGTAAGTCCTACCATTATGAGTTCATGTTCTTGGGGTATAAAATCCCACATTAAAATTTATTTAAAATGTTTTCAACACTATTCTCACATAGTGGTTGGGTTTTTTTAGATTCATGTGGTGTATGCCATTCTCTTTAAATCATAACTTTATAAGCTAATATTAATTTTATAGATAGAGAGATGTGATATTTTGTTCAACGAACATTTATAAAAAAAACTAGTTTTATATGCCTCTCTTTTATTGGTTGCTCTTATTTTCCTTATTCACATTTTGGTAGTTATGTATTATAGAGGATGACCATGGAATTTCATGGGGAAGAATGGGTAGGTTGTAAAACCATGAAGAAAGACTACCATTGAATGAAGAATTGAAGATAAGTTTTTGTGGCCTCAAAGGTTGTGGTGTCTTACTTCTACTCAAGTTTTCTATCTTTTCCTCATGCCTTAGCACAAGGGCCAATTCTTTATGGTTTTGGGGGTTTAACGATGGTTATTTCCATAACCAAGGTTTCTTTCCATCAAACATCCATGGCAACATCCCTGAAAACATAGATGGGAATTTGTCAACAATGGATAGTTCTTTTCCTATTTTTAAGGGGTGGAAAGTCCAATTAGAGTTCATTTTGTAAGAGGGTGTATCTAAAACAAAGATGGACAACATAAAGGAAGATATGCACATTATATTTTTCATAAGGTTAGGGAAAACCCTTTTGAAGGTGGGGAGATTGGGAGGGACATAAAATCATCTCGGCAAGCAACCACTAAAGGGTGATTTGGATGCAAGTTTTTGAGGCATCAAAGGTTATGTTGGCTTACTTCTATGTCTACTTTATACTTATGCTTCATGCCTTATCACAAGGGGTAATTTTGTATAATGGAGGATTTGTTAGAGCTCATTTCTACAAAAAAGGGTTCTTTCCATCAAACATCCATGACAACATCCCTAAAAATGTATATTGGAGTTCAACAATGGATAATTGGATTAATAGAATAAAGAGGTTAAGAATAATATGTCGTATGGACGAAGCTTAAATGTGCATTACTGATAAAAAAATGTTATTGGTGAGGGGTTCAAGTCAAAAGTTACAAGTATTAGGGATTATGTATTTCAAGTCATAAGGATTAGGTTTTATAGTGATTTAAGGTTATAATAAGGGTTAATATGAGCTAATGGTAAGGGGATATAATGGACATGGGTAATTTGGTTTAAGTGTTAGGAGTTATAAGTTTTACATGTTATAAGGAATAATGATTATGGTTATAAGGATTATGTATTGATATTAATTTGATTTGAGGCTTTAAGGTTTAAGTGTTAGGAGTTGCAAGGCTTACTGGTTATAAGGAATAATGAATATGGTTATAAGGGTTATATGTTGGGAGGAATAAAGTTTGAGGCTTTGAGGTTATAGGATTATATTTGTGATGGTTAATATCTTGTGGGGATTAAGTATAATGTGTTATAAGTGTAAAATGGTTACATTAGTTAGAATGTATATAATATAAGCACTACAAGAAAAAAGGTCATTGGTGAGGGTCATGCTTGTGACAGACCTTTAAGGTCCGTCACCAATGTCGCATATCGTGACAATCTTTAAAAAAGCATTGTTGTAAGTGTATATAGTGATGTCCTTTAAGGTTTGTCACCAAAGACATTTTCAATGACACTTTTGGTGAGGTTTGTTAAAGGCCCGTCACTAATTCTCTCTTTTGTGACACTTTTGGTGAGGGTCATTAGAGGTCCATCACTAATTCTCTCTTTGGTGATACTTATAGTGACAATCTTTTATTGACCCTCACCAATGCTATTTTTGGTTACTTTTGATGATGATCAAAGAATATTCGTCATTATTGATCATTCCAATGAGTTTTTGATGATGCTTCATGCTTGTGACGAACCTTTAAGGTTCATCACTAATGTCACATATGGTGACGGTCTTTAAAAAAATGTTGGTGTAAGTGTATATAGTGATGATCCTTTAAGGTTTGTCACCAAATCCATTTTCAATGAAACTTTTGGTGAGGGTCGTTAAAGGCCCGTCACTAATTCTTTCTTTGGTGACACTTTTGGTGAGAGTCGTTAAAGGCCCATCACTAATTCTCTCTTTGGTGACACTTCTAGTGATGATCTTTTATTGACCCTCACAAATGCTCTTTTTGGTTACTTTTGGTGACGGTCAAAAAATGTTTGTCAACATTGATAATTCCAATGAGTTTTTGATGACACTATGTACCTGTTACTATATTTTTTGTCAAAATATAATGATTTAAGACCATTGTTGTGGAGTCTTTTTCATTAGGTGTCCAAGGTTATAGTGGTTATATTCAGTCAATTTGTTAAGAAGTAATTAGTGTGTATCATTTCCCTCAAGTCATAAGAATATAGTTTTCCTATGAGTCAACACATGAACTAGGAAAAATAGTGCTATGCAAAGCAGACAATAAAAATAACACAATAAAATTAAATCAAACCATCATACCATAAAATTGTCTGGCATGTGTTAGCACGTATTTTCATTCCTTAGCACGCCTTGGCACTCCTTAGCTATCATGCCCTCACAACTACCCTTACATTTTTTGCAACATGGGAACCCAACAAAATCCTGCCTCAACTATAACAACAACTTGACCAAGTTACAATTACTACAACTAGACTATGCCTTGTTCACCTAAGAGCTTCCTATAACTCATCTTAGGCTACTCATGTATAATTTCAACTTATCCAACTTAACAAGTTACGAAGACAAGGCTCACATCCAACTGTGGTCATAAAATTAAACAACTAAGCAACAAATTTTACATCTTGACATACCATAACATCTGGTACACCTAATAATCCCTTGGCACTATGTAGCACATGTTAGCATCCCCTGCATTTCTTGGCATGCTTTGGCACTCCCTAACACTCCCTAACACTTAGCACACCTCGTAATCGCTAGATAACACTCTCTATCACACTCTTATTCATTCATTTCCATGCATTTGAAACTACTTCTACCTTGTGTTTCCCTGGAACTTGGCCCTAACAATCCCTAGCATGTGTTGGAGCCACACCCTGGCGCTTGGAACTTCTTGGCATGCCTTAGCACTTGACATGTCTTGGCATGCCTAAAATGCCTTGGAACTATCTAGCATGTGTTATCACTTCCTGACATTCCTTGGAACACCTTGGAAATCCCTAGCTGTCATGCCCTCATAGATAACCTTAATTTTTTTGTGACTTGGGAACCCAACAAGGTTATTAACAAAACAAAGTTTTGCCCAACCCAAATTCTCCCTTTGTCTGATCACACCTTATCAAAACCATAGGCTTGCCTCCTTCAAGTACTATTCTGATCTGATCCTAACAAACTTTGTCCTTGGGACACCTGGAATTCGCTAACACTCCTTGGCACACTGCACTCTTATTTGTTCATTTCCAAGCATTTTGACCTAGTTCTCCCTTGTGATGCCTTGGCACTGGCTAGTATACCTTTTCTCTCCCTCCTTAGCACACTTGGAATTTGCTGAAAATTGATTTCCATGCATTTTAAATGAGTTCTCCCTTGTGTTTCCCTGACACTTGGCCCTTACACTCCCTAGCATGCATGGATAAAATATTTACAAATTTTCCCCATATCCTACTATACAGGGTTTGTTTTTTGACTAACTAAAAATGTGATAGATGAATATCTAATCATGGGATATGATAGAAAAATCCTCAAAATTCATTATCCAAATAGATTTGAGGTCAACCATGCAAAGTTGGAGGTCCACCAAGTCGAATTTCAAAAAGTTCTAGAACCCTATCAGGAATCCTAGCCTGGCGAAATTGTGAAAAATGGGTCTCAAAGTGCCACCTATAACTCCAAGACAGTAACTTCTGTGTAAACAATGAGAGATGATTTTCTTTTGGGTATGCTATGAACAAAAAAATCCTCCCATTTTCAAAAATACTTTCCCATTTGTTTAGAATCCAAGCTTGAAGTTGGTCACACAGAAACACAACAAATCCCGGAAGAAGTGCAACAAATAGTTGACTTGAAATTTTGATGACTTGAATGAGGTTTTGAGTGTTGTTGAAGACCTGTGAAGAAAATTGGAGATTTCCACTACACCCTGGAGCCTTTAAACCATGAAAAAACAACATTTTAGCCTCTTCAAACTTGATTCCAAAACTGATCATCCAGAAGCGCAACGAAAAGAGAAGCAAGGAAGACAAACTCATATCTCTTTAACCATAACCCCTGTACAAAAATTGAAGGAGGTTATTGTGCTTGGTTCCATGCTTAAATAAAACCTCCTTTTTTTTTCCAAAATTCATCTCCATTTGGTCATAAATATCTTTTGAAAATGATGATAAAAACAGAGTCAAAAGCGCAACAACTCTCCTGTAGCAATTGTATTTTGGGAATATCTCCCAAACAGTAAATGCAAATGGGTTGAAATTAAAAAAAAAGTTAATATCATCATAATGAACCTCCACAAAAAAATTCAGCCCATTTAGAGTAAAAAATATTGAGAAAATCCCAAAATGCTTATAGACGATGATGGCTCATTTCTAAAAAACGTGCATCATTTTGAGTTGAAATTGAGTGGGTGTTTTCATTTCATCCCCATGCATATTGTTGGGTGTGGAGCCTAATTATCTTTTGTATTCAAAGGTATCACTGCATTGGACCCCATTTCGTAATGGGGTGGAAACGCCGCCCGTAAAATATTCGCTGCAGGGGGGTCCAGGGGGGGCGGCTGCGACCTTTGGGAGCCCCCCCTGGCGGGGGGATCGGGGGGAGCGCCCCTGGAAGCTAAGAATAGATGTGAAATTGCCTTGTAAAATGTTGTAATTTCGTATTCTGAGTGAGGAAGAGAGAGGAGATTGAAATCAAAGAGGGAATTAAATTGGATCTGCTGTAGGTTGTATCTCTTTAGTTTGCTGGATAATATAAAAGGAAGGACTAGATGTTTCTCCGTGGACATAGCCCAAACTGGGTGAACCACGTATATCTATGTCTCTCTTGTTTTATGTTATTTCTATGTTTATATTTCTGCAATATTTTATGTGTTCCATTGCTCTGTAATATATAATTCTCTAACAACTGGTATCAGAGCTGAAGGTCTATTTGGCTGATAAACTCGCAGGAGAGAAGGGTTCCTAGTTCGAGCGGGAGAAATGGCAGAAGATGGTAGGTTTAGGGTCGAAAAATTTAATGGCAAAAACTACCAGTTGTGGAAGATGTAGATGGAAGATTATTTGTACCAGAGAGATCCGTACCAACCATTGAGCAGAAAGACAAAGAATCCGATGAGTATGACAGACACAAAATAGGATATTCTCGACAGAAAAGCACTTGGAACAATATGGCTGTGCCTAGCAACGTCGGTAGCATTTAATATTTCAAAGGAAACGAAAACAAAGGGTTTAATGTCGACATTGGCCAAAATATATGAAAAACCCTCGGCCTCAAATAAGGTATTTCTTATGAAGCGTTTATTTAATATGAAGATGTCAGAAGGTGGATCTGTTGTTGATGATTTAAATGAGTTTAATATAGTTACCAGTCAGTTAAGTTCTGTAGGGGTAAATTTTGATGATGAATTTAGGGCTATGTTATTTCTGTGCTCATTGACAGAAAGTTGGAATTGTTTAGTTATGGCCATTAGTAACTCTATCTCTGGATCTAGTACTATAAAGTTTGATGATGTTGTCAGTGCAATCCTTAGCGAGGAAATGCGATGGAAAAGCTTCAGTGAGACATTAGGTAATGCTTTAACTTCAAAGACTAGGGGAAGAAAAATGGAAAGAGGAAAGAGCCCTGGATATCACAGTAAGTCAAGAAAAGGCAGATCCAAGTCCAGATCAGGGATAGTGTGCTGGAAATATGGGAAGAAAGGACACCTGAAGAAAGATGGGAAAAGAAGGAGATGCGCAACAAGAAAATAATCATGAAGTGAATGTAACAAGTGATGTGTTACAAGATGCTTTGATTCTTTCATTATAAAATATTATTGATGCTTGGGTGGTAGATTCAGGGGCCTCATTCCATGCCACACCTGATAGGAAACATTTTTATGATTATGTTCAAGGAGATTTTGGACAGGTTCGATTGGGTGATGATAAACCTTGTAAAATCATTGGAATGGGTACAGTTTTCATAAAACAACAAAATGGAAATTAGTGGCTATTGAAGGAGGTAAGGCATGTTCCAGATCTGAAGAAAAATCTGATTTCAATAGGGCAATTGGGAGGTGAAGGTTGTGTAACTACTTTCACAGATAAAACTTGGAAGTTCACTAAAGGATCCTTGGTAATAGCGAGAGGAGGAAAGGTTGGTACATTGTATTTATGCAATGGTATTTCTAATTCTGTTAATGCTTTAACCTCTACAGGAGAAGATACGATATTGTGACATCATAAGCTCGGGCACATGAGTGATAAGGGGATGCAGGTTCTTCACTCAAGAAATATGTTGCCAGGTTTGAAGCATGTTGATTTAAAATTCTGTGAGAATTGTGTTTATGGAAAACAGAAGAGAGTCAAATTCCTTAGAGTGGGAAAGAAAAGAAGAGCGAAAAATTAGAGCTTGTGCATACAGATGTATGGGGACTTGCTCAGGTATCATTTCTTGGTGGCTCTCGTTATTATGTTACTTTTATTGATGATGCAACTAGAAAAAATTGGATTTATTGTATTCGAAATAAATCTGATGTATTTGATACTTTCAAGAAATGGAAAGCTTTGGTTGAAAATGAGACAAGAAAAAGGTTGAAGTGTCTCAGATCAGAGAATGGAGGTGAATATTGCAGCAAAGAGTTTGACAGGTACTATTCAAAGAATGGAATTCGTAGAGAGAAGACAATTCCAAGAACACCACAAGAAAACGGTGTGTCAAAAAGGATGAACAGGACAATCATGGAGCGTGCAAGGTGCATGAGATTGCATGCCGGATTGCCTTTACAATTTTGGGTAGATGCTGTAGATACTATTGTTCATCTAATAAACAGAGGGCCTTCAAGTTCCTTGAATGGTATTCTAGAGGAGGCATGGACAGGTAAAAAGGTAAACTACTATTTTTTAAAGACTTGGTTGTGAAGCCTTTGTCCACATTAATAAAGAAAATAGAACAAAGCTTGAGGAAAAATCAAAGAAATGTACCTTTATTGGATATGGTGTTAATGATTTTGGTTATCGCTTTTATGATTATGAAAAACACAAAATTATTAGGAGCAGAGATGTCATATTCAATGAAAAGGTTTTGTATAAGGATCATGTTATTGGGAAAACTAGTGTCCATTCAGAGATGCTAGTCCCACTAAGACGGGTAGCTATCTTAGAAACAAACAAACCAAAGTTACTTGTGTTTTCCTTTATGGGAGATAGATGAGAGAGAAGCAGAGAGTACCAACCTCAGTCTTTTGCTAGTCTCCTTGCTTGTTTCCCCTCTCCTTTGATATAGCTTTCACCACTCTTTTCTCACTTGTCCTGCTTCAAAGATGTTATAGACATTTTTGTGCCTAACAGCATGAAGCATGAAATGTCAATAATCTAAGGGATCCAAAGTCCCTAAACATGTTGTTCCTACCCCTAGAGGAACAAGGTCAGCAAACCACAGCACTGAAAATCAGTTCTCCACTTGAAAACACTCAAAAACAAGCTATTTCTGGATCATGTCAGCTGCTCCACTGAGCATCTGCGCTGAATGTCAACTGCTCCACTCTGTACCTGCACTGAATGTCAAAAGCAATGAAGTCTACCTACACTGGGCGAGATTGGCCAAGTGGCATAGTCATTCTGTAAGGTGTCAAATGCCCAGGAAGCTTCCAAAATGACACTTGGATCAGGGAATTCGCCTTGTGATGAGTAAGAGGATCTAGATCTCCAAGTGGAAGCAAGAAACTCCAAGTGGACTCAAGAACTGAAGTATAACTGAAGTGGGAGAGGACACTAGTCAGCTTCATGCCAAGCTCAAGCTGACTCATCCTTTCTCCAAATCTCCTATATATAGAGCTCTCTCATGAGGTCTATGGAGGCTGGAATCTGGTGAATGTAAGGAAGTGCTGTTGGTTTGAGTATAGAACTATTGGGTGATTGCTTTGAAGGAGGTGAAGAGGAGATTTCTTTCTGCTGGGAGGTGTTGCTGGATTGGGCCTATTATGGTTATAACACTCTCAGAACTTTACTTCTTCCATTAATAAAGCATTTGACGTTCTTCTATATGCATGTGTCTTTGTGGCGTATTGATGCTTGTATATTTGATTTATTCTAATCCTTGAATCAATTATGGATGTATGCTTCTTGTAGTTTCCCTTTCTTGTGCTTTTGCAGGATCTTTGTGTAGCTGGGCCAGTGAAAGAGCAAGGAGCTAGGAGCAAGCAGCAAGGAGAGAAGATTGGATCAAACATTAGCGGAAGGCAACGGTTAGTGGATCTCTTTCTCCCCTCTCTTACATCTCATAAAGAAGTAATCTTGAATAGCTTTGCATTCGGTTGTTGCTGAGGTACTATCACCCTTAGAGTGGGATAGGGTCATTCCGTATTGGATACTTTTCCCAACAACAAATTGGCAACTCCGCTGGGGATCGTATCTTGTTGGTTGTTTGTGTTTTTGCTATTCATTTCATAAACAAAGGGAGTACCGAATCGAACTGTGTTTGAATCTTTCAAATACAAAGTAGAGGGCAGCTACTCTAGCTCGGTTTCTGGGCAAGTTTATGATTTGAAGAGCTGATCCACAAGGACTCTAATAAACTCTTAGTGATAGCTTTTCATCCTCCTTGTCATCCCTTAGTGTGTCCTTGACTGATAGCTTCTGATTTGAGCAAAAACTGTGAATTTTTGAGCAATCTGTGACCCGGAAACCAAGAGAAACGAAAGTTTCGTTCTTCAGTGCAGGCTGTACAAAGGCTGTCTGCATTTCAGCGCAGTTCCCGAAGGGGCTACCTGCGCTGAAGGTCAAACAGACAGTGTCCCACCTGCGCTGGACCAGTCTTGCCTTGTGCTACTGGGGTTTCCTGCTGTTTCTTGCCCTGTTTTCACTCTTGTTTTGCTGTTTGTTACCAGTCAGTGGGCCTATCTGAAACCAACTTTCCTTGTCACTATTCCGCCTCGGTTGTATAAAGAAACTGTGTTTGTTCTTTGTGTATTTCTTGTGCATTTACAGTTTCCCATAACAAAAGTGAACTAGTCTTGCTGTGACCTCTTAGATCTAGACCTGTGAGAAAGTGTCGTTTTGATCTTAAGAGTTAGTTTGTTTGCTGTTCATAGCTGATTGAGCTTTTGCTTTCGTCATTTGGTTTGAGTTTATGTATTTCTAGTGTCGAAACAAGTAAATCTTAAGGTGTCTTTTGATTTTGGACAAACTTGTTTGCTTTCACTTGAAATTGAATTCAAAATTATACAACAGCTTTCTTTTTGCATTACGCCAACATTAAGAAAGAGAAAAGAAATACTTGCATTGTGCATGTGCATTATGGCAGCTTGCATGTTGATTTAGGAAAAAGTGCATTAGTGTGTGCTCTATGATCTGTGTGAAAAGATGTTATCTTTCTTTTCCCTCAGTAGTTAAGATTTTCAAAGTTGAAAGATTGAAAAGCTTGCTTATCATCTTAGACTGCATTTAGGAGTGTTATCATACATCTCGTGGTGATCCATAAAGGCAAACTGCTAAACAAGATCAACCTTAAAATAAATTGAATTTACATAACAACGCATTGAAACATAACGCAAACACATAGAGGTCTAAGCTAGAGACGTGTTCCGGCGTCGTTAAACGTGATATCTTAACGTTGAGTGGTTGGGTGATTCCTCCACGGTGAAGCGATAAGTATCAATACGGACTTGTGCTCCCACGTACCGTCGCGTATATATTGGGAGACCCCTATAGGAACAAAGCCTTTATCCAATAGGAAACCGTGTCGGCCGCCGTACTGATCGCAATGCAGTGAACACAGCATTCACGAAGATCGACCACTCGTACCGTAAAACGTATTCTGTGGTTTTGCGAAAAGTTTGGCACACCCTCTGCCTAGAACTCCAGAGCAGTTTCTTTTGGCCTTTTTCAAACTCTATAACTGAAAAAGTCCATCCGAGCATTTGTCACTTCGGGCTCGTTAAAATATCGAAGGAGACTAGAGTCATCTTTAGCTTTTTCTCGACTCTTAAAAAGTGAAAAAGCAAGTTGTGTCTAAGCGTCGTTATAAAATTTATTTTAAATGGAACATAATCACCTCCTATTCCCGCGTTGATCTTAAGTTGAGAACATGGAACGCCCCAACCAAGGAATTCCACATGATGGAAATCCTAGTCCTTTCTCCTCTTGGGGAGAAGTTGGTGCGCCCCACATGGCCACATTGTCGCTTCCAGGACTGACAATTGGTCTGCCTATTTGGCTATTCTCAACTAATGTAGTTCAGACCACCATGGTTCCTGAGCAGTCGAGTCAACAGTTAGATCAGTCTAGAGCTGCCCACCAGCCTTCTACTTCTTATAACTCTTCCTCCAATCCTTCATCTTCGCAGGGTAGAGCCGGCAAAAGCCAAGCTCCCATGGAGAAGAAGGAGAAGAAGAAGAAAGAGAAGAAGAAGAAAGAGCCTAAGGCGACTGGGGGCAAGCAAAAGACATCTGACAAAAATCCACACACAGCACAGACCGGGCCTAAATCGCCATGTGTCATATGTAGAGGAGACCACTTCCATAGAGATTGTCCCTGTATTCCCCGGATACTAAGGGACTGGTTCCCTCGTCTGCACAATTTGGGAGCATCAACCTCTGATAGCCATGTTGATTGCTTACCGTCAACCAGCGAAAGTGAAGGTTCAAGACAAAGAGGGGGAGCAAGATTCCCCTGCAGACTGTGTGAAGGCGATCACGCCATCCACCGTTGTCCCTTCTTAGACGAAGCGAAGAGAGTTTTGGAAGATCGCCCGGTTTCACCGTTGGGACTTCCTCCTGGATACAAAAAACTCGTGCCAAGTCCTTCGTTGGTTGAAAATACAGCTGGCCCGTCCAAGTGGTCAGCTGAAGCGTCAGTCATTGAAATTGAACCTACTGAATCCAGACCAGACGAAAGTCTAAAGGTCGATACGGCAGTTGACCCGGTTCTTCCTTCAGAGGTTTCATCCTCAAATGACACCGTCACTGAAGATTCATCTTCAAATGACACCCTCACTAAAGAGAATAAGGATGACACCATCCAGATTCTTTTCATCAGCACAGACTCTGATGAGCATCAGGGCAATGCGCCCATTCCTTTATCGCAGGAAGGAACATCGTCAGGGTCATATCCGGCCGTGTATTCGGTCCCACCACCGAGAAACTTGGTTGTGTCCTTTGATTGGAACCAACTAGGCAGACCCCGGTTACCAGCCAATATACCATTCAGAATCATAGTCCAAATCTACAGAATGGTAATGGCTGGAACTATCATTGATGAAGGGGCATCTGTGAGTATCCTTTCCTCTATTGCTTGGAAAGCACTGGGTTCCCCAGCGCTTTTGCCTGAGATAAGAAATCTCTCGGGTTTTGATAAAGGAACCAGTCGACCATTAGGGATCCTCCCCAATGTGCCTGTTACATTGAAAGGGAAGACCGTTCAAATGAACGTAATGGTCGTTCAAGGACCCTTGGATTATAACCTACTCCTTGGACGAGACTATATATATTGCATGGGAGCTATAGTCTCCTCACTCTTTAGAGTAATGTGTTTTCCACACGAAGGAAGAATGGTCAAGCTCGTAGACCAACTTTCATTTCCGGGATCACGCATCGCAAATAGTCAAATACCAACCCTGAATGGTCTATTCACCCAAGAAATGTCTCCACCCCCAGTCCTCCTTCCCGATGAGTGCGAGTGATTCGGAAAGATGGGACTGGAACCCAGGGGGCATGCATCCTGGTCTGCTTTGGGCAGAGGAAACCTTGGGTATAAGGTAGAATTTCCGCGAAAGAATGTGACTAGTCTGTACCCCGTCCGTGAATGGAAGAGGGGTTGTTCTAGAACATAATTCTTTTGATAAGGTTACTTGTCTGACAAAGGTCATTCACCATTGTCTACTTTGGTAGACAGTGCCGAAGAAAGAGATTGATTTGCGGCAGCAAATAGAACCATCTTTGGGTAACCAGGAAGAGGCAAGCCTCACCCTTTAAAACAAATGTTTTATCGGATAAGTAGGGGCAGCCTTGAAATTGTACTTTATACCTGGGGGCATGCAAACCTTTTGGAGTACAAGCTAGGAGCGGTTATTTATCTATGTTTGGGATTAACCGTTTCCTAACTTGCATAAAGAAAGGATGTGGGGCAAAGGTCAAAATTTGCCAGAGAGAGAGCATAGCTTATGTGAGGTGCAAGCTCTATAAAAATTGGAATGTTGTAGGAGACATTTCTTATCTTATGACTGGTATTTCGAGCAGTTTTACCGCGGAATTTATGCTCGTTAAAAAATAGAAAAGAGAGATCCGAGCAGTTTTAGCGTCATAGTTCATGCTCGTTAAAAAATAAACATAAGCTTTTGAGCAAGTTTAAGCTCGTTAAAAAATGAACTTCCCGGTAAATAACCATTAAAAATGTACCCTGATCAACCATAAAAAGACCTTGGTCGTGTTTTGCTGCAGCCATCACCTCCACCGTTCATTTGGCTGATCGTTTACCTCCATATGATTGTTTACCTATTTTGAGGAACAACTGCGAAGAGTGATTTCACTTAGCCATCCTTGTGACACTGCCGTGATTGGAAAATTCCAACCTGTACCTGGAATCTGCTGCTATCCCTGTTTATCACTCGTTCCTCAAAAGACGAGTCTTCTTTGAGCTCTTTTCTCCTGACTCGTAAAATATGAAAAGTTTGCCGAGTTTTGGCCTTCCAGCTCGTTAAAATGACCGGAAGAGCTATCCCTCCTCTAGATTTTAATCTTTTTGGACCTGAGGGATTATTGCACAAAAAGGTCGAGCGCTTGTTTTATTCGGCTCGTTAAAGTAATCGAAAACTCATCCCTTCTGTATTGTTTTATACTTTTTCGGACTTAAGGGATTAGATGACGAAAAAGGAATTTTGGAGTTAACTTTCTGTACCTTTTCGGACTCTCTAAAATTGAAAAGGACCGAGTTTTCCTTGTCATTAGACTCGTTAAAATGATTAAATAGCGACAAACTTGTCTTTAGACGAGAACGAGTTTCCCTATCGCTAAGCTCGTTAAAACATAGCGATGGGCTTGCCCGAAGGGCAGGTTATAGAACAAGCATATGTTATCCTCCTCAAGCTTGACAAAAATAAAGAGGTACTGGTCAGAAATGACTGGGGAAAAATTGGGAGAACCTCAAAGCTTTAATGGTAGCAAGTCGCTCTTGAACATGACACTTTGTCCTCCGTATCACATCGGGTTGGGTTGTTTCATTCACCGGTCTCATCACCATGGTCCTCGCCAAACCATCCACATTTGGGGTAATGCTACCGATCCATCACATCAGTGTCATTATATGTTCAAGAGATGTTGTTCAGAAAGAGTCAACCGTGTCCCATCCACTGCCATACATTATCCTTCATCCACCCATGATCGCCACCCTGAATCATATTTCACAGATTGTTTTCACCTCCACTAAAATCATTAGCTCCGTTCCGTTTCATTGATGTGGGATTCATTAAGGCCCTCCTTTGACGGATCGCTTCTTGTCGACTTCAGCTCATTATCCAAGAAGTTGATCTAGGAACAAACCCCCCAGTACTTTGAAGCTTGCATGCCTCAATGGCAAGTTTCTCACTTCCGGCGACAGGTATACATCAATGACCTTCGACCAGAAGATTTTGCATGGTGTTCGACACCAAGTCCTTTATTCACACCACGTGAATTGTACTACAGTACCTTGAGGGTCATTGTCATTATTGGTGATTCCTCTCGCGCTTGTTAACGGTTTACATTATTGACCGGTAATCAAGCGATGTCTTTCCATGTTCGACTTCAGCGCAATTCTCACATGGATCGACTTGTACTTAGAGTGAAGATCGAACGAGTTTGAAGACCCCGGATCTAGTTTCATCCATCCGGGCTGCGATATATATTCAGGATATAAAGACATTTGTTATGTACATCATTGCAGCAGATGATCATCCTACTCAAAGGATGATAATTTCAGCAGAGAATTATCAGTCTACCATCAGACGATCGTCTGTTCTATGTACCAAAATGAATTTATAAAGCTGAGCATGGGAATGCCCGCCTCAGCTAGATCATGAAAGCAGAATGAAAAATAATGTATTGTATTGTATTTTATTACAGGGCACCTCTCAGCGATTGAATGAACTTCGGATCCTCCTGATAAAGCATTTCACCCGATAAACGACCTCATACTTTAGGGGGAAACTGTTATAGACATTTTTGTGCCTAACAGCATGAAGCATGAAATGTCAATAATCTAAGGGATCCAAAGTCCCTAAACATGTTGTTCCTACCCCTAGAGGAACAAGGTCAGCAAACCACAGCACTGAAAATCAGTTCTCCACCTGAAAACACTCAAAAACAAGCTATTTCTAGATCATGTCAGCTGCTCCACTGAGCATCTGCGCTGAATGTCAACTGCTCCACTCTGTACCTGCACTGAATGTCAAAAGCAATGAAGGCTACCTGCGCTGGGCGAGATTGGCCAAGTGGCACAGTCATTCTGTAAGGTGTCAAATGCCCAGGAAGCTTCCAAAATGACACTTGGATCAGGGAATTCGCCTTGTGATGAGTAAGAGGATCTAGATCTCCAAGTGGAAGCAAGAAACTCCAAGTGGACTCAAGAACTGAAGTATAACTGAAGTGGGAGAGGACACTAGTCAGCTTCATGCCAAGCTCAAGCTGACTCATCCTTTCTCCAAATCTCCTATATATAGAGCTCTCTCATGAGGTCTATGGAGGCTGGAATCTGGTGAATGTAAGGAAGTGCTGTTGGTTTGAGTATAGAACTATTGGGTGATTGCTTTGAAGGAGGTGAAGAGGAGATTTATTTCTACTGGGAGGTGTTGCTGGATTGGGCCTATTATGGTTGTAACACTCTCAGAACTTTACTTCTTCCATTAATAAAGCATTTGAGGTTCTTCTATATGCATGTGTCTTTGTGGCGTATTGATGCTTGTATATTTGATTTATTCTAATCCTTGAATCAATTATGGATGTATGCTTCTTGTAGTTTCCCTTTCTTGTGCTTTTGCAGGATCTTTGTGTAGCTGGGCCAGTGAAAGAGCAAGGAGCTAGGAGCAAGCAGCAAGGAGAGAAGATTGGATCAAACATTAGCGGAAGGCAATGGTTAGTGGATCTCTTTCTCCCCTCTCTTACATCTCATAAAGAAGTAATCTTGAATAGCTTTGCATTCGGTTGTTGCTGAGGTACTATCACCCTTAGAGTGGGATAGGGTCATTCCGTATTGGATACTTTTCCCAACAACAAAAGAACACCTGTAGAGTCAAAGCAACAAAATACCATCAAAGCATAGAGATCTATAACCATAAACAATATAGGATCAGATGTACATTAACCATACAAATGCATATACAAATACAAGATTCAAAGATACACAAGTATATGGAGGAAAACTAAAATAGCTTTATTGATAGAAGTAGTAGAAGAGAGGATTACAACCAAGCTATCTGATCCAACATCATCTTTCCAGCATGAAAGCCCCCTTCACCTCATATAAAGCAAGATCACCCAACAATACAATGTCTTAAAGAGAAACCAACAATACAATGTCTTAAAGAGAAACCAACAACACTTCCTTGCAAATGACAAAATTCCAGCCTCTGGATCTCTAGGATGAGGGATCCATATATAGATGTTTGTAGGAGATTGAGTCAGCTTCTGGGATTTTGATTAGTGTCATTTCACTGATAGTTCTTGGTTCCACTTGGAGATTTCATGATCTCTTACTCATCCCTGGGCGAATTCAGAGAGGCAAGTGTCATATGAGCATTTTCTAGAAGATTCTTTGAGTTTCCACCTAGAAAACTGCTTCTGCCATTTGTCTGCTCTCGCTCATCGCACCCTATAGAAGGGATTTTCAGTATGAATTGCACCCTTTGTGTGTAGCAGGTGAGATGCATCGCACCCTCAACATGGAGTAGTCTGTATGGTCTAGTTTTGACCAGTTCTGAGTAGTTTTTCAGGGAGAACTTCTGGGAAATGATGTAATCAGTTGACCTTGATCCTTTAGGGTATGGAACAACACTTTTAGGGGTTTAGAAGCCCTTGGTTTCTGGACATATGTGATTGGGGTTGTAGTGCCCAAATATGTCTATAACAGTTGCCCCCTGAAGCATGAGGTCATAAATCTTCTGATGTCGGGTGAAATTCTTTATTATGAGGATCCGAGGTTTTTTGAATTGGAAGGTGACCTATAATAAGATACAATACAATACATTATCTTCATAATATTTTCATGATCTAGCTGAGGCGGGCATTCCCATGCTCAACTTTATAAATTCATTTTCATGTACATAAGACAGATAATCGTCTGTGAGGCAGACTGATGATTCTGGTAGAGTCATCATCCCTTAGCTTGGATGATTATCTACGCAACTATGATGTACATTTGATGTCTTTATTTTTCTAAATATATCACAGCCCAGATGGATGAAACTAGATCCAGGGTCTTCAAACTCGTTCAATCTTCGCCCGAAGTACAAGTCGATCCATGTGAAAAGATGTTCTGATGTCAAACATGGAAAGACATCACCTGATTACCAGCCATTGATGTAAGCTGTTAACAGGTGCGAGAGGAATCACCGATAATGATGATGACCCTCAAGGTACTACAGTACAATTCACGTGGTGTGAATACATGAGTCGATGTCGAACACCATGCAAAATCTTTCGGTCGAAGGCCATTGATGTAAACCTGTCGCCGGAAGTGACAAACTTGCCGTTGAGGCATGCAAGCTTCAAAGTACTGAAAGGGTTGTTCCTAAGTCAAATTCTTGATAATGAGCTGATGTCGACAAGAAGTGACCCATCGTAGGAGGTCCTTGATGAATCCCACATCTACGACACGGAATAGAGCAAATGATTTTGTGGAGGTGAAAATGATCTGATGATACAAGGTTCAGGGTGGCGGTCATGAAAGAATGGAATGTTATGGTATTGTAGCGGATGAGGCGTTAGCTGGGTTGGTGAATTCTCTAAGCGACTTCTCTTGAACATATCGGTGACACTAGAATGGATTGGTAGCGTTAACCCCAAAATGGATGGTGCGGAGGACCAATGGTGATATGACCGGTGAATGTAATAACCCAACCTGAATCAATCATGGTGATGGAGTGAAAGTGTCATGTTCAAGAGCGACTTGTTACCAATGAAGTTATTCAAGTTTTCTTCCCTTTTTCCCCAATCATTGCTGACCACTACCTCTTTATTTTTGTCAAGCTTGAGGAGGATAACATATGCTTGTTCTATAATTTGCCCTTCGGGAAAACCTGTTGCTATGTTTAATGAGCCTAGTAATAGTGAAACTCGCTCTTGTCTGCATGGACAAGTTTGTCGCTATTGTTTTAATGAGTTTAACGACAAAGATAACTCAATCCTTTTCAATTTTATAGAGTCTGAAAAGAGACGGAAAGGAAACTCCAGCAGTCCTTTTTCGTAATATAATCCCTTAAGTCCGAAAAAGTATAAAATAATATGAAAGGGATGGATTTTTGATAGTTTTAACGAGCCGAACAAGACAAACGCTCGATCTTTTTCTGTAATGATCCCCCAGGTCCAAAAATATTAAAATATAGAGGAGGGATGGCACTTCCAATCACTTTAACAAGCTGGAGAGGCCAATTTCTCGACAATATTTTCATACTTTACGAATCTAAAAAGAGCTTAAAGGAGACTTGTTTTTGAAGGAAAAGTGATGTTTTTGGATAGCAATTGGTTCCAGGTAAGGTTTGGAACTTTTTCAATCACGACAGTGTAAAGAAGGTGGCTAATAGGATCACTCGTCGCAGCTGTTCCTCAAAAGGGTAAACAATCAAATGGAGGCATATGATCGGCTAAAAAAAGTGGAGGTGATGGTAAGAACACGACCAAGGTTCAAAAGCTGATAGCTATGCGATCGCAAAGATTATTTACCGAAGGTGGGTTCATTTTTTAATGAGCTTGAACTCTGGGGAAACATGTGCTCATTGCTAGGTTTATTTTTTAACAAGCTTGAACTTCGTGTAAACCTGCTCGTGCCAATCGTATAATAAGGATGTCTCTCATTGGTAGGTTCATTTTTTAGGGAGCTTGCCCCATGCGAAACTTTGCTCCAGAGCCTTTTGTATGCAAGCTAGAAACGACCAACCTACGAGGTTAAAGGGTTGAGAGCCTACAAACTAAGAAAATAAGCCTACAAAATAAGAAAATAAAAGGTCATTTTTCACTTGCATGCAAAAAGGTTTGCATGCCCCCAGGTATAATGAGAAGTAAAGTTTCCAGGTTACCATATGGAAGTTCTTGCATTAGCAAGATTTTTTTGTCCGCATTTGTAGTTAAAACACTTCCTTGGCTCTGTCGGAAATGGACAAAGGTGAATGGTGGGAATTTCCAATCACATAATCTTTGACGGGGGAATCCGTTTCTAGTCTAATCCCATTTTCCTAAATGGATAGGGGTGTCAGAATAGTCATATATCCTACGTGGAAACATACCTTATATATGGGGTTTTCCTACCGAAGAAAACCAGGGCGCATGCCCCCTGGGTTTAGTCACATTCACTGAATCACTCGTGGTCATTAGGTGGATGGACTGGAGGTTGATGAGACATTCCTTGTGGAAAAAGACCATTTAGGAATGGAATTTGACTAGTAGATGTGTTTGAACCAGGGAATGAAAGCTGATCAACTAGTTGGACTATTCTGCCTTCATATGGAAAATACATCACTTGAAAGAGTGAGGAAACAATAGCTCCCATGCTATAAATGTAGTCACGTCCAAGGAATAGATTGTAATCTAGAGGCCCTTGGACTACCATCATGTTTAGATGGATGGTTTTCCTTCTCAAAGTTATAGGCAAGTTTGGAAGGATCCCTAAAGGTCGACTGGTTCCTTCGTTGAAGCCTGACAGGTTTCGAATCTCAGGCAGAAGCGATGGCGAACCAAGCACCTTCCAAGCTGTTGAGGAAAGGATACTCACAGAAGCCCCTTCATCTATGATAGTACCAACCATGATCATTCGGTAATCTTGCACCATGATTTGGAATGGTACATTAGATGGTAGGCGGGGTCTCCCTAGCAAATTCCAATCGAAGGAAATGACTAGATTGCTTGGAGGAGGGACCGAATAAACGGCCGAATGACCCTCTGACGAACTTCCTTCCTACGGTAAAGGAACTGGTAGATTGCCCCCATGTTCATCAGATTTTGTGTTAACAAAAAGAATTTGAATGGTGTCGTTCTCATTCTCTTTGGTGATTGTATCATCTGAAGGTGGACCTTTTGAAGACAAGATTGGGTCGACTGCCGTCTCGACCTGTTGACTTTGGTCTGGTGTAGACTCAGAGGGTTTATCTTTGATGATAGGTGCTTCGACTGACAACAAAGGTGTGTCAGTCATATTTTCAACTAGCGATGGGCTTGGCAGGAGTTTCTTATATCCAGGAGGAAGTCACTGCGGTGAAGCAAGACAATTATCCAAGACTCTTTTAGATTCATCCAGGAAAGGACAATGGTGGAGGGCATGATCACCTTCACATAGTCTACAAGGAAATTTAGATCTTCCTTTCTTTCCATTGACTTCGTTTACACTAGTTGATGGTGTGCTCTCAACATGATCGTCAGAGGTTGAAGACACCGGATTATGCAAGCGGGGAGACCAGTCCCTCAGGATCCGTGGATGTAGGGACAATCTCGATGATAGTGGTCTCCCTTGCAAATGACACATGGAGATTTAGGTTTGGAAGGTGAAGTGTGTGGATTTTCGCCAGACAATGCATGGTTGCCCCCTTTTGCTGTTGGCTTCTTCTTCTTCTTCTCCTTCCCTTTCTTCTTCTTCTCAATTACTTGGTTTTTAATGTTTTCACTAAGCGAAGAGGAAGAAGGAGAGGAAGAAACAAACGAAGTAGAAGATGGGGGAGCGAATTTAGTATCATTTGGTTGCTGATTTGATTGCTGAGGATTTATGGTGTTTTGAACGACAAAGGTCGAGAAAAGCCATACTGGCAGGCCAATTGTGATTCCTGGGAGGGACAATGTAGCCATCTGTGGAGCACCAACATCTCCCCAAGAGGAGAAAGGACTAGGATTTCCCCCAAGGGGAAATCCTTGATTGGTAGACTCCATTTTCTCAACCTAAGACCAATGAGGGAAAAATGATGTTATTCTGACTAAAATAAATTTTATGACGCTTTGACACAACTTTATTTTTCAATTTTTAAGAGTCGAGAAAAAGCTAAAGATGACTCTAGTTGCCTTCGATTTTTAATGAGCCTGAAGTGACAAGCGCTCAGATGGACCTTTTCTTTTAAGGAGTCTGAAAATGAATGGAAGTGACTGTCTGGAAATCTAGACAGAGGGATTACCAAACCAATTGCAAAACTGTAGAATACTTTTTATGGTATGGCAGTCAATCTTCCCGAATGATGTGTCCAGTGCATTGCAATCCATAGGGTGGTAGACATGACTTCCTAAGGATAATGGATGTAGCCTATTGTGGTTTCCTAATATATACTCGACGGTACGTGGGAGCACAAGTCCGTACTGGCACTTGTCGTATCAAAGAGGAGGAATCACCCAACCTATGATGAAAACAATAGTTACCAGGCTTTATGACACTGGAATACGTCTCTAGCCTAGACTTCTAAATGTTGTGCGTTAGGTTCCAAAGCGTTTTTATGTTCATTGAGGCTTATTTTACAGTTGATCTTTCTTAAGAAGTTTGCCTTTAAGGTTCACCATGTGATGTAGATATACAATTCCTAAACATGCAATCTAAGATGATAAAGAATCGTTTACTTTCTTTTAGCAATGAAAATCCTAGCTACTAAGGAAAGAGAAGTAAAATTCTTTCAACATAGACCAGAGAGCACACACTAGATGCATTTTTCCTAAATCAATTTCTGCATGCAGTCTAAATGAAAATGCACATGCATGTATTTGTTTTTCAGTTTCCTTAATGTGAGAATGACAAAAATAAAACTAAGTACAGATCTAAACTATCTTCTTTCAATGCAACAATACTAACAATTTTCTCTTAAAAAAACGAAAGGAAGACTAAGACGACACTTTGCAATTTTGAATTTAAAACTACTTTCGACACTTGAAATACTAATAATTCAAATCAAATACAATGGCAAAAGTGTAATCGACTATCTAAAAGAGGACTGCTTTACGACACTCTTTTTCTTGACTGAAAACAACAGTTGCGACCCTTTCAAATCAAAAGACGACAGTTCAATTAAGTTACTGTTTACAAAGGAGAATTGTAAATGATGAATAATACATTAAAAAACATTCACAATTTTTTGTCAATGGAGGCTGAATAATGTAAAGGAAGAGGGTTTCAACAGTGATATACTGATCATAGACAACAAAACTACTGAATAAAGCTGAAGACAATGAAGAAAAAACCAAAATCTGGAGGTCGAAATAGTCTCACTCAATAATCACACCTGTAGCACAGGGAAATAGGGATGCATCTCACCTACAACACACAGGAGGTGTGATGCATCCAGATTTCCAATGAGAGACAGTGTAATGGTCCAGGGACGAGACTGAGCTTGGTTTTCACTCACAGTTTGCAGCTAAGTTCAGGGATTTAGGCCGAGCTAATGATAGACAGTAAACAAAAAGTATAAGGGCTGATCTAATGAGGTTATTTGAGCTACCACCAGGGCACTTAGGATGTTTGCAAGTCAGATGTTCAGTTCATAAACTACCCGGAGATTGACTGAAGCAGTGTTGATATACTTTGCAGTTTCATAGCAAAAGCAGTTCAAAGGCTAGCTGGATTAACTTCAGGCTCCGTCTATGGTTTATAAAGCAAACAATAGTAACAAAACAAACAAACTATTCGCTCCCCAGTGGAGTCAACATTTTGTTATTAGGAAAACTAGTGTCCATTCAGAGCTACTAGTCCCACTAAGACGGGTAGCTATCTTAGAAACAAACAAACCAAAGTTACTTGTGTTTTCCTTTATGGGAGATAGATGAGAGAGAAGCAGAGAGTACCAACCTTAGTCTTTCACTAGTCTCCTTGCTTCTTTCCCCTCTCCTTTGATAGAGCTTTCACCACTTTTTTCTCACTTGTCCCGCTTCAAAGAACACCTGTAGAGTCAAAGCAGCAAAATACCATCAAAGCATAGAGATCTATAACCATAAACAATATAGGATCAGATGTACATTAACCATACAAATGCATATACAAATACAAGGTTCAGAGATACACAAGTATATGGAGGAAAAATCAAATAGCTTTATTGATAGAAGTAGTAGAACAGAGGATTACAACCAAGCTGTCTGATCCAACATCATCCTCCCAGCATGAAAGACCTCTTCACCTCATACAAAGCAAGATCACCCAACAATACAATGTCTCAAAGAGAAACCAACAAAAATTCCTTGCAAATTACAAAATTCCAGCCTCTGGATCTCTAGAATGAGGGATTTGTTAGCTTTGCTACAGGTTGCTGATGTTCAAAGAGTAGAAATAAGCTCGGACCTTGGTTCTACTCAAAGAAGGCTTGCACCAGTTATCCTCGCCTTTCTCAAATCCCTCGCCCATTTCCCTTTCACCTCCTTTACACATGCTTTGTTAAAAATTACATAAAATTCTTTTACTTAAGCCCCGGGCATTAAAAACCCTGAAACCCATATAACCGCGCACTTTCGCAAAACCCATAATTCGCCGTTTCCATATCACATAAAAAAAAACATGTGTGATCAAATCCCCACTGTCCAATCATCCCTGCTGTGATCGGATGGCGTCCGCTCTTCTCGCGCCCACAATCCAACTGCGCGTTAACTCGCGATTAAAGCAGTTTCTGAAATGTCCTATCTGCCTTGCGTCGCCCTCTGAGTGGGATCGCTCACCGTTGTACCATTACCGCTTGACCCCCAAAGGCGGTGCGAGCGATACCACTTACCGCTCAAACCACTTTCCCCGGCCGTTAACCCCCACGCGTCTCCTCTGCCCGATGACCGTTGGAACTGTCCGCCCGAGATCCAATGGCTCACGATCGTCTCCCACCTCGCCTTCCCGATAGTCCCCACCGAGCGATCTCTGCCATCCATCTGTGTAATCCAATGGTCGATGTCCCTCCTCCACCCTGCTCGTACATCCACCATGCAGTCCACTCACCTTGATCATGCCACGCACCCGAAGGACGAAGGCGATCACCTACCAGTACCCGGCACATTTCATCTTCAATAACTTCATTCAAGAAACTGTATGACTGAGGAGGAAAAGCACAGAGTCCAAGCAGGTGAACACATTTAACAATTATGGAATTTTATCCTCTACGACACTTCACCTACTCGAGAAGTACAATAGAGCATCCAAGAAGATCGATTTTGTTCACTACAACAGGCAGATTGCACCAGAGACTCCATCAGACAGTTAAAGTGGTTGGTGGTCCATTATGACCCCTCCACGCATAGAACAACAGAACATTTTTTGTAATGAAAACTATATATATACCCAAAAAATAGATGTAATGAGGGTTGATGGTTGTTGTTTTGATGTAAGGTTCAACTTCTGGAGACTGTAGCTGCTTTGATACTTGCAACGTCTCATCTTCATTTTCAGCTAATACAAGCTTCTTTTGTTGTTGATTTCTCACTTTCCGTCTCTTGTTTGTTCTAGGCTGTGCTTGATATGCATACTTCCTGAAATCTTGATGTTTAACATTAGAGGGGCTGTCATCCCACCTCTGTGTTATAATCCTGTAGATATCAGTGAATGTAGTAGTCAGGTTTCTTTTCACTTAGTAACAGAGAGCTGTCATCCTGTCTGTTCACTAGGGAATAGATTTGCAAACCTCTTTACTGGTTGCAGTCGGCCATCACATGGTCTTATGCATCTGCTGGTGTGGTCAGTATTCTCCATATTCACCTAATCCTTAAACTGTGAGTAGTTGGTGGTCTAAAGCCTTGTAGTCTGGGGGTGTTCACACATGTCTTGAGTCGAGCAAAGTAGGAGTGGTTATCTGGCTTGAACAAGCATCATTCCTTCCATTCATCCATTTCCAACATTGAGTTGAGTTTGTAATGTTCTCGAGCATCTTCGAGCTACAACCTAGGAGAGTTTCTTAGGGTGATAACATTGATTGGCGCCGTTGCCGGGGAGAGGAGATTGAAGCTCAGCTTCCCTGGGAGAATGACACAGTTCCAGATTTGATGATAGACAAAGTTTGGACACATTTCTGGTTGTAATCATCTATTTGGCGACTCTACTAGAGAACCTACTTGGTGGCGACTCCACGTTTCAGTTCTGGCTCAGTTTGTGAGGCATACCCAGAGAAATCCTCAGAAACTACCATCTGACCCAGTGCCTGACCCTGAGAAGATTGATAAACAAAAGAAAACTTCACAGAAAGGAGCATCAGGATCAGGTAAGCCCAATAAATCTTATGTATCTTTGAAGGAGAAGGTTATATTTGAGGATATACAGTTTGAAAATTTAGAGCCTAGCACTGCTAGTAAAGAAATACCTTTAGAGATTCATACAGCTCCTTGTTCAATCAGTTCCCCTTTGGATCTTAGTCCAAAGAAATCCTCCCATATAGTCCATCAATTTTCTTCATTTTTGTCATCTATTTCATTACTTCCTCCTATTCAATTTGCCAGTATCCTTCCACCTAGCCCAGTCATGGCAGGTCAGCAAGTTCCCATGAAGATGGAAAGAATTATAGCTGCTAGGCATGGACCCCTAGTCTTGCCTGTTCCTTTGAATGCCATGCTTGTAGGAGAATATTAGAAATATATGCCCAAGTTCACTAGTACAGAGGGAGTAACATTTTAAGAACACCTTGAATCTTTTTATAGTTATGCTGATAACTTAGATATCAGTGAGGATGATGTGTGGATGAGAGTGTTTGTTTAGAGCCTTGATGGAGATGCTAGAAAATGGTTTAGAGAATTTCCCCATAGGTCCATAGCAGATATTGAAGCGTTGGATGATGCATTCCTGAAGCAATGGGGAGATAAAAAAGACCTACTCTACTACCATACAGAGTTTGGAAACATAAAGAGAGAGAATGGGAAATCATTGCCTGATTTTAATAAAAGATTTAACTGAATGTATAGTAAGATACCAGCTGAAGTAAAGCCTACCCCAACCTCTACCAAACTCACTTATGCTAATTCTTTTGACATAGATTTATGCCTGCTTTTGAGAGAAAGAAGATGTGCCACTCTAGCTGATATGCAGGATCCAGCACTGGAGGTGGAATCAAATATCATGGCTGCAGAAAAGCTTAAAACACATGCTGATAGAAGAAGGCAGAGAGGTGAGGCTTCTTCTTCCTCTGCTTCATCTTCAGAACCCAAATTAGATAAAATGACTAAAATGATAGAGTCATTAGCCGCTGAGATATCTAAGTTGAAATTTGAGCAAAGTTCTGGGAAAACAAGGTTTCAAAACACATTTGCTCCAAGAAATCAAAATCCATTCAGAAGATCAAATGAACAATTACAAGTCCTTCAAAGGGGTAAAGAAGCAAATGAAGAACAGAGAGTTAAGGCCCCTTTCCAAAATGTAGTCATGGAGGAGGAGCAGTTCGAAGAAGAGGATGAAATTCATTGCATGGAAGATAAAGGTAGTGCTACCTTTTTGACATTGGCTGCATATGAAGAATCATTACTGCAGGGCCAAAACAATCAAGAGTGGGACATAGAGGTTGTTCTGCAAACTGGTGAACAACAAAGATATAATCTGAGGTCAAAAGCAAACAATGTCAAGGAGAGTCCCTCACAAAAAGCTGCTGTCCAGACAAAGTCACAGAATATCAAACAAAAAATACCAGCAGTTGATCCAGTCATCCTTAAAGCACCAACTCAAGAGGTAAGAGGTCCTGATAAGTCACCTTCCCCTTTCATTTTTAAATTAGAAGTCCAGAAGTTAAAAATATCTATGCCTCTGATAGAACTGGTAAAGAGTGAAGTTTTTAGAAAGCCTATTCTTGAGGCACTTGAGTTGAGAGCCGCACAAACCCCCACTGACTATGTAAATTTGCAAGATGACAAGCCTACAGTTGTGCTTAGCCCTATGATCGAACCTGTCGATAATAATTCTCCATCATTTTATGTCTCCTTGACCATTCATGACAAAATCCTCCACAATTTCCTGCTAGACATAGGGGCTAGCCACAATCTGATGCCAAAAGCTGTCATGGAAGAGTTAGGCCTTGACATCACCAGACCATATGATGACTTATTCTCATTTGATTCAAGAAAGGCGAAATGTCTGGGGATGATTAAAGACATGGCCATTACCCTGACTCAGTTTCCCATGAAGAGCATGATCATGGATATTGTGGTAGCAGATGTCCCTCCCAAGTTTGGCATGCTGTTGTCTAGAGGATGGATTAAGAGACTAGGTGGGACACTGCGGAACGATTTATCTTATGCCACTGTCCCAGTTTTTGGAGGAGAAAGCAGGACATTGTACAGAGAAGCACAACTGGCCTACATCATCAGTGATGAGAAGAATCCTTCTAATCATCCCATTTATGATGTGGACATAGAATTTGGAGCATGTATTCTCCAAATTGAAGAATCCCATAAGGCCTCAATGCAAATCAAGAAACCAGTCAATCAGGTCGAGGGAGGGCAAGGAGGTTCGGTTTGGGAGATGTTCTTTGATGGAGCATGTTCCCAGGAGATCGCAGGAGCAGGGGTGGTGCTGATATCTCCGAAACAAGAAAGCACACATCTATCTTTTAAGCTGGCTTTTCAAGTCACCAACAATATAGCAGAGTATGAGGCTCTGATATTGGGTCTCAATGCAGCTAAGGACAGTGGAACCAGCAACATAAAAGTATTTGGAGATGTTGATCTTATCATTCAGCAAGTAAACAGAACATTCCAAGCAAAGCACCCAAGGCTGAAAGCATACAGAGACGAGGTATGGAGACTTAAAGACTCTTTTAATATTTTTGTATCTCATATATCCCTAGAGCCAAAAATTAGCTTGCTGATTCCCTTGCTGTGTCTGCTAGCATGTTCATCCCTCCCATGCCTCCCAAACTAGTTTATGAAGTCTAGATGAAATACAGACTGTCCTTGCTTGATAAAGTCCAACATTGGAAAATTTTTGAGGATGATGATGAAGTGAATAGGTTTCTGCAAGTCATTGATGAATTTTCCGAAATGCAAATTGACCAAGAGAATGAAGCCTTGGAAGAAAGTCCCCAATCCCAATTTAGAAACAAAATTGGCAAAGATAGCATTATTCAACTACCCAACAATCATATATCTAAGGGTATAATTCCACTAGAGAGATTGTTTGACCAGAATGATGTGCCTTATAAGGCTACCCAAAAAGAAGATCAATTTGCAGTCTGTAAGCATAATATAGAGAGTCTAGGTCAGCCAAGATACATAAATCTGTCCACTCATCTCTCTGCTGACCAAAGTTCTGAGTACTGCAACTTAATGAAGTAATTTGCTGATGTCTTTGCCTGGGAATATAGTGACCTAGAAACATATGACAAAAATATCATCCAGCATAAAATTCCTTTAGAGAAAGACACCATCCCTTTTAAGCATAAACTGAGACCAATAAACCCTTTTCTCCTTCCTCTGATTGAAAAAGAAATCAAGAAATTATTGGCTGCCAAAATCATAGTCCCTCTCAGATACTCAAAATGTGTAGCCAACTTAGTGGTAGTGAGGAAGAAAAGTGGAAAAATCAGACTCTGTGTTGATTTCAGAAACTTGGACAAATGCTTCAAGAAATACAATTACCCTCTACCCAAGATGGAGCATTTGCTGTAGAAGGTCTCAGGGGCCAAAGTAATATCTTTCCTGTATGGATTTTCAAGCTATAACCAGGTTGCTATACATCCAGATTACCAAGAGAAGACTGCATTTACCACTCCCTGGGGAACTTTTATGTATTCTAATATGCCTTTTGGATTGATGAATGCTGGAGCCACCTTTCAGAGAGCTATGGATATAACATTTGTGGGGGAGAAGGATAAGTTTGTCCTTCTTTACCTCAATGATATAACAATATACTCCAATAGCCATCATGACCATTTGCAGCATTTGAAAAGGGTGTTCCTGAAGTGTAGAAGGTTTGGAATTTTAGTCAATCCTAAAAAGTCACAGTTTGCTTTAGAGGAGGGTAAGCTGTTAGGACATGTTGTTTCTACTACAGGTGTCAGAATTGACCCAGAAAGAGTAAGAGCAATATAGACCTTGTCTGTCTCGAGATCAAAGAAAAATATTCAGTCCTTTTTGGGCAAGATAAATTTTGTAAGGAGGTTTATCCCAAATTTTGCAGAACTTGTGAAGCATATTACCTCCATGTTGAGAAAAGGGTCAAAGATAAAATGGACTGATGCAGCAAGAAGATCCTTTGAGTCCATTAAGAAGGCTATTATGGAGGCTCCCACTTTAATAAGTCCAGATTACAACAAGGAGTTCCACATATTTTCTTTTGCCTCTGAAGACACCCTTGTAGCAGTTTTATTGCAAGCAGATGAAGAAGGCTCAGAGCATCCAGTGGCATTTTTTAGCAAAATATTAAGGGATTCTGAGCTGAGGTATGATATCATTGAAAAACATGCATATGCTCTTATCAAGTCTTTGAAAGCTTTTAGAGTTTATATTCTGCATTCCAAGATAATTGCATATGTACCCTCTGCTTCAATAAAAGATGTCTTAACACAGCCTAATGCTGATGGGAGAAGGGCTAAATGGATTGCGAAGTTAATTGAATTTAATATAGAATTGAAGCCAACCAAGCTTGTTAGAGGTCAGGGCATTGCCAAATTATTTGCTGAAGAAAATTGCAGAACATTGGACATAGATCTCATGAGCACAATTTCAGAGAATAGTCAAACAGAAGAAGAAGAAACAACTGAACCAGGGAAAGGACAGTCATTGGCAGAAAATCTAGCTTCTTGTGATTGGTACTCTGCAATCGCTAAATTTTTGCTGAAGCTAGAAATCCCCCTAGGCCTTAGTTCAAGCCAAGCCAGAACTGTTAAGCTCAGGGCAGAAAAATATTGCATTCATGAAAATCTGCTCTATTGGAGGGATTCCTTTGGAATGCTTTTAAGGTGTCTGGACAAAGAACAATCCATTGAATTCATGTGGCAATTTCACTCCAGCATATGTGGAGGGCATCATTATTGGAAAACTACAACCCACAAAAGTCTCAGAGTTGGGTACTATTGCCCCACCTTGTTTTCTAATGTCTTTTCATTTGTTAAATCATGTGACAGGTGCCAAAGATTTGAAGGAAAACAACAATTGAAGTCCCTGCCCTTAAAACCAATACATGCTAATGGACCTTTTCAGTAGTGGGGTTTGGATTTCATTGGAGAGATCAATCCACATTCTAATGGCCAACAAAGATGGATCTTAGTAGCCACTGATTATTTCACCAAGTGGATTGAAGCAATCCCAACCAGGAAGGCTGATCATAATGTGGTCACGAAGTTTTTGATAGAACATATCTTCACCAGATTTGGTTGTCCACATAAATTAGTTGCAGACAATGCAACAACCTTTAGGGCAAAGGAATTGGTGGATATGTGTGATTCAATGGGCATTAAATTGGTTCATTCCACCTCATATTATCCTCAAGGCAATGGTCTAGCTGAATCTTCAAACAAAAGCCTGATAAGGATAATTAAAAATCTGTTGGAAGACAACAAAAAGAACTGGGATTCTAAGCTCAAATATGCACTATGGGCTGACAGAGTAACCACCAAGAAATCCACAGGGAATTCTCCGTTCAAGTTGGTATATGGCGTTGAGGCTGTGTTTCCAATTCAGCTAACCCTCCCTGTGGCAAAGTTCCTACAGGAAGCACAGAATGAGGAAGAAGATATGGAAAAAAGAATCACTGATTTAGCAGAGGTACATTAGATCAGAGAACAACTGGTTGAAAAGTCTGTAGCACACCAAAAGAAGATCAAGGAAGCTTTTGATAGAAGGACAAAAGCAGATAATTTCCAGTTTGGAGATTTGGTTTTGAAGTGGGATGCACTGAAAGAGAAGAAAGGCAACCATGGGAAGTTTGATGCTTTTTGGACAGGGCCTTTTATCATTTCTCAAATCCAAGGGAACAATACCTTCATGCTAAAAAGTATGGGAAGAGAAGCAGTTTTTGATGGCCTAGTTAATGGGCGTTTTCTGAAAATTTATGTGATTTGAGGGCTCTTGGCCTTAAAGTTGTAAATATGTTGTTTTGTTAGTTTTTAGTGTAAGATCAGTTAGACTCCATGCCCAATGGAACACTAGGAAATTTTTGTTATTTGTTTTCACAATAAAGACATTGATCTGCAAGTTCTTGAGACCTCACAGGGAGGATCTCATCCCTAGAAGGAGCTAGTGTTAGCTCTGCTACAGGTTGCTGATGTTTAAAGAGTAGAAATAAGCTCGGATCTTGGTTCTACTCAAAGAAGGCCTGCACTGATTATCCTCGCCTTTCTCAAATCCCTTGCCCATTTCCCTTTCACCTCCTTTACACATGCTTTGTTAAAAATTACATAAAATTCTTTTCCTTAAGCCCCGGGCATTAAAAACCCCAAAACCCATATAACCACGCACTTTCGCAAAACCCATAATCCGCCGTTTCCCTGTCACATTAAACAAAAACCCATGCGATCAAATCCCCGCTGTCCGATCATCCCCGCCGCGATCGGACAACGTCTGCTCTTCCCGCGCCCACAAGCCAACCACGCGTTAACTCGCGATCAAAGTGGTTTCCGACATGTCCTGTCTGCCACGCGTCGCCCTAGTGGGATCGCTCACCATTGTACGATTACCGCTGGACCCCCAAAGGCGGTGTGAGGGATACCACTTACCGCTCAAACCACTTTCCCCGGCCGTTAACCCCCGCGCGTCTCCTTTGCCCGATGACCGTTGGATCTGTACACCTGAGATCCAATGGCTCATGATCGTTTCCCACCTCGCCTTCCCGATAGTCTCCACCGAGCGATCTCCGCCATCCATCCGCGTGATCCAACGGTCGATCTCCCTCCTCCGCCCTGCTCGTACATCCACCATGCAATCCACTCACCTCGATCATGCCATGCACCCGAAGGATGAAGGCGATCACCTACCAGTACCTGGCACATTTCATCTTCAACAACTGCATTCAAGAAACCGTATGACCAAGGAGGAAAAGGACAGAGTCTGAGCAGGTGAATGCATTTAACAGTTATGGAATTTTATCCTCTAAGACACTTCACCTGCTCGAGAAGTACAACAGAGCATCCAAGAAGATCGATTTTGTTCACTAAAGTAGGAATATTGCACCAGAGACTCCATAAGAAAGTTAAAGCGGTTGGTGGTCCATTATGACCCCTCCACGCATAGAACAACAGAACATTTTTTGTAATGAAAACTCTATATATACCCAAAAAACAGATGTAATGAGGGTTGATGGTTGTTGTTTTGATGTAAGGTTCAACTTCTGGAGATTGTAACTACTTTGATACTTGCAGCGTCTCGTCTTCATTTTCAGCTAATACAATCTTCTTTTTCTGTTGATTGCTCACTTTCCGTCTCTTGTATGTTCTAGGCTGTGCTTGATATTCATACTTCCTGAACTATTGATGTTTAGAATTAAAGGGGTTGTCATCACACCTCTGTGTTATAATCCTGTAGATATCAGTGAATGTAGTAGTCAGTTTCTTTTCACTTAGTAACGGAGAGCTGTCATCCTGTCTATTCACTAGGGAATAGATTTGCAGACCTCTTTACTAGTTGTAGCCGACCATCACATGGTCTTGTGCATCTGCTGGTGTGGTCAATATTCTCCATATTCACCTAATCCTTAAACTATGAGTAGTTGGTGGTCTAAAGCCTTGTAGTCTGGGGGTGTTCACGCATTCTGGAGTCGAGCAAAGTAGGAGTGGTTATTTGGCTTGAACAAGCATCATTCCTTCCATTCATCCATTGTCAACATTGAGTTGAGTTTGTAATGTTCCTGAGCATCTCCGAGCTACAACCTAGGAGAGTTTCTTGGGGTGATAACAGGATCCATATATAGATGTTTGCAGGAGAGTGAGTCATATTCTAGGATTTTTATTAGTGTCATTTCACTGATAGTTCTTGGTTTCACTTGGAGATTTCATGATCTCTTACTCATCCCTGGGTGAATTCAGAGAGGCAAGTGTCATATGAGCAGTTTCTAGAAGATTCTTTGAGTTTCCACCTAGAAATATGCTTCTGCCATTTGTCTTCTCTCACTCATCGCACCCTACATAAGGGATTTTCAGTATGCATCGCACCCTTTGTGTGTAGCAGGTGAGATGCATCACACCCTCAGCATGGAGCAGTTTGTATGGTCCAGTTTTGATCAGTTCTGAGCAATTTTTCAGGGATAACTTTTGGGAAATGATGTAATCAGTTGATCTTGATCCTTTAGGGTCTGAAACAACACTTTTAGGGGTTTAGAAGCCCTTGGTTTATGGACATATGTGATTGGGGTTGCAGTTCCCAAATATGTCTATAACAGATCAGCTACAGGAAAAGAAACAAGAAAAAGAAAACAAAGAATACAAATTGCTTGACGAGATCACAGAAAAAGTGATGGTGCCTGAAAATCATAATGATCAACAACCAAAACAACAACCACAACAACAACAAGCACCTCAAACACCTGAAAGTGGTGTTAGAAGATGTACCAGGATAAGTAGACCCCCTGAACGATACTCTCCGTCATTATATTATGTATTGTTGACTGATTCTGGTGAACCAGAATGTTATGAAGAAGCAGTGTAGGTAAAAACCAGGAGGAAGTGGGAGCAAGCCATGAAAGAAGAGATGGACTCCTTAGCACATAACTAGACTTGGGACTTAGTCAGGTTTCTTGCATGTAAAACAACATTGCAGAATAATGGGTTTACAAGTTGAAGGAAGAAGATGGAGGTAGAAAAAGGTATAAATCTAGACTTGTGGTGAAAGGGTTTGCACAGAAAAAGGGTATAGACTTTGATGAGATATTTTATCCTGTTGTTAAAATGACTTCAATCAGAACTATTTTAAGTCTAGTAGTAGCTGAAGATTTGCATCTTGAGCAGTTAGATGTAAAGACAACCTTTCTCCATGGGGATTTGGAGGAAGAGATATATGCAGCAGCCACAAGCATATGAGGTAAAAGGGAAGGAGAAACTAATGTCCAGGTTGAAGAAGAGCTTGTATGGCTTAAAATAGGCTCCAAGGCAGTGGTATCTAAAATTTGAAAGGTTTATGTCTAAACAAGGTTATACTAGATGTCACTCTGATCATTGTGTTTATCTCAAAAGGAAAAATGATGGAAGCTATATTATATTGTTATTGTATGTAGATGACATGCTTGTTGCAGGTTCTAACATGTAGAAAATAAATGTGCTCAAAAGAAAATTGGCAAACTCATTTGCAATGAAGGATTTGGGTGCTGCACAAAAAATCCTTTGTATGAGAATAACTAGAGACAGGAAGAATCACAAATTAACATTGTCTCAAAGTGAGTACATAGAAAAGGTGTTGAAAGGGTTTAATATGCAGAATGCAAAACCAGTTAGTATACCTTTGGCTAGCCATTTCAAATTAAGTAGGGAGGAATGTCCCAAGACTTAGGAAGATATGGCTCATATGTCTAAAGTTCCACATGCATCAGCAGTTGGAAGCTTAATATATGCAATGGTTTGCACAAGGCCTAATATTGCACATGCACTGGGAGTTGTAAGTAGGTACATGAACAATCTAGGAAAAGAACATTGGATGGCGGTGAAGTGGATTCTCAGGTATTTGAGAGGTACCACAAATCAAGAATTATGCTTTGGTGGTTCAAACATTTCTCTACAGGGATATGTTGATGCAGATATGGCGGGTGATAGAGATAACAGGAGAAGCACAACAGGGTATGTGTTTACTATAGGTGGAACAATTGTCAGCTGGGTCTCAAAACTGTAAAGTGTTGTTGCAATTTCAACAACATAAGCAGAGTATGTTGCTGCTACAGAGGCTAGTAAAGAAATGATTTGGTTTCAAAGGTTTCTGGATGAATTGGGTAAGAAGCAGGAGTTGGGAAAGTTATAAAGTGACAGCCAGAGTGCCATGCATCTTGCAAAGAACTCTGCATTTCATTCCAAGACTAAACATATATAGTTGAAGTACCATTTCATACGGTCAGCATTGGAAGATGGAAAGTTGAAGCTGGAAAAGATACACACTAGCTAGAATCCTGTAGATATGTTAACAAAAGTTGTAACCAGGGAGAAACTAAGAATTTGCTCAGTTTCAATTGGTCTTCAAGAATGATGAAGAAGATGAGAAACAACTAGGTCCAAAGTGGAGTCATTGTCCAACAAATGAAGTAGCGGTGGAGTTGCTATAATAAGTCTCCAAGTGGGAGATTGTTGGGTGTGGAGCCTGATTATCTTCTGTATTCAAAGGTATCGCCGCATTGGACCCCAGTTCGTAATGGAGTGGTAACGTTGCCTGTAAAATATTCACTACAGGGGGTTCTTGGGGGGGGGGCAGCTGCGACCTTTGGGAGCCCCCCCCGCCAGGCAGCACCCCCAAAGCTAAGAATATATGTAAAATTGCATTGTAAAATGTTGTAATTTCGTAGTCAATCTGGGCCGTTCATTAGGCGAAGATTTGACAGTAGAAGTTATGTTTAATTTAGGGTTTTTTGCCCTAGAAGGCAACCCCTCGCTATATATGAGGGAATTGTATTGCTTCTATGTATATCTATATTCTGAGTGAGGAAGAGAGAGGATATTGACAACAAAGAGGGAATTACAACGGATCTGTTGTAGGTTGTATCTCTTCAGTTTGCTGGATAATATAAAAAGAAGGACTGGTTGTTTCTCCGTGGACGTAGCCCAAACTGGTTGAACCATGTATATCTGTGTCTCTCTTGTTTTATGTTATTTCTATGTTTATGTTTCTACAATATTTTATGTGTTCCTTTGCTCTATAATATCTAATTCTCTAACACATATCCTGTAACAATTTCATGGAAAACAAGTGTGAGGTTTAATAGATATGACGAGAACATGGTGACTAGGTAAAGCACAACACAAAAGAGCGAAAACTTAGGGGAAGGGAATGAGAGGGAAGGGAGGTAGGAAAAAATATGGGAAAAATATGGGGGATAGATATGGGTGTTAGGAAAATACTAGAAGTGGAATTTATCAAAAATAGTGAGAAAAAGGGGGAGAAAAGGTCAAAACACAGACCTAGGGTAAAAGCGCAACAAATTTCTTTGGTTTTTGGTAAAATAAGGAAATAAAAATATTTTGATGAGGAGAATGATGGAGAATGGTCAGTGAAGGATGATGAAGGAGGCATAATCTTAAAACAAAGGCCTTTGACTCCTGAATGAAGCTATGAACCATGGAAAAGGGAAAGCGCAACAAACACCCTAGTAGAAGAATTTTTACTCAATCTCTGAGGAAAGAGGGTGAAAGTATGATTGATAGGGTTTGACTGACCATGATTAATTAAAAGACTCATGAAATATGGAGATGACCTACCATGATGAAATGATATTCATTTTTGGAGTGGGATTAGCAATGATATCTATACAATGACTCATACTCTTTGCTTTATAACTTGGAAAATTTTTCTAGTATAGACCAAAATTTGACTTTTGACCTTGATTGACTTGAAAGATTAACAAATCCTAATTACTATGGAACATAGGACCCTAACAGAGACCATATCGAATGTTTATCAATATAACCAGGTTTTATGCACAACTGTCATGCTTCTATACATTGAGTACCCATATGGAAGAGCCCTTATTTCATCTAGTATTTAACCAAGACATGCACATGATTCCAAATATATTTCTGCATCTAACTCTTCCTACCATATCTCTGAATACATGAATTCTACTTTCTAAAGAAGAGCTCTTATCTAAATATGTGCATACCTCTTTCCTTCATTTTGTCATCTAGTCAACTTCTTTCACAAACTGCCTTTTTCTTTGAAGAAAATGTCTATGATGAGGCTCCTTTCTCAAGATGATAAAATACTTCAATTATGCCTTCATGTTGCAAATAAACTAGTGAACTTCTTTGACGCTTGATTCCATAATATGCCAAACTACATCCACAAAATTCTAGTGGAATATGCACTTTCCAAGATTCTTCCATATATTGAAGAACCTTCTCATCAAGGATCCTTATGATCCTTTCTTGCTAGAAGACTATTTCTATAACATGCCATGTCTGCAAGAGGACATCTCTGAGGTAAAAAATATTTGTCAATGTATCATCAATGAGCAATTCATCTTGTTGCAAAAAAGGCAACGTCCTTGTCCCTTCTATAGTGATATGAAACATAAATAAGGATCCTTTAAAAGGGAAAAATGGTGGTTGTTATAATCTCCCATGGATATGCACAAATTTTCTTGTCAAGGAACTTGGATCATTGCTTTATAACATGCAATCAATGGAACTGTTTACTCCCGGCTCCTTAAGCTTCAAAAAAAAAAAAAATGCTTGGTCAAGACTTAGGAGTCAGGACCTCAGAATGCTGACCATTCATCACATATTATGGGCATTAAGCACACTCATTCCTGTAAGCAAATAAATTCTATGCATAATTTCTCTCAAAGCCCTCTACCATATAAGGACCTTACACTCTCGAAGAACATGAGAACCAATATCCTTGTGACATTATTAATTCTAGAAATTTGTCCCAAAACTTGATTTGAATGCAGTCAATGTGTACATCAAATAAGCCACGATCTTCATATTCTCTGCACCAACATATACGGAGACTGAATCCTTAGATCGAATCATAATCACTAAACTAGTTGACTCATACCCACTTATTTATATTCTCAGGTCAACCAAACTTGTGTTATAGGTCTCTATATAAGGGATTCGACCTGTTGTATTAATTCAGGAATACACCATAGATTTGTACACAATACATAGACTGGACTAAATTGTTTCTTGCATTTGATCCCATAGAACTAAGAATGTGTCTAGATCCTTAAGGTCTATTTTCAACATAACACTTTTCAAGACTTTGTCAAGTATGTGAATTCTAAAAAAATTCCTCAGATAGTGCTGGCCTCAGAAATTTATATGAAAAGTTAAGCATCAAAACAATTGAGAGAAAAATTGTCATGATAGAGGACTTCACAAGAAAGGAACTAGTGTGCTCGAGATCGTTCAGAAGTATATGAGCTATGGAACAGAGATTGAATACATATGTTAGCACTCAGATTTGCAAATTAGTGTGTATGACAAACAATTGTCAGAGTTAGCAGTATTAGCATACATGTATGTAAATTAGTGTTGCATTATATATAGGCCAACTTCTAGAAATTAAGCTATCTTTGCATAATAGACTTCCTTGGATAAGGGGTCAAGCCATACCACAGAGAACATAGGAGTGTGTGTATAGAAGTATGAAATATCCCATCGAGTAAACCAAATCGAACCAAAGAAAAAAAATAAACCTAAAACAATCATTAACACTTCAGCCTATCTACTTCAGAATTGCATTGAAATTTAAGAACAAGTGAATATCTATGTCAACAAGGCTGCAAAGATCGAATACTTTATAGATTCTTCATGTGTAGTGTAGTCTTTTAGGGGGTCCAACAACTCTATCTCCATGATGATTACTTGGCCATAGAGACTTGTCATAATTATGTTCAATGCTTCTTGGCATTGTCCTCAACTTGGCTCTGATACCATGTTAAATTTAGGATCACATGTTCTTTGCTGAAGACAGAAGCTTCAATATCTCATTAGCCCAATTATTAACTCATTAGTTGAGAGATCCCTGTAACTTTTTTTATAGAACATAACCTTTGAAAGGATGAAAATCAAGCTTTCCAGAGTTCATATCTGTCTTTTTCACAACTTCGATTGTGAACAACACTGTAACGTTGTCATCAATTTATAGGAATTGTAACGTATCACCATTGCTACTAAGAAGTACCGATGTCATACTTAATGTTGGACCATAAATAGTGGTGAGCTTGAGGTGACATACATAGAACAATACCATGTACATATAACTGTGAGGGAACCAAGAAAGATCACTGCTCAGGATTCTATTTTTTTTACTTTTATGATAGGTTTAGGTCTTGGAAACTTCCAGGAGGACTACTTCTTCTTGAGAGATGACTTCAATAGAATTCCTATTCTGCTACTTGATGCTAGGTATAGAAGATTTCAGGGAGACTAATTATCCTCAAACTGAGAGAGGATTGTCTTTGCAAAAATCAAATGCTTCCACTGCTTGTGACCAAACATTTATTGAGGTCTATTTCTGGGATCACAATGAACCTACTGTAAATCAACATCTCCACAGGTTGACTCACCTGATATAAGCAGTTTGAATTGTGAATATATATATACGTGTGTGTGTTGATCAGGTCACTATAGGAAGTGAAAGATTCATACTATCAACACATATTCTTATCACTACATTAGTCTCCATATATGTTATTTCCCTCATCTAGGAAGTCACCGGCATTAGAATTTTTGAGGTTAAAATAGATTATTTTCCAGAATTTAAGTCACAGTTATGAGTTTTGCTGAGTGTTGTTGTCCATATGACATATACATTGCTAATACCTTATTCACCGTGTCATGACTAATATAGGACGAATGAGAATTGCCATTAACAGAGTCTAGAGTGCAGGTCTGGAGGATACACACAAGACTTAGATAAGACATACCTTAGAAAAATACAAGCCTTAAAGAATCACATCTGGGTTTGAACAAACTTCTTGAGAAGGTGCATATAGAGGCAATATGTAGTCATAGTGAGTTACTGCCACACCATTATGGATCCATTTTGATGATCCATAGACCATAGAAGAATGAATATGCTGAAGCTATCGTCGACATGGGTATAACGAGGCATTTCTAATACAATGATTCCAAATAGAGCGATGCATGTAGCTTGATTTTGAGGAAATAAAATACTGCCTGAAGTGAACCCATAATTTCCAAGTTTAAGTGTGAATGCCAATTCCTCTCTCAAGTCCATTACCACAATTCAAAAATTCCTTTTTAATGTTCACCTTAAATCAAATTATTATGTACTTTTCCCTCAAGACCACACATTCGGGGAGCTATCCATTCACTTTTATAGGCAAATCTGTGCAAAATCAGTTTTAGTAGAGAGTCTTGACAATTAGTTGGAAAATGATAATGTGGAGACATTTTGCTTTATTGAAAAGCATTTTACACCTTCATTCTTCGATATAATGTTGCATTTGAATGTACATTTGGTACGTAAGCTTCGATATTGTGGCCCAGTTGCATAAATATGGATGTACCCCTTTGAGAGGTATGTGAAACTTTACTTTTTATCAAGCACAACAACAAGATGATTTCTTTTTAAAGATTTTGACATTAATTAATTCTATTTTTTTCATTTTGTAGGAACATAAAAGTATATAAGAGTTATGTTAAGAACAAAAATAGGCTTGAAGGATGCATTGCTGAAAGCTATACTGTGGAGGAATCAATAAAGTTTATGGAGTTTACTTGAAAGGTATGGAAGCTATTGGATCCACACATGGTCGAAATGAAGTGTGGGATGAGGAAGTTGAAGAAGTTATCCTTGATGGAAAGCCATTATCTACTCCAATTCCTTCAGAACTGGATGACATTAGTTGGGAACAAGCCCATAGGTGGGTTCTATTTCACACAAACAAAGTTGATCCATGGATAGAGTACGTAACATATTTGGCCTGTAATTTTTTGTTTATTTGTTTATGATTTAAAAAAAAATAGATCCATGGATAGATTAACATATTTTACCTTTAAAAATATTTTATTCATATTTTATCAAAACACATTAACCACCATATCTATTGTCCATAATTGTTGAATTAGGATGCACAAAATGGAGATTTCCAACTCAATTACCCAAACGAAAAAAGATGAAGCTCTATTGCAGAAACTCCACACCCATAATTTTACTAGTTGGTTAAAACAACAAGTAACGATATTATTTATATTATAAGTGTACTTAAAAATCAGTATATGGGAATATTGTCATGTAGGAAATTAAATATTTTTTTAGAGGTTAAATGTATGAATTCTAACTACATTTAAAAATCTAAAACTATATAGGTGGAAGGAGATGGAAAGGTGTCTGATACACTTAAATGGCTAGCGCGTGGCCCCAAGAAATTCATGAATAAGTACAAGGGATTCCTAATCAATGGTTATAGATTCCATACAAAAAGCATAGAGAATGAGAGAACCACCCAAAATAGTGGCGTGTGTATGGAAGCTCAAACAATGATGAGGTCAAGTTCCAAAGATGCAAACTCTGTACTTCAAAACACAACATTTTATGGAGCGGAGAGCTAATTATCATTTTCCAACTGAGATAGATGCATCTATATGTAACTCATGGATGTATCATTTGTTTGATGATACCTTTCCTTGGCCATCTAGGATTGTAGGTGTAGGAAGAGATTGCTTTAGCTACCACATTTAGCTTGATATATATGATCCATGTGTATATGGCATCTTCAATGTGTATTATTTTTATTGGATCACTTAAGCACTATATTCTAACTCTTAATGCTTTGGTTATACGTTCTAAGCTATATTGTTCCATGTTGTTTCATAATTTTACTAAAGAAGTGTGTCATGTTGATGGTTTGGAATATACTTGGTGAGTTGAGTAAGTGCTAGACATCAATCTTATTGCACTCCTAATTTCCTTTAGTCAAATTTTATCCCATGTCATTCCAAAGGATTTTCATTCATTTTTGTGAGATGACAACTTTACAATTAAGCATTCATAGATTTTTGACAAATTATTTCCCTTTTTATCATTTGTGATTAAAGAAAAGAAAAAATAGAAAGCCAAAACCATTAAAGATACATTAGAACATTGTATCTAAGTCTAAACCCTAAGGTTGAAGTGGAAATTCATGTAAATGTTATATATATGAGTTGTTCCATACTAATAAAAACCTCATTCCTTAAGTCCTAGATATAAGAAAAAATAGGAAGGAACATAATGCCCAGTAAATGGTAACCCATGATAAGGAAACCCAAGATCTCAAAATGACAACTGCAAATATTGCTAACTGTTTCCTTTGAACACTAAATGAGTGGCATGATGAAGGAAGTATCTCAAGTAGAAATCAACTAGCCTCAAATGAATTCCAAATTCTTGAAATATAATAACGAGAAGGGGTGGATGTTGGGTAATATCTTGGTTGATAATTCACATTCTCTAGTTCAAAAAAACATCCTTGAATCCCATTTTGTTTCTATTTCCACCAACATCAATCTAATAGAACAAGTGTCAAAACATAGTGTTGATGATATAAAATAAGTTTGGGTTGGAGAGCCATGTTGAATGCATGGAGGGTTGAAATGCCAAATGGAATAGATGTTGCATTTATCTTCAATGTTTATGTAATAAAATTTTGTTGTGAGGGATATAACACAAAGTAAAGGTGAGAGGACTGTTGTGGGGTTGAACAACAAATGAAGCACATAGACATTGAGAAGAATACATTGGAGTGAGGAGATTCCCCTTTGTTGACAATGATTATGTTTACAAAGTTCATCAAATACATGGATGAGGGTTGCATGCTAAGTGTTGTGGGGGAGGGAAAGTAATTAGCACCCTTGGGTGGCTCTAATGCAAAGGGTTACACATAATCCACATTAGATGTGAGTGTGGATCCAACATAGTATCACTAATTTACGATTCCATTGATTATTCTCCAAAGATGGGCTAGGTGTCTAATAGTCCCGAGGGTTAGTTTAAGTAACCATGAGTAAGGTGTGAGATCTCTCTCCCCATTTTGGTGAGGTCACAAGTTTAATTCTCTTGGTCCTTTAAGTGCAAGATGCTTGGAACTTGGGCATTGATGGTCTACCTAAGTTACCATCCATCAAAGGTGGTGAAATATATGGAATTTTCCCATGCATATATGTATGTAAAAGAAGGCCACACATAAGGTGGGTGCTTTCCTTGTGCTTTGACCCCATTGACACAAGCATTTCTGTCACACAAGACCTACCCTGCTTTGTTGGAAGACTATTATTGAAGGAGAAACATAGAAACTTGGTGGAGAAGAAGCAAAGGTCCTTGTCATTGGAGGGTTGTATTTCGATCACATGAAGGACAATAAATGCTCATGGTAGTAATTTGCATTAGGATGCAATGTTAAAGGTATCATTTGTATTAGAGTTCGATGGCTTTTTGTTGAGAGAAGGGATTTATGCAATAGTGTAGGCATGACATAAACACAACCAAATCACTTAATTGTGAAAACTCTAAGATGTTATGTAATACACACCCTTTATAAACAAAAAAATAATAATTATTATCCTCAACATAAATATATTATTATTCTAATTAGATTTTAATTAAATCCTTAAATTTATCCACACATATTACTAATTACACCAGACATATTTGTTTTTGTAGTTAGGTGGAGCCTAGGTCAGGGCCAACATGCTTATTGGTTGGAAGAAGAACGATCTACCCACAATGGGATGTTTATCACCAAGATTGTGTGAGGCTTTGGTCAAGCTTGGATGCCCCTTGGGAAGTTTAATTCCCCCAAAGTGATTTCCACTCCTCAACCCCTCCCCATGAGGTTTGACCCTGTGACAGGGATTAAACCCCACATAAACAAGATTGTGTGAGGCTTTGGTCAAGCTTGGATGCCCCTTGGGAAGTTTAATTCCCCCAAAGTGATTTCCACTCCTCAGCCCCTCGCCATGAGGTTTGACCCGAGGATTAAACCCCACATAAACTAATTGGTCTACGCCTTATGAATACACTACACATTTTAAAATAAAATAAATTGTCATCTATGACTAGAAGAAATTATTCCTCAAAAAAATTAAAAATTAAAAATAAAAATTATTTAGCGCTTAACACCGAATTAGAAAAAATCTAGTTAGACTCCTCCCTATTTACAACATTTCACCATTGTTACCTAACCATGTGTTAACTCCATGCACAATGTCTAATGGTGGGAAACAAAACATTTGAAAACCACTAACTGACCACCCATTACCTCTGTGCACAATAGTCTAAGGGCAGGAAACAAAACGGTTTCATGTTTAAAACCTGACGTTTCTACTAGACCATTGATTTAGAGTCCATTAAAAAAAAAAAATTAATAGTCTAACAGAGTTTTGGGTTCAGCCGGTTACCCACAACTAGCTTATGAAATCAAACCCTGATCCCATCTCCCATATCTACCGTTGCTTCACTCAATACATGACCCAAGCATAAAAGCATTTTTAATAGTCTATTAGAGTTTTGGGTTTTGACTGTTACCTACAACTAGCTTCTGAAATCAAACCGTGATACCATCTTCCATATCTACAGTTGCTTCACTCAATACATGACCCAAGAATAGGGATTCCATGTATTCTGCATCTACCTATTTGGACTTGTATTCACGAGAATGAGAGCGTGCTTTAGGAGTCAAGGTTTAATTTTTCTTATCTACATGCAGGGACGAAAAAATTACCAATCTTCTGCAATCTGGAAGTGTTGGAAAATGACCCAAGCATAGGGATTCTATGTATGTCTGCATCTACCTATTTGGACTTGTATTCACGAGAATGTGAGTGTGATTTAGGAGTCAGGGTTTAATTTTTCTTATCTACATGCAGGAACAAGACAAAATTACCGATCTTCTGCAATCTAAAAGTGTTGGAAAATGAGGAGCCACATAGAGAATCTGTGGGAAATGTTCATTCTATTTGAAAAATTCAGAAGACAATTCCAAATTTTGGGATTCCGAGATCCCCTCCCTCTTTCAGCGGAATACCATGGGCGTTTGAAGAATTAAACCTTGGACATTCCCGTTTATGTGCTATCTCGGAGCCACCATATCTTCTTATATTGATTTTTTAACAGAAAATTACTGCATAAGTTTTGCTTTCTGGTATGTGGCGAACCCCTGCACTGCACTGCTTCCAAGGATCCAAGCCCTTGTTTGAATAGGGGAAGGAAGTGTTTTGGAATTTGTCAATAAAAGAATGAATTCAGGGTCCAAGCACTAGTTTGAAGAGGGGAAGGAAAGGTTATGGTACTTATCAATTAGAATACATGTGCGGAGAACGGGGCTCTTTGCCCTCGAAAATGTTGATGATATAAAATGAATAATATCAATGGCCTGTGTTTATCCCTGGAAAATGAGAATACATGTAGGGGAGAATGGGGCTTTTGACACTCAAAAATGGTGATGGCGGAAATGAAATAAAATGACTAGTGTGTGCTTACTCCTGGAAGTTACAAGGGTCGTATCCCAAAATAAGTTTTATTAATAAATCTTGAATTTCTGTTAGTCGACTTATGGAATTCGTTTCTGAATGTGACAGAGGTTGTTTAGTTGTTTTTCTTCCATGAGAACGGTGGACTTTGATTTATGGCATATAGGTCACAACACGATCTTAAAGGATATTTTTTACTATGAATCAAATTAAAAAACTGCTGACCCATTTTGTTCGCAAAAATCGTTACCAGCAGTGGTTTCATTATACACAAAATTTTAATATAATCACCTTCTAATTGAGCCCCTATTTTCACCAGAATTTGAAAGATCTGCCCCCACTGGGCATGAAGCTTTTTTTGTGTGTTTCTTCCACTAATATAAGATTACCTATAGGCCATTTAAGTTGCATCTAGGATCCATTTAAATGGATGTAACCAACCATCTTAGATTTATTTAGAGCCTCAGATGAACCCATTTTTCTTCGTCTGACCTTCGCTTCAAAATCTAAGATACATGTTACTGACGATAACGTAAGTGTATTGGATACATACAAAACCTTTGCAGGTTTTCTACCAAAAGAGGTTCCTCACCAACAATCACCATTGCTGGTCTCATTTTGATACGAATGGAGAGATTCTATAGTACAGTTGGTGAACAAGATTGCTTTATAAGTATACGGGTTTACACATCCTGTTAAAATGTAGGTCAATCTGATCCCAATATAAGTTGCAACTCTATAAAGCTTCATCAAGCACATCCAAGCACAAAGAAACCGATCTTGTCAGTTCCACGATTTCTCTTCGAAGGATATTTTTAGGCCCAATCACTAGTGTACCATCAAGTTCTTCAGCGTTCTCATCAATTTCTACCACTATAGGTGAGATGGACATCGTATGTTGCGAGATCCTTGTGCTATCTTTTATATTGTCTTTAATGCATTTTGACATTTTTTCTTCGTACTCAGGGAAAAAATTAGCTGAGTTGGAACGAGAATTAGCTCAGATTTAGGTAGAGAGACAATCAAAGAAGCCTCTAACTTAGGCATTAGAGCTTGAAATGAAGTAGTTGTAGCAAAACATTTTGGTCCTAAATAAACAACAATCTGATTTGCAGGCTAAAGTGCGAAATCTCTAAGAGAAGATTAGCGTGAATAAGCAACAACCTGATTTGCAGGCTGAAGTGCGGAATCTCTAAGAGAATATTAGCGAGTATAATAATAAGGTATGATCTTGGAATTTATGGGCTCTTTTCTTTTGGAGTATTACTTGTGTAGAACTTGGAAAATCTAACTTGGATTCAATTTCAGGCTCATTTTATTTTTGAAACCTTTAAATCTATCATCCTTTGTTTAAATGTTATCACCCAATACTTATGAGGTTTTGAGGTTTTGGATCGTTACCTTGACTGTATTGTATCATTTTTTCTGCTAGACTTGCTATGGCTTGAAATACCTCTCACTTATACTAGGAAGCAATCAATTAGATATTGCTTCTTGCCTTGCAGTTCTTGGTGTTTGAAAAACAAGACATGTTTGCACAAGTTGAATACTTAAGGCAAATGTATCACTGTCTTTCTAGAAATTTCTTGCAATTTTTCTTCAAAATCTTGTATTTTCTTTAAGCAAGCATTGGAAGAACTTCGTTGGTATACCTGCACACAGTTACCACTACAATGACCTTAAAAAAGAGTCAATGAAGTATTTTTAAAGTAACTGCTAATCTTAATGAAGGTTTTTGCTAACATCCCATCTTCATTCTTCTCAATTAAAGCACTATGGACATCACATTTTATCAAACTTTAAGAGGTTCAGGCTTTCGATATATATATGAAATGATTGTCAATGCCACAAGTTTAACTACCTAACTTTTAAGCTACATATTTGCCTTCCTTATTACTCGTGGCTTTTTTTAAACACTAATCTTGTAGCCTACAATACATCATTGAAGAGAGCAACTAACTAGATTTAGAGTAAAGGGGGTCAACATCCATATTTGGAGTGCAACCATTTCTATGAATTCCCTCATTTCCAACTAGCTTACTATCATTTGTTCTAGTTCAATGAGTTTATTAAGGAAATCTAGTTCAATGAGTTTATTAATGCAAGAATTCTATTTTATTTGCAACCACGATTCACAGTTTTGTACCTTGAACATACAACTTAGCATAAATTAGACTACATGCAAGTTTTTGCAAGTTTACAGGTTGAATATCTACTTAAGATTCATTTCTCAATATAATTTGCATTACCAACATGAATGGAGCACATAAAATATATTGGTAAAACAACTTGGTGAAGATGATTCAAGGACTTTGGACTTCGAAAACTGGATCAAGACTTTTCAGTTTCGTGATGCATTGATTGTTGAAATTTCATTAATCCTACACTTTCCTCTCAAAAGAGGCCCCAAAGACATTACATACATATTACATTTAGAAACAATTCAATAAACTAAATCCAAAGCTTAAAGAATAAAGTAAAAAGCTAGTTTCCATAGAAATTGTTAGGGTCCCACCCTAACCCCCTTATTTATGTCATGGGATCACGTCATAGTCAAGAGTCAATAAAGCCCATATTAATATTTGTAAGTGGTTAACCCGCAATTAATGACGGGACCACAGTTAGTTGCAAATGGGCTGTAGTATTAGATAGATGGTATTAATAAAACCCACGGTATTGGCCCGTGGTATTGCATGTATGAGTCATATATAAAGGATAGAGACTCCCTGCGAGGAGTATCGTGTCTTATTTTGTAATCGAGCTCTGCTCTATTGGAGGTTGCCCCCTCGAAGAGGCAAGTGAACATTACTCTTTGAATAATAAAATCATTGCTATTCTGTGTTCTGGGTATCTTTTCTTCGCATATTCTGTATTGGGTATCATTTTGCAGGTTAAGAGCATAACAAGTGGTATCAGAGCACTTTCCAGGGCCGGTGGGATCTCCAATTCTTAGCAAATTTTTTTTTGGCTAGAGACGTGTTCCGACGTCTTTAAACCACGGGATCTATCGTTGAGTGCATAAACCTGCGGATTTGGGGAGGCATGCATGCAGGAAATACAAGAGGTGGTCACGTCTGTTGGACTCCCTTGTAACCCCTGTGGGTACCCCTTCGAGTAGTAGCGCATTAGACAGAACCGCGCACGGACTGTCTTCCACGTACCCTGTCATGCGGAAAGAGTCAATTTTGCGGACAAAACCGACCTCCCTAGAAGCTAAGGCTTTCTAGTGACAAACAAGACAATTAAACATTATATTTCCCTAAATATGCATTTAGAATACAAGTAATCAGGTTTTATAACATACCTTTAGTCCAACGCTTTGTAGCAGTCCAGCCTCGCCGATCCGGATGAGCTCCTCCTTCTCTTCGAAACCTGCATTCACTAACAAGCAAACGATTACATAGCACCTGAATAACTCATAAAATAAAACATATTCATCATACAGACCAGGGAGTATATGAAACAAATCATGTATAACAACCTGTTGAGAAAAATGAGCTTAATTGTATTAAGTGGAAACAAAAGAAACCATTACAACCTGTGCCTTGGTGTTGTGCAGGTCCCTCCCAGGGTCCAGCAAGAGTTCTCCTTTACTTTGATCAGCTCACCCACTTCCAAATGAAGCTAAGAAAGGATGGGAATCTCTCCTCTCAAGCTCTATAAGGGAGTCCTAATTTCAGTAGCATCTACCCTTAGGAATCTTCAGCTTTCAACCTCCCCTCCCTCTGGCCCAATGCCTGTATTTATAGTGCTTTGGAGGAAGTTAATCAGGTCCACCATCAATGGGATAAGCCCCTCTTTCAATGGGATAGCTCCCCTCTTGATGGGATAACTTCCTCTTTCTTTGGGATACATGAATCATCTGGAGGCGCTCGATACACGTCAAACAAGCTTCTAGAATGCTCTAGAATCGACCACAAGTAACTTTTTTGAAGTAAAACTCGCGCCTTTTGACCTTTACAGGGGTACGCACCTACCCCTTTACATACAGAGCGTACAAGTACGCAGGTATTGTGAACTTGGGGTGCGTACACGCAGGTAAGGTTAAGAGAAACTGCGTAACCAGAGTTAATTGACTTTTTAAGGACTTTCTCTCTTTCTTGGAGTTTGACATGAGGAGCAGAGGTATAAGACTTGCCAAGGAGGATAGTATGATGGTTGATGGAGCCATACTAACTGCAAATAGTCATGGTGACAAATTTTAGTGTAACAGATTGCCCCCTAAAGTGCGAAGCCTGTAGTAGATTAGGGTTTCATATCATCTAGGAAGGGTGAAGTACTTTATCATTTCAAGGATTATCTCGTGGAGAGCCCAGTCGGAACCTGCAAATATTCAACACAAAATACATATATGAGATCATATCATTGCTGAGGTAGGCATTCCCATACTCAGATCAAAACTTTAACTAACAAACTAACTACTGCTCTGATATAGGGATGATTTCGCAGTACATCATAATCATAGACTCATGTAGACACAGTATGGACGCAACCATCTGTTTATAATTAGTCTACTATATAATGAATACAAAACTCCTCGCAGCCTGGATGGCGGAAACTAGATCCAGGGTCTTCATTTCTACTTCCCGAAATAGTACGATTCTATCCATGTGAATAAATGAGTTGATGTCGAACATGGTAGAAACCACTTGATTACCAGTCAATGATGTAAACTGTTAACAAGTGTGAGAGAGACCACCAGTGATGTCAATGGTTCTCAAAGTACCCAGTACAATCCATGAGATGTGAATGAATGTGTTGATGTCGAACATGTCACGGAATCCTTCGATCGAAAGTCAATGATGTAAACTGTCGTCGAAGGCGAGAAACCTGCCATTGATGCATGCGGATTTCAAGGTACTGACGATTTCTAGATCATCTTTCTAGATAATGTGCTGATGTCGATAGAAAGCGATTCGTCGTAGGCAAGCCCACAACACGAAATCATAAATCAAGTTGAAGAAATGTAGCTGTAAGGACTGACTCAGGGATGGTCAAGATGGATGACAGATATTTTGCAGATGAATGGTTTTTTGCAGCGACCTCTTGAACACATAACGACACAACAGATGGCTTGGTGACATTTGACCCAAAGTTAATACCCGGCTGAAGACTTTCAATGTGGTTCAATCAACTGTGAGGCAAAGGATTTTCCAACCCAGGTGAATGAAAAGTGTCGTGTTCAAGAGTGGTGATAAGGTTTCTTCTGAGACAAAGGATAGCAAATAGGCTCATTTTTCTCTCTTTTCCCCCACCATTTCTGGCAAGTACCTCTTTATTTTTTACAAGCTTGAGGAGGATAACATATGCTTGATTATAAGCTCATCCTTCGGATGAGTCCAACTTAGTTTAGATTCGAACCCTAAGAAGGAGTGGTCTGTTCCTGTTTGTAATCGAACAGGTCCTTTACTGTGAAATTTTAACGAGTCCAGTATAGGAGAAACTCGGCGTTTTTCAATTTTAGAGAGTCTGAAAAACTTAAGAAGACTCCAGGGTTGAAATTTTTCATAAATTTGTGTCTCCCAAGCCCGAAAAAGTATAAAATAATACTTGAGAGAACCGCTTGATCTTTACGACCAAGGAGTACTTTCATGATTAGTGTCTCTGATCTGAAAAGTAAAAAGCGATCAAGGACACGTCGTTTTATTTCCAATATCGAATTTGAAACGACAAAAATCCGGCAATCTTTTCATGTTTTTTTAGTCAGAAAAGGGCTGTAAGAGGACCGTCTTTTTAGTTCCGTTTTAACGAGCTTAAAAAGAAAAAAACTCCGCAATCTTTTCATATTTTGAGAGTCTGAAAAGGGCTTAAAAGAGAACTCCAAGGTTTCACTTTTTCGTAAGTTTTAACGAGTTCGAAAAAATGATAAAAATATACTCATGGTTTTCACTTTTTTGTAAGTTTTAATGAGTTCGAAAAAATGATAAAAATGTACTCATATGGCCGACTTTCAATTTAATTTACGAGCAGGAAAAGACGGAAAGAACTCGGCATTTTCATTTGTTTTACGAGAATGAAAGATAGCAAAATAATCTCGAGATTTTCATGAGTTTAACGAGTCTTGAAAATAACTGAAATTAACTCGAGATAGGTTTCATTTTTACAAAAGCTTGAAACAGAGAAAAACTATGCTTCAAAGTAGTTTCATTTTTACACAAGCTTGAAACAGAGAGAAAACTGTGCTTGATGCCCCCTAAGCATAACTGCTAGAGCGCATGCCCCCCAGCTTCATTTCATTCAACCAGTTGGATGAAATGAAGGTTGAGTTACGAGATCATTTGAAAGACTTGACCTAAAACTGTAAGAAAATTATGCAAAAAACTGAAATAACTAACCTAAATATACAACTTAACATTTATGAGATCTAGTCAAACTCTCGACTCAAGTAGAGGAGGATTTGTTTCAATTTTTAATGAGCTTGACACAGGAAAAGAACTATGCTCGGATTCGGTTTCATGTTTACGCAAGCTTGAAATGAAAAACTATGCTTGTTATAAGTTCGCATGCCCCCAGCATAATGACGCAAAACGAGGTACATGCCCCCCAAGCTTCCTTGCATTCAATGAGGTGGATGGAATGAAGCTTTACTTTCAAGATCTTGGAAAGACTTGTGGGAGTTGTTTCATTTTTTAAACGAGCTTGACACAAGATAAGGAACTATGCTCATAACTACTCTCTACAATCTACCTAACAAAAAACTTTACTCTAAAAACCTTGATTCATTTTTTAACGAGATTGACACAAGACAAGGAACTATGCTCTAAAATCCTTGATTCATTTTTTAATGAGCTTGACACAAGACAAGGAACTATGCTCATGACTACTCTCTACAATCTACCTACTTAACCTACCCTTGTTTCATTTTTTAACGAGCTTGACACAAGACAAGGAACTATGCTCAAAAAGTTCGCATGCCCCCAGTATAATGATGCAAAGCGAGGTACATGCCCCCCAGGCTTCATTGCATTCAACCAGATGGATGGAATGAAGGTTTACTTTCAATATTTACCTTGAAAAGGGAGTTGTTTCATTTTTAAGGAGGTTGACACAAGAAAAGAACTATCCTCATACCTGATTCATTTTTTAACGAGGTTGACTCAGTAACAGGAACTATCCTCTAACCTGATTCAATTTTTAACGAGGTTGACTCAGTAACAGGAACTGTCCTCACAAAATCCTACTTTCTACAATCTACCTACATATCCTAAAATCTACCTGATTCATTTTTTAATGAGGTTGACTCAGTAAAAAAACTATCCTCATGCTAGCCTGTTTCATTTTTTAACGAGGTTGATTCAGGAAAAAACTATCCTCGTACACACTGATTCATTTTTTAACGAGGTTGACACAGTAAAAGGAACTTTCCTCACACTCACTGATTCATTTTTTAACGAGGTCGACACAGTAAAAGGAACTTTCCTCGTAACATTGATCATGGCTTCCAACTGGAAGAAAGACATGTCAATGGACACACCTTGATCATGGCTTCCAAAAAGTCTTCATCAGAAGGAAGAATAGTTCTTTGGAAGGAACACATGTCAAGGGACTCAAAAGGGATAAGAACATCGTGTTCAAGTAATCCCATAGAGTTTTCCATGTCAATTACCGGATCTAAATCAAAGGAAGATGAGCAAACAGTGAGAGGCTCACTTACATCGGTAACTGAAAACATGGGACCAGTTGCCACATAATTAACCCGTGGGAGGGTAGATACCACTTTAGAATCAGGAACATTTAGGGGTGTCATATTATTGGTAGTTGAGACAAGACTAGGGAACGAAAGCTGGTCTACAGTCACAATAATGCCATTGTGAGGGAAAGACATCACGCGAAAGAGTGTTGATATGACATCTTTCATTGCATAAACATAGTCTCGTCCAAGGAGTAAATTGAAATCCAAGGGACCTCGAACTACCATAAGATCAATACAGACAGTTTTACCTTCCAAGGTAATAGAAAACTTAGGAAGGATCCCTAAAGGTTCACTAATGGTTCTGTTAAAAGCTTTCAGATTCTGCGTAATAGGCGCAAGCTGAGGGGAACCCAAAGCTTTCCAAACAGTTGAGGATAAAATACTAACAGAAGCACGTTCATCTACCTGAGTACGATGTATGTCCCTACCACCAGCCTTGACAATGATTTGGAAAGGGATGGAGGAAGGAAGACGAGGTTCTGTCAGTCTATTCCAATCAAAGGAAAAGACCTCAGTGCTTGGAGGGGGTTCTGTAGAAATAGGTGAAATGCCCCCCGGCATAGAAGAATCTGATGTAACAAGAAGAACCTGAGTGGTATGAAGTTCACTCTCTAAAGGGAAAGTGGGATCGACCGAATGTGAAATTGAATCGACCACTTGATCAACTAATGGATCATCAACCTGAGTGACATGAGTTTCACTCTCCAATGGAAGAGTGTGATCGACTGTACTTGAAATTAGATCAATCACCCCGTCAGTTGACGACAGGTTGGGAGAAAGTTTACGGTAACCAGTTGGAAATTCTTGCTGTGGAACAGTAAGGTTTTCCAACAATTTTGAGGCTTCATCCATGTGAGGGCAAATGTGAGTTTGATGACTCCCTTTGCATAACTTACAAGGAAACCTAACTTTACCCTTTTTCCCAGGAACCTGACTATCACTGGTTGATGGATCAATGGAAAGTTGATGTGATTTTTCTGACCATACTTCCAAGACCTTTGGAATACCAGGACAATTGATAAGGAAGTGGTCACCCTTACAAAGCTTGCAAGGGTATTTGGGTTTACGATGCATGTTGGAGGTTTCCTCAACACAACTAACACTTACAGCCATGGTTGGTTGGTTGACTTCTTTCTTATCTTGCTTCTTCTTCTTCTTCTTCTTCTTCCCTTTCTTCTTCTTCTTGGACACCTAGTTACTAGCGTTAAGGCTTTTACCAAGCGAAGAGGAAGAAATGGAGGAAGAAAAATCAGGTGAAGAAGGTAAAGGGTCAACAGAAGGTTGGTGATGTTGAGATGGTGAACTCTGTTGAGGTGAAGCATTCGGTTGAGGTGGAACAATTGGAGTATTTGGGGCCAACGAAGTTGAAAATAACCATATTGGTAAACCTATTGTAAATCCAGGTAATGACAAAGTAGCCATATAAGGAGGACCAACATTTCCAAAGTAAGGAAAAGTACTAGGATTCTCGTTAGGAGGGGTTCCTAGGTTGGTAAATTCTGGAACATTTGCCATTATATTCAACTTCAGTGAATTTTATTAACAATTTAAAACTAAAATTAACAATTCACAATTCACACCTAACAATTAAAATTCACAATTCACACCTATGGTCTCTAAAAGTAAAAACAAACAAATTAACACGCACTATCAAATCTAGGAGTCAAACCACACACAAACAGTAACCTTCCGGACCGAAAACACTAGTTGGTGATGAAATCCAACATCGCAGAATTCAGTACAGAAGTGGCGGGTGGAACAGTTACCTCGGCAACCTGCTTAATGAATAGACTGGCACAAGTTCCTTCACTTTAACCGTCTCGAGTGAAGTGAACCCCCCAGAAAATCCAAGTGAGTCTAGCCGACGTCTGCTCCAGGTACAGTGGGATCTTCCCTCCACCGTCACCTTGGGTAGAACCCTAAAGATAATGGTCACTAAGGTCACCAACAACAACAAATATACCTGGGGGAATAGTCTATGATCCGATAGCACGCAAGGGCAGAGTAACAAGCTCAATCCCCTTGCCGGCTCCTTGACAATAATCCAAGGTTTACCGACAAGTGACCCCAGGCTCCTCGACAATGGTTAATCCGAGGTTTACCGTTTGTAGTACGTGCATATCTGGCATCGTTCCCAATGAAGGAGGATTGATTCCCTCACTGGTTCGGACACGATCTCGTGCTTCTCCTTTAATAGGAGCTTTCCCAAAGTATAAATGTAACAGTTGGATTTATCCTACCACAAGATAAGCTACTTGTTTGGTTTTACTGTCTTGGAGAGTTAATTACTCTCCTACTCCAAGACACTAGCCTAAGCTATGTTGGTGTATCAGAGCCCTAGAAATGTAAAAATTACTAGATGAATTTTAATTAAGCGCTGTGTTATTTAGGCTGTTATTACTCAAAGGGGTAAATGGATACGAAACCAATGGTGTTATGACCCGACTCAAAACTGAATGCAATCGAATATGATAATGTAATCCTTTCAATTCGATGAATCCTAACTAAGGTAAGGAGAGAGTTTCCATTCACTTCCAACAATGCAAAAAATTGATCACTAAGAGAAAATATAACAAATTCTCTAATGCACTAATTTCGTCAAGAAAAACTAATGCAAATCAATTCCAAAATAGTTTTTTTATTTTTATTTTTGTGTAAATTCAAATCAAAGAAAACTGATCTAAATCTACGATTGATTTTTCAGAATGTAAACTATGCAATTGTAATCTATGCACAATTCACTTGAAAAGTATGCAAATGTAATCTATGCACATTTTTCATTCATATTCTAAAGATGAGAATTCTGATTATGCAAATGTGATCTATGCAAGAGAATTCTCAAACACAAGATGATTCTAATGTAATCTAAGAACCAATCAAGTGTAAGTCGAGAAAATTGGGTGAGAGTTCCAAAGATCAAAAAATAAAAACACTCAAAGGTGATTAACACTCATACACAATTTAGCCCCCCCCCCCCCCCCCGGCGAATGAGGGGGAATTTTTTTTGCAAAAAGATGCAAAATTGTGAAAAGGCTGAGACAAACCTCCAAGTAATGACCAAAGGAAATCAAATTTAGAATTTCTCAAAAAAGAGACTCAAAACACCCAATTGATAAAAGCTTAAAGCAAGAATGCCAATGAAATTACCAAGATGAAAGCTTCTGACAGGTGAACAGTGGATCTGGGCAGCAAAAAAAAGCTATAAACAAAATCTAAGAGGCAAAAAGGGAAAAAATTGAAATTTTCTCAATTTTGACAGGGTACGCAGGCAACCTATTTACACAGGTGCGTGTACGCTTTGTGTACAAAGCTGCAGTGCGTACTGGTACGCACTGTGCTTAACGCAGAGGCTGCGTACTTCTAGCAAAACCAAGAAAAACTAAAATCTAACTTAACCCTAAGCTAAGCCACCCAAATGCACAGTCAGACAGCCAAAAACCAGAAAGAAAACGACTTATCTCAAATCAAAGTTTCACACAAAGGAAAAATCATTCAAATCATGGAGTTCCCCAATATGGTTGCCATTTTTTCATGCGGAAAGAGTCAATTTTGCGGACAAAACCGACCTCCCTAGAAGCTAAGGCTTTCTAGTGACAAACAAGACAATTAAACACTATCTTTCCCTAAATATGCATTTAGAATACAAGTAATCAGGTGTTTATAACATACCTTTAGTCCAACGCTTTGTAGCAGTCCAGCCTCGCCGATCCGGATGAGCTCCTCCTTCTCTTCGAAACCTGCATTCACTAACAAGCAAACGATTACATAGCACCTGAATAACTCATAAAATAAAACATATTCATCATACAGACCAAGGAGTATATGAAACAAATCATGTATAACAACCCGTTGAGAAAAATGAGCTTAATTGTATTAAGTGGAAACAAAAGAAACCATTACAACCTGTGCCTTGGTGTTGTGCAGGTCCCTCCCAGGGTCCAGCAAGAGTTCTCCTTTACTTTGATCAGCTCACCCACTTCCAAATGAAGCTAAGAAAGGATGGGAATCTCTCCTCTCAAGCTCTATAAGGGAGTCCTAATTTCAGCAGCATCTACCCTTAGGAATCTTCAGCTTTCAACCTCCCCTCCCTCTGGCCCAATGCCTGTATTTATAGTGCTTTGGAGGAAGTTAATCAGGTCCACCATCAATGGGATAATCCCCTCTTTCAATGGGATAGCTCCCCTCTTGATGGGATAAGTTCATCTTTCTTTGGGATACATGAACCATCTGGAGGCGCTCAATACACGTCAAACAAGCTTCTAGAATGCTCTAGAATCGACCACAAGTAACTTTTTTGAAGTAAAACTCGCGCCTTTTGACCTTTACAGGGGTACGCACCTACCCCTTTACATACAGAGCGTACAAGTACGCAGGTATTGTGAACTTGGGGTGCGTACACGCAGGTAAGGTTAAGAGAAACTGCGTAACCAGAGTTAATTGACTTTTTAAGGACTTTCTCTCTTTCTTGGAGTTTGACATGAGGAGCAGAGGTATAAGACTTGCCAAGGAGGATAGTATGACGGTTGATGGAGCCATACTAACTGCAAATAGTCATGGTGACAAATTTTAGTGTAACATACCCTCTGGGTATATCGGAAGCCCCTAGGCTCCCTTGAAACCTCGCCATAGATAAACCGTCGGCCGTCTTGTGGCTACAGTACACCGTGAATAGCACTCGGAGAGATTACTTGCCCGTACGATAGGGTAGTCGGGTTGTACGGCTAAGGGTACGGTCGATCCTCCTTAGTTAGAGCCCTGAAACATTGGGCCGAGTACTACTGTCAGACCCTTATGTATATTGCGATCTGTAGCACCTGACACTCCTCAAGACCATAGTTCCCTTTTCTATCGGGGGATCGCGCATCATCTATTCCAGATCCGCTGGTGCAACGGGGTGCAGCAGCAGCCGACATCAGTCCCGCAGTCTCGAGTTCGCAGATCAGTCATTCAAATCTATTAGAGCCAGCTGATCTGCAGCAGCAGTCTGTTCCGCCGCCCAGAGCTATCCAATCCGCCATTCAATCTCTCAGATCCACCAGATCGGAGTTGTTGTGAAGGGTTCCTATACCGAGGTATAATTTTCATAGGACTTTTGGCCGCATTAACATTTTGAGGATTTGGCGACTGTGTCTGAGATCTTCCAGGGCGCTTATTGGTGATCTAGCCCATCAGAATCAGGACGACGAGCTGAGCACGGTGGTACCATTCAATTATTAGTGAAAATTTTTAGGCGGTCCCAATTTTTCATCAGGTTGGTGTATGGTAGAAACTAGAGCTCAAGCAATGGCCAATGACAGAATGGACAAACTTGAAGAAACCGTCCAATCCATCAATAAGCAGCTTACCGGACTAAGTCTCCAGGTCCAGCAATTAATCCCGAAGGGCAAGGAGCAAGCCCATGAGGAGGAGTATAATGACAATGAATACAATGAGGGTGAGTCTAGCCACTCTCCTCACGTCTGGCACACCCACCCACCACCCAGTCAACGACCTCCCAAGTTGGATATGAATAAATTTGATGGTTCTCACCCGTTCGCATGGATAGCACAAATGGAGCAGTATTTCAAACTGAATCATTTCTTAGATGATGCGACTAAGCTTATGTTGGGGAGCATGTACTTGGACAATGAACGGTGGCAATGGTGGGAATGGCATCAACGTTGCAATGGACCTTTTAAGACTTGGACCCAATTTACCAAAGCTCTTCGAGACCGCTTTGAATAGGAGGACTCTTTTTTGGGTCGTCTTACTAAGCTCCGACAGACAGGTACAGTGGATGAATATATTACAGCTTTTGAAGCCTTAGCCTTCCGCACTTGGGGTCTCTCAAATGTGTTCTACACGGAATGTTTTATCAGTGGTCTTAAAGAAGCCATCAAAGCTCAAGTCTTATTGTACCACCCTCCCACTTGGACAGAGGCTTGCAAGGTAGCCCGTAACGTGGAACGTGCATTAGCAGCCCAATACAGTCGCCCAAATTTCCCTGCTAAAGGTCGTCCCCCACAGGCTCACAACATGACTCAAACACTTAAGGTCCAAAAGGTGTCACCTGCGGAAATGGCCGAAAGAAGGAAGCAAGGACTATGTTACTACTGTGATGAAAAATACTCCCCAGGTCATAAATGCAAGGAGCCCAAATTTTTTCAAATAGATGCCATTGACTACAGCTCAACAGAGGAAGATCCACCACTTGAGGAACATGAGGCGCTAGAAGAAGACAACCCAAAGGAGAATGTCTCTGACGAACCAGTTATTTCGCTGCATGCGTTGGCAGGGATTTCTTCCCCTCAAACTCTCAAAATCAGGGGTTTTCTTAAACATCGCCCAGTAGTAGTCTTGATTGATAGTGGAAGTACCCATAATTTCATCCATCAAAAAATCGCAGAAGCAGTGCATTGTTTTGTACGAGCAGTTTCTAACCTCCAAGTCCAAATTGCGGATGGGGGCACAATGAAATGTGAAGGCCGCTGTGAAAATGTCAAACTTCAAATGGGGGATTATCAGTTGAAAACCCACATGTTTGCCATACACATGGGGGGTTGCGACATTGTCCTCGGTGCTGAATGGCTCCGCACTCTTGGGCCAATCACAATGGATTTTCAGGAGTTATAAATGAGTTTTAAGCAGAACAACTACACACATACCCTCCGTGGACTCCAGGCGGGATCCCCCTCTATCATCAGCTCGCATCGGATGGAAAAGTTGTTAAAAAAGGGTAATCATGGAGTGGTAGCTCAATTTAATGCCATCCAGGTCGTCGAAACCAAGTCTCTGCCAATTCATCCTGAGATGCAACATATTTTAAATAACCATCTGCCGGTCTTTGACAAGCCTCATGAGCTTCCACCCTTGCGAGGGGAACATGATCATAGCATCACCTTGGTTCCAGGGGCCCAACCCCCAAATGTGCGGCCATACAGATATCCGTTCACCCAAAAGAATGAAATAGAAAAAATCATCAAGGAACTTTTGGAAGCAGGTGTCATTCGTCCCAGCATTAGTCCTTATTCATCCCCAGTGGTCATGGTGCTCAAGAAAGATGGGGAGTGGCGGATGTGTCCCAACTTCAGGGCCCTCAATAAGTTGACAGTCAAAGATAAATTTCCCATTCTGGTGGTTGACGATTTGCTGGACGAACTCAATGGGGCTCAATTCTTCACTAAGCTGGATCTTCGCTCAGGCTACCACCAAATTCGCATGAAGGAAGTCGACATTCCCAAGACTGCTTTCCGAACTAATGAAGGCCATTATGAGTTCCTGGTCATGCCATTTGGTCTTTGTAATGCCTCCTCTACTTTTCAGAGTCTTATGAATCACATTCTCAAACCATATCTCAGGAAATTTGTCCTTGTCTTCTTCGATGACATCCTCATCTATAGTGGCACTTGGGCTGCACATCTTCAGCATGTAGATCTACTTTTACACCTGCTCCGCAAGAATAAATTATTTTTCAAGATGTCCAAGTGTTCGTTTGGCATGGAAGAAGTTGAGTATTTGGGCCACATTGTGGGGCGTGAAGGTGTCAAGGTGGACCCCAAGAAGATTCAGGCAATGCAAGAATGGCCTCAACCTAAGACCTTGAAGAGCTTGAGAGGATTTTTGGGTCTCACAGGCTATTATAGTAAATTTGTTCGCAACTATGGCCGCATAGCGAAGCCCCTCACTCAACTCCTAAAGAAAAATTCCTTCTTCTGGAATGAGGAAGCACAACAGGCATTTACCGCTCTCAAAAATGCCATGTGTTCCACTCCAATCTTAGCACTACCTGACTTCACCAAATCCTTTGTCATTGAATGTGATGCTTCGGGGACTGGTATTGGGGCGGTCTTAATGCAGGAAGGGCGACCTTTGGCCTTCACAAGCCAACAACTAAGTGGGAGGAATCTGGGCCAATCTACCCACGAAAAAGAAATGATGGCCATCTTACATGCAGTCGAGACCTGGCGACCTTACTTATTGGGGCGACGTTTCCAAATCCGCACAGATCATCACAGTCTTAAATATTTTTTGGAGCAACGCCTATCCTCCCCACAACAAAATAAATGGCTCGCCAAAATGCTGGGATATGATTATGAGATCATTTACAAGAAAGGGAAAGACAATAGTGTAGCAGATGCATTATCTCGCCAATTTGAGGAAGAAAGTACTCTGCTAGCAATTTCCCTCCCCATTCCAGAATGGATTGAAGAGGCTCGCAAGGAATGGTTTTCACACCCTGAGCTATCCCAACTCATTTCTCAATTGCAGGTAGATGCAAATTCCACCAAGGGCTACTCGTGGCAGGATGATATTCTTCGCTACAAGGACATAGTCGTAATATCCCCAACATCCACCCTCAAAGGTCGCATTTTGGCAGAATTTCACTCATCGCCCATTGCAGGACATTCGGGCTTTCAGAAGACGTATGCTCGCACCAGAAGATCATTGTTTTGGAAAAGCATGAAAAAGGACATCCTTACTTTTGTAGCAGAATGCGATGTCTGTCAACGCCACAAAGGGGAAACCGTCAACACTCCAGGCACATTACAACCATTGCCCATTCCGACATCAATTTGGACGGAAGTTTCTATGGATTTCATTACAAGTCTTCCAAAGTCCGGGAACAAGTCAGTCATCATGGTGGTTGTGGATTGACTATCGAAGTATGCTCATTTCTACGCCCTACCCCACCCATTTACACCAACTTTGGTCGCTCAATATTTCATGGATCAGATTTTCAAATTGCATGGCATGCCCACTTCTATTGTGTCCGATCGCGACCCGATCTTCACCAGTAATTTTTGGCAAGAGCTCTTCAGGATACAAGGCACTCAACTAAAACTCAGTACTTCCTATCATCCGCAAACGGATGGTCAAACTGAAGCCGTCAACAAATGTCTAGAAATCTACCTTAGGCATTTCACTTTAGAAAAGCAACACCTTTGGGTACAGTGGTTACCTCTAGCTGAATGGTGGTATAACACCAACTATCATGCCACCACCAAAATGACTCCCTATGAAGCAGTATATGGTCAACTTCCGCCTTCCCCTACCTCTTATCTCAAGGGGTGCTCCAAAGTACAAGCAGTGGATCAACTCCTACAACATCGTGCAACCATGCTCGCCCATCTTAGAGAGAATCTTCATCAAGCTTAGAACCACATGAAGCAACAGGTAGACCAGCATCGCTCAGAGCGCCAATTTCAAGAAGGGGATCAGGTCTTTTTGAGGCTGCAACCATATAAGCAAACATCACTCAAAGACAAGGGTTGTCAGAAGCTATCTCCAAAATTCTACGGACCATACCAAGTACTTCAGCGCATTGGAGAAGTGGCTTACAAGTTGGCTTTGCCACCTACTGCAAAAATCCATCCAGTTTTCCATGTATCATGCCTCAAGAAAGTGATCGGGAGCAATTGCCGAGTTCAAACCAGTCTACCTGAATTGGACGAAGAAGGGTCAATCTGGCTTCAACCCGAACAGGTTCTAGACACAAGAGACAAACACCTATGCAGCCGCATGATTAAGGAAGTCCTCGTCAAATGGAAAGACACCTCTCCGGAAGATGCAACTTGGGAACTAGCCACTATTCTTCAGCAGTTTCCGCAGCTTCAGCCTTGAGGACAAGGCTAGTCTTAAGGGGGAGGGCATGTTAGGGTCCCACCCTAACCCCCTTATTTATGTCATGGGATCACGTTATAGTCAAGAGTCAATAAAGCCCATATTAATATTTGTAAGTGGTTAACCTGCAATTAATGACGAGACCACAGTTAGTTGCAAATGGGCCGTAGTATTAGATAGATGGTATTAATAAAACCCACGGTATTGGCCCGTGGTATTGCATGTATGAGTCATATATAAAGGATAGAGACTCCCTGCGAGGAGTATCGTGTCTTATTTTGTAATCGAGCTCTGCTCTATTGGAGGTTGCCCCCTCGAAGAGGCAAGTGAACATTACTCTCTGAATAATAAAATCATTGCTATTCTGTGTTCTGGGTATCTTTTCTTCGCATATTCTGTATTGGGTATCATTTTGTAGGTTAAGAGCATAACAGAAATGCGGGACAAGGTTCGAGCAATGTAACTACTTATGAATTGTTTAGTCCCCAACAATTGCTGAACAAAATTTTAATAATTAAGTGTGGGTTGGTTCTCATTGGCTTAGAGGGTATAATTATCTGAGAAATCTCTAGGAATCATTACAAAGATTTTACAAGGATAAAAACTCATCAAGAATGGCACACAAGTTCATTAAAAGAGGCACATTCTCTTGGACGTATTGAGTGTTGTTACTAACAATAAATTGTGGGTCGAGTTGACCCTTTAAGAAAGGTGTATTAGTCAATTTTTAGAGGGTGAATCTCTATGTGTTGTTTATTGAGTGTTAACAAGGTCTATACCTGCTATATGGGTCAAGTTGCTATGCCAGAAGGGCACTCTTACAGGCTGTAGTTGTCCCTAATTAATAATAGATAGTTAGAGGGCCTACATTAGTATAAAAAGGGGATCACTTTTAAGAAAATACATGGTTGCACCAATTGGTATCATTAATATTTCATGAGATAAGGGTCATTGAAGTCTGAAATATAGTGGAAATCAACCCATACTTCTCATTATTTGCAAATAGGACTAAGGTATGTATTATGGGAGGTACATACTTATGTTTTAGAGATGGAAAGTGGCAGAGAATAGAGGAACACAACTTTAGTTTAAGTTTGGGTGTGATTTGGACCAATAACAGTAATCTAAAATAGCCATATTTCCAGATCCATACAAACAAAAAGAGGACAACTTGTAATGCATTGGTTTATAACAAAGACTTGGCCATTATCTCTGCGCAAATTGTTGTTGTGTTGGTGTATTATTATTAGATTTAATTTATCTTGTATTTGCAATGCCATACCAAAATATAAGTTGACACCTACAATTAAAAAAGAGAGAAAATAGTCAATTTGTTTGATGAAATGTGAAAACCAACAATTTTGCGAAAATAGTGAGAAATTTCCAAACCTTGGAGGGATAAGGGGTTGGTGCACTACAACAATCAGTGCACTGCAACAATCTAAGTTCCTCAAGTATTTCAGAGTGCTGAATCCATTTATGCATTGAAAAATGCATTTCAAACAATGAAAAATCGCAATCTTGATCAAAATTCTATAGTCGAATTCCAACGAAAAAAGTCAAAATGTAGAACAATTAGACTTCACCATTATTAAGCCATCCACCAGTGTCCATATATTTGGTCCAGACCACCAGAATGGCATGTCAAAAAGGGATGGGTGAAGTGAAAGCGTTGGGTGACATTCGCAAAGTACTTACATTTGAAACTTGGCATATAAACTGCAGGAACTCGATTATGTGGTGCAGATTGCCACCAAATAAGCGTGTTTCTCAAAATAATTTATAAAATGGAAACATTGAGTTCTAGAAATTGTCGAAACTTATGTATCATAAGAGATAGCGCTTTGTTACAAATTCTATGAAAGTCTTAATACCAAGGGAGAGAAAGTATTTCAAAGTGATAGGTTCAAATTGAGGGATGATATGGAAGGTTCGTTGCTGGTTGTCAAGGTCACGTGTTTATTGCAAGCAACAAAGTAAATGGATTGATTGCTATGTTTTTCTAGTGGATGCATTAGATCTTGGTGCTAGTTGAATGGTTGGTTTCCCCTTGCTTTGGCCTTTGTGAAGCCAACTCTATTGTTTTAGGTTCTTAAGATAGTTGAATTCCCCAACCATTTTTCTTATGTCCCCTAATGAATCTATATTAACGATGTGGTCTATGAATCTGAATGTTCTCTGTTGGCCCTCTTAATCTAGATATCAAGAGGGGGTGTGTCATATAGTAAGGGTAGGGCCTTTCTATATATATTTCATCATTATTTTTTAGTGTAAGCCTCAATGGCTATTCTATGAATTGACTGAAAGATTGGGCATTTGACTATTAGGGTGGAGATCCTGGACCAATATTTGATATGATGGCCACAACATTGGAGAAGGTTTCAGTTGTGCTAGTTTCAGCAAGGGATATAATTGGATAATGTTGATTCTTTCTCAGATAATATCTTCTATATCAGATTCGTCGTATGTACAGTGGGTAGGATAGTTTGCTAATGGTTTGGGTCTTGCATTGATTAATAATGGAATAATGTTTCTTATGCATTCTCTATCTGTTGTGAATATCTTAGTCTACTTTATTGATCCTATTAAGCTTGGAGTTGACTTTCTCGTGTGCTTGGTTTTCCTTTGTTTTAGATATTGTCTCTGTTGAGCTTATTATTATCCATTTTTAACCTGCAAAATCTGTATGTGATTGTGAAATTCACAAGCACCAATTACTTTGAAAATATACTTGGTTCTGCTGCAAAAAAAGTGTGGTCTGATCCTTTGGGACAAAATCGTTTAAATGTGGTTAAAATTTCAAAGATTTGGTGAGTTTTACTAAATTACTAGCCCACTTTGACTGACTTTGACTATGTTTGATCATTATGATATATTTTGGTAGACATTTATGTAATGAAATGTAAATTTTAGTTTGTTATTTGCAGAGTTTTATGTTGAGTTTTTGAAGCTTGTACCTAGTCTGAGTTATACCCTCTTTGTGCATTTTTGGCAATTTTTATGTGAGTCTGGGTCATGTTCTTAATCTTTGGCTTTGCTGAGTTGTTCCAAAGTATGATTCATGACTTTGTTTTCAATTTACATGAGTGTAGACTGGCCAACATAAGTTTTAGACATTGGCTTACCTGTATTATGGGCTTGGATCTATCGCCATTATGATTCCTTTTTAGTACCTGCCTACTATTGTCAGCTCTTGATTAAACCATTTTCTATTGTTTTAATGCAGTTAGATAGTGTTGGAATGTTGTTTTTCTAAGATCTATTCAGTTTCAACATCTTATAGTATCAGTTCATCTGTTGCTGGATGATTGCTCTCTGAAAATTTTGTTGGTGTTCGTTTAGTTGTGGTTGACCTAATATGTAGATATATACCAGACTTGTGTAGTTTGTTTGCCAGGAATCAGGATGATCTACTATAATATTATGTTCTATGATGTATCAAACTAAGGGTGCTTGTTGAACCCATTTTCTAGTGAGGATGGATTTAGATGGCTAGCCTATAGTGACCATATTTGTAAAAGCTCTTGAGGGTAGCTATTATAGAATTTCTATTCACTTTATGAGTGACCATTTTTGTAATTTCCAGTGAGAAATTTTCAAATTACAAGTTTTGTTTAGAGAAAAGCATGGGAATTATTTTCTTAGCTTACATGTTAAAAAGTTACACTCTGAAATTTTGCATGACAAGTTCTGTTTAGAGAAAAACATAGGGAGTATTTTTTGAGTTTACATGTTGAAAAGTTATAAACATGTTCTGATTTCAATGACATTCAATCGAGCCTCATAAAGTTCAATAAGTCCCCTTCTAGCTAGCTAGACAATCCTATTTGAAGAAGATTGAATGGTCTTCTAATTTTTCACAATGCGTCTTTCTTGGTAATATTATGAGAAAATTGATGAAAAGTTTAAAGTCATGCTAAAGAACCATTGGGAAAATCTTAGTGATCTCTACAATTTTTTTGGTTTAATCAATGCATGGATTTCCACAAGCTCTTAGCTATTTTTATGTTGCTTATATCGTGTCTATAGGAGTTTCTTAGGAAATTCCATTATGTAGTTACAGTGGATGTACTATTTTAGTCCCATTGATCTACTTTTGTGGTCTTTTGCTGGACATTAATAAAGTTATCTTATCTTAGATTCGATATTTTAAGTGTGAAATTAGAATATACATCATTATGCCTTTTCAGGCTTCAAACATAAGTCTTTAAAACTATCCTACATCTAGCAGCTAGCCCAGATTCTATTCCATGACTAGTTATAAACAATCTACCTAGTCTACCTAAAGGAAGCATTCATAAAAAGAGACTTTTTCTTTCTACATTCAGCCAAAAGGATACAACAAGTACTACATTAGAAAAAGAAAGACACCTGAAACAAATGCTAGGGGTTTCGAACCCTACATCAGAACAACAAGCTTTCAGAAGCTGATAATTATATCCCTCCCCCGAACTCTTGTTCAGTAAGGGACCCTTCCTGTAGTAACAAAGCTTTTTTTGATAATTGATCAGCCATAGCATTAAACTCTTTAGAGATATGTGCAAAAGATAGAACATCAAATCTACTCTTAACCTCCAAGAACTAATTTATGATAGGTCAAGTAACATATTATCTATTGTGCACTTATTATTAGACCAATCGACCATCAGCTTCGAGTCTCAAAACACTTGTAACTTTTTCATACCCTATATGTTTTTGTTTTCTAGAGTAGCCACATAGCATAAATTTTTGTTTGGTTGTTTGTGCCAGGTCCTACTACTAACTTTAGTTTGAAATGGTGATGTCGATCCACAAATAGAATGACACCAACCCACACAAACCTGGAACTCTCTAACAAGCTCCATCAAAAAACACCCAAGCCTGGTCGTGGCTATATTTCTGTTTCATTTAGAATTCTGGCTGGTTACTCTTTTGAGGAAGATCGATTTCCGCTGCAAGTATACCTAATTTTATGGGAAACTTGTGCTGGTATCAATTGTAGATCTTGGAAGATCATTATGTTTCTAGATAATTAAATACCCCAAATCACAAAATATTGTAACGCCCTAAATTTTTTTACATATTTATCTACAATCCAAGGATAAAAACATTTATTAAGAGTCCAATTCTCCCATTTATTTCTCCCACAGCAACACCTCTAGAATCATGCTTTGATCAATGAACCAATCCTAAAAGGCAACAATGGTATGGTTTCTCAATCGGAGAATTGTAAGTCAATGGAAGATCCAGCCTAAGACCTCAGATGGCTACTTATGCATCCTTTCATAATCTAATATATGATTAATTGCTCCTAGAAATACTACTGAATGAAGGTGAACAACCCCCACCCCCATTATATATTGGCAACGGGCTACCATGTTGATTTGATCTGGGACCAATCAGTCACTTTTCAACTTTCTTATCATTGCCAACGTCTCTGTGCCCATCTGGACTGGCATTATACTCTATTCATTCTTCTCAATAAATAATATATTATAGGCTATCCATAGGTGAGCTTAAAGAGAGGAAAGAAACAAGTCGTCCATGGATTCCTCACTTGTCTTACACAAAAGACATCTTCCAGGACCCCCTTATCCCAAGTTAAAATTTTGAAGTCTAAAGCTAACCAACGAAAGATTTTAGCTTTAAGAGGAATTTCTAACTTTCAAACTAAGTGCCACCATGGTGATCTTTCCCTCATCATTTCTTCTTCCATCTTTACCTTGTATTCCAGTTTGGAAATATATTCATCAAGTCCCTCATTTTTTGACCACTTAAATTAGCTCATCTTGTTTAGAAAGTTTAATCATTAATGGCACTAGAATTTAAGCTATGGTTTCTTGCCTTAGTTTTTACCCCTCACAAATTCAAATCCCATGCTAAATTCAAGCCACGAGATCAAACATTCCTGCCATCATTTGTTGCCGCATTTTCCCTGGAATAAATCCCTAAGAGATGGATATCTCTTATTAGCTTACACAGTTTGAAATTACCTTTACAGCTAATCTAGGTGTCTTCCCCTATTCTTACCTTGTTCCTTTGAATCCTCCATGTTGTCCATTTTCCAATTAATGGGAATTATTTCACCAAATCTTTCCAAACAATAGAATTTCCATTAAAATGTTCCCTTTCTTCTGTAAACTAATCTTCTGTAGAAATCATTCTCAAATGTTTGGTTTTCGTAATTTTTTTCTCCTATAGACCTTCATTGTAGACTAACCTCTGCAGACTTTTAGCAGCTAGAGCTAGATTGAAGAGATTTATATTTTTTTATGCCCCACCCTCCAGCTTCTTTAAAATTTACCACCTGGCTCCATTTAACTAAATAAATTCCTTTCATTTTCCTTCTGTTTTCAATTTTTTTTGTTAATATATATATTATTGTGTTTATGATGCCTTTAGGGATATGGACAACGGATATCTAATGCACAAGGATACTTTACAGTACAACCTTGACTAGCGCTAATCTCCCTCCGCTAGAGAACCATCAATTGCACCATAATGAGATTCGAGCTTTAATTTTGCTCTACAACCAAGTTCAATAATAATAAATATAATCAACAGGCTTTAAGATCCCAATTATATGTTTCCTTGATCTAATTCCATAAAATTCATAGGAAACAGATTCATTATTTAGGATTTTTCTTCCTCAGCCAAAGCATTGAAAAACATTGTAGAATTCCTCATAGTGATTTCCATACCTATAGTTTTGCAGTAAATATGCATTATACCTTTTAACTCCCTTAATGATTCTTGCCCAGATGTGATGATATCATCAACAAACAATAGACGAGAATATTCAGAGTTAGAAATTTTTACTCCTTTCACTATCCCTCTTCTCCTTGCATCCGTGATCAACATACACCTTAAATCACTAATAGGAAAAGAAATGGTGATAGAGAGCACCCTTGACACAAACCCCAATATTCATTAAAGAAACTTTTGGGGGACCGTTGATTAGAACTGTAAAAGGAATTGAAGTAAGGCATCCCATTAACCAATCTACAATCTGCAAGTTTATTCCCAGCTGAATCAACAATAGTGTAAGAAAGAGGCAATTCATTTGTCTTATGCCTTTGCAAGTTCTAGCATCATTTCTACAACATGAATCTTGTGAGTTTTAATTGTATGTATTCTTTCATATATTGTTCCCACAAAAACATAGATTTGCCTATTATAAAGGAGCATAATTTCTTCTTCATAAATTCAACTGTCCATCCATTAGGTATACGATTTTTAGTTTTTTGGAGTTTAAAATTGATTTTATCTCCTCTTTGGACACCTCTACCTCCAAGTCTATGTTCATTTCATCACTGATAATGCTGGGAAATAGCCTGATAATTTTCATGATTTCACAAATATTTTCTTCCATTAGACTTTTAAAATGTTTCTTTCTCAGTTCAGTTATCTCCTTAAAAGACTTATTAACCCTAGAGCTATCTCGCTTATTGTTTTCCCAAATAATGTTAATGTTTATTGTATGAATTGTGTACTTGTGAAAAAAAATAGTATTCCTGCCACTTTTAGAGAACAAGATGGCTCTCATTTTTAGCTTAGTTTCTTTTTCCTCTTTGGCAAGGTGGTTTGTTTTCCCTTCCAGCTCTTTGAGAGGATTGATTTCATCTTTCAAAAACACCCCTGCTTTATTATTATCAGAGGTTTTTAATTCATTTTTCGACATCCTTTAAATCTTTTTTAACAAAGCTTTGAGCTCAATTTGCAGCTTCACCTTTTACCCTTTTCAGATTGTCTATGAACTGATTCATGTCTTTGTCCTCACTGTTACTATTGTAATGTCTTCAATTCTTGATGACCACAACCTTGGAATCCTTTTTATTTAGCCAGTAAGTGATTAAACTTAAAGGGGGTTGGAGGTTTCTTCCTCTCTGATTCAATTTCCAACAATATAGGGCGAGATTCCCTAAACAATTTATGATCTCACTATCTGAATCTAACATCAACTGAGTAGCAATGAAGGATTTATCTAGCCTTTTTGAAATTCCACTTCTGCCTTTTTAGTTATTTCTTCAAGTAGGTGCTTATTTAATTGGTTCTACATCAATCAACTTTTTAACTTCAAAGAAATCATTGAAAAATCATTTAGAAATGGGGTTTTGCTTGCTGCAAGGGCCCCACTGATTGTCAACAGTGTCCTTTCCCTCCTCTTTTTTTGCAACCATGACTTTTCTTTAGAGTTATTAGAGTTTCTTCCAATGGAGACTTGGTGGTGATCCTGATCAAGTGCTAAACCCCCTTCCTGACCCCAAAATCACCCACAACATTCTTTCTTTGATCTTGGATGGTAAGACGACTTGAAGATCTCATCACCTTTATTTTGTGAGGCCTCTTTAACTGTCTGACCACCCAAACAGGACAAAGAATGAATCCCTACATCATGTGATGAAGCTTTTGAATACTAGATTGCATGGTCTAAAGAATGGATAACTAGCACGAAGAGAATGCCACAATTTCCTGAAGCAAAAGATGGACCCAAATTCCAGTGAGGGGCCTTAAAGTCCCCTAAACCTTCCTTAACTTTACAAACAATTTTGGAACACCCAATAATGGAAGGGGATTCTTTTATTACTGTTTGATAGCATGAGGAATTGATAAAAGGGGGCCTACCTTGAAAAGTCACAGGAAAATCATGTGTTCCTTCAACCACTTTAGGACCACATACCTGAGACTAGCACTTATCACCTTCCAAATCTGGAAATTGGAACAACATCTGAATCAATAGTCTTGAGATTTGCCTGCCCTTTTTCTTCTACCTTGTCCAAACTTCAAACTAGCCTCCAAATTAGAATCTCTAGACACCACCATTCATACTTTTTGCTCTCTCTGCAATCTTCCCAAAAAATTGTATGAGAGCCAACCCAATGAAATGGGACTTTTCACTGTTTAGAAGTCCAACTTCTAGTTTAAAACCCATTTTCCTTGGGAAATCTCAGTATCTGCAGGCAATCTTAGTATTTTCATGAATATCAGTTTCTGCCAACATTTTAACCACTTTTCTATCTATGAAACTGAAAATTTTCGCCAAGGAGATAAAATTGATCTATAGCATTACTGACCCTTCCAAAATGTCTGAATTCCTCCACAGCTCTAAAGGGAGCTTGAATATATTTCAAATATGTTTGTTCCTCCTTTGGGTCAAAACCTAGTTTCCACTTTTTAGGCACAGTGTGGAGGCCCCCCCACATCCAATCTTGCTTGAGAAGCAGGTTCTCATCCTCCTAGCTTTTCACCATAAAACAAATCCAGCCCCAGACTAAAATATGTAATGCATGTTGAGTTTTGTAGCTCTTCAGGTACTTGTAGTCTTGTGTCTTGACTAGAAACACCTTGATTTTCCTTGTTACGACCTTGAAAAATGATGAGCCATGCATGTTATAATGGGTTCTTAGACATTTCTTAGAACAACCCCTGCAATGTTTTCCATCTGCCATGCTGAGAAAATGCAACTGAGAAGAATGCAACTTAAAGAAAATTTCCAAACGTGAAATCTGCACAAGAATATTCACCCTACTTTTCCATGTATGCAAAGCCAAAATGAAAATCAGGCAAACCCTCCAGAGATGCTCTCACCATTAATAATGTCCAATTACATGTAGCAGGGAAACTGCCAACGATAATGGGAATTAACTCTCACGAAGGGGATCAAACAGTTCTCCGTTCCCATCAACTCAAAACCTTTCACTCGACCAACAAATGAGTCACATATGGAGGCGAGAGGTATCTAAGAGTTCATCCCTACATATTTTTTCTTATCGTGTCTCTATTTTTTTGAATTATATTCCCCTTCTTATAGTTAGAGATTTACTTATAAAAATTTAGTTGTTCATGTTTCAGTCTTTCAGTTTACCACATGATATTTGATGGTGAAGGCACTACGATATAACATTGGTGTAAATATTTGAATAGGAAATCTACAAAAATGTAAATGAAACCAGATGATATGAAAGGGAAAAAATTAAGAAAACAGGTGCCAATATATGTACAGACTGTGTGGTTAAATTATAACAATAATAACTGAATTACTGAATCCAAAACGAATTCCCTGTCTCCAAGTGTGTTATCGGGAAATCTAGTGTCCACTCGGAGCTGCTAGTCCCACTAAGACTGGTAGCTATCTTAGAAACAAACAAACTAAAACTACTTTTACTTTCCTTTATGAGAAGTAGATAAGATGGGAATGAAGGACACCAACCTCAGTCTTGTGCTTGGTTCCTTGCTTGGTTCCTCTCCCTCCTGACAGATCCTTGCCACTTTTCCATCGTCTACCCAGCTTCAAAGAGAACTTGTGGAATCAAAGCAACATAATACTATCGAAGAACAGAGATCTACAATCATAAAAAATATAGGACCAAATATATATTGACCACACAAATGCATATATCATCAAACATACAAGAATGTGGAGGAAAACTTGAATAGCTTTATTAATATCAAGAATAGCAAAGAGGATTACAACCAATTGTTCTGACCCAGGATCATCCTCCTAGCATGAAATCCCTTCTTCACCTCATGAAAAGCTTATATCACCCAACACTATGATATTCCACCAAGAAACCAACAACACTTCTTTACAAGATACAAAATTCCAGCCTCTGGATCTCTAGGATGAGGGATACATATACAGATGATTGCAGGGGGGTGATTCAGCTTCTAGGATTTTGATTAGTGTCCTCTCTTTGATAGTTCTTGATTCCACTTGGAGATTGATGATCTCTTACTCATCCTTGGGCGAATTCAGAGAGGCAAGTGTCATAGGAGAAGTTTCTGGAAGATTCCATGACGATCCACCTTGCAAACTGTCTTTGCCATTTGTCTACTCTCACCCATTGCACCCTACAGAAGGCCTTTCCATATGCATCGCACCCTTTACACTGGGCAGGTGAGATGCATTGCACCCTTTGTACTGGGTAGTCTGTATGGTCCAGCTTTGACTAGTTTTGAGCAGCTTTCTGTGGAGAACTTCTGGGAGATGATATAATCAGCTGACCTTGTTCCTTTAGGGTGTGAAGCAACACTTTTAGGTACTTAGGATCCCTTGGCTTATGGACATGTATGATTGGGGTTGTAGTGCCCAAAAATGTCTATAACAGTTTCCCCCTAAAGCATGAGGTCGTTAATCTTTTGATGCCGGGTGAAATGCTTTATCATGAGGATCCGAAGTTTTTTCGAGCTGGAAGGCGACCTGTAATAAGATACAATACAATACATTATCTTCATAATATTTTTCATGATCTAGCTGAGGCGGGCATTCCCATGCTCAGCTTTATAAATTCATTTTCATGTACATAAGACAGACAACTGTCTGTGTGGCAGACTGATGATTCTGATAGATTCATCATCCTTTGATTAGGATGATCATCTGTGCAGCAATGATGTACATTTGATGTCTTTATTTTCCTGAATATATCGCAGCCCGGATGGATGAAACTAGATCCGGGGTCTTCAAACTCATCCAATCTTTACTCAGAGTACAAGCCAATCCATGTGAAAGATGTTCTGGAGTCGAACATGGAAAGACATCGCCTGATTACCAGCCAATGATGTAAACTGTTAACAGGCGCGAGAGGAATCACCGATAATGATGATGACCCTCAAGGTACTATAGTACAATTCACGTGGTGTGAAAAGGGACTTGGCATTGAACACCACGCAAAATCTTTCGGTCGAAGGCCATTGATGTAAACCTGTCGTTGGAAGTGAGAAACTTGCCATTGAGGCATGCAAGCTTCAAAGTACTGAAAGGGTTGTTCCTAAGTCGACTTCTTGGATAATGAGCTAACGTCGACAAGAAGCGACCCGTCATAGGAGTGATCTGGATTTAAACAGGAACACAACAAATTATAGAGATAACCATATACACAAAGATGCAGCGGAAATAATACTTCATTTCATTAATGGAAAATACTAAAATATGCTTACAACCAGAAATGGAAATAAACCAGCTAGGGCGATGGTAGCTTATCTCTGAGAAGAGATGTGTGGCTACTTGCCTCTAAAATGTGTTACAATGAGGCTCAAAGGCCTATTTATTGTTGAGAAACAATGGAAAACCCTTCACATTCCAAAACCTAACCCTAGAAGATGAAACACCAAATTGTGGGCCTCGTTTTTGGGGTAAGTTGGTAATCAACTTCCCAAGGTCACGAATTGGTCGTATTATCTCCGTTTGACGCGCATGATAGCCCGTTGGAAAGATCTCTTCGAGGACTACGACGAAAAGACAATTTTTTTACTAAAAAATTGCTAGCGGTAGATTTCCCAAAAAACGTCGTTTAGGGCCTCAAAACGGCTCCAGAAGTTTAGGACCCGAAAAATTGCTAAAAATAGTAAACTGCACTGTAATTAAGGAAACTGAAAAAAAATGAAAGGGACAGTTGTGGGGGTCTAGATGGGATAGGTGGATGGCCACCAACATCCACCTGGATCAAGGAGGGTCTTAACGAATCCCACATCTACGACACGGAATGGAGTAAATGATTTTGGAGGTGAAAACGATTTGACGATACAGGGTTCAGGGTGGCGGTCATGAAAGAATGGAGCGTGAATGTATCGCAGTAGATAAGACACAGGTGAATTCTCTGAGCGACTTCTCTTGAACATACCTGTGACACTGACATGGATTGGTAGCATTAACCCCAAATATGGATGGTGAGATGGACCAATGGTGATATGACTGGTGAATGGAATAACCCAACCGGACTCGAATGCGGAGTGAAAGTGTCATGTTCAAGAGCGACTTGCTACCAATAAAGTTTCTTCAAGTTTTTTCCAAATTTTTCCCCAGTCATTGCTGACCAGTACCTCTTTATTTTTGTCAAGCTTGAGGAGGATAACATATGTTTGTTCTATAATTTTCCCTTCGGGCAAACCCGTCTCTATGTTTTAACGAGCCTAGTGACAGTGAAACTCGTTGTTGTCTATATGGACAAGTTTGTCACTATTCGGTTTTAATGAGTTTAACGACAAAGATAACTCGGTCCTTTTCAATTTTAGAGAGTCTGAAAGGGACGTAAAGGAGACTCCAATAATACTTTTTCATCATATAATCCCTTAAGTCCGAAAAAGTATAAAATAATACGAAAGGGATGAATTTTCGATAATTTTAACGAGCCGAACAAAACAAGCGCTCAATCTTTTTGTGTAATAATCCCTCAGGTCCAAAAAGATTAAAATCTAGAGGAGGGATAGCACTTCTGGTAGCTTTAACGAGCTGGAGAGGCCAATTTCTTGGTAATCTTTTCATATTTTACGAGTCAACTGAAAAGAGCTTAAAGGAGACTCGTCTTTTGAGGAACGATTGATAATTTTAGGTAGCAACTGATTCCAGGTAAGGTTTGGAATTTTCCAATCATGACAGTGTCACAAGGATGGCTAACAGGATCACTCGTCACAGCTGTTCCTCAAAAGGAGTAAACAATCAAATGGAGGTGAATGATCGGCTAAAACATAGTGGAGGTGATGGTAAAAACATGACTAGGGCTTAAAAGCTGATGATAATGCATTCACAATGGTTATTTACCAGGGATTGGTTCATTTTTTAATGAGCTTAAACTCTGGGGGAAACATTTGCTCATTGCTAAGGTTTAATTTTTAACGAGCTTGAACTTCGCATAAAAACTGCTTGTGTCAGTCGTATAATAAGGATGTCTCATTGATAGGTTCAATTTTTAAGGATCTTGCACCATTTGAAACTTTGCTCTGGATCCTTTCATTATGAAAGCTAGGAGCAACCAATCCTACGAGTTTAAAGGGTTGAGAAACTACAAACTAAGAAAATAAATGGTCGCTCTTTACTTTCAGCAAAAAGGTTTGCATGCCCCTAGGTATAGTGAAGTAAAGTTCCCAGGTTACCATTTAGAAGTTCTCGCATTCGCGAGATAGTTTCCATCTGCACAAAAGATAGAAACACTTACTCGGCTTAGTCCATTTGGACAAAGGCTCCAATCACCTAACCTTGACGAAAGAACCTTATCCCAGTCTAACTCCCTCTTCCTATACGGACGGGAGTCAGACCAGTCTTAAATCCTTCATGGAAACTTACCCTATACCCAAGGTTTTCCTACCGAAACAAACTAGGGTGCATGTCCCCTGGGTTTCAGTCATGTCCTCCCGAATCACTCGCACTCTTCAGGTGGACGGACTGGAGATTTATGGGACATTCCTTGCGTGAAAAGACCATTTAGGGATGGCATTTGACTATTAGCTATGTGTGATCCGGGGAACGAAAGCTGGTCTACGAGCTTGACCACTTGGCCTTCATGCGGAAAACACATTACTCTAAAGAGTGAGGAGACAATGGCCCCCATGCTATAAATATAGTCGCGCCTAAGGAGTAGATTATAATCTAGAGGTCCTTAGACTACCATTACATTCATATAAACGGTTTTCCTTCTCAACGTTATGGACACATTGGGAAGGATCCTTAATGGTCGACTGGTTCCTTTGTTGAAGCCTGTCAGATTTCTCATCTCAGGCAGAAGTGATGGCGAACCAAGCGCTTCCCAAGTAGTTGAGGAAAGGATACTCACAGAATCCCCTTCATCTATGATGGTACTGACCATGATCATTTTGTAAGCTTGTACAATGATTCAGAATGGTACATTAGCCGGTACACGGGGTCTGCCTAGTAGACTCCAATCGAAGGAAACGACTAGGTTGCTTGGAGGTGGGACCGAATAGACAACCGGATATGACTCTGACGAACTTCCTTCCTGTGGTAAAAGAACGGGTAGAATTCCCCCATGTTCATTGGAGTATGTGTTTACGAATATAATTTGAACGGTGTCGTTCTCATTCTCTTCGGTGATTGTGTCATCTGAAGATGGACCTTCCGAAGACAAGACCAGGTCGACTGCCACCTCAACCTTTTGACTTCCGTTTGGTATGGATTCAGCGTGTTTATCTTCAATGGCAGATGCTTCAACCGGCCACAATGGCATGTCAGTTGGATTTTCAACTAGTGACGGACTCGACAAGAGTTTCTTATATCCAGGAGGAAGCCATAGCAGTGAAGCCGGACGGTTATCCAAAACTTTTTTAGCTTCGACTAGGAAGGGACAATGGTGGACGACGTGATCGCCTTCATACAGTTTACAAGGAAATTTACATTTCCCTTTTTTTCCAAATGCTTCGCTTTCACTAGTTGATGGTGTACTTTCAACATGATCTTCAGAGGTTGATGACACCGGATTGTGCAAACAAGGAGACCAGTCCCTTAATATCCGAGGGATACAAGGACAATCTCGATGATAGTGGTCTCCTTTGCAAATGACACATGGAGATTTAGGTTTGGATGGTGCAGTGTGTGGATTTTCACTAGACGACGCCCGGTTACCCCTTTTCGCCTTTGGCTCCTTCTTATTCTCTTTCTTCTCCTTCCCCTTCTTCTCCTTCTTAGTTACTTGACTTTTGGCTTTACCAGCTTTATCAAGCGAAGAGGAAGGAGGAGAGGGAGAATCGGATGAAGTGGAAGGTTGGGAGGTAACTTTAGTATCATCCAGTTGCTGACTCGATTGTTCAGGAATCACGATGTTCTGAACGACGGAGGTCGAGAAGAGCCATATTGGCAAGCCAATCATCAATCCTGGAAGTGATAATGTGGCCATATGAGGTGCACCAACATCTCCCCAAGAGGAGAAAGGACTTGGATTTCCTCCAAGGGGAAATCCTTGGTTGGTGGACTCCATTTTTCTCAACCTAAGAACAACCCGGGAATGGTGATATTATTCCGATTAAAATAAATTTTAGATGCTTTGACACAACTTGTTTTTTCAATTTTTAAGAGTCGAGAAAAAACAAAAGATGACTTTAGTCGCCTTCGATTTTTAATGAGTCTGAAGTGACAAGTGCTCAGATGGACCTTTTCCTTTAAGGAGTCTGAAAATGAATGAAAGAGACTACTCTGGAAATCTAGACAGAGGGATTACCAAACCAATCGCAAAAATGCAGAATACTTTTTACGGTACGACAGTCAATCTTCCCGAATGTTGTGTTCAGTGCATTGCGATCGATAGGGCGGCAGACACGGCTTCCTATGGATAAAGGATATAGCCTATGGTGGTCTCCCAATATATACTCAACGGTACATGGGAGCACAAGTCCGTATTGGCACTTGTTGTCTCAAAGAGGAGGAATCACCCAACCAATAGTGAAAGCGACAGTTACCAGGCTTTACGACGCCGGAATACGTCTCTAGCCTAGACTTCTAGATGTTGTGCGTTAGGTTCCAAAGCGTTTTTATGTTCATTAAATTTATTTTACAGTTGATCTTTCTTAAGAAATTTTCCTTTCAGGTTCACCGGGTGATGTAGATATGCAATTCCTAAAATGCAATCTAAGATGATAGACAATCGTTTAATCTTCTTTTTGCAATGAAAATCCTAGCTACTAAAGGAAGAGAGATGATATTATTTCAACATAGATCAGAGATCACACACTAGATGCACTGTCCTAAATCAAACCAATAAGCAGTCTAAATGCAAATTCATATGCATGTATTTGTTTTCAGCTTTCTTAATGTGTGAATGACAAGAAGAATGCTAAGTACAAATCTGAATTATCTTTCCAAAGCGACAGTACTAACAAATTTCTCTTCAAAAACGAAAGGAAGATAATGACGAAACTTTGCTATTTTGAATTGAAAACTGCTTTTGACACTTGAAAAACTACTAATTCAAATCAAATACAAGAGTAACTGTATAATTGACCGTCAAGAACAATAGAATTCTTTCTTTGACTGAAAATGACACTTGCGACACTTTCAAATCAAAAGACGACAGTTTGATTATGTTACTTTTTTGTAAAAGAGAACTGCAAATGGCGCACAATACATAAAAACATTCACAATTCTTTGTACTATGGACGCGGAATCATGCAAAAGAAGGGAGTTTCTATAGTGGTATACTGATCACAGATAGCAAAACTCCTGAATAAAGTTGAAGAGAGTGAACACAGAAACCAAAATCTGAGGGCAGAAGAGGTCTTGTCTGATCAGCGCACTTGCAACACAGGGAAAGTGCGATGCAGCGCACCTACTACATATGGGAGGTGCGATGCATCCAGATTCACATGAGGAGAAAGTGCGATGGTCCAGGGAAGAGACTTCAACTTGGTTCCGGGTCACAGTTTGCAGCTTATTTTAGGAATTTAGTTCGAGCTAATGATATTCAGTAAATATAAATCACATGGGTTGATCTAATGAGGTTACTAGAGCCACCACCAGGGCAATTAAAAGGTTTGCAAATCGATTGTTCATTTTATAAACAAAACCCGGAGATAGACTGAAGCAACATTGATCTACTTTGCACTTGCATAGCAGATGCAATTCGAAGGCTAGCTGGATTGACTTTAGGCTTTGTCTGTAAGTTTATAAAACAAACAAATATAGACAAGAAAACAATATATTCTCTCCCAGTGGAGTCGCCATTTTGTTAGCGGGAAATCTAGTGTCCACTCAGAGTTGCTAGTCCCACTAAGACTGGTAGCTATCTTAGAAAAAAACAAACTAAAACTACTTTCGCTTTCCTTTATGAGAAGTAGATAAGAGGGGAATGAAGGACACCAACCTCAGTCTTGCACTTGGTTCCTTGCTTGGTTCCTCTCCCTTCTGACAGATCCTTGCCACTTTTCCTTCGTCTACCCAGCTTCAAAGAGCACCTGTGGAATCAAAGCAACATAATACTATCGAAGAACAGAGATCTACAATCATAAACAATATAGGACCAGATATATATTGACCACACAAATGCATATATCATCAAACATAAAAGAATGTGGAGGAAAACTTGAATAGCTTTATTAATATCAAGAATAGAAAAGAGGATTACAACCAATTGTCCTGACCAAGTGTCATCCTCCCAGCATGAAAGCCCTTCTTCACCTCATGAAAAGCTTAGATCACCCAACACTATGATATTCCACCAAGAAACCAACAACACTTCTTTACAAGATACAAAATTCCAGCCTCTAGATCTCTGGGATGAGGGATCCATATATAGATGATTGTAGGGGGTGAGTCAGCTTCTGGGATTTTTATTAATGTCCTCTCTTTGATAGTTCTTGATTCCACTTGGAGATTGATGATCTCTTACTCATCCCTGGGCGAATTCAGAGAGGCAAGTGTCACAGAGAAGTTTCTGGAAGATTCCATGATGATCCACCTTGCAAACTATCTCTGCCATTTGTCTACTCTTGCCCATTACACCCTACAGAAGGGCTTTCCAGTATGCATCACACCCTTTACACTGGGCAGGTGAGATGCATCGCACCCTTTGCACTGGGCAGTCTGTATGGTCCACCTTTGCCCAGTTTTGAGCAGCTTTCTGTGGAGAACTTTTGGGAGATGATATAATCAGCTGACCTTGTTCCTTTAGGGTGTGAAGCAACACTTTTAGGGACTTAGGAGCCCTTGGTTTATGGACATGTATGATTGGGGTTGCAGTGCCCAAAAATGTCTATAACAATGTGACTTCAAAATGTATGTACAATAGCTTCACATCCTCAACGTGTCACTTTGGAACAAACCAGTTGAGCTCCTTACAGTCAAATAAATTTCTATCACACATGGTACTTTTATAAATCGATTTCACAGAGCGGGAATTGTCAATGTGGCAGAGTGTCAAAAGAAGAATATCTCAAGTAAAAAAATGAAGCAAATATATCTGAAATCCGAGAGGATAAGTCACAAAATTTTGAAAGTTATTAATGTTAAGAAACAGATTGATAGGGGTCACTGAAGTTGCAGTCTTTATAGATGGATTAAAGGACATTATTAAAGGTATGTCAATGACTCAAGGCTAGTTGTCCAAATCCGCATAAATGGTTTTTCAAACTATGCATCTAATTCCTAAGATCAAATTAATGTTAGTCTACTCCTTGTCAAGCATGAGGCTGATTTTACTTGAAAAGGTTTCTGTCCTTGTTTAATTGTTTACAAGTTGATGTGTATTTTTATGTAGAAATACTCCTTCTCTGATGATTTCATCCTTCTGACAGATGATTATTATGGTTAGTATGCCTTCAATAGAAAGGTTTGTTTACTAGTTGGCTGATGATTTAATTCTTCAGACATAGATGATTATTATGCTTAATATGCCTTCAACAAAAAGGTCTGTTTACTAGTTGGCTGATGATTTAATTCTTCAGAAATAGATGATTATTATGCTTAATATGCCTTCAGCAGAAAGGTTTCTTGAACTTGCTAACTCTTGTGCTCTAAATTATTTTGAAATTTCTTACAAAGTTGTGGTTTATACAAGTTGTTTCAAGAATTTATGGGCTTCTAATTGGTTGATTGTGGTCCTGCATGGCATGTTTGGTATTGTTTCTTGCAGATGTTGTGGAAATATTGTGCAGTCAAAGGAAAATGGATTCTTTACGATTTTTCTTTAAATTTGGACTTGTAGAAAAATTTCCACTTGTGCCTTTGTTGAAGGCATATCTCGAGCATCAAATGAAAGCATAAGAAGAAATAGAAAAAACAAGAAGAGATCATGTTGGTTCATTGGTATGTTTATTCTTATTGGTGTGATTCATGCTCCCTTGTTAGTATAAATTATCAAAATATTAACTTGTCATTAGACATATTCTCTGAACACTTCCATGTCTTATTGCAGAATTCAACAACCTCAAAAGAAATTCATGCATTGAACAATGTAATAAAGTGCATTGAAGTGCTTCACATCTGTAAAATTTACCAGAGCTGTTATTGAGTCTTTGGATGTGGTTATATTTTCAAAGCACACATGTACAAGAAGACGAGAAATAATATGCTCGACTAATTTCAAGTTATCTTCTTGCGAATAGGGTGTTCCCTTCCATAAACCTGACGACTCGCTCTGCTTCTTTCTAGTGAACAAATTTGGGACTTTTCATGAATTGTGAGACAATTCCAACCCCATAACTATTAGATTCTTATTTAAAGTTATACCCACTAGATTAGAACCTGCACAAGGAGAATTCCATTCCCGTTTCAAAAGAACCTGCACTCAACTTATACCATTCTATTTAATATTTTATTTATTTCTTCGCATCCTTGGTCTGTGACATAAAGACGCAACAAGGTACCTTGCATTTTCTATACTAAAACTCCTAAACAATAATAAAGTATGCCCAAATATGTCATTTCAAATGATCTATGCAGCTCACCTTTTGGTTTTTCAATTATCGAATTTGTTACCTATATTGATGAGATGATCTACAACCGAGGCCACAATGACAATATCTATTAGAGTTTTATCCGTTTTGCACTAAAGGTGGTTTTTCTTCAGTAGCACTACAATACATTGTAGTTTCCATTTAGCGGAGAAGTGTACCCAGTAGCAGCCTTGGTTTGTGTACAAATGGGTTGAATTCACAGTAGACTTTATCTGTTGTTTTGAAGGTGTTTCTCCTTCAATAGTACCTCACTCAGCAGATCCTTTCAATCTACACCTTCAGTAGATGCATATAGCCTTGGGGAACATGCTACAGGTTCCAGTTTTGTTGTGAGGGTATAGCAACAATGAAAGAAGCGCATAGATTTTAGGCATCTTATGGATGTTGTATGCAAGCATGCCAGTCTAGTGTTTCCCAAACTTATATAGAGCCATATTTAGTATAATTTTATAGTTTGACTTAGATGCTCACTTTTCTTAATTTAGGTGTTTTTATTAGTACTATTTTATGCATAGATTTATCTTTAAGAAAAGTGCACAATAGAGAAGGGTTCTATATTTTAAGCATGTGACAATCTTCTAGGTAGGAGGTACTCTATTCTAGGGTGCTTCTTTCATGCATGTTAGGTGCTTTATCCTAGATAGAGTTCCAAGTCCCTGCCTCCTTGACAAAATCCCTACCAGACAAGACACTGGTGGACAGAGTTCCAAGTCCCTAAATTTTCCAAAAACTCACTTGAGCCTAGCTATCTAGCCTAAAATCCTTTACATTCTAGTAATATCTTGGCTGTGATTTCATAGAGAGAGCCCTCTCTGGTTTGGTAGGGCTATCTACCAAACTAAAAGCTTGGTCTGTGGTTACCTCCATCGATCTCCTCATCAGCTTGGGACATTGTGGAGGATAACAGAGGGCTTGAAAGCTAGGGAGTGCCAAGGTGTTCTATTGAATGTAAGGTTCCCAAGTTATGGAAAAATGTAATGCTAGTTGTGAGGTCATGACTGCCAAGGTGTGTTAGGGAATGCTAGGGCATACTAACATGTTCCAGGTAGTACAAAGACATGTCAAACAAGCTAAGATGTGCCAAGTGCTAAGGCATGCCAAGATGTACAAGGGTCTAAGTCCCTACCTCCCCTTCTTCCATATGCTATCCACTTATGACATTTCCTTTGCAATATTTGGTGCATTTTCTAGTTATAGGTCATTTATAGGTTATAAATGTCTTCAGAGTTTCACTTCTAATTGAGTATTCAACTCAACACATTGATTCTCTTATACATTACTATTTTTCCCTCCACCCATTTTCATAACTTCAATAACCATTAGGTAAGGACCTGTAGCTTCAATACTGCTTTAATTGTTTATTAAAATATTGTCAAGACTTTAATTTATTGAAAGTTGTAGAATTTACAATTTATGAAGTTTCAAGGTCTAATTTTTAAAAGTATAAATTTTTAAAGGGTGCTAGCTCAATGGAAGAGCACCTGCTTTACAAGCAGGAGGTTGGTGGTTCGATTCCATCGTGCCTTGACATCCATATGGAATGGCGACGATCAATTTTTGGTGACAAAGGCTCTTTTGACCATCACAAATGAGCTTTGGTGACATTTTTCGACCCTCACCAAAAACATGAAATGGTGATGGTCATTGTCCGTCATTATAGTCATTATTCGTGATGGACCTTGAATGTCACCACAACACCTATACTTCTGGAAATGCGGCTTTTGGTGACGGTCAATGAACGTCACCATATATATGCACCAATAGTGATGGCCATTAAAGATCCATCATAATAAATCATTATTGTTCATATGAAATGGTGATGGTCACTATCCGTCATTATAATCAATATTCATGATAGACCTTGAATTTCACCATAACTCTTATAATTTTGGCAATGCCACCTTTGGTGACCAAGGGTATGGTCCGTCACCATTGCTCATATGAAATGGTGACGGTCGCGATCCATCATTATAAATCATTATTGGTGATGAACTTTGAATGTCACTACAACACCTATACTTTTGACGATGCCACCTTTGGTGATGTTCAGTTTTTGGTGACGAAGGCTATGGTCCCTCACCATTTCTCATATGAAATGGTGACGATCACTATCCGTCATTATAAATCATTATTGGTGATGGAATTTGTATGTCACTACAACACCTATACTTTTGGCGACGCCACCTTTGGTGACGTTCAATTTCTGGTTAGGAGTAAAGGATGCTAGTGATAAGGTTATAGATTTTATATGTTACATGGTTTATATGTTTTATGGGTTAGTGGTTATAGGATATGAGTTTTAAGGTTCATAAGGGTTAGGGGTTATGGCCTAATTATCTATAAGGTATTATTATGTGAAAAAATATAATAAAATTAATCCCCAATTTGACAAACTAAGGACCAACAAATAAATCAACTTTCTCATGATAATTGGGATTTCCAAACAAGCCTTCATTAGGGGTGAAAATTGAGTGAAAATATGGAAGAGACTAGTTATAATGACCTCACAAAGGAGCCACACCCTAGGTGATAAAATCCAAGGGATTCCTCAAAGGAGAGATATTATCTATCTCATGTACCATTTGTAATCCCATGGACAACTCACCTGGGTGGAATCCTAGGAACTCCCACACTTCTAAAAGTTGACTTAGTGCTTGACTCCTGTGTTAGAGGAGTTTTCCTAGTAACAACACTTGTTAGTAAAGGACTTTTACTTTTGGTTAGTCAACGTCTACTTTTTCTATATATCTACTCGGGATTTGGTTTCCTTATAACTATACTCTTACTTGAACACTATATATATATGGTCTTTGTTGTGATCAAGGGTTATAGAAAATATATGCCATGCTTATGTCCAATGTGTTGTATCCCTTGTAACACACCCTCCCACCCCCTTGGGTTATTCTTGGGTTATGGAAGGTGTTACTTTAAAAAAAAAATGATCTTCAAGGTTTGTTCTAGAGATTGGGTCACAAAAATCCTCTTTTTTTTCCAACCTCGTTGAAATTCAAAAAAAATTCCACCATCACATTTCGCTCATCAAGAGTTCTCCGATGATGTAGTTTTTATCTCAATCTGATTCTTGGATCGAAATTTACGCCCATTTGATGATGCATTTATTAAACCTTACCACATTAACAAGCATGACCACATGGCAATGCCAAGTAGCATACGTCGCTCTGCCATGTTGCTCAAAATCTAACATGACTTCCACCATGCCATACCTTTGGAAATATCTTGTTCAAACCTTTGTGACGTGATGATTAATTTCATGTTATCTGCTAGAGGGTTTTTGTTTAGTTCTCTTTACAAGGTGCTAGAAGAAAGGCACTAACGGGAACCTTCCCATCCCTTAACACCAAAAATTTGACATCACACCCTTTTTTACCCCTGACATCTCATAACCCATGGCATCACCTAGCATCCATGTCATCCAAATCCACATCACTTGTCTCCTATGCTTCCTATTGATGTCAGGGTCATGTCACCTTGCCCCCTGGATTGCTCTAACAAGGCCATGTGTCATCTAAAAATTGACTCTTTGGCCATCCAATAGGACTGATTCTACCTAATATATGTCATTATATGTAGGTTCCATGTTAATATATGTCCATGTCACTTTCCCTTGCGACGTCCACATGATCCTACCCAGCCTACTTGGTACCTGCCACCTCAACCTATGCTAGGGGGTCCCACAGGGCCAAGCCCCTTTGTGCAAAACCACATTTTTACGTTATATCAATTTTTGTGTGCAAGGCATGAATTATTCATTACGCACCACTAAAATTTTATGTTCCTCGAGACATAAATATTCCTATCTTTTCATTGTGCCAACAATGCCATCTTATATTAGGGCTCGTGCCAACTTGGCACAATGCAATGTGAACTTTCATGTCAAGTAATGGGATTGTTTCATGTTTCGCATGATCTATCAATATCACCCATGCCCCAAATCATCCATACCTACTACTTGCTCAAGTAGGTGCAATGTGACATGAATCTTCTTGATAAGTGATGAGGAAATCTTCATTTGTTCCCTCTATCAATAGTGTTCATCCCCAAAGTGATTGATGTATACTACTTTGCAAGGGAGGTGTGGTGCGACTTGAAATTTCATGTCAGGCAAAGGGGATATTCCCCTCCCATTCTCTCCATATACAATGCCCATTTACAAATTTCTTTCATATATATATATATATATATATATATATATATATATATATATATATATATATATATTTATTTATTTATTTATATTTATATTTATATATTCAATGACTTATTTAGCCAAAATAAAAATCCCTTACAGGATTTCCTGAGGCCCTATCAAGTTTTCCTTGGGTCTGAGTGTGGCTCAAAGCATACCCATGATGCAAATGAAACCTTCATACAAATCACCAACATTAAAAATAACATATAAATGGCTACAATGATGACAATGACTCACAAAATTGGTCTCCCATTATGTATTGATACCAGTTAAGTCATAACTGTCATTGCTTTGTGATTTTGATCACAAAAACTTCACATTAAACCTTTACATATGTCATGTTTGGAATAGTACACACATGTCATAATCCATCCTTTGCATAAACAATGTGCATTAAAATATTAAGTTAGTCACTGAACCTTTCATTTCACAAGCATGCTAATCATCAGAATGCTGGTAATAGCAATTAGTTCCATGCCTTCATCCAACCAATCACAAATTTCATATAAAATAAAAAAACATTTATATCATCCCGTTGACGGTGTTGGACCCGCCAACATGTCAAGGGATCTTCCCGGTAAGAAGCCCCAACTAGACCTCAGACCGTTTGGTGTAGGAGTCCTAGTAGTGGGGTATTACAATATCGCCTTGAGCGCGGTTGTGCGCAGAGGTGAGTAAGATGTCCCTATTGGTAGAAAGGGTGTGACATGTGTTATCACAAAATCATGCCCCTGATAGGTTGTTGATCAGGAAGACTTTGAGTAACTATTTCAAACCAAACTTTTGGCTGAGGCTTAGCCTCCTCAGCCTGAGAGGGCTCTCTCAAAGGGTTAAAGATTTTGATTAAAAAATAAGATAGATGGCTAACTCTATAGTTTGTGATTGTATATGTTTATAGGTTGAAAGATGAAGGTTGGCTACCATTGGGCTATGGAGTCAAAGTATGTTCAGTACCACAGCAAGATCAGCTTTAACATGAAGTCAGGGCATAGAGAGTTTTTATACATCAACAAAACAAAGATACAATGCAAGGAAACACAGTTTATAAATACATGAAGGAAGTTAGAGCATCATTGATGAATTCTAAGTAACATGTATTCATACCACTGCAAGTAAGTGAAAGAGGAAAGCCATGAGACAATAGGACATTAAAAACCCTCTTTGAATCCTGAGTAGTGAAGCCAAAACATTCTACCTAGCATGGAAGTCAAGGCATTATAGAGTTCAAGTGCAGAAATGCAAATATAAAACAGTGAAACACAATTAGTTTATCTATGAAGGAAGTCAGAGCATCATTGATGAATTCTGAGTATCATAAGTAAACCTCACTGCAATGTAAGTATTGGAAGATGCCATCAAAACAAGAACATACAAGAACTCTTCATGAATCTTGAGTTGTCTAAGTAGAAATTCTGCATTAGGTTAAAAATATACACAGTCTGCACATAGAGCAGCAATTGAGCCAAAAAGTCTCCAACCCCTTGCTAATTCGACCTCTTGCTATATATAAAGCATTTAAAATTAGGATTCCATCATCCCTCCTCAAGAGAATTCGAATTTGCCATCAGTGACACCTATTCTAACCATAAAACAAACCATTAAATGTATTTGACACCTAACTAGTAGTCCTAGAGACCTAATACAACTAGGAGTGTAACTCCTTATTATTATTACAACAAACTTATCTAAACATTTGAAGAATTATTTGACACCTAATACTCCATGAGGTCGAATTTGATGAAGCCTCCCACGTGGTCACCCAACTGCTGATGAGAAACCCTAGAATTTAGGGAACATGTTTCCCTGTTTTTAGGGTTAGATCCTTGAAAATTGCAGAGCCTTTATCTCTTCATCCATGACACATTTTACGAAACTGAAGGAGGTTTTTGTATCCCATGATGTCTAGAACAAAAACCTCTCCTGGTTTTTTAAAATATTTATCCAGCTGTCCAGAACCTGTCCTTGAAAAACACGTGGCAAACAGGGAAAAATCCGTTTTCTGAAATTAGGGTCTCAATGAAAGCTTCTTATCTCCCAACTGAAAACACATACGAATAAAGTGAGATAGGTTATTGTAGCTGGACGTGTTATGAAGAGAAACCTCCTTCAGAATTCAAAGATAGCCTTTCATGTGACCAGAAACTGATTTTTAAAAAAACTACTAAAACCAGTAGACAAAGCTTGACTTTCTGCAGTTTCGTAGCGCAAGTTTAACCATAAATTACTCCCACCTCAGAACGAATTTGAAGAAACGGAAAAAGGTTTTTGTAGTGCATCATGTTAGGAAGAAAAGCCTCTTTCATTTTACAAAATTAAGTTCTCAGCTGCTCAGGAAAGCTTTTAGAAATTGACTAGTAAAAGCAGAAAACATAGTTTCTTCAGCTGAAACAGGCTGCTACAGGGGTTTCGCAGCGCGCTGCGAAAACACTGATTTCATAGCGCAAAACAGGATTTTTACACTGTCTGCGCTACGAAAACGTGGATTCGTAGCTAGTTTCAAAATTTCTCCTTATCCTCCTCAAAGCTCTGTCTTTCTTCTTGACTGCTGGCTGCCTTGTTTCTGTCATTCTTGTACATTGGTGATGGTTGTACTGATGATGATATTTTCCTTTCTTTTGACATTTTCTCCTTTGAAATTTCTTTAGACAAAACAACTTGGAAGAAAATACCTTGCTTAATTGGGGAGCTTCCTTGCTTGAATTTGATGAAGATTTCTGCTCTCCTTTTCCTTTGAAATATTTTCAGTGATAACAGTGGCTCCACTTGGGATAGTGTGCCCTTGTGGTACACTAAGAACCTGCAGTTCCAGTGCCTTATCCGCTTATCATGAACAAAAATTTATTTGACAAACATCTTCTTTAAGTTCCTTGGGCCTTCACCTCTGGCTTAAGCTTGATGATCATTGTAGGAGAAAGAAGTCTATATCTATTGAAAAATAAAAATGCTCAGTCACCTTGAGCTTATTTGCACTTTCCTACCTACCTACCCTATCAGCTACAAGCTCCACTTGTAGCTCAAGGAACATGAAACTTCCAATAAATCCAGTCATCAATCTGATCTGAAACTTGGATCTCCTTACTGTGCTTGAAGTATAAATAAACCAGATACTGAAATAACCAAGGAAGCATGAGGTGCAACTGTTCTTCAAGATGAACATATAATTGGAAGCCTGAACAGTAAATCTTTTCCATGTAGTCAGCTATAGGGTCAAAAAACACATGGTTAGTTTGATAATCATCATAACATTCTATCTCTTTAGACAACTGATCCTTAGCCACACAAAACCCCTTTGATGTGCTATCCAATTTGCTATTTGACAAGCTATCCAACTGCTTTTCTGAATCATTCCAACAAACAATGAAATTTTCCTCATTATTATCATCATTCTTTGGTGTAAGCTGCTGCAAGAAATTACAAAAATGAACAATCTTTTCCTCTGCCTGAGGGTCATAAAAAATTTCTTCCAACATTTCTTCTTGGTGTTTGTAATCATGTTCATTTTGATAATGATCCGAAGACTGACAAGTCTGCTGCATCTCTACATCAATATGAGAGGATTGAACATGGTTTTCATAAGTAAACCCCTGCTGATCTTCATGCTGCATTTCATGAGATGTTGTACTTTCTTCTTGGTGCTGAAATGCATTGTTATGAAGAGCCTCTAAAATTTCTTCATCCATAAACTCATCATCATCATAACAATCCTCCAAGTACTGAATGAGATTTAAAGAATGTCTACAACAATCTTTGAGCAACAATAAGGAAGGATGACACTCTTTGTACATGTCATAGAACACATTATGGAAATCAGCAAGAGAAGATAATGAACCATTTTCCAAACTTTTATACCAAGACCATGCTTTTCCTTCTAAAGTGGCCATAAACATCCTCATGAGACAATCCTCAGGAAAGTGAACCTTAAGACTGCGTACATGCATATGAAACCTAACCAAATGAAGAGCAGCATTGTCTTTCTTTTCATCTTTGAATATCGGAAGATCCTCTAACCAATCAACCTTTGGCATAGGATTTGGAAAACCAGGGATATGAGACCGATTCATAGGAGCATACCTGGCATTCATTCTTGCAGTGGAACTCATTTTGAAACTTCATCAAGCTACTGATCTTCTAGCAGTGGAGTCACCTTACAATTTCTTATTCAATGTGTGGAGTCGCCAAGGTAGTTTTGCAGCCTCAAAGATGTCTGAGCTCCTGCTACCTTCAGAAGTTCAACCATTGATTTCGGGAATGAATAGACTTCAGGCTCCCGGCAGACGCACCAAAATGTTATCACAAAATCATGCCCCTGATAGGCTGTTGATCAGGAAGACTTTGAGTAACTATTTCAAACCAAACTTTTGGCTGAGGCTTAGCCTCCTCAGCCTGAGAGGGCTCTCTCAAAGGGTTAAAGATTTTGATTAAAGAATAAGATAGATGGCTAACTCTATAGTTTGTGATTGTATATGTTTATAGGTTGAAAGATGAAGGTTGGCTACCATTGGGCTATGGAGTCAAAGTATGTTCAGTACCACAGCAAGATCAGCTTTAACATGAAGTCAGGGCATAGAGAGTTTTTATACATCAACAAAACAAAGATACAATGCAAGGAAACACAGTTTATAAATACATGAAGGAAGTTAGAGCATCATTGATGAATTCTAAGTAACATGTATTCATACCACTGCAAGTAAGTGAAAGAGTAAATCCATGAGACAATAGGACATTAAAAACCCTCTTTGAATCCTGAGTAGTGAAGCCAAAACATTCTACCTAGCATGGAAGTCAAGGCATTATAGAGTTCAAGTGCAGAAATGCAAATATAAAACAGTGAAACACAATTAGTTTATCTATGAAGGAAGTCAGAGCATCATTGATGAATTCTGAGTATCATAAGTAAACCTCACTGCAATGTAAGTATTGGAAGATGCCATCAAAACAAGAACATACAAGAACTCTTCATGAATCTTGAGTTGTCTAAGTAGAAATTCTGCATTAGGTTAAAAATATACACAGTCTGCACATAGAGCAGCAATTGAGCCAAAAAGTCTCCAACCCCTTGCTAATTCGACCTATTGCTCTATATAAAGCATTTACAATTAGGATTCCATCATCCCTCCTCAAGAGAATTCGAATTTGCCATCAGTGACACCTATTCTAACCATAAAACAAACCATTAAATGTATTTGACACCTAACTAGTAGTCCTAGAGACCTAATACAACTAGGAGTGTAACTCCTTATTATGATTACAACAAACTTATCTAAAAATTTGAAGCATTCTTTGACACCTAATACTCCATGAGGTCGAATTTGATGAAGCCTCCCACGTGGTCACCCAACTGCTGATGAGAAACCCTAGAATTTAGGGAACATGTTTCCCTGTTTTTAGGGTTAGATCCTTGAAAATTTCAGAGCCTTTATCTCTTCATCCATGACACATTTTACGGAACTGAAGGAGGTTTTTGTAGCCCATGATGTCTAGAACAAAAACCTCTCCTGTTTTTTTAAACTATTTCTCCAGCTGTCCAGAACCTGTCCTTGAAAAACATGTGGCAAACAGGGAAAAATCCGTTTTCTGAAATTAGGGTCTCAATGAAAGCTTCTTATATCCTAACTGAAAACACATACGAATAAAGTGAGATAGGTTATTGTATCTGGACATGTTATGAAGAGAAACCTCCTTCAGAATTCAAAGATAGCCTTTCATGTGACCAGAAACGGATTTTTAAAAACACTACTAAAACCAGTAGACAAAGCTTGACTTTCTGCAGTTTCGTAGCGCAAGTTTAACCATAAATTACTCCCACCTCAGAACGAATTTGAAGAAACGGAAAGAGGTTTTTGTAGTGCAGCATGTTAGGAAGAAATGCCTCTTTCAGTTTGAAAAATTAAGTTCTCATCTGCTCAGGAAAGCTTTTAGAAATTGACTAGTAAAAGCAGAAAACAGAGTTTCTTCAGCTGAAACAGGCTGCTACAGGGGTTTCGCAGCGTGCTGCGAAAACACTGATTTCGTAGCGCAAAACAGGATTTTTACACTGTCTGCGCTACGAAAACATGGATTCGTAGCTAGTTTCAAAATTTCTCCTTATCCTCCTCAAAGCTCTGTCTTTCTTCTTGACTGCTGGCTGCCTTGTTTCTGTCATTCTTGTACATTGGTGATGGTTGTACTGATGATGATATTTTCCTTTCTTTTGACATTTTCTCCTTTGAAATTTCTTTAGACAAAACAACTTGGAAGAAAATACCTTGCTTAATTGAGGAGCTTCCTTGCTTGAATTTGATGAAGATTTTTGCTCTCCTTTTCCTTTGAAATATTTTCAGTGATAACAACATGCACAATAAGTCAAGAAAGGTGCATGAATGGGTCTAACACACGAAACGAGGTATGAGTGTGTCCCTTGGAAACTTGTGACAACATGCAGCTTGGAAGGGAACACATGAGCGAGATACATCAAAAGCTATAAAGAAGGTTAGCCAACGATCCAAAGTGATGGTTAAACCAACAACACATCTCAATAAGATTCATACAAACATATATAGAAAAATCCATACATACATGTGTAAACAACAACTACATATATCATTAGAGTAACCAAGCTAGATGAAATACAATAACAACATATGCATGAAATTTTTTAGAAAGTGAAAGATCCAAACATACATACAACTATGACTAACAACTAGTCCCAAGAACGGAACGTTACAATCACTGCCGACTGGTCCTCCAAAGAGATATACTAGCTCTGCACTGTGGAGAAGCCAAGGATCATTACAATACACTCCTAGCTTTCTCTAAGATGCACCTACAGGAAACTTGGCTCCCAAAATCCTGTACAATGAGTTATGAGGTTCTATAAATAGCAAAAGGTGGGGTGACCCTTGACATTCCCCTTTGTGACTCTTCACCTACCCTCATGACTCTTCAACTCCTACATGAATGTTACAATCTACTATCGACACTTGGTATTTTAATTTTACAAGATGTTACATTACAATCTGCACATGTACCCATGTGAGACAAAATAGGCTTCAGTAAGCCATGCAATACATTACTAAGACTCAGACAACTGTGGAAAGACCAACTCTTCTACATCCTCACGATGATCGACAGTGGTGAACTGATGCCAGGATTTGTAGTCTGTGATGGTGTTCGCATGCTCAATGGTGACATCCTACTAAAAATGAACTCTTGCCTCCATTGCATCTGGGTATACTGATTTGGCACCTCCATCCAACTCGCCTAATAACATGCACATCATAGTATTGAGTGCAGTTGGACCAACAACATACTGATGCATAGTGTCTGCGTTGATCTCCAAGTATGTGTTGGTGGCTATGCTCATCAACTCATCAAAGTACATGTCAAGCTCCAATCGGACTTGGTCCTTTGTGCGTGCACACAATGACATCCATGCTTTCGAACACTCGTGCATTGAAGCCTGCAAACTAGTGATGAGCTGTGAGATTTCCTCATAGTTCTGGATCTGACTCCGGATGTGTGCCTTCAACTCTACCACCTTTGGCTTCATCATCTTTGGCAAGTGTAGTGGGGCTCCTTTGTACCTCATTGTCCATGTTTGCATGCCATCGACAACAGTATGAAGATTTGACAAGATGCATGGTCTCCTAGCATAGCGCTGCTGTCAAATATTCAGATGGACAATTGACTTATGCACGATGATAAATCTAGAATATAACATCCACATGAATGCCTCGAGGGATGATACTTCATCTAGTATAGCTATCTTCAACTCTGATATGGTGGATGATGTAACCTGTTCTCCTCCCTGCTTGGTTGCTTGTAACTCCTTAGCCATGCACTCATTCTCAGCTATTAAGAATCAAACACTTGAGCTGGTGGCTTTGACATATGCTCTGGTAGCATCAGCCAATGCTATTGGATGCTTGTGCACATCAGATATGATCACTCGTTCTTCAAATTGCGTAGGAGATATATGAACATCTAGAGTGGGAACTTTTTGCGACTGCACAACTCTGTGTTGTGAATCGTCGAAAGATATTTTGTGCATCTCTACCTCTGGATTGTCTTCAAGTATTTTTGTGTCTCCTTGATCGCTTGGGACTTGCTCTGCTCTTGGATGTGGTGAAGTCGATGGGGTGACCTCTTGGTTCCAAGGCATGTGGTCAATATCCTGATCTGACTCTGGCTGGACCATATCTGTGTCCATCTGCTCTGGCATCTATTCAATCTCTTGAGATAAGTCCTGCCCCTGTGACTGCTCACCCTATCTGATCTATGCCAGCTGCTCAGATGAGTCTATGACTTGTATGGGTGCAGTTTCATTAATCTGTTCATGCTACACCTCTTGATGTACTTGTCTCTGATGTGCTTCCTTCTCTCCTCTGTGGAGCTCTTGTTATTCCCTGAGTTGTTGCTTAAGCTCTTGCAACTCCTTTTCTATTTCATCCATCTTCTGTTTCTCTCCTTTCCGTGCACGATCCTCTTGTCTCCCTCTCACCTCTTAGCCTCAATCTCCAAAGCTGCTTTCAACATAAGTGGAGTTGCTTTGAACTTACAACTTTGCTATGCCTCTGCGATATCAACAACCTTTCTCTTGCCTTTGTCATGTGTAGGTCTACTACTCTCTACTGCTGCGGATGGTGCTGTTCTCTTTCATCTTGATATCCTTGTCTATGAACGGCTTGGTGTCTTCATAGATGGACAAGCTCATAAACACTTGCTCAACTGCATCTCCAGTTTCATTCTCAATGGAGTCCTTTGACCTTGCTCTCTTGGAGGACATTGTACCTATATTGCTGAGAGGTGAACAAACACCTGTGATACTTGGAGACAGAGCAACACTCATGGCAAGCAATCTATCAGTTAAAAACCAAAACAACTTTGAGGACTGACATGCAATGTACCTGGGTGACTGACTCGGAAGATTGCACAATTTTCACTGGGAGGCTGGGAGACTGACTACCAAAACTGCACAAGGCACAGTCTGGGCCGTTAAGAGGCTGACTGATTGCTAAAAATGCGCAATTCATAGTCCAACCTAGCCTGCTGAGGAATGAAACTACGCAATGCGTAGTTTCAGTCAACAATGACATGCAAACCCACAAACTACATTGCGCAATTTCTGGAGCCAACAGGGCACTGCCTTTCAGAATTGCGCAAAGCAAGCTTGGAGGCTAGTGCTAGCTAGATTTGCGCAGTTTCTGGAGGGAAGGAAGAACCTTCACTCTTAGAAATGCTCATTTCTAGTTAGGCAAGGCAAGATCTGGGCCAAGGCAGCCCAGACTCGCTGACGGGCGACTGAAAACATGAAAAGTTCTGAATTCATGGCGAAGCTAAGTGTAAACATGAGCGAATGATCATGCATGCAAAGGTGTTGGGGCCAAAACCATGAGGATATTTTGGCATGTGATTATTTGTGATGATATAGGACCCCGAGAGGAACCAAAGGCAATGCAAATAATCCAAATCCGAGGTCTATAAGTTAAGATATTAATTTTTGAAGTTATTGGTTGGGTTTGCATAACAAGAGTTAAGGTTGGCTAGCCTTAAAGAGGCCCTATATAGGTTCGAAAGCCCATAGAAGGTTGTTCATTGGAGCCCTTGTGTTTGGTATAAATACAAGGTGAGATGGAGGCATTTTAACACATCCATGGAGCAACACATCTAAGAAAAGATTTTTGTTTTGGATGCAACAGAGAGGAGCGTAACAAAGGTGAAGGAGGGCATATTTTGTGCCTCCTTCTAGACTATTTAGGAGCCGAGTTCCTATAGGCATGTGGTCTAGGTCTAGTAGATAAATTTTGGGCTGTTTTATGGTGGGTTGTGGCTTATCTTCCACAAGTTTGAAGGCTGTAGAGGGACTAGTGTGTTTGCCGGAGGTCCATGCTTGAGATATGGCATCTTCAAGAGAGCCGAAACCTTAATTTTGGGAGAAAAAAATTCAGGTCTGTTGTGGAGATAAGGCCACAGTTGTTGAAGGACAGATTGGGAAGTTTGTGGTGAGTTAAAGTATGATTTATCTCTGTTTCAGGTGGACACAACTTTGAAGGAGGGTGCAGACCAAGCGAAGTTCTATTCCCTCCTTTTGAAGGAGGTTGAAAGGCCTATAATTAAGTACAAACTAACCCTGGGCACCATTGAGTTGAGGCAATAAGGAAGGAGAGGTAATCTACAACTAAGATAGGGTCTTTGAGAGGAGAATTAGGGTAGACATAAGCCCTAACTAGTAACGATACCCTACAATAGTACACAAACAACCCTAAAAAGATGTAATGTTGACGTGCTTGCAAAGAGGATGATGCCCTTGAATCAAATAGTTTGAGGAATACTGTTAGCATCCAAAAGGAAGGATGATCCTAGCTGTTGGATGCCATAACTAGTGAGTAGATGCTACAACATATATTGGATGCTCGTGGTCTATTGGAGGGCATCGTGAGACTGGAAAAAGTGTGGGCCTAGGTGAGGCAGAGTTGGAGGAGCCTAAAGAACAACCCAAAGGATTGTAGAGGCTTTCTTCAAGCCCTAAGTGAAACACCCTGATGGATGAAGGTGGCTGCTAGAAGTTCCAGAAGAGGAACTCAAGGATTTGATCAACCAAGAGTAGTTTGAGTAGCCCTAGACTTGCCATATGGATAAGGACATCTACAACAGAAGTTGGGAAATCCTCCTATCCCATGTTTATTGTGGGAGAAGGAAATCTTGCAGTGATATGTGGCAACCCTACAGTGCCCTATTTTAGTCTTCATTGGAGCAACATAGGAAGACTACAGTGGGCTAAAGTCCCTGAGTAGCTGAAGAGAAACAATGGTAAGACGAGAGTCTTTCACAAATGGAGTTATGAACAACTCAATAGGAGTCTTAATGTGTTGAGGGACAAATGTTCTACTAGAGAGCAGATTAGAGTCGAGATTCAGTGGCTAGATGGAATTGGTGCATTGATAAAGGCATGTGCTGCAGATCGGGAGCCGAAGGACTAGGAAAGTGTGTTCAGGGTACGCTCGAGAGGAGTTGAGAGAGCGCGTGGCATCCAGATGGTTAGAGAATCTTGATGAGGGTAGATTGGTGGTCATCATGACAGACACCAAGCCCTAGTTGTTTATCTTTGTATTAGTGGATGTATGAGGGTCATTATCCCTGGCACGTGAGCCCTATACTGTTGTATTATTAGTTTGATTAATATAACGAAGTTGGGTTATTATACATAATTTGTAAAAAGTTGTGTATAATTTGTGCACTAGTAGATTTATTGTTGTTTATATTCTGTTGTGAAAAGTAGACTTGTTGTGATACTTGGTTTGGTAGTGTCAGTGATTTAAGATTCTATCCTAGACACCAATACCATGGAAAAATAACAATTTGTACTATTGCCATTATCATTAAAAACAGGATTGATATGAATAGGAAATTTTCTTTCTGCCAGAGTATCTAAATTGTTACAATTAAAATATTTTGAAATTTTGTTACCTAAATTAGAAGAACCTTTTGATGAATATTAAAAGGAACTTTTTGATGAAGAATCAACATCATTTTTTGGTAAAGTCAAATCTATTTCAAACCATCAATTTTTTTTTTTTATCCTATTTTTCTCCTTATCCACTTTTATTTCAAATTTTTGAAGAAGGCTTTCAATTTTTACAACACTTTTGCAATATGTTTTATGTTGAATATGACATGTCAACTCATAAATTTTCCATTAGATAAAATACAATACCCCCCCTTCTCCTTGGAATATCTAATCATCATACACTTCATACTTCTAGTTTATAGCTTTGTTCTCTTTTTCTTAGGAACTAACACATAACACATTGAACCAAAATCTCAAAGATGTTTAACTTTTGGTTTGAAGCCATACCATGCTTCATACATTGTGATGTCATCTAAAGAAGTAGTGGGAGATCAATTTATTAAGTAAACTGCAATAAGTACTGCTTCAACCTAGTAGGAGGCACTTAAACCTTTGGAAGTTAATGTTGATCTTGACATTTCTAAAAAAGTTATGTTCATCCCTTTTGTCACTCCATTATACTATGAAGTATAAGAATTTGTGAATTGCCTTCTGATACCCTTATCTCTCAATAATCTTTTAATTTATTTGAAGTGAATCATAACCATTATATATCCTTAATGTTCCTATCTTTTCTTTGGCTTCTTCTTCAACGAGATGATGAAAATATTTAAACTTTTCAAATATTTTTGAATTTTCTTTAAAAAATATACCCAAGTCACTTGACTAAAACCAACCTAGATCCATCTTAACCTAGGATCTATCAAGAGAAAATAGATTTGATCCCCCTCAATGCTTGATAGATACTGGGTTAAGATGGATTTAGGCTTGTTTTTCTATACTCACATACCATATCTAGGATGGATCCATCTCTCACTCTCTCTCTCTTCCCTCCCACTCTATTATCTCCCTAACTCTCTCTCCATCTCTCCCTTGTCACACACACTCTCTCTCCACCTTTCTCTCTTTATGAATTTCCTTTTCCCTCCCTCTCTCTCCCCCTCCAACTCAATCTCTCTCTCCCTCCATCTCTCCTTCTCTCTCTCAAGTCCAACTATGCCACTATCTCCCTCCCTATCTCCTTCTCTCTCTCCCCCTCCATCTTTGTGTCTCCCTCTCTTTCTCTTGCCCTTCTCTCCCTCTCCCTCTCCTCTCTTTCTCTCTCCCTTTCTTCCCTCCGCTCCTCTACCACTCATTCTCTGTCCATCTCTCCCTTGTCATTCCCTCTCTCTCTCCACCTCTATCTCTATATGTCTTTGTTCTTCCCTCTCTCTCTCCCTCCCTCTCTCCTCTCTCTCTTCCTCTCTCTTCATTTCTGTCCCACCTCCCTCTGTCTCTTCCCCCCATCTCTCTCTTTGCCCTTCAACTCTATCACTATCTCCATCCTTCTCTCTCTCCCTCTAGCTCTATGTCTTCCTCCCTCTCTTCCCTTTCTCTCCCTCTCCCTCTCCTCTCCTATCCTCTCTCCCTCTCTCCCTCATCACCCCTATCTCTCTACCTCTATTGCTCTATGTCTTTGTTGTTTCCTCCCTCTCTCTCCCCCCTCCAACTCTATCTCTCTTCCTCCCCTCATTTCTCTTTTCATACCTCTCTCTTCCTCCCCTCATTTCTCTTTTCATACCTCTCTCTCCCTCTCTCATATGGCTCCCTCTCACTCTCTCCTCCCCATCACTCTCTCTCTCTCTCCACCCTCCAACTCTGTCACTATCTGCCTCCCTCTCCCCTTCTCTCTCCTTGCTCCATCTCTCTCTCTCTCTCCATCCATATGATTGATAATTTTCCCTTTATGTAATAAATGCTATATGTAATGTATAAAATATTTTACATTTTAATTTTTGATTGTGGAATGAGTTATTATTTTTGGGCATGTGGTATTGACAATCCATCGTATTGGGCCATGGCGTTGTAACAAAACTTATCTATAAGTTGATAATATCCATGGTAAAGTGGGGGTGGATATCCATGGTTAAGAAACTAGTTATATTGTACGTATTAAGTTTTTATGTGCTTATTAATTAAATTTAAATATGATCATGGAATCATTATTAGTCATTGCCAAGGCATGACTCTAACAATTGATATTTGTTGATCCCTATTAGTTTAGAATTGACTAATGCAAATTACAATGTTTAACTTTAAAAAATAAATATTTATTTTTCAATATTATTATTTATTTTTTTCAAACATTTTATTGAAGGTGTTATTGTAGATTTGCATAATATAATGCCATGTGAATAACTGCTTTACATATTTTATGAATTTGTAGACATTCATGCATGATTTTTAGATATTTCTGTAGTGATTTTTTATTCTTAGGCCTTGCAGGAAAACCATCCAAAAATAAAATACTTGAAAATAACTTATACTCAAGTAAATAACATATCTACCATCAATTACTGCCCACCATAATTTAAACATGTCTTTGCATAAAAAAATGGATAGGAATAAGATGTAAGTGCCACCATTATTTATGTTTTGTTTAGCACTTATGTGGGAGTAAATATGTAAATGTGTAGACTTACTAGTGGTTACTACCCACCAAAAATTATGCAAGTTCTTTTGCTTGAGCAAACAATTTACTTATCCACTTCACATCTCAATTTATTTGTTACTGCCAAAGCGAGACTACCAATGTTATAATTATTTATGCAATTTTTCCATAACATAATTTATGACTTGAGTTGGAGGGGCTAACCTACCCGCAAAACAAAATTACAATATAACAAATTGAATTCTATTATTTTTATTACTTTTAACTTTTTATTATTAATTGAGGCAAGATTTAAATGTTTACACTACAACATATCCACCATAATTAGCTCTAGATTACTTTTAACCTTTTATTATTTTTTAATTGAACCTACCTATAAATGATAAATTTTTATGTTAAATGTTAAACATTTACACTTACACATCTACCCCTATACTAGGTTGTAGAGTGCCTCTCGACACAATCATTAATAAAAGGTAAAAGATATTTACAACCTTTAAGAGAATTTTCTAGAGGGCCATAAATGTTGCTATTAATAAGTTGCAAACACGTATTTTCTCACCATGATCCTATGAAAAATGTCTCTCAATTATGTTTTTATAAATGAAAGCTTCACTTTTTGCATATTGTGTTGAAGTAGAACATTGCTGGAACTTTGGGAGCTTATCATTTGGACTTAGACAATTTTTGCATAATGACCAACTTTGTTGCAATGTTTGCATACAACTTGGCTTGAGTCTCGATGTCTTCCATATTGTTGATTATGATTAGGGGGGCTCTTTGATTGATTTCTTCTGAAAATGTTTGACCGTTGTTGAAAGTTACTTCTTCCTCTCCCTTGATTACTTCCTTTGTCTTGAGTATTTTCTCTTTCATGTCTGCTTTCTCTTCCAGGACTACTTCCTCTTCCTTGACTTTTACCTCAACCTTGCCATCTATAAGGCCATTGATTTTGATTTCCTTGACCTTTGTTATTCACCTGAGTTCCTCTTCCTCTTAAACTTTTAGTTGATGACTTACTTGAGCTTGTACTTGTAAGGAAGACATCTTCACCTACTTGTTTCTTCTTTCCAAATGTTTTATCATGCTGAGCTAACATGTCACATAATTGATCAAATGATGTCTTTTCCAACCCTCTTTTAAACTGTAAAGACTACAAGAAGTGTTTATAAGAGGATGGTAATCCTACAATTAAGATTGTTGTCATCAAATTGTGTTCTATAGGAGTAAACCTTGTCTTGTGTTTTTAAGTCTTGAAATATATTCAAGTACGTCTCCTCAAGACAATTTTTGTTGAAGCGACTTTAAACGAAGATTCACCCATTTTATTTCAGGTTGTGTATCTAAGATATCTTTGAAGGTATTCCAAGCAGTCCAAGCATCTAATACATTTGCATACATTTCTTCATTTATAGAGGATTTTATTAATGGCATTTTTTTTTTCATTATTGAGTTCCCACTTATCTAGAAGATCAACATCGACGTTTTCTTTATGTTTTATATCACCATTGCATATGTATTTCTATAACTAATAATAAATTAGAGTACTTTCTATATGTTGTTTCCTTTTTGTAGTTCTTTGAACTTTCAAGTTTCTCAATCTTTGAAAATAAATTAATAAGTTTTGACAATTTTGATGATAATATGAAGCCCACATGATATTCAAATCTAGCATTCCCCACATCTAAAGTGAGGCGTATAATTAGGGGGGAAGGGGATATCCAGACAAATATGGAAGCATCCTTTCTCATTAATACACCTGCAAATAATTTTTTGGAACAATTTGTTGTACAAACTTTGAAGCTCGAAATGCTTAGATTAGATTTATAGAATGAAAATGAAGATGATGCATCATTGCTCTAATTTTAGTTCATTTAGGCACCCATGCAATGTATTTAACAACATTTCTCACATAATAAATGGAGACTAACACTATCAGATTCCTTTTTTGCATCTCAAAACCTCCTTCATCCACTCAAACTACCCATCTGCATCTATTTTTCATGTAGTAAGCTCCATTGAAAGTATGCAACATGGGTACTCCTTAGATGAAAAATTAAATTCTGCATCCAGCGAGTGTTCCAACTTGAAATTTGAGTAAAATCGTAGGGAGATAAGTTGAAAATACAAGTTGAAAAATAGTTTTTTTCTTTTTTCCCTCCAAAACTTGATGAGATAATCTAATCTTATGTTATTATTTCCATTATTATTTTATAATATTCCTTAGGAGGCCCATTTTAGACCTCAAAATTTCTCTAATGTTATATGAAAATATAGTTTCAATAAAAATATATTTTTTGGATGATAATATCTAACAATTAGATAATAAAAAAATTATTCGTCACACATTTTTCATTTTTTCATTCCTATGGCTAATTCATAATCACAGGTAAATATTTAATAATATTTTTATTTATAATTCTAAGGAAAAACCATAAATCTAAAATTACAGTAAAACACACTTGTACTTCTCTTACTTTAATAAGTTTTTATTTTTTTTATTTTTTAAATACAATATTCTCTAATACTGGGTTGTAGAGAACCTAACCAGTGGATCCAAAATTTTGATCCATCTTAGTGCTTGATATATCTAGGTTTAAGTTGGATTTACGTTTGCTTATTTTTTTACATGTTTTTTGTTTTTGTTTTTGTAGGTTTGGTAGGACTACATCTTCATCATGTCCCACTTCTCACCCCAATCGGGGGGGATAACACAAGATTTAAACCCAAAACTTCTGGTTCAGTGAGACTTCATTTCCACGACCATTGCCAATTGAGCTACCCCAAGCAAACATTTTTTTACATGTTTTCATATACACATGTACATACACAATTATTTATTTTTCTTGTTACAAACTAAGTATATATACATACATACGCACATAAATAAATAAATTAATATATGTGTGTGTGCGTGTGTGAAATATATGTTTGTATTGACTTTATAAAATGATATTACATGATAAACAAGGACATTTTAGACGTCACTAAGAAAACATGATCATATCCAAAAATGTAGCTTTTTGAGAAAGATGGGAAAAAATATTGCTTTGTCATAATTAAAAATACCTATGCTATATACCGGGCCTTCAAGGCCTCAAGGAAGCTGAAGAAAAACAAAACTAAAAATAAAACCATTGCACGAGGAGATTAACTAAGTGGAGGGGTATGAATCTGTGGCCTCTATCGGAATGGGTTCCTTGTTGTCGCCCAGATAGTAGCTACGATATGGAGGGATGCATATATGATTTTTGATGCGCTCCAATCGATGATCCAAGACAAACATATGGCATTTTAAGTGGTCCATAGTGAGGAGACAATACTCTCGAATTTTCCAATAAAATTTTTCCTATGAGATACTTCATATGGCGGTGGGTGTCCACCATGTGGTTGTACTGACCGCGTGCGTGTCTGATGGCCCTTAGTATTGCAACAACAACATTGCAACTCCAAAGTGTCTCAAATTTAATTGTTAACTTGAGGTTTTTACAAACTTAAGAGGGGTTAGAACTATACATACAGTAAGCACTACCTATTTCTTTTGTTGAATTTTATGTAAGCGGGAGTGCTGAGATGAAATCTAGTTATATAGAGACAATTCTAACTGTTCTATAGTACAGGGAAAACTTGAAATTGCAGGGAATGAAAGACAACAAGAAAATATATGCTAATTGCAATGAAGGAAGCCAATCCATCTTAATTGTAATGAAATGAAAGCATATCTATTTATTGTGCAAAAAAATCAAACACATTGTTGAAATACAAGCTTGCAAATAGTAAACCTAAATTTTGTAAGAAAGAAGCAATTTCTACAATGATCTAGGTCAAGGCATCAATTGATCTCTCCACTTCGAAATTCCATCTTCAGGGTTACAGGGGCATTGTAATGCATCAAATAAGGTGAATCATGAGTTGGAAGCAAATCTAGGCATGTTTTGGAAGCAAATTGCAAACTACTATAGGATTCTTTGTTTTGGTATAGGAGACAATCCAACGAGCAACAAAATGTGCTAATGGCATGGTTGGAAAGTGAAAAAATCTAAGGGCTAAGAAATTATAAGTCACACATGTTCAAGTCATAACATCAACAGTGGTAAGGTTTATTCAACAAGGTACGTGGTTGTAGGGTTTCCTATAGCTGCAAAACAAGGGAATACACAAACAAAATGAAACAATAATGACGGAAAATAAATAAATAGTAGCAACTAAAATGAACTAAAATGCATAACCAAGGATGCTGCCTGATCTATGTAACTAATATCAATACTATCATCTAATGCTTAGATGCTTTGTAAAGAAAGAGTATTAATAAATCATCTAACTAACCATGCATAAAAGCAATATTCATAAATAAACGCATAAATATTAATGGTACAAAAGAGGTCTTGAGCACCTGGGATGGGCCCTAACCAAAGGAATCTCATAATCTTTAAGGAGAATCAAACTAACAATTGAAACCAAAGAACATTTCCATTAATAAAAAAGTTGCTTGTACATAGCAAAAGTTACAGAATTGTACTTGTTATGCAACTAGTTCACAAAATAGAAGATCAGTTAGATCAACGACTCCAAAATTAGCCTCTTTGAGGGGGAAGCCTCCTTTACATTACACAAATGAACAATTGTTGGATGATTCAAATGAAAAAACCTCTTTTCTATATATAAGAGTCTAAGGGGTCACAATATAATCAGAGCCAACATAACAATAATAATGTAAGGGCACAACAATAACAATAGTGGTCTTCTATGTGGAACAATTATAACAATATGGGGACTACATGTGCATAGCAATAACAATAAGGGGGCTCCATTGAGAATGACAATGATGGAATACACTAGTATTATAGGGACCTAACATTCATGTCTCCAAAAAGGTGTTGTCCTCAACGCTTGAGTAGTTATGGATGCTTCTGTATAAAATTCTCATCCTCCCACATGGAATATTCAGCGGGTAAGTCCTTCCACTTGATGAGATACTTTGAAATTGATTGATTTCGTAGCTGTCGAGTTCTTGTTTCCGTGACTGCTTCAGGTTCCAATATGATTTTTTATTCCGCATCAAGTTCTGACAATATTGTTTGAGCAAGGAGCTTGTCACCTATAACCTTCTTTAAGCATGAAACATGGAAAAATAGGTGCACTCGGGAAGATGCATGAAACTGTAATTTGTATTCCATAGTGCCAATCTTTTGCAACACCTTGTAAGGACCATAATACTTTGGTGACAATTTATTATCCTTCATAGGTTACTTGAGGGAAATTTCTTTGTATGGTTGTAGCTATAAAAATACCCAACCACCTACATCAAAACTTCTTTCGTTACGATGTTGATCTTCCTATTGTTTCATTCTATTCTGTGCCAAAGTGAGGTTATCCTTTAAGATTTGGAAAACTTGTTATTGATGCTTGATGTGATTTTCCACTGCTTAAACCTTAGAATGATTGTCCAAGACTTTTTGGAGATCTGGTGAAATAGATGATTTTGATGTTTGAACCTCTAGAGAACATAATTGTGTAATTACGCCCCGTTGTTCTTTCTTTAGAAGCTTTGTCATGCCATTAGAGTTGATTATCTTTCCTAGTTTCCCTGTGATACCCCTTAATCAACTTCTTTTCCTTCCAAAAAACATTTCAAGAAAAGTTCTTGAAAATTAAAAGTTATTGTACCTAAAGATTGTAACCATTGGACTCCTAGTACAACATCATCGCCACCCATTGGAATGGAAAGCATTGGACTATCTAATAAATATTATCCCATGGATAACTTGATATTATGACACTTTCTAGAGCAATTTATGGTTCCTCCATTTGCAACCATCACTTGACACTCGGGTGATGGATATAACAAGAAATTCAATTCCTTTTCTATCTAATAGTGAATAAAATTATGGGTACTACATGAATCAATCAACACTATTACCTTTTTCTTCTTGATATGTCCTTCTATCTTGAGAGTTTGAGGAGTGTTAATTCCTGTCAATGCATTACAAGATATGGTCAGATTCATTTTTTGTTTCTCTGGGGTTGGTTCCTGGTGTATATCCTCTTCTTTTGACATTTCTTGTTCCTTTTCTTTCTCCTCTTCCCAATCTATGTAAATTAATTTCTTCTCAGCACACTTATGAACTTTAGTGTATTTTCTATCATGAATGTAACAAAACCATTTTTCTCTTTTTTTCTTCCAATTTTTGTGGTTTCAACCTTGTAGGTTGTGGAAGTATAGTAGCAATAAAACTTCCATCTTTATAGTTTTGAGTAGTAGGTTTCCTTGCTGCCATAATTTTGCTTTCAATTTTTCTTGCCAGCCTGAATGCCTTATCAATGAATTAGGTTCCCAAAGGCGAACCTCATGTTGGATGTTATCATTTAAATTCCCTATGAAGACACCAATCCTATGCTCCTCTGGAATATCATTTACCCTTATATTCAATTTTTTGAAGTCCTCAATGTGCTCTACCATTGAACCCTTTTGTTTGAGATTTATCAATTGGCTAAAGAAGGTGTTTCTCTTTGTATCCTCATAATGTGCTATAATTTCCTCCATAAAAATTTACCACGTGAAAATTTGTTTACGAGAGCAAAGCCATCGATACCATACAAACTGATTGGGTTCTAAATATAAATTTGTGTAGGAATTTACAGGGTAAGTTCCTCAGAAAGAACACCAAAAGGACACCGCTCACAACCAGATCACAGATCAATACACCAGTATTTTTGACGTGGTTAAAACTCTCAAAGAGGGAAACAGTCCACGGCCTGCGCCAACGTGGCTACTACAGGCAATTTATTAATCAAAGAATGAAAATTTACATAAGCTTCTCTCATGCACAGATTACCCGAACAATGACCCTCCATGCGCTTTAAATAGAACTCATGGACCAATCGGGTGTCAAGCCACGGATCAAGTGTCGGTAATACCGAGGAGAGAGTGAACCGTCGGATCACTACATATCGTGACCGTCGGATTGTAAGTTACAAAATGTACAACGGTAAAGAAACACACTTTACCTAACTCTATACCTAACTCTACACTAGACCAAGTTGAACTTAACTATATCCTATGTGTCGGAATATCCTAACATCCCCCCTTAAGAACAACTTGGGATAGGATTGAAGGATTTACAAATATGACACAATAGGAGAAGGAAGGAGGCACTAGAGCCTATCCCCCCTTAGTGACAACTTCCTGAACTCCAAGCATATATCGAAGTTTAGTGAACTTCGCCTCTGTGAGAGCCTTTGTGAAGATGTTTGCAACCTGATCATCTGTTGAACAATATTGCACTTCAAGAACATGATCATGAATGAGCTTTCTGATGAAGTGCATGTGTAGTTCAATGTGTTTGCTGCGCTAATGTTGGACTGGATCTTTGCATAGCTGAATGGCACTTTGATTATCACACCAAAGTGTGGTTGGATTCTGCTGCTCAAAGCCAAACTCTGATAGGATCTGACGAAGCCACAAGGCTTCCTTACTAGCTTCCACAGCACCACGATACTCTGCTTCTGCTGACGAAAGAGAAATGGCAGCCTGTTTCTTACAAGCCCATGTAATAGGTCCTGAACCAAGAGTGAAGACATAACCGGCAGTAGACTTCCGATCATCAGGGTCACCAGCCCAATCAGAATAAGTGAAACCAACTAATAGAGGAGCTGCTTTGGCACTGTAATGAATCCCAAACTGTACTGTACTTCAAACATAACGAAGTATTCTTTTGGCTGCTTTCCAGTGACTTTCACGGGGGTTTTGCATAAAACGAGCAACAAGGCCAACAACAAAGGAAAGGTCAGGACGAGTATGGGTTAAATACAAGAGTTTTCCTACAAGTTGACGGTATAAGGTAGCATCAACTTCAGGAGAAGTACAAGAGACTGAAAGTTTGACTCCAGACTGAAAGGGAGAAGGGGCTGGCTTACAGTCTTCCATGTGGAAATGACGAAGAATATCACAATCATACTTGGACTGGGAAAGGGAAATACCCTCCTTGGATTGCAAGACTTGAAGACCGAAAAAATAGTGTAAGTGTCCTAAGTCTGTCATTTCAAATTTCTTTTTAAGGCTGGACTTCACATGGTTTATAAGGTTGGGATCACTACCAGTAAGAATAAGATCATCAACATAAAGAACAAGGATGATAAGAGAGTTGCCCACTTTCTTGGTGTAGACAGTATTGTCAGAATAACACCTAGAAAAGCCAGATTCTAAAAGAAAGCTATCCATTTTGGCATACCAAGCCTGAGGAGCTTGCTTGAGACCATAAAGAGATTTCTTAAGTCGACATACAAGGCTGGAGTCTGTTTGGATGAAGCCAATGGGTTGTTCCATATAGATTTCTTCATGCAAGTCCCCATGCAAGAAGGCAGATTTAACATCCATCTGATGGACTTCCCATTTTAAAGAGGCAGCAAGGGAAAGAACAAGGCGGATAGAGTTCATTTTGGCAACAGGGGAGAAGGTTTCAGTGTAGTCAATGCCTTCAACCTGTGAAAAGCCCTTAGCAACAAGACAAGCTTTATGTTTATCAACTTTCCCATCTGGTCCATACTTGGTTCTGTAAACCCATTTACATCTAACAAGTTTGCGTCCCTTTGGTAGAGGAACAAGATCCCATGTATCATTTTTCAATAATGAATGATATTCTTCATTCATAGCTGCTTCCCAATGTGGATGGCCTGAAGCTTCTGCAAAAGTGTCAGGATCATGATTTACTGGAGCTTGAGCCAGTAAAGAAGAGGCTCTTTCAAACTGAGAACGTGTACGTCGCTGATCTGTAGGATCACCAGCAAGATCACCTGCTGCATCCCGAGTAGCACGGACCCATCTTGGAAGTTGAGGATCCTAAGAAGGTGGGGAGGATTGTCATCCTCACTTTCATCATCTGAAGAAAAATGTTTTCAAAAGTAGAAGAGATAGGAAGAGGTGGCACATCCGCCGGACTAGGCTCGCAGGCCGATTTATTTTCATCAAATTTTACATCTCTTCTAATGATAACATTTTTGGACTTAAATGGAATAAGTCTATAACCTTTTACATCTTCAGAATATCCAACAAAAGTACATTTCTCACTCTTAGGTTCTAAAGCTTTATGCTTTTCATCTGGAATATGGGCCCATGCTTCACTTCCAAAAACACGAAAGTGACTTACATCTGGTTTAATGGAACTCCAAGCTTCTTCTGGAGTGATATTCTTTAGAACCTTAGTAGGAGTGCGATTTATTATATAATTTGCACAATTAATTGCTTCGGCCCAAAAACTAAGACTGAGTCCTTTAGATTGCAGCATACAATTAGCCATTTCCTTTAAGGTGCGATTTTTCCTTTCAGCTACACCATTTTGTTGTGGAGTGTATGGAACAGTATGTTGCATTTGAATTCCATTTTCGGTGCAAAAGTTGATGAATGTGTTTTTAACATATTCTCCACCATTATCAGTTCTTAGCTTAAGAATTTGATGTCCAGATTGTTTTTCAACAAAGGCTTTGAAGGCCAAAAATGTGTTAAATACTTCGCTCTTGAGTTTTAAGAAGTATACCCAAGTGCGTCTGGAGAAATCATCAATGAAAGTTAAGAAATACTTGCAGCCAGAGAATGAAGCAACAGGAAGTGGACCACATAAATCACTGTGCACAAGCTGTAAAGGGGCTGAGGCGTGCCAAGAGGCACGTTTTTCAAAACTGTCCCGATGATGTTTTCCGAGTACACATCCGAAACAAACACCATCTCTGCAAGATACCATAGGAAGACCTGTCACCATATTTTCTTTACATAGATGCTGAAGGGAGCGATAGTTTAAGTGACCAAATCGCTCATGCCAAAGTTTGCTCACTTCATCATTATGAGCAACAAATACTGAGGGAAGATTTGATGACCCAAAGTTGTGAAACTTATACAACCTTGTGGAATCATCAGCAATACCAGTAGCTAGAATCTGTTTAGGATCTCTAGATCCTTGATTACAACATCATGAGGTGAAAATTCAACAATTTTACCTTCACCTGAATGAGTTATCTGATATACAGATAGAAGGTTGCAGGATAAGGTTGGAACACATAATACATCATTAAACTGACCATTGTCTAGATGAACAGTTCCAGTCCCTACAACATTAAGAGATCTATCATCACCAACATATATATTTTTGGTGTTACAATCATTTAAAGAAGAAAACATGGCTTGGTTTTTGGCCATGTGATAAGAGGCTCCAGAATCAATGAGCCACTCATGAGAATGAGAAGAAGAAGATACATTTAATGCATAACCAGACTGAGATGATTGACACGACATGCAGAAAGTGCCATTCCTGAAGATGAAGTTGAAGTTGAAGTTGAAGAATGCTCCACATGGATGTTATGTTTCTTCATTGCGGCTTCCAAGGCTTCCATCTTCTTAAAGCATTTAGATTCTAAGTGGCCATCTCGATTACAAAAGTTACAATGTCTATCAGTCTTCTTCCATTTGTTTTTATTGGTCTTATCATTTTGCTGAAATGATCTTTCATTTTGAGGCTGAGTTTGCTTAGGACACTTGTTTGGTTTAGGACCATTCTTTTTAGGATATGACTTCTTAGGATTCTTTGAATTTGGTTGCTGCTGGGCGGCTAACGCTTTCTTGGAAGAGTTTCCAAGATTAAGAAGACCAAGGTGTAAGAGTTTTTCTTGTTCTCTTATTAAAGAATCACAAAAAGAGTCAAAGGAAGGGGCCTTGTAGTCTTTTCCTTGACAAATGAAAGCTTCCCTTGTAGAATGGAAGGTGGAAACAAATACAGAGTAGGCTGGTCCCAACTTAGTAAGGATGGAATAAATAAGGTTACTATCTTCTTTCTTAACCTTAACACCTTCCAAGAGATATCTAAGGGTCTTGAATTTGGACAAGAAATCTTCAATGCAAGAAAAATTATTAGGATCCAATGTAAGCAACTCATTTTCAAGTTGATGGGCTCTAATTTCATTTTTAATCCCAAAAACTTTAGTGATTTGTTCCAATGCTTCATGAGGAGTTTCAAGTTCTGCAATATGGAATCTAAGATCAGGAGAAATAGACATTTGCAGCCTTGTCTTCATCTTTTGGTTTCTTCTCTTGGTCTGTGGCTATTCTGTAGAGACCTTTACTTCTAAGTAAATCTTCCATGTAGGATATCCATTGGAAGTAGTTAGTGCTGTCAAGAATGACTTGGCATGGACTTTCCATTTAAAAAAAAAAAAAACTGAAGCTAAAGATGCTGAAAGTAAGTGTTCCAATGGATAGATCTCGAAAAATTAGGCTGTTTTAAAAAAAACGGCTTTGAAAAAGGCTTCCGGATGAAGAAGTTATGGCTTTTTGAAAAAAAAATTGTTGAAGTTGCCGGCAAAGTGCGCGAATGTGCGGGAATGAAATAATCCGCCCCCACAAAATGGAGACTTGAACCCAAGACCTCCACTCTCTTAAAATAGCTTTGAACCAATTGATCTATACAAAAAATTTGAGAGAGAGAGAGAGAGAGAGAGAGAGGGGGGGGGGGCCTTGGTTTGCGTGTTTGCCTTGAGAAAGCTCTGTTTCCCTACAAAACACAAAACACAAAAACCAACACGGACATGCAAAGAAAACGAACCTTATGGCTCGAAGTTAGCTTTACCCAAAAAACTAGATATTTTCAAAAATGAACCTTGCGGCTCAAAGTTAGCTTTAGCCGAAAAACTAAATATTTTTCTCAATGTTTCTGATTTTCCGAGATCACACTAAGGTGCAGGGAAAAGAGCATACGCATGAGAAAAATCCTTCCTTTCTGTTTCTGATTTGCCCAGATCGCACAGAGTCACAGGGCAAAGAGCATATGCAGAAATGAAAGGTATAGATCCGGTTAAAAAAAAAACTAAATAAACCGAAACCGAAATAAGCAGAGAGAAAATAACAGTAAACTGCAAATAAAGACTATATACCTCCAGATCTTAAAAATGACGCAGTTAGGGCTACCGGAAACCTTTTCGCGTGAAACGAAAGGGGTTCCTCACTGGAACAGATGCTCCGAACACAACAGAGCAGTCCTATTGGCCCGAAAGCAGTCAGAAACAGCAGATCTAGGAAACGGCAGTCGGATGCAGTTCTACCGGCTTCAGATTTGGATCACCAACGGACGCGGCCCTCAAATAGCTCTGATACCATGTAGGAATTTACAGGGTAAGTTCCTCAGAAAGAACACCAAAAGGACACCGCTCACAACCAGATCACAGATCAATACACCAGTATTTTTGACGTGGTTAAAACCCTCAAAGAGGGAAACAATCCACGGCCTGCGCCAACGTGGCTACTACAGGCAATTTATTAATCAAAGAATGAAAATTTACATAAGCTTCTCTCATGCACAGATTACCCGAACAATGACCCTCCATGTGCTTTAAATAGAACTCATGGACCAATTGGGTGTTAAGCCACGGATCAAGTGTCGGTAATACCGAGGAGAGAGTGAACCGTCGGATCACTACATATCGTGACCGTCGGATTGTATGTTACAAAATGTACAACGGTAAAGAAACACACTTTACCTAACTCTATACCTAACTCTACACCAGACCAAGTTGAACTTAACTATATCTTATGTGTCGGAATATCCTAACAAGTTGCAATACGTAACTTTGTGTGTTTTGCACAATATGGAGATCAAAATATTGCTCCATCTTTAGTATCCATGTTACGAGATCCTTTCCATCAAACTTCCTCATATCAATCTTTGGAATATGGTGGGTCTTCAATCCAATGTTAGATTCTATGAAATCATGATTAACATTTCTTTTGTTCTCATCATGAGTTTCCTCTGCTACCTTTTCACGATTAGGAAGTCTTTCTTGTAGCAACTTTGTCAAACCTTCCATGTCTTTCTTCAAATCTTCCATGTTGCGTTTCATTTTTTCTTCTATACCATCGATCTTAGATTCCATTCCATTCTTAAAACCATTGATCTTAGCTTTGATTCCATTCTTCAAAGCATTGATCTTAACTTCGATTCCATTCTTCAAACCATCAAGGCTTAGCTTCTGTTACTTTTTGTGAGCGCGGAATTTCTTGCACTTGGTTTCGTAATTTTGTTATATCATGTTGTATTTCTTCATCTGCTTCATGTGTCATGGTAGAGATTTCATGTTTCTTACTAGGTGTTTCCATTTTCTTTCTTCGGGGCATCAATTAATGACAATTATGCTTCACTATACCCTTTGAATCCCTTCAAACTATTTTTTCAAACAAAACTTATGAAAATTTAAAAAACTACACATGTTTTTGTTTCGCTTTATAGGAGCTCGATATTGAATCTATTGTATCTCTGTAATTTTAGATCTCCAAGGTCTAAAATTTCGTCCTATGGTAGCTCTCCGAGTCTTCCTTCCAACCCACAAGTTAGACTAAGACTGGATTCTTCAAGAAAGAGTTATGCCAAATCTCCCACGATGACCGGATTATGGGCTGGTTCAGTAGAGCGAAGTTGTACAAGATTCCACATGTCACTGTTTCAACCTTCGGCCCTGAAATTTATACACGAAAAACTACAGTCCGTGAAATTTCAACACTTTTTACATAATTCAAATCCGATTCATGAAACACAAGTTATGACGATTGTACCTAGGTCACTTGTTTGAGATAGAATTCTGGAGCCTGCAAAAACCCTAACTTACTCAGAGCATATCTTAGAAAATATAGCGAACCAAGATATGAAATTATTACACCAAGTTCTCTACTATTTCGGATTTACGTGGTAAATTTTTTAGCTTCTGAAGCCTCGCAGAAAAAACGTTAGGACGATTTTTCCTAAGTCACCTGTTTGAGACAAAAGTATGGAGCCCAAAAAAACCCTAACTTCCTTAGAGCAAATATCTGAAAATATAGAGAACTAAGACCTGAAATTTTTACATGAAGTTCTCTGTGATTTTTTCTCCATGTGGTAAAAGTTTTAGATTCTGAAGCCTCATTTAAAAAAAGTTATAGCAAAAATTCTAAGATGATCCGTTTGAGGAAGCGAAACCCTAGAATCCAAAGCTCTGCAACCAAATGTTATGCAATCAACTCACAAAATAGAAGAAGAGATAGATCAATGACTTCAAAATTATCCTCTTCAATGGAAAAACCTCCTTTACATTACACAAATGAAAAATTCTTGGATGATTCAAATGAAAAAACCTCCTTTCTATATATAGGAGTCTAAAGGGTCACAATATAATCAAAGTCGACATAACAATAATAATGTAGGGGCACAACAATAACAATAGTGGGTTCTATAGGGCAAAATAATAAAAATATGGGGACTATATGGGCACAAAAATAAAAATAAGGGGGCTACACTGATAATAACAATGAGGAAATACACTAGTATTATAGGACCTAACAGTACTAAATTTCTCCTAATGCTCTATATTGTTATCCTCTTGCTCCTACTTTGTTCTACGAGGCTAATCAAGCTCTATATTTATACTAAATAGGTAGGGAGCAACCTCCTTGAGGAGAGGACTATTTTCCCTCCAAAACCTTAAAAAATTGGCTCATGTCTCTTGGGTCACTACACAACAACAAGAAGGATTATTTATTAGCCTTAGTCAGTTAAGTTTGAAGTCTTTTGTAGTAGGGAGTAGGTCCCATGAATATATTTGGCAATGCAATGCTTTTAATCTCCTTTGGCAAGCCCTCGAACTTTCTTTTCCCAACAACTTGAAAGTATCTTCAAAGTGGAGGATTACCTCCGCTTGGCTTTGTTTGTAAATATCTACTACTTTAGGATCCTCTACTAGGAGTTAATAAGTGGAGGTGAGGATGGATGGATTTTTGTGTTTAGGTCTAATCCAAAGTGGCCCCTTCAGCTCTCCATGTGTGGTCCTCTTTACTTCTTTAACTCTGAACTCCTCATGCCTTAGCCAAGATGCTAGGGCTAACAACTATGCATCTCCCAAATATGGATTTGGTTCCCATATGGTTAGGTTTGGAAGAAAAAGGTTTTGAAGGTAAAATTCAATAATCTTGGCCTTTTATTCTATAATGCATTGTAGGTAGAAGTCAATGAAATCCCTGATTTCTTGCAGAGGGAGATCCCATTTTTTTGCATGGCACTCTTATTTAATACTTACACCATTTCTCTTTCAGGATTAAGAGTAGGTCTTTGAGGGTTTCCTGCAATTGACTGCCTCTAAAGAGAGTTGTCTCATGGTTCCCAAAGATGTTTCCAAGGTTGCAACCTAAGTGTCCCTCTCCTGTTGCAATTGGTTTTTTAACTGCTTGTTTTCTTTCTCTAAGTGCTCCCTTCTATTTGCCTAATCAAACCTTAAGAGTGTCATTTCTTCTCTAATTCTCTTCATCTCATATTCCATCTTGGTGATATCAATGACACCTTTATATAGGCGATCCTCTTCCATCAATGAATCTCAACTTTCTCCTGCTCTACTGTGAGGAATAATTGTGGTGCTAGGTGCACAATAAGCGTTGTTCTTACCTCAATCCAAGAATAAAAGGAGGAGGGTCTCCTTGGAGATGGTTGTTTTGTTGTCTTTTCAATCTCCTATACTTCTATAGGTCGTTTTTATAGTAGGACAACCTATTCTTGGTGCTAAGCAGCTTGCCCCTCTGATTTTATTTTCTGCCTCATTTCCTCAAGAAGTGTTTGTATTTATTTTATTTGTACTTTCAGTAATTTTAATTTCTACTCCTTTACATCCTGAATCTCTTCTTTTCTGGGTTATGGGTTTCTTCAATAGTGATAGGAGAAATAGAAGGAGGTATTGGCTTGCTACTATACCATACTCTTGTGCTTTTTTTGCTCCTGATGTAAGTAATATACTGGACAAGTCTACTTGTCTTTAACTTTGTGGGAGTGTTAGGTGCTGCTAATGTAACTACAATTTCCTTTTCCATCTCCTTTGGTAAGCCAATGAGCTTTCTTTTCCCAACAACTCGAAAGTATCTTCAAAGTGGAGGATTACCTCCACTTGGCTTTGTTTGTAAATATCTACTACTTTAGGATCCTCTACTAGGAGTGCATAAGTGGAGGTGAGGATGGATGGATTTTTGTGTTTAGGTCTAATCCAAAGTGGCTCCTTCAACTCTCCATCCATGGTCCTCTTTACTTCTTTAACTATGACCTCCTCATGCCTTAGCCAAGACACTAGGGCCAATAATTGTGCATCTCCCAAATATGGATTTGGTTCCCATATGCTTAGATTTGGAAGCACAAGGTTTTGAAGGTAAAATTCAACAACCTTGGCCTTGTATACTATACTGCATTATAGGTAGAAGTCAACGAAGTCCCTAATTTCTTGCAAAGGGAGAGCCACATTTTTTCATGGCACGTTTATTTAAAACTGACACCATTTCTCTTTCAGGATTAAGGATTAGGTCTTTGAGAGTTTCTTGAAATTGACTGCCTCTAAAGAGAGTTGTCTCATGGTTCCCAAATATGTTTCCAAGGTTGCAACCTAAGTGTCCCACTCTTGTAGAAATCTTTGTGTCTGTTGCAATTGGTTTTTTAACTATTGTTTTCTTTCTCTAAGTGCTCCCTTCTATTTGCTTAATCAAACCTTAAGAGTGTCATTTCTTCTCTAATTCTCTTCATTTCATATTCCATCTTGGCGATATCAATGAAACCTTTAGATAGGTGATCCTCTTCCATCGACGAGTCTCAAATTTCTCCTGCTCTACTGCAAGGAATAATTATGGTGCTAGGTGCACACGAATCGTTGTTCTTACCTCAATCCAAGAATAAAAGGAGGATCTCCTTGGAGATGATTTTTTTCATGTCCTTTCAATCTCTTGTAATTCTACAGGCTATTTTTATAATAGGACAACCAATTCTTGGTGCTAAGCATCTTGCCCCTCTGATTGTATTTTCTGCCTCATTTCCTCACAAAGTGTTTGTATTTATTTTATTTGTACTTTTAGTGATTTTAATTTCCGCTCCTTTACATCCTGAATCTCTTCTTTTTTTGGGTTAGGGGTTTCTTTAATAGTGATAGGAGCAGGAGAAGGAGGTATTGGCTTGCCACTATACCATACTATGGTGCTTTTTTTGCTCCTGATGTAAGAAATATATTGGACAAGTCTACTTGTCTTTAGCTTTGTGGGAGTGTTAAGTGTTGCTAATGTAACTGAAATTTCCTTTTCTTCTTCTTCCAAGAATTCTTCTCCTTCTATTTGTGTTACAGGGCTTGCCATTGCCTCTTGTTTCATCTTTCTAGTTTTCCTATTTTGTGGTTTTTCAACCTCTACCTAAGGTTCTATTGATTCATCTCGAGGTTCTTCCAACTTTGTCTAAAACTCTGTTTGAGGTTCTTCCAACTCTATCTGATGTTCTGCCAATTCATCACGGGCCTTTAAGAAGGCCTATCTCTCCATATATACAAATTTTACCCAGGGAATGGGGCACTGAAAATGTTTTAGTGCATCCATGACTATTAATGTAATTAGGTCATGATGGTACAGGTAACTAATTTTACCCTCCTTAACCTTAGTGCTCATCTCCTATAAGCATTGGAGAAGAAAACATGGAACATTTAATTGCTCATGACTTGGTAGATCAACTTGGAATCTTAGTTGTTAGAGGAGTCTAAACTGATAAGCATACACTATGCTTAGCCTTACCTCTCAAGAAATGTACTTAACAAAATGGTAAACTATTTCATCCTAGGGGTAATGTAAGCTTTCCCTTGTGATCCTATTTTTGTCCTCATCTGACTACTCATTAGGGAGGAAAAATCCTCTGTTTGTATTCATAGTTTTATGCCTTTCTTCTTTACTCAAATGTATCCCTTTTGGAATGGTGGTGACCCCACTGATCGAATCTTCATCAATATATATTACCAACCCCTTTACTACAGTTACTACTTCTTGGCCCTCAGGGTGTTGTAAGTTCAAGGCAAATTCTAAGGAAAATTTATCATCATATCCTGTGAGCATTTCAGAGAAGCTAACCCACTTGAAGTTTTATAAGATGGCCATAAATTCAAGATTATGATGAATTCAGGTGGTATTGGTTTGTTTTGTTTGGTTGAATCCCCATCCCATGGTGTATACCAAGTTTTGTAGGGGTCTATTAGTTGTTTTCACAGGTTTAGGCAGGGGAAAATACTATGTTACATGAATCATGGTATCCTGTGGCAGCAAAGAATTTTTCCTTGAAAAGAACTACATAGTCCTCAAATTAGATTCAAAATTAACAAATTATTTCTCCAATTCATAATATCCAATTATGTGCAAAGGTAAGAAAAATGGAGAGGTAAAACATTGGCTTCTTCTCTGTTTAATTCACTTTGAGACACACAAAAATTAATGATTGGTAGTTTCAACAATTCCAGTAACAAGTCCAACGGAAAATGTAAATGAATATGAGAGAAAGAGTTTAGAATTATAGTTGTTGGAGCGAATTTATCCTCTGTATTCTTACCATAGGTCTTCGTGAGTGTTTTTAGAAATGCCTTGTTTTTCTTGTAGTAAAACCTTCTCATGTAGTTGCTTATATTTTTCTCATGTAGCTTTGAAATTATGCATGTGATATTATGTAGCATTCTCCTGTAGTGAGGGCGAACTTGTCATAGCCTTTTATCTCTTGTTTGCATGAAAGTCGTTGGAGCAGGAATAGGTAGTGAACTTTGATTTGGTATCTCACTTAAGTGGAAGCGATCCTAAGCAATGGATGGAAAGGCGCTTAGCATGCATTACTTGAACTAGTCCCACCTACCCCTTATCAACCTTCATGGCTCATACTTCACTTTTCTTTGTCATCAATATACAACAACATTCACATTTTCAAATGATCAATGGATTTGTCTCATTTACCCTCCCACACATGGGAAGATATTTTAGATAAAGTGGATCTTGTTTGCGAAATCCGTCTAAGTTCTCTGGTAGTTTATTTGGTTATAAAACATATTATTTTCGCAAAAATAATGTTTTCTTATGCTAAAATGAATTTTTAAGGTGAGTTTCATAGGGTTTCCATAGTTGATGTTTTACCTTTTCATGACGATGGAGGTTGTTTCTATGTACTTGCAGGTGTTTGGAGGGTGTTTCTAGCAAAAAAAGAGTCCTGTAGCAGCTTATAGGAAATCTTGTAGCTGCTAAGGCTTATTTTTTAAAGAACTGGAGCAATGATCGTGTTGGTGCTCATAGGGTTGTTGGTTTTATTTCTAGAGCTTTCAACCTTCATCAGGAGTGTTGTTGTTGCTCTAAAGATGGAGCATGTAGGATCTATGCAGGCTACTACAGGACTATGTAGTCTCCTGTAGCAGTCACAAAGGTCCCTCATTCTCACCAAAATTCCTTTCTGAAATCTCATGGGGACTTGATAATTCATGGAGGAGCTAATGGTGTTGATAGAGAATGTCTTTATTGTGGATGTGGTGGAAAAGACGAGGAGTTGAGCTACTTGCAAGGACATAAATGACAAATAGTGAAGGATAATTTAGCACTTGATGCATGGTGATGGAGGACCTAGATGTTAAGAGGTCCTTGCTACAACTCAGATGCAAAGAAATCCTTCAACTTGTAGTTTTTTTCTTGAATCTGTGTTATCCTGAAGCATTACAGGACTTTCTTGTAACAGTGCAGGGAAGCTGAAGAAAATGGATGGTAAAGCACTGATGATGGAATTATAGTATACTGGAGATGAAAATGAGTGGAAAATAGTGTAGGAGGCATGATATGGGTCTGTTTGGAGTGGTAGAGTTGATGTCTAGGGCCAAATATGTAGACTAGATTTGTTTGTTGTTCCTTTCTTGTAGTACTTGCACATAAACTAATGTGAGACAAAAGCGTGTTTTTTTCTCTGAGGCCTACTAGCTGTCCCATAGAGGTTTTTAGTGAGTGGGTCTACCCTAGTTTCCTTGGAAGAGGTTTTCTTTTTTTGTTTTGTTGAAGCAAGCGCCGATCCTTCTATTTCATTAAATCAAAAGAAAAATTACATAATGTACAAAAACCTAATATCTTACAATAAGACGGGAAAAGGACTCCTTGCCAATGTCAAAGACCCCCCTCCCTACTACGGTGAGCACCCATCCTAAGAGAAGCTGACGTGGAAAGGCTACAAGAGCCCCCCACTAGGGAAATTACTTACAGATACATTCCCTAACACCGACCAACAAACATAGACATCCCCAATTGCGTGAAACCCACACCCCGCAAAAGAGGGAAAAGACGCGCCAAAAAAGCATGATGAATAAAGCCCACCTGGCCCCACAAAACTAAACAATCCATCTCTGTCGTTGATCCTGGCTGCTGGATCCAACGGCCAGGAATCATATCGCACCTCCGAACATGTCTGAGAGATAATGTGCGATCAAGGGTGGTTTTAAAGTCAATCCCTCGGCCATGTGTAGCAATCCCAATGGGATCGCTTCCGAAACTAAAAAACCACAAACCGCTAATGAGACGAGCGATCACCGGAGAGCCAATTCAGATGTGGTTTTCAGACCTGAAAATTGGAAGGGGGAGAATACTGACAGCCGGAAAACCAATTCTCATTTTCTGTCTGTTCTTTCCACGGCTCCTGTCCCCGATACTGAGCCTGTTTGAGAAATGACCCCGTAAATTGTCTTCCGAGAACCTGAGGATCCCATTCACCTGACCCCGGTAGAGAGTGAGACATAACCTGGCCTGCCTTTCTACCATATGCATTCAGAGAGATTGAGAAAAAACTTGCCTGATAAATCAATTCATACTTGTTATCTGGGTCCGATAACGAAACATTTCTCTGTCTTCTGCAGCCTGTTCATCACAGAGAGCCTTTAAATGGTTTTGAGGAATTTCCCGCCACTTGTTCGCCATCCCACAATCTGCATTTTTCACCCCTTGGTTGGCCAGAAGGTCCACTAGTTTATTGGCTGAACGTCGAACATGGTTGAAACTCACCGTTCGAAGCCCTTGGAGGTGAACATGGATTCTTTGGTAAACTAGGATTAGTTTCCAGTGATTAGATACTTTCTCCGGCCAAGTACCACAATTAATACTTTTCATAGAGTTAATAGTAATCTCCGAGTCCGCTTCAACAATGACATTTGAGCAATGGTTCTGGATCAGAAACTCTAGACATTGTTCCAGAGCCATTAATTCTGCCATATTATTTGTGGCTCTGCCTAGATGATAGTGGAAGATAAAAATAATTCTGCCCTCTTCATCTCTTAAGACTCCTCCAAAACCAATTGTTCCCAGGTTTCCTTTTGAAGCCCCACCAATGTTGTATTTCAGATAACCTTTCGGTGGAGGTTTCCAGAACTCCTTCCCTAAATCCATTGCTATGTTGTTTCTAATTAGACCTTGGGGAATAATCCCTTTCATTCCCAGTTGTTTGAGAATTCTCAGCTCAGACAAAGAGGGAGGATTTTTGGGGAGATTGCGAGCTGTGGTACTTACTATCTCCCGAAGTTGTTTTAGTATTAGATCAAATAGACAGTGTGGGGTGGAATTTTCATTTTTGAAAATCCTTTTATTCCTTTCTTTCCAAAAATTCCAGATAATGAAGCTTGGCGTGAAGGCCCAGGCCAGATTAATGAACTCATTCTCCGAAAAGTTTACTCTCCATTTGTTTAGGGTATTAGTGATACTACTTTTGTCCCTATCTGACTGATGGAAAATGGAAGAGAAGGAATCCCATAATGTTGTTGGGAAAAGTATCCAATACGGAATGACGCTATCCCACTCTAAGGGTGATAGTACCTCAGCAACAATCAAAGCAAAGCTATCTAAGATTTCTTCTTTATGAAAGTAAAATAGGGGAGAAAGAGATCCACTAACCGATGTCTTTCGCTAATGGTTGATCCAATCTTCTCTCCTTGCTGCTTGCTCCCAGCTCCTTGCTCTTTCACTGGCCCAGCTACACCAAGACCTTGCAAAATGGCAAGAGAGGGAAACTACAAGAAGCATATATTCATAATTGATTCAAGGATTAGAATAAATCAAATACACAAGTATAACAATACACCATTGAGACACATGCATATAGAAGAACCTCAAATGCTTTATTAATGGAAGAAGTAAAGTTCAGGAAGTGATACAACCATAAAAGGCCCAATCCAGCATCATCTTCCCAGCAGAAAGAAATCTCCTCTTCACCTCCTTCAAAGCAAATCACCCAATAGTTCTAAACTCAAACCAACAGCAATTCTTTACATTCACAAGATTCCAGCCTCCCTAGACCTCATGAGAGAGATCTATATATAGGAGTTTTGGAGAAAGGATGAGTCAGCTTGAGACTGGCATGAAGCTGACTAGTGTTCTCTCTCACTTCAGTTATTCTTCAGTTCTTGAGTCCACTTGGAGGTTCTTGCTTCCACTTGGAGATCTAGACCCTCTTACTCATCACCAGTCGAATTCCCTGATCCAAGTGTCATTTTGGAAGCTTCCTGGGCATTGACACCTTGAGGAATGACTGTGCCACATGTCCAAACTCGCCCAGCGCAGGTAGCCTTCTTTGCAGTTGACATTCAACACAGGTAGACAGTGGAGCACTTGACATTCAGCGCAGATGCTCAGTGGAGCAGTTGACATGATCCAGAATTGCCTTGTTTTTGAGTGTTTTCAGGTGGAGAACTGTTATTCAGTGTTGTGGTTTGTTGACCTTGTTCCTCTAGGGGTAGGAACAACATGTTTAGGGACTTTGGATCCCTTAGATTATGGACATTTCATGCTTCATGCTGTAACGCACAAAAATGTCTATAACAGTTGCCCCCTAAAGTATGAGGTCGTTTATCGGGTGAAATGCTTTATCAGGAGGATCCGAAGTTCATTCAATCGTTGAGAGGTGACCTGTAATAAGATACAATACAATACATTATTTTTCATACTGCTTTCATGATCTAGCTGAGGCGGGCATTCCCATGCTCAGCTTTATAAATACATTTTTCTGTACATAGAACAGACGATCGTCTGATGGTAGACTGATAATTCTCTGCTGAAATTATCATCCTTTGAGTAGGATGATCATCTGCTGCACATGTCAATGTCTTTATTTCCTGAATATATATCGCAGCCCGGATGGATGAAACTAGATCCGGGGTCTTCAAACTCGTTCGATCTTCACTCTAAGTACAAGTCAATCCATGTGAGAATTGCGCTGAAGTCGAACATGGAAAGACATCGCTTGATTACCGGCCAATGATGTAAACCGTTAACAAGCGCGAGAGGAATCACTGATAATGATAATGATCCTCAAGGTACTGCAGTACAATTCACGTGGTGTGAATAAAGGACTTGGCGTCGAACACCACGCAAAATCTTCTGGTCGAAGGTCATTGATGTATACCTGTCGCCGGAAGTGAGAAACTTGCCATTGAGGCATGCAAGTTTCAAAGTACTGAGGGGGTTGTTCCTAGATCAACTCCTTGGATAATGAGCTGATGTCGACAAGGAGCGATCCGTCAAAGGAGGGCCTTAATGAATCCCACATCAGTGACACGGAACGGAGCTAATGATTTTAATGGAGGTGAAAACAATCTGTGAAATATGATTCAGGGTGGCGGTCATGAAAGGATGAAAGATGATGTATGGTAGTGGATGGGACACGATTGACTCTTTCTTAACAACATCTCTTGAACATATAACGACACTGATGTGATGGATCGGTAGCATTACCCCAAATGTGGATGGTTTGGCGAGACCATGGTGATGAGACCGATGAATGAAACAACCCAACCCGATGTGGTATGGAGGAAAAGTGTCATGTTCAAGAGCGACTTGCTACCATTAAAGCTTTGAGTTTCTCCCAATTTTTCCCCAGTCATTTCTGACCAGTACCTCTTTATTTTTGTCAAGCTTGAGGAGGATAAAATATGCTTGTTCTATAACCTGCCCTTCGAGCAAGCCCATCGCTATGTTTTAACGAGCCTAGCGATAGGGAAACTCATTCTCGTCTAAAGACAAGTTTGTCGCTATTTAATCATTTTAACGAGTCTAACGACAAGGAAAACTCGGTCCTTTTCATTTTTAGAGAGTCTGAAAAGGTACATAAAGTCAACTCCATAATTCCTTTTTCGTCATCTAATCCCTTAAGTCCGAAAAAGTATAAAACAATACAAAAGGGATGAGTTTTCGATAATTTTAACGAGCCGAATAAAACAAGCGCTTGACCTTTTTGTGCAATAATCCCTCAGGTCCAAAAAGATTAAAATCTAGAGGAGGGATAGCTTTTCCGGTCCTTTAACGAGCTGGAAGGCCAAAACTTGGAAAACTTTTCATATTTTACGAGTCAGTTGAAAAGAGCTCAAAGAAGACTCGTCTTTTGAGGAACGAGTGATAAACAGGGATAGCAACAGATTCCAGGTACAGGTTGGAATTTTCCAATCACGGCAGTGTCACAAGGATGGCTAGGTGAAATCACTCTTCGCAACTGTTCCTCAAAATGGGTAAATAATCATATGGAGGTGAACGATCGGCCAAATGAAAGTGAACTTGGTAGGTGCACATACGACCAAGGCTTTTATGGCTGATAAATTTACGATCACAAATGGTTATTTACCGGTACTGGGTTCATTTTTTAAAGAGCTCGAATGTGCCAAAACACTGCTCAATCTTATGTTTATTTTTTAGCGAGCATGAACTATGTGCTAAAACTGCTCGGATCTTCGCTTTTCTATTTTTTAACGAGCATAAATTCCGCGGTAAAACTGCTCGAATATACCAGTCATAAGATAAGAAATGTCCCCTGTGAGATCTCTATTTTTTAAGGAGTTTCATCTTCACTAAGCTTTACTCCATATCCTTTCTTTACGCAAGTTCGGAAACAGCTAATCCAAAAAAATAGATAAATAACCGCTCTTAGCTTGCACTCCAAAAGGTTTGCATGCCCCCAGGTATAAAATACAATTTCAAGGCTGCCCCTACTTATCCGTCAAAACATTTGTTTTAAAGGGTGAGGCTTACCTCTTTCAGGTTACCCAAAGATTTTTCTGTTAATCTTTCAAACTGAACACTTCTTCGGCGATGTCTACCTAAATAGACAACGGTGAATGACCCTGTTCCATCAAACACATAACTTTGACAAAAGAATCCTATTCCAGAACAACCCCTCTTCCATCCACGGACGGGGTACGGACTAGTCATATTCTCCCGCGGAAATTCTATCTTATACCCAGAGTTCTTTCTACCCAACGCAGACCAGGATGCATGCCCCCTGGGTTCTAGTCCCATCTTTCTGAATCACTCGCATTCATCGGGAAGGAGGACTGGGGGTGGAGACATTTCTTGATTGAATAGACCATTCAGGGTTGGTATGTGACTATTTGCGATGCGTGATCCCGGAAATGAAAGTTGGTCTACGAGCTTGACCATTCTTCCTTCGTGTGGAAAACACATTACTCTAAAGAGTGAGGAGACTATTGCTCCCATGCAATATATATAGTCTCGTCCAAGGAGTAGGTTATAATCCAAGGGTCCTTGAACGACCATCACGTTCATTTGAACGGCCTTCCCTTTCAATGTAATAGGCACATTGGGGAGGATCCCTAATGGTCGACTGGTTCCTTTATCGAAACCCAAGAGATTTCTTATCTCAGGCAAAAGCGCCGGGGAACCCAGTGCTTTCCAAGAAATAGAGGAAAGGATACTCACAGATGCCCCTTCATCAATGATAGTTCCAGCCATTACCATTCTGTATATTTGGACCATGATTCTGAATGGTATACTGGCTGGCAACCGGGGTCTGCCTAGTTGGTTCCAATCAAAGGACACAACCAGGTTGCTTGGTGGTGGGACCGAATACACGGCCGGATATGACCCTGACGATGTTCCTTCCTGCGATAAAGGAATGGGCGCATTGCCCTGACGCTCGTCAGAGTCTGTGTTAAAGAATCTGGATGGTGTCATCCCTATTCTCTTCAGTGAGGGTGTCATTTGAAGATGAATCTTCAGTGACGGTGTCATTTGAAGATGAAACTTATGAAGGGAGAACTGGGTCAACTGCCGTTTCGACCTTTAGACTTTCGTCCGGTCTGGATTCAGTAGGTTCATTTTCAATGACTGACACTTCAGCTGACCACTTGAGCGGGCCAGCTGTATTCTCAACCAACGAAGGACTTGGCACGAGTTTTTTGTATCCAGGAGGAAGTCTCAACGGTGAAACCGGACGATCTTCCAAAACTCTCTTCGCTTCGTCTAAGAAGGGACAACGGTGGATGGCGTGATCGCCTTCACACAGTCTGCAGGGGGATCTTGCTCCCCCTCTTTGTCTTGAACCTTCACTTTCGTTGGTTGACGGTAAGCATTCAACATGGCTATCAGAGGTTGATGCTCCCGAATTGTGCAAACGAGGGGACCAGTCCCTTAGTATCCGGGGAATACAGGGACAATCTCTATGGAAGTGGTCTCCTCTACATATGACACATGGCGATTTAGGCCCGGTCTGTGCTGTGTGTGGATTCTTGTCAGATGTCTTTTGCTTGCCCCCAGTCGCCTTAGGCTCCTTCTTCTTCTTCTCTCTCTTCTTCTTCTCCTTCTTCTCCATGGGAGCTTGGCTTTTGCCAGCTCTACCTTGCGAAGATGAAGGATTGAAGGAAGAGTTATAGGAAGTAGAAGGCTGGTGGGCAGCTCTAGACTGATCTAACTGTTGACTCGACTGTTCAGGAACCATGGTGTTCTGAACTACATTGGTTGAGAATAGCCAAATTGGCAGGCCAATTGTCAGTCCTGGAAGCGACAACGTGGCCATGTGGGGCGCACCAACTTCTCCCCAAGAGGAGAAAGGACTAGGATTTCCATCATGGGGAATTCCTTGGTTGGTGTGTTCCATGTTCTCAACCTACAGATCAACGCAGGAATAGGAGGTGATTATGTTCCGTTTAAAATAAATTTTATAACGACGCTTTAGACACAACTTGTTTTTTCACTTTTTAAGAGTCGAGAAAAAGCTAAAGATGACTCTAGTCTCCTTTGATGTTTTAACGAGCTCGAAGTGACAAATGCTCGAATGGACTTTTTCAGTTATAGAGTTTGAAAAAGGCCAAAAGAAACTACTCTGGAGTTCTAGGCAGAGGGTGTGCCAAACTTTTCGCAAAACCACAGAATATGTTTTACGGTACGGGTGGTCGATCTTCGTGAATGCTGTGTTCACTGCATTGCGATCAGTATGGTGGCTGACACGGCTTCCTATGGATAAAGGCTTTGTTCCTATAGGGGTCTCCCAATATATACGCGATGGTACGTGGGAGCACAAGTCCGTATTGATACTTATCGCTTCACCGTGGAGGAATCACCCAACCACTCAACGCTAAGATATCACGTTTAACGACGCCGGAACACGTCTCTAGCTTAGACCTCTATGTGTTTGCGTTATGTTTCAATGCGTTGTTATGTAAATTCAATTCATTTTAGGTTGATCTTGTTTAGCAGTTTGCCTTTATGGATCACCACGAGATGTATGGTACAACTCCTAAATGCAGTCTAAGATGATAAGCAAGCTTTTCACTCTTTCAACTTTGAAAATCTTAACTACTGAGGGAAAAGAAAGACATCATCTTTTCACACAGATCATAGAGCACACACTAATGCACTTTTTCCTAAATCAACATGCAAACTTATCAAATGCAAAATGCACAATGCAGGTATTTCTTTTCTCTTTCTTAATGTTGATGTACTACAAAAAGAAAGCTGTTGTATAACTTTGAATTCAATTTCAAGTGAAAGCAAACAAGCTTTTGTCCAAAATCAAAAGACACCTTAAGATTTACTTGTTTCAACACTAGAAATACATAAATTCAAACCATATGACGAAAGCAAAAGCTCAATCAGCTATGAACAGCAAACAAACTAACTCTTAAGATCAAAACGACACTTATCACAGGTCTAGATCTAAGAGGCCACGGCAAGACTAGTTCACTTTCATTATGGGAAACTGCAAATGATGTAAGAAATACACAAAGAACAAATACAGTTTCTTTATACAACCGAGGCGGAATAGTGGCAAAGAAAGGTGGTTTCAGATAGGTACATTGACTGATAACAGGCTGCAAAAACAAGGATGAAAACAGGGCAACAGAAAGCAAGGAACCCCAGTTGCACAAGGCAAAACTGGTTCAGCGCAGGTAGAACACTGTCAGTTTGACATTCAGCGCAGGTAGCCCCTTCGGGACCTACGATGAAATGCAGACTACCTTCACAGTGCCTGCAATGAAGAGAGAAACTTTCATTTCCCTCAGGTTCTGGGTTACAGATTGCTCAAAAATCAACAGTTTTTGGCCAAATCAAAGCTATCAATCTAGTACACACTAAAGGATGAGAAGGAGGATGAAAAGCTATCACTAAGAGCTGTTCAGAGTCCTTGTGGATCAGCTCTTCAAATCATAAACATGCCCAGAAATTGAGCTAGAGCAACTGCCCTCTACTTTGCATTTGAAAGATCCAAATGCAGTTCGATTCGGTACTCCCTGTGTTTAGGAAATGAATAGCAAAAACACAAACAACCAACAAGATACGATCCCCAGCGGAGTCGCCAATTTGTTGTTGGGAAAAGTATCCAATACGGAATGACCCTATCCCACTCTAAGGGTGATAGTACCTCAGCAACAATCAAAGCAAAGCTATCTAAGATTTCTTCTTTATGAAAGTAAAATAGGGGAGAAAGAGATCCACTAACCGATGTATTTCGCTAATGGTTGATCCAATCTTCTCTCCTTGCTGCTTGCTCCCAGCTCCTTGCTCTTTCACTGGCCCAGCTACACCAAGATCCTGCAAAATGGCAAGAGAGGGAAACTACAAGAAGCATACATTCATAATTGATTCAAGGATTAGAATAAATCAAATACACAAGTATAGCAATACACCATTGAGACACATGCATATAGAAGAACCTCAAATTCTTTATTAATGGAAGAAGTAAAGTTCAGGAAGTGATACAACCATAAAAGGCCCAATCCAGCATCATCTTCCCAGCAGAAAGAAATCTCCTCTTCACCTCCTTCAAAGCAAATCACCCAATAGTTCTAAACTCAAACCAACAACAATTCTTTACATTCACAAGATTCCAGCCTCCCTAGACCTCATGAGAGAGATCTATATATAAGAGTTTTGGAGAAAGGATGAGTCAGCTTGAGACTGGCATGAAGCTGACTAGTGTTCTCTATCACTTCAGTTATTCTTCAGTTCTTGAGTCCACTTGGAGGTTCTTGCTTCCACTTGGAGATCTAGACCCTCTTACTCATCACCAGTCGAATTCCCTTATCCAAGTGTCATTTTGGAAGCTTCCTGGGCATTGACACCTTGAGGAATGACTGTGCCACATGTCCAAACTCGCCCAGCGCAGGTAGCCTTCTTTGCATTTGACATTCAACGCAGGTAGACAGTGGAGCACTTGACATTCAGTGCAGATGCTCAATGGAGCAGTTGACATGATCCAGAATTGCCTTATTTTTGAGTGTTTTCAGGTGGAGAACTGTTATTCAGTGTTGTGGTTTGCTGACCTTGTTCCTCTAGGCGTAGGAACAACATGTTTAGGGACTTTGGATCCCTTAGATTATGGACATTTCATGCTTCATGCTGTAAGGCACAAAAATGTCTATAACACATAACCAGGTAGTAAAAGAGTAGCTGTTAAGAATGTGCTCCATGTCCTCCTCCTGCTTTTCACAGAGCTGGCATCTGGAAGGCCCCATAACACCCCTTTTCCTAATGTTGTCCCAAGTTAAAATTTTCTTATGATGAACCAACCACATGAAAAGCTTGATTTTCATCCAACCTTGGTGCTTCCAGAGGAGCTACCATGTCTTGTCTGGAATCCTATAATCAAGCCCAAGAAGAATACTTTTGGCTTCCTTAAGATTAAAGTTACCTTTATTGTTATTTCCCCATCTCAATTGATCCTACCCCTCTATAACTAAAATCATCCTTTGTTTAACCAAGCTCCCAAGACCCTCTACCTTTAATTTAACGGGTCTTTCATCTCTGCAATCAATTTTTCTCTAGCTTCTCCATTTTCCTGAGGTCTGAGCAAGATCCCAAAAATCCTTGACTTTGTTTAACCCTTAGTGGTATGTTTCTTGCTTGAGACTAGCAAAGTCCTCTGTTAACAATGTTGGTTCTTGCTACCACTTGTCTTCCCAAAAGAGTGCAAGATCTCCTGCTCTGATTTCCTAGAAGTTGTTATTTTGAACTAGGCTTCTGTTATCCCAGGCTCTATTCCAGATGTGAGAACCTTTTACATTACCAGACATTCTTATGAGATCCTTAGTGTGCCAAGAGTTGGCATATTTTTCTTTCCAGATTCTTGCCCACTGTGCTTTTGGCTCTTGAACCCAGCGCCACCAAAGCTTGGCTCCTAGAACTTTATTAAGAATCTCCTGATCATCCAAACCTAGTCCACCCTGTCTCTTGGGTTTACAGATTTTGTCCCAAGAGACCAGGGCCCATTTCTTCTTAGTTTCTTCCTTACCCTAGAGGAAATCTCTTTGAATGCTTCTGAATTGCTCTAAAACACCTTTGGGAGCTGGGAGGGTAGATAACATGAAAACTGGGATAGATTGCAGGACCGCCTTTGTCAGAACCAACCTGCCTGCCAGGTTCAAGACCCGGAAGGTCCAATTTTTGACTTTGTCTTGCAATTTATTAAGCACCGGTTCCTAGATACTTTTGTGCATTGGTCTGTCTATGAGAGGAATTCCCAAATACTTTGTGGGGAGGGAATCCCTTTGGAAGCCTAGAATTCTAGAAATGTTTCTCTGAATAGCAATGTTAGTGTTTAAGAAGAAGATTTTTGACTTAGAAAGATTGACTTCCATACCTGTAGCCAAAGAAAATTCCTTCAGGATTTGATTGTAGGTTGAAGCTTCTTTGACTGTGGGGAGCCCTTGTAGCATGGTATCATCTACAAATTGTTGGTGAGTCAGAGCTTGACCATTCTCAGATAATTGAAGACCTTTGATTTTTCCCATTGCCTTGGCATGCTTAATAGATCTACCTAGTCCCTCCATCATAAGAATGAAAAGAAAGGGAGAGAGCGGGTCTCCCTACCTGAGGCCTCTAGAAGGAATGAATATCTTTGAGGGAGAGACATTTACCAAAATTGAAAAGCTAGAGCAGGTCACCAGAGCCATGACCCAACGAATCCAATTGTGGTCGAACCCAAAAGCAGTGAGAATCTTTTTGATGTAGATCTAGTTAAGTTTGTCATAGGCTTTGGCTATATCCAATTGCATGATCATCCTCGCTTGTTTTTTACTAGTAAGCGTGTGGACCACCTCATGGGCTTGAATAATGTTATTTAAGATTTGTCTACCCTCCACATAACCTGATTGTTCCTCTAAAACTAAAGAAGGAAGGAGAGGTTTAAGTCTATTTGCCACTACCTTGGAGATTATCTTGTAAACCACATTGCATAAAGCTATGGGTCTGTATTTGTCTGCAGTTTGAGCTGATTCCTGTTTGGGGATCAGGGAGATGAAGGAGGTGTTGAGGGATTTCAGGATTGTCCTGCTGGACTTGGAATCCTCCACCACTTCCAGAATATCCTGTTTGACAATATGCCAACAAGCTTTAAAGAAATCCACATTGAAACCATCTGGACCTAGTGCTTTGCAGTTCTTCATGTCTTTGAGAACCTCGCTGACTTCCTCTTCAGTAACAGGTCTATTGAGGTTAAAATTGTCCTCTCTAGACACCAACTTAGGGATATGCCTTGTAATTTCCTTGATGGAATGTTCCCTGTCTGGATTGTTTTCTCAAGTGATGTTTTGGAAATACTGAACAAGCACGACTTCAATATTCTTATGGGTGTTCTAGATCTTTCCATTCTCATCTTTTATCGTTGAGATTCTATTGTATGCTCTATTAGCCATAGTGGATCTGTGGAAGAATCTTGTATTCCGCTCTCCTTCCTTGAGCCATTGAACCCTAGACTTCTGTCTCCAGAATATTTCCTCTTGTTTGCATAAATTATCCCATTCTCGATGATGCTTATCAGCCTGATCACTTTTGATTTTGTCAAAGCTGTCTTTGATCAGAGTCTGGTTGAGTTCTTGTAATTTGATTTCCAATGATCTTTTGTTCACAAAAATGTTACCAAAATCCTTTTTGTTCCACTCTTTTAGCCTGAACTTGACATGCTTTAGTCTTTTATGAAGGAGATACATTTTTGAGCCCTGGAATTGCAAGTCCTCCGACCACCATTTTTCAATGTTGCTGATGAAATCCGGGTGGGAGAGCCAAATATTCTCGAATCTGAAGGGCCTATTCCTGGGAGAAATTAAACCCTTGATTTCCAGTTGAATCGGCCAGTGATCGGAACCTCCAAAGGGAAGGACTGTTGCTGTTATTTCTTTATCTGTAAGCAAAAGCTCCTTTGATATCATGAACCTGTCCAATTTAGAGGCTACCTGTGCCTCACCTCCTCTTTTGTTGTTCCAGGTAAAAAGGCCATTGCTTAGGTCTGAATCAACCAATTTCATCTCATCTATGAAAGTCTGAAATGCTAAGGAGTCTTTGTTGAGCGCTCTGGTGCCTCCTTTTTTTTCCGAAAGAGATTTGATCATATTAAAGTCCCCTCCCATGATCCAAGGAATCCCAGCCTGTCTGTTCCTGAGATCAATTAGGGATTCTAATAATTTGAGTTTGTCATCTATTCTTTGAGGACCATAAACATTTGTGACCAGGAAGGTTTTTGAATCCCCCACTGGTTGAATGACCACTGATAAGTAGTTTCTAGATGCTTCTGCATCTGTTATACTGATTTTCTTTGGATTCCAAAGAGTTAGAATGCCCCCCACTGTGTTTTCAGCTTTAACCTCTAGGAACTCAAATCTATTGAGCCATTTGCTATGAATTTGTTTTATTTTCTGGATGGAACATTTCGTTTCCTAGATGAAGATAACATCTGGCATTTCCTGTTTCATTCTATGACTAAGCATTCTTTGTTTTCTTTTACTACCTAGACCTCTGATATTCCATGATGTGAGCTTCATATTTAAAGATTTGTAAATGAGTAACTGGTTAGGTATTTCATCTTACCTGAGTCAATTATTAATTTTCCACACTCCATCAAGAGGTCCTTTTGTTTTTTCCTGCCTCTCTTCTTTCCTACATTTCTGGTCGCTAATCCTGGAGTTGATTTCATTATTTTCACTCCTTTGTATTCCTATTTTTAAATGGTTTTTCCTTTATCTAATCCTCTTTCCTGATTTTTCCATAAGAATAGTTGCTGAATTTTGTTGCAATCTTCTTGGGGTAGTGAGTCTATCCCTCCCGTGGACCCCTGCATTAAGAACCCTTCCAGATCTAGATTTTCCTTATCTAGAATTTCCTGAAGTTCGTGATCTTCTAGATCTGTTTCACTCTGGGTCATTTCCTGATCCATCTCTAGTTCTGTTTCACTCATTATAATTTCCTTCTTATTATCCATCTCTTGTATTAGGTAGCAGTCTTCTTTCGTTTTCGTTTCCTTTTCATTAGGGCCATCCTCTATAGATTGGTCTTCATTCGCCATTTCTATATTCTCTTCTAGTGCTTGATACCAATTTTCACTGACCTTTTGATCCTCATTATGAAGTTGCCTTGGTCCCTTTTTGCTACCTTTTCCTCTACATGTAACTTTTTGGAAGCTATCTGTGTCCTTCATTTCCTTAGGTTTGCCCTTGTTGTATGTTTGACTAAGAGGGAAATCTTTGAACAAGTGCCCATGTTAATGGCATTTACGACATCTAAATGGGATATGCTCATAGTCTATTGTTTGTACCCATTCCTCATCAAAAACTTCCAAGATGACTTCATCTGGAAGAGCTCCTGATAGATCCATTTCTACACAGATCCTTGCATAGGAAGTGTATTTGCCTCTTCTTGTGGCTTCCGAAGCTTTGACAAAATGTCCTAGTTTGTTTCCTATGGTAGCAAGCGATTCAGTTTTCCAATAATCAAGAGGAAGAGAATAGAGCCTTACCCAGACCGGTACTGAAGTGAAAGTTTCCTACTCTGGAACAAAGTTCATCTTCCAAGGCCGCATATAGAGGCCAGCTACTACATAAAAGTAGGGTCCTCCTTCGAATATTCTGTCTTTGTCTTTGATGTTTGTGAACACCATAATAAAAAATACCTTTGACCCAAGATGAAGATCTATACTACTGTTTGGTCAATTTAGTGTTGTCTAAATTGCTATCATTAATTGTCAACCCGGGGCTTGTAAGTTGATGAAGTGAGATGTACAGTATGTACTTAAGTAACCTTTCCTAGTTCTTTTTGTCGTTTTTGGATGATGTTTGTGGTTGATTTAACTTCTTAAGATGGAGTGATGGATTTAAAACAAATGAGTGCGTGTGTGTGCATATGGTGGTTTCTAAATGCTTCTAGAACTTTTTAAAGAGAAAGCTTGAAAAGTGACTTGCAATGGAATTGAAACTTCAAATGAAAGAAAAGCATTAAACAAAGTGACTAATGGCACTAGTCCACTATCTATGCTGCTGATAAGAACAAAAATAGCATCTATGTTAACTCAATGGAAAGTGAAAAACACTACTTTAACTTCAAAACTTAAATGACAAATCATAACACTTCATTCTTTCTTAACACTCTGCCTCTAGCTGCAATTGTTCATGTGAAAAACAGTTAAGAAGGAATCAGTAATATGAGTCAAAAAGCTAATCAAACCAAGCTGCCACTCAATGATATTTTGGTCCAATAAAGGTTAGACAATTATGATGAGAAGACCATCAAAAGGTTAGTAAGCAACTTGTCAAAAACTTGATAAAGTAAACTAGCAATGAAACTAAGTAAGCAAGGTAAAAATCAGCAGCTAAGACAAGACAACTTCAAATACCATCAGTGATAAAAAGAAATAAAAACACACTATCCCGGGCTCCTAACACACCTGCATAAACAAACTGATCAGTTCTGAAAAGTGCTGGAAATGTAAAGGCATGAAATCAAACTGTACATTATTATACATGTTCAAAGAAATGAAAAACTGCAGAAATCAAACTATACATTATTGTACATGTGAAAATGAAAACAAAGAAAGGTAGGAAAATAAAGTTAAATGCTACTGTACATAGGTTGTGGTAGATGGGGTCCCTCCATCCACTCAACCAGCTAAAGATCAGCTACGCAGAGATGAGCAGAAACAGTCTTCTTATATTAAATCAGCATGTCAAAATACAGTCAAAAAGTGTTGTAGAAACAGTCTTCTAAAACAGAGTTTGATAACCAAAACAATTACAGCAATTACAATATCAAAAAGCTAATCTCTAAGCGTTGGCAAACTCTTTATTTATAGGCACAGGGACAAACTGTCCTCTGCGTAAACTAAGCAACTACAGTCTTAACTAATTAACTACGCAGCAACACCCAGGCAACTCCGTGCACATTTGGAGGAAACGGTCATCATGGGGAGTAAATCTATGGTTAGATCCTGTCCCTTGCTGTCTTCGTGGCGTGGAGGAAGTGCCAGCTGTGGTTCCGTGTCTCAGTTGCTCACGCAGAGCCGTGCCACCATCTGGAACTTAACTGTTTGACTGTGGGTACTCCTGTGTTGACCGGGGGCATACGTGACTGATTTGGCCCAACCAATAGCATACGAACCATGTATACATCCATACCAACGTGCCCATGTGGCCCGTTCCTGGAGAAGACACGTGGAGTATAGCAAACAACAAAAAGGCTGCGGAATCTCTGAACAGCTGCAGAATTGCTGAGTAGCTGCGGAATTGTAGAACAGCTGCGGAATTGCTGAACATGTACCAAAATTCTAAACAAACAGTCAATCATTAGCACAGCCAACAAATCATGTTAAAAAGACATATAATGCAATGAATTGAACAAGTTGATGGAGGAAATGATGTCAGAAGAGAGAAGTGAATAGGGAAAAGTTGTTGGGAGGACAGGTAAATGAGTGCAAGGTTGAGGCTCAACATACCCCCACTGCGAGGGTGTTGCATGTCCTCATGCAACCAAAATTTTGTCATAATCTTTCAGTTCACATGTTCAGATGCCTCTGCCAAGACATCCAACCTTCTCCTTTTCCTTCCTGTTGCCAAATTTGTTCTTGGTTTCCTAACCAAGCACCTGAATTTCAAGTTGACCAAGGCCCTGCTTAATTTCTTGCATTTCCTCTTCAATTTCTTGTTCTTTCTTTGCCAAAGACCCAAATGAAGCATTGTGTTATCGTGGATCATTTTGTCCACGTTTCTCTGTTCTTTCAATGCTTCGTTTTCCTGTTTGATGTGGCGGTTTAGGACCTCTAGCTCAAATACTTCTTGCTTCAGAGATTGAACCTGTTGTTCAAGGGGCAAGACAGTACTAGGACCAGCAACAGATTGCTCTAATGTTTCCAAATAATCATATGCCTCCTGCTGGACAGGGTCAATGTCAGGTGTTTGTCTTGGCCTAAATTCAAATCCTTGAAAACTGCTTTCTCTCTCTTGCTGGAAAGGACTTTCTTCTCTTGGAGAACTTAGCTCAATATCTAGCTGCATTGGAGTCTTCTCAGGTGTGCCCAAATAAATGAAATGGGACTGTTTCTCTTTAGTCACACTCTTCTTCTCTATAAGTCTAATGCTTCTTCTTACTTGCAGACTAGTACTTTTTGGTTCTTGCTGTTTTTGCTTTTGTTTCTTTTTGAAGATGGCAGTTTCATGAAGCTGAGCAAGCCTATGAGCTAATGTTTGGGTATCTTCTTCACTTGAGGGTTCAGGTGAAGGGTATGATTCTTGCAAAATGTCTTTCCCTTTATCCCCCTTTTGTCCTTTTGTTCTGCTTCCCTTTTTCTTTTCCTTTTGAATAGTTTCTTGAACAGTTTCTTGGGCAATTTCTTCAAGAGTTTTTGTAACAATTTCTTGGGCAGTTTCTTCAACTTCTACAGCAGTGTCTTGGGCAGCAGTCTCTTCTTGGGTAACCATTTCTTTCCCTTTTCTTCTACTTCTTTTTGGCACCCTAGGAGAGCTACTAAAGGCTTCTGCTGCCTCTTGAAAATGGTTTCTAACAAGGAATTTCTCCCATGTATCCTTTCTAATTTTTAACTGCTCCTCAATCAAGATTTTAATGAGTCCATGGTGATATAGGTGGGGCTCAATGTTTCCCACGTGTTTCTGAACAGTGGCACTCATTTTTCTTAGACTAGCTAGCAAGAAATAAGGAAGATTGATGGTATGTTCACCCATAAAATGCATCATTATCTTTGTATGATAAACATACATTATACCAAATCTGCCTTCACATGTTAAAAATTTTTGAACTAGCAAAAGTAAGGCAGTCCATTCCTTTTTAATGACACTTACAGGTATTCCTTTGGTGAAGATAGTGGTATCCATACCTGGATTTTTCAACATGTTCTTCCACTCTTGGCCTTCAACAGCTCGATTTTTGAACCAACGTTCCCCAGTACGAGGCAAAGCAGTTGCTTGAGCCAAGCTGCTCTCTGTGACAGTGAATTGTAGGTCTCCAATCTCAACAGTATTTGTTTTTCCATCAAACGACCGAGCAAAGGCCTTGGTAACTTCCTTGTGATATCCTTTGAACTTCTGAATAAATTTTAACCACTTGGCCTTCTGCAGGGCATTCTTCGTTTGTGGGTAACCGTCTAAAAACTTAGAACCTTCCGGCTCTGCTCTTAATAACTTCCCATTTTGGTTACCAACTCTCTTGCTGCTCTGACAGCGTTGTTTGAATACTGGAGAGAGAGCTATACGGGAAAAACAGTGCTCAACAGTGGGTATTACGGCTACAACAGAATGCTCAGCAGTGGGTATTACGGCTACAACAGAATGCTCAGCAGTGGGTATTACGGCTACAACAGAATGCTCAGCAGTGGGTATTACGGCTACAACAGAATGGTCGTGATGCAATTACGAGACTGGTGGTCAGGGTTTTGAGCGGAGAGGTGAGGAAAATAGAACAGAGTATGTTTACGGTGAAACAGAGTAGTGAATGAAACCGAGAGTGAAATCGATGGAATCGAGGGAGTGAACAGCAATAGAAATGGGGTTATGCATGCGTAGAAGGGTGTTAAAGGATGAAACGGCCGAATCCCATGGACGTCGGGTGGCTGTGTACATCTGGCTGCGGAATGATTAATTGGAGAGCCGTGGTACAATAGTACACGTCACTCTGGTACGAAGAATTAATGAGAGAGAGCAGGTCGTATTAAGTTCAAATCAACAGCAATTAGGGAACCGTTAGGAAGGTGGTGAGGTGGATTACGCAGCATAATGGATGAGGAGTGGACGGGGGTCTTGTCAATCATTACATTACGTGCCTCCTACCATAATCCGAAAACCATACATAAATGATATAACTGTTAGTTAGAAATTTAGAACATACCTTCGTGTATTTGCATTTTGATCCCTTTGTTGATTATGATGCTAACCTTTGATTGATTGCTGCCTTTGTATATGCCATGTGTCCTTGCTCTTTAATGATGCTGGTGCTTTTGACTGCAGATTTTTTCTTTTTGAAACAGAGTTTGTTTTTGTGGCAGGAACAGAGTGTATTAGCTGCGGAATTGGCTCCTAGCTGTGGAAATTGCAGCAACACTTTTCTGCCTGCACAAAGAGGATTAAAACAACTTGACTGAATGGAATAGTCCTGAGAGGGACTTTATTTGGTGATAATGAGATGGAATGAATGGACTGGAAGAAAATGAAGTGGAATGAAAATGATGAGATGGATGAGATGGACAGAAAAAGAGAGAGATTTTTTTTTTGTTTTGGAAAATATAAAGTGTCAGGTGACCCTAATTTTCACTTCATATTTTCTGCATAAGACTGCCAATCCAAGATTGGTTTTCAAGCTTATACAAGAGATTTTTTTTTTTTTTCGACTGAAAGGAACAAAAACTAGGTTGATGGAGGAGAAGAATTATTCTCCACCAGCCTCATTGCAGAATCTTCTTGGAACATTTTAACAAATTCCTCCCTTGAGAGTGGTTTGTGGTAGACTTTCAATCTATGGCCATTCACAATGAGAGGAGTCTGAAGCTCATCAATGGTCTTCACTCGAACTGCTCCATTTTTAAAGACTTCATCAATCTCATATGGCCCAAGCCAATGAGTTTGAAATTTTCCTTTGAAGTCCTTAAACTTGGAATCAAACAATAGTGCCCAATCTCCCTTCTGAAACTTTCTTTCTTTGATGTGTCAATCATGCCATTTAGTTCTTTGGTGCTGAACTAGATCGGTCCTTAGAATTGCATCTTGTCTTATTTCATCTAGCTCATTTAGTTGGTCCATTCTGTGTTTTTGAGCTTCTGATAGGCTCATCCCCAATTGAACTGCCATCTTGAAGGTCTTGATTTGGAACTCAATGGGGAGCAGGACTTCTTTCCCATAAACAAGTTCATAGGGAGAATGTCCTGTTGTGTTCCTCCATGTAGTTCTATAGGCCCATAAGGCTTCAGGAAGCCTTTCCGCCCAATCTCTTCTATGAAGATGAACAGTCTTGGTGATAATGCCTTCAAGGACTTTATTTGTAGATTCCACTTGACCATTTGATTGCGGATGGTATGGAGTAGATGTTCTGTGCTTGATTTTGTATTCCTCCATCAGCTTCTCCATCAATTTAGATGTAAATTGGCTTCCCTGATCTGTCACAATTTCTCTTGGGACACCAAAACGAGTAAAAATATCCTCAAAAAGAAATTGAACAACTGAATTTTCAGTGGCAGAAGGTAATTCCTTGGCTTCTACCCACTTAGTAACATAATCAGTGCAAACCAATATGTACTTCTTTTGCTTAGATGGTGGATTAATAGGTCCAACGAAATCTAGAGCCCATTTCTCAAAGGGTTCGATGCATACCTGTGGCTGTAGTGGCATTTCATTTGAAGGAGTTGGTCTCCCAACTCTTTGGCAGCTGTCACACCTTCTAACATACTGCTTTTCATCTTTAAAGAGAGAAGGCCAATAATATCCTAAAGAAAGGATTTTATAGGCTGTCCTCTTGTCAGCAAAGTGTCCGCTGCATGGTTCATCATGACATGCCTTCAGGATGTCAGGCATTTCATCTTCCCGAACACATCTTCTAATCATACAATCTGGCCCTGTTTTGAACAATTCATTAGAAATCTAAGAATAATGTGAACTCTCCTGAATGATTTTCCTTTTCTCATTAGGAAATAAGTGTGGAGGTAGCTTCCCTGTAACTAGATAATTAGCAATATCTGCATACCAAGGAGTCTTGGTAGTTACTGCAAACAAGTATTCATCTGGAAACTTATCCTCTACAGGAGAATCTTCGTTAGTGTTTTGGATTCTAGACAAGAAATCAACTACTGTGTTTTGTTTCCCTGGTCTATCTAACACAGTAATGTTGAATTCTTGTAAAAGTAAAATCCATCTTGTAACTCTGCCATTAGTAACAGGTTTGTTCATGAGATATCTAATTGCAGAGTGATCAGTATGGACAAAAGTTTCATAGCCGGTTATATAATTTCTAAACTTGTTGATTGCATGAACAACGGCTAAGAATTCTTTTTCAGTCACAGTGTAATTTAACTCAGTGGGAGTCAAATTTTTACTAGTGTAATAAATGGCATAAGGGACCAAATCCTTTTGTCCCAAAACAGCTCCTAGAGCTGTATTTGAAGCATCAATAGAAATGTGGAAAGGGAGTTTCCAATTTGGCCCTCTCAAAATGGGTGCTTCAGATATTCTAGTCTTTAAAGTTTCAAAGGCAGACTGACATTCAGGATCCCATTTGAACTCACAGTCTTTGGTAAGTAATTTGAAAAGAGGAGATGTTATCTTAGTGAAGTTTTCAATAAATCTTCTATAATATCCAGTAAACCCAAGAAAACTTCTAACATCTTTCTGGCAATTTGGAACAGGTAACTTGGAGATAACTTCAACTTTGGATCTATCAACTTTAATTCCATCTCCTGAAATATGATGTCCTAAAACAATTCCTTCAGTAAACATCATAAAACACTTTTCATGACTTAATGAAAGATTTGTTTCTTTACATCTAATTAGGACTTTTTCCAAATTTTCTAATGCTTCTTCAAATGTGTTACCATAAACTGTGAAATCATCCATGTAGACCTCTACACAATCATGAATTAGATCTGAAATGATTCCTAGTACAGCCCTTTGAAATGTAGCGGGTGCATTGCATAATCCAAAAGGAAGTACTCGGTAAGCAAAAGTTCCCCAAGGACAAGTAAATGTGGTTTTGTCTTGATCTTCAGGTGCTACCTGAATTTGATTGTAACCACTAAAGCCATCCAAAAATGAGAAAAACTTTTTACCTGCTAAAGTATCTAATACTTGATCAATAAAGGGCAAAGGAAAGTGATCCTTCAAGGTTGCTTTGTTTAATTCTCTGTAATCAATGCAAACCCTCCATTTACCATTCTTTTTAGGTACTATAACCAAGGGAGAAACCCATTGGCTATCTGAAATAGGGTAAATGAAGTTTACATTGAGTAACTTCTGGAGCTCTTCTTTCACTATCTCCCTAAGATTTGGATTCATCCTTCTTTGAGGTTGTCTGATTGGTCTACTGTTTTCCTCAATGTATATGTGATGAATGCAAGTCTTAGGGTCAATACCTTTCATGTCGGTATACTCCCATGCAAAAGCAGTAGAATGTCTTTGCAAGACTTTGGTTAGCTCTTCCTGTTGGGATTTTTCCAAGTTTTTGTTAATGTTTAATGTTTTTCCTGGAAAGATCTCAATGGCAGAACTACCAAATTCTTCCATAGAGAAAAGAGACATTTGTCTAGATGATAGACACTCTATGTCAGAATCCAACTGAAATTGTGTAGAGTCATATTCTAAAGATGGTTCAAAATTTTCTAATGTATTCAGAATTTGACTATCTTCACTAATCTCAGAAATGGTAAAGACAGGTTGTATAGTATCTTCATCATCAACCCACTCATTATCTCCTATTTCTGTAATTGCTTTCGCTGGAGGATACAGATTGAACTTCTTTGTTGAATTTCCATAAAAAAATATACATATCCCCAAACCTACAACTTATGAAAGCATCAGCTGTGGCCAGCCAAGGTCTTCCTAAAATAAGAGAATGTCCTCCTAGATTGTTCTTGGGAGTTAAAATCATAAAATCAACTGGATATTCCCAAGAGTCTAGGGGGACTGGAATGTATTCCAATACACCATCAGGTTTAATGATTGATCTATCTGCAAGCTACAGCAAAGTAGGTGTAAAGAGAAGGTTAGGAAGTTTTAACTGGTCCATGGTCTGTCTACTCATAATGTTGATAGCAGCCCCTAAATCAATCAGAGTATTTGGTATTTCTACCCCATTGATATGTGTTTTGACAATTGGACTACCGGGATCTACATATTTCTGCATGGTAATCTTTCCCATCATAATGTCTGCAATTTTTCCTACCAGGTGGATCCTTCTGATATCTCTTGGTTTCCTTCCTGGTCTTTTAAGGCTCAACTCCTTTATTGTTTTTGCTAGAATGGGAATCTCGTTAATGGCTTGTAACAAGGGAATCTTGATACAGACATTCTTCAATTCATCTAGAAAATTATAGTCAAGCAACCAAATTTGCTTTTCCACTCCTTTGTCGATTTGTAACCTTTCAGGAAAAGGAGGTGTGGCCACAGATGTAGGTTGCTCAACTATGGGAGCTGTGGGGGTTGATTCTTTTTCTTTTTCCCTTTGAGTGTTTGGGTTTTGAAGGGATGCTTCAGAACCCTTATTAGCTCTAAGAGATTCTTCCTCAGAAATGCTTGGTTGTTGAAAATTTATAGAAGGTTGATCTAAGATTCTACCTGATCTGAGTTGTACTTCATTGAGAGGAACAATCATATAGGTAGGGAATGGTTGACCTTCCATCATGTAAGCATTTTGAGGGTTCCTATTATTGGGGTTTGGCAATGGCTGAGAAGGAAGTTGATTTGACTTTTGTTGGGATTGGAGCAAGAGTTGAGAATTTTGATTTTGTGGAGAAGGTTGTTGTTGTTGAGGGAATGGCAATGATAGTTGTTGAATTTGATTTGGAAGTTGTGGAGCTTGCTGATTCTGAAAAGATGGAGGATATTGATAGAATTGAGCAAATCTCCCATAAGGATTTTGCATGCTTTGCATCCATGATTGAAAAGGATTTTGAGGTTGAGGCCAAGGTCGTTGCCAAGGATTCCAATTTGGTTGGGGTTGAAAATTCATAGAGTTGTTAAACCCTTGATTTTGTTGCCCCTGCCAAGGTCTCCTTGCAATAAAACAGAGAGATTCAAGTGTATTTGGATCTTCTTGAAAGACTGCTTTGAGCCCAGGGATTGAAGGACAATCCTTGGTCTCATGGTTTTCTGAGCAAACTACGCATGTTTCCACAACTTGTGCTTCCAAGGGACATTCCCTTAAAGCATGTTTCTTCCTACATTTCGGGAAAAAGATGGCCAAGGCCTCGGCTTCTGCTTTCTGTTTATTGTGGATCTTAAGGGTGTCTAATTGTTCACTCAGACTCCCTAAGATGTCAGTTTTGAATTCATCAAGCATATTGCCGATCTCAGCCCTACTTACTGATCCAGCTGCAGATTTATTTGCTCTGAGGAGAGAAGGATCTCTAGGCCCTTTTTGAGTTTTTGATTTGCCCCTTGAGAGATGGACACATAATTCTGCTATATCAGAAAGTGGAAGCTGAGATATATCTCCCTTCCCCATCATATTCAAAAGATCTATCCATTCATCTCTAATGGCTTTTAGTAATAGGGCTTTCAAGGTCTCTTCATCCAAGTTACTCATTTTTGCTCTTTTCAAATTATACTGAAATCTTTCAATCAATTCCTCCAAATTCTCATCTTCTCTTTGTACCATTTTAAATACCTCATCCTTGTGATTGGTGGGCATACAATAGTCTAGGTACCTATCCAAAAATGTCTGTTTCATATCATTCCAAGACCTAATGGATTGAGTGACTAACCCCATGAACCATTTCAAAGCTTGTCCTTTCAATGTGGAAGGGAACAATTTGAGTTTTTGAGTGTCATCCAAATAGTCATAAGTTCTACATATGACTTCAAACTCAAATAAGAATGTTTCAGGGTCCTCATTCCTTGATCCATGAAAGTTCGGGAGGACAGATGGTGAGATGTTCTTCATGGTGGCTCGGGAATCCTCATTGACTATAGGGAACCCGAATGAGTTATCCCCATCCCTATTTCCTCCAATATTACCTCTACCTCCTCCATTGTTTCCTCATCCTCCTCTACCTCTACCTCTACCAAATCCAGGTGCTTCTTCCTCTGCCATGGTAGTTTCCCCAGAGACTTCATAGTCTTCCGGTTCTTCTACTAAGGGTGTATGAGAAGGATTCCCTCCTTCTTCTTCAGGTGTTTCTACTTCTTCAATTATAATTTGCCTCTCTGGAGAAAGAAGGAAAGGATCTCTTTCAGACTCGATGGAAGGTATGGGAGAGTCGACTCTTGCTTCTTGAATTCTGGGAACCCTAGGGCTAGGAGTGTCAGTTGGAGATAAGGGAGGTGTCTCTTGTCTATCCCTTGAAGTAGATGGACTTGTAAAAATCGAACTCTTGGCTCTAGCTAAAAACCTTCCCCTAGAATCTCTAGCTCTATGCATGTCATTTTTTATTTTTTCTTCAAGTCAGGCTAATAATTCTTTTTCTGATCTTCCAGGTCACTCTAGGTGCAAGAAGAGAGCATACTTAAGAAACTATTAAACCAATAACTTTCTCTTTTCTGATCCTCCAGATCACTTTAGGTGCAAGAGGAGAGCATACTTTGAGAAGTTATCAATTTCCCTTTCTTGAAATTTTCTTAATTTTTTTTTAGAATTGGCTACCTAATTTCACTTCCCCGGCAACGGCGCCAAAATGTTTGGTCAATTTAGTGTTGTCTAAATTGCTATCATTAATTGTCAACCCGGGGCTCGTAAGCTGATGAAGTGAGATGTACAGTATGTACTTAAGTAACCTTTCCTAGTTCTTTTTGTCGTTTTTGGATGATGTTTGTGGTTGATTTAACTTCTTAAGATGGAGTGATGGATTTATAAACAAATGAGTGCGTGTGTGTGCATATGGTGGTTTCTAAATGCTTCTAGAACTTTTTAAAGAGAAAGCTTGAAAAGTGACTTGCAATGGAATTGAAACTTCAAATGAAAGCAAAGCATTAAACAAAGTGACTAATGGCACTAGTCCACTATCTATGCTGCTGATAAGAACAAAAATAGCATCTATGTTAACTCAATGGAAAGTGAAAAACACTACTTTAACTGCAAAACTTAAATGACAAATCATAACACTTCATTCTTTCTTAACACTCTGCCTCTAGCTGCAATTGTTCATGTGAAAAACAGTTAAGAAGGAATCAGTAATATGAGTCAAAAAGCTAATCAAACCAAGCTGCCACTCAATGATATTTTGGTCCAATAAAGGTTAGAAAATTATGATGAGAAGACCATCAAAAGGTTAGTAAGCAACTTGTCAAAAACTTGATAAAATAAACTAGCAATGAAACTAAGTAAGCAAGGTAAAAATCAGCAGCTAAGACAAGACAACTTCAAATACCATCAGTGATAAAAAGAAATAAAAACACACTATCCCGGGCTCCTAACACACCTGCATAAACAAACTGATTAGTTCTGAAAAGTGCTGGAAATGTAAAGGCATGAAATCAAACTGTACATTATTATACATGTTCAAAGAAATGAAAAACTGCAGAAATCAAACTATACATTATTGTACATGTGAAAATGAAAACAAAGAAAGGCAGGAAAATAAAGTTAAATGCTACTGTACATAGGTTGTGGTAGATGGGGGCCCTCCATCCACTCAACCAGCTAAAGATCAGCTACGCAGAGATGAGCAGAAACAATCTTCTTATATTAAATCAGCATGTCAAAATACAGTCAAAAAGTGTTGTAGAAACAGTCTTCTAAAACAGAGTTTGATAACCAAAACAATTACAGCAATTACAATATCAAAAAGCTAATCTCTAAGCATTGGCAAACGCTTTATTTATAGGCACAGGGACAAACTGTCCTCTGCGTAAACTAAGCAACTACAGTCTTAACTAATTAACTACGCAGCAACACGCAGGCAACTCCGTGCACGTTTGGAGGAAACGGTCATCATGGGGAGTAAATCTATGGTTAGATCCTGTCCCTTGCTGTCTTCGTGGCATGGAGGAAGTGCCAGCTATGGTTCCGTGTCTCAGTTGCTCACGCAGAGCCGTGCCACCGTCTGGAACTTAACTGTTTGACCGTGGGTACTCCTGCGTTGACCGGGGGCATACGTGACTGATTTGGCCCAACCAATAGCATACGAACCATGTATACATCCATACCAACGTGCCCATGTGGCCCGTTCCTGGAGAAGACACGTGGAGTATAGAAAACAACAAAAAGGCTGCGGAATCTCTGAACAGCTGCGGAATTGCAGAACAACTGCGGAATTGCTGAGTAGCTGCGGAATTGCAGAACAGCTGCGGAATTGCTGAACATGTACCAAAATTCTAAACAAACAGTCAATCATTAGGACAATCAACAAATCATGTTAAAAAGACATATAATGCAATGAATTGAAAAAGTTGATGGAGGAAATGATGTTAGAAGAGAGAAGTGAATAGGGAAAAGCTGTTGGGAGGACAGGTAAATGAGTGCAAGGTTGAGGCTCAACAACTACCTTTGGGTTTCCAGTGATACTTGATCCATAACTGTAAAGCCTTTTCCATGGGCCATAATCCCATAAACTTGCAAATTATAGCATAGGTCCCCATATGTTCCCTGTGTGCCTGCAGTGCAGGATCGTTTAACACTACTCTAGGAGTAATCTCCATTTTGGGTCTGCACGGTCCCTTTTGTTTATTGTTCCTTGTGCCCTGGATTTTGTCTTCTTCCTTCTTATCTTTAGTACTAACATTTTCCTTGGGCTTTCCCTCGTCTATCTCCTTTTCATTATTACTCTTTTCCTCTTCCACAGAATCTCTGACTTTTCCCAGAGGAGACTTGCCTCTGCTAGCAACAACACTTTTGTAGGAGGGAGTGGAGCTCCCTCCTATGTGATCCTCCATTAGGAGCAGGTGCTGAATGTTTTCGAAGCCCTGGCTGCGCATTTTTTTCACCTGTTATCCAGCTCTTACCTCCAACCCTCGTGACCAGAAGTCCGCATTACTTTCATTGTTACTCTCAATCTCCTTGGAAGAGGTTTTCACTCAGGATTTCTTTTTTTCATATTTGCACACTGCCACATGGAGGTTTTCAGCCAGTGACTCTACCTCAAGTGCCTTAAAGGAGGTTTTCACTTGAGGTTATTTTATCTCTCTTTTTTTTTGTTGGTTAAGAAATGAATGGATTGGAGCCTTGATGCTCTCAATCATATTCAATTCCTTGCTTGCTGAATTGGTAAACTTGGCCCTAAAGAGGATCTCCTTATAGATGTTCAACCAATATCCATTTACCAAGAGTGGCACTTGTTCCTCATCAATAGTCCTAATTCTGGATGAGCCATTTCTATAACACTTTTCAACCAGCTAAAACCCCAACCATATGGTCATGAGATTACCCTTGAAATATTTGAACCCAGAGTTGTACAAAAGGGCCTAATTACCCTCTTGGAAGGTTCTAGTTTTGATGTGCTTGTCATGCCATCATTTTCTTTGTAGTTGGACTACTTCAATGTGCAATAAGGCCTACATCCTATATTCATATAATGCATTCAATTGTTGCATTATTTTTATTTTTTCTTAAGTTAGATCAATATGAAGCTGGGTTTCCATCCTTAAGGTATTACATTCAAATTCAATTAATAACAAAGTTTTCTTATTGTAGACTAGCTCATAGGGTGTAAATCTAGCAATGGTATTCTAGGTGGTGTTGCAGGCCTAGTTGGCCTCAAAAAATCTCTCTGCCCATTCCTTTTTGTAGTTGCTAATCACCTTGGTCAAAGTTCTTTCTAATCCTTTATTGGTAACCTCCATTTGTCCATTTTCTTGAGGGTGATACACAGTTGATATCTAGTGTTAGATGTGGTGTTGCTTCATTATCCCTTCAATGAGATTGGATGTGAACTAGGAGCCTTGGTTAGTCACCAATTCTCTTGTAAAACCAAACTTGTAGAAGATGTTTTCTCTTAGAAACCCCACTACATTTTTTTCTATTGATGCTTTTACTACCTTCACTGCATCCCACTTTGTTAGATAGTCTATGCAAACAATTATGTATTTCTTTTGTCTAGAAGGGGGGTTAATGGGACCAATGAATTCCATGCCCCACTTCTTAAATGGATCAAAATACAACCATGGTTGGAGGGGCATATCATCCTTTAGAGTAGGTTTCCTCATCCCTTGGAATTCATCACAATGGGAAGTATATCTCTGGGCATCCTTGTGAAGAGTTGGCTAGAAGTATCCCACTTGTAGGATTTTGTAGGCTTTCCTCTTTGCAACAAAATGACCCCCAAACGTCCATCATGGCAAGTTGAGAGGATTTCATGAACTTCATCCTCCCTCACACATTTTCTCAGAATCTAATCAGGTCCCAACTTGAAGAGTTTACCCCCAATCCAAGTGTAAGAGGCACTCTTTTTGACAATCTTGATTTTTTTTTGAATATAGGTGAGGAGGGAACTGACCACTAGCTATAAAGTTGGCTATGTTAATGAACCATGGAGGTAAGAGTGATATGGCAAAGATATGCTCACTAGGGATCTCATCATCTGCCACTTCTTCATAAGCAGATAATGTTAGTCTAGATAGAAAATCTGCGACAACATTTTCCTTCCCAGGTTTGTTACTAAGTGAAATAAAATTTCTCCAACATTAATAACCACCCAATTATGTGAGCATTCACATCTATTTTATTAATTAAGTATTTTATTATTGCATGGCCAGTGTGCATGAAGACTTGATAACCAATAATGTAATTTTTGAAATTTTTTAAAGAATGTATAATGATAATAAATTCCTTTTCAGTTACTGTGTAGACGAGCTCGACTTTGGACATATTTTTGCTTATAAAATAGATTGCATAAGGGAGCTTACCTTAGAATTATCCTAGGGTTGCTCCAATTTCCTTGTATGATGCATCTGTATGGATATGGAAGGGAAGGGTCCAGTTCATACCTCCGAGGATAAGTGTTTTCATTAGTTTTTCTTTAATTTCCTCAAATGATTTATGAGATAAAATTTTCCAAAACCGAACATCTTTTGTTGTTAATAAAAATAAAGGAGAAACAATTTTCCTAAAACATTTGATGAGTTTGCAATAATATCTAGCAAGGCCTAGAAACTTATAACAACTTTCTATTTTTTATGAACATGAACCCTTTTGATGATGGTTATTTTTGTAGGTTCCACTTGGATTCATTTTGAAGAGAGAAAGTGCCCTAAGACAATCCTCTAATTCATCAGAAATAGGAATTTCTCATGGCTTAGGGAGAGATTAATTTATTTACACCTCTGAAAGGCTTTGAATAGGTTTAAGAGAGCCTCTTGGAAATCATCCTTGTAGTGTATAAAATCATCCATGTAGATTTCCACTAAATCATGCACAAGGTCATTGAATATACTCAAAACAACCCTCTGGAAGGCTTCAGAGGCATGAAATAGACCAAATGGGAGAACTTTGTAAGAAAAATTTCCCATAAACATGTGAAGGGGGTTTTATCCTGATCTTCAGGGTTGATCTGGTTTAGTTGTACCCACTAAACCCATTCAAAAAGGCGAAGAAATTTTTCCCTACAAAGACATCAAGGACTTGGTCAATAAAGGGAAAGGAAAAATGATCCTTTCTAGTGGATTTCTTGAGTCCTCCTAATCAACAATAATTCTTCATTTTCCATTCTTCTTATGGACAATGACTAGGGGAGACACCCATTCACTATCCGAGATTGGAGAGATGAATTCTCCATCCAGCAATTTTTCCAATTCATTTTTCACAATGTCTTTTAATGTAGGGTCTATTTGATTTTATGGTTGGCAAACATGTTTATGTTTCTCCTTGATATATATATATGGTGAGTGCATACAAAAATATGTTCTCCATTCTTAACTTTATAGTCCCATGCAAATGCATCAACATGTTGTCTCAATACAGTGAGTAGTTGGTCCTCTTGATCAGCTGAGAGAAGGGGTTGGTTTTCAAGATTTTGGAGGGGTTGATTTCTATGGTTTTCACATTATTTTACTCAAAAACAACATCTATAAAATCTTCCCATGAATTATCTTGAGAATAGCCAAGATGCCCTATAGATTAATCTTCTCTTAAGCCATCAATATTCATGGCAAGAGGGTATTGGTTTTGTAGAAATTTGTCGATCAAATTACCTTCATCAATTCACTTTCTGCTAATGGTGGTTTTTAATGTACATACAAGGTAGGACGATGAGAGGCAATATTGATCGGCATCATCATCATATTCTTCTTCTTCCTCTACCCATGTTGGAAATTCATCCTCAATAAGAGGCTAAGTTGGGGGTATAATACAAGTTGTTTTCTTAATTTCCCATTGGTGATGGTCATGTTCCCAACCCTACAACTGATGTATGCATCAACAATGGCTAACTAGGGTCTTCCTAAGATGAGTGGGTAGCCATTAAACTTGGACTTGGGCTGAAGGACAAGGAAATTAGTGGGATACTCCCAAGAATCAATGGAGACCATTACATCCTCTATGATACCTTTAGGTTCTACATTGGATCTATCAACTTTTGTAGGACAATGGAGCTCTTCCTTAGATATCCTTCGAGGTTAAGTTTGAGCATGGTTTCCTTGGTCATGACGTTAATTGTAGCTCCTAGAATCAATCATAGTGTTTGGATCTGTAATGTCATTTATGTGCACATCCAATATTAGGCTCCCAGGATCTAAGTACTTGGGGATGATTACTCTCCCCAACATAAGATCAACTAGCTACCCTATGACATTAATAGTGGGGGCATCCTTCTTCTTCCTTCTAGGCCTTCTAAGAAATTCCACCTCGATAAATTTGTTGTAAATAGGAATATACTTGATGGCTTGAAGAAGAGGGATCTTGACACATATTTTTCAGTTCTCCCAAAATTTCAACTTCTTATTGGGTGTGTGCTTTGCAAGGTGTCAACCTTTTAAGATATAGAGGTTTTAGTTGGGTGACTTGATGCATATGTTCTTCCTTCTCTTCCTTGTGATTCTCTATTGGAGGAGGTGGATGAACATTTGGGAGGACATTCCTAGATCTAAGGTTGATTTCCTGGATTTCTAAAGCATAGGTTTGATAAGTGGTTTCTCCATTGCAAACTGATTGGGCTTGCTTGTTGTTAGGATTTGGATTTGGTTGGGAATCCATATGTGGTTGTTTGAAGGAATGTTTTGGGGTGCTTGAGATTTGATGTTGATAACTTCTGGAAAACAATGTATTCTATTTATTTCCTTCTCTTTTCTTCCTCTTTCTCTATTTTCCTACTTCAATCATGCTAACCTTATTTAATCAACTTTAATCATTATCTAATCTTTCACCTTTCTCATTCTTATTCTGATTATATCTTGTCTATATTTATTCTTCCCTCTTTAATCCATTTCTCCTATATCATTTTCATTATCACTATATTATTATATTCTAATAAATTTTATTAAAAAATTACTATTTCTTATTTATAATCTAATCCTATAATTAAGTAATCAATAAAATAAGTTGTGATTCCAATAAAAATAAAAATATTATTTCTTATTTATAATCTAATCCTATAATTAAGTAATTTATAAAATAAGTTGTGATTCCAATAAAAATAAAGTTATTATAAAAATAAAAAATATTAGTCTTAATTTTATAATTTAAACCCTCATTAAAGCTCTTCTACTATCATCATTCAAGTTTGTAATGATGATGGATCCCGGTTGGGATTTGAAACGTTGATAAAAGAAATGGTTACTACTGTGGGTTCTCCGGCTTCTAAATTAAAAAATTTAATATAAATTTCTCTAAAATATAATTTAGACTTATTCTTTTAAATTAAATTCTTAACTAACTAAATAATTAATTTTTGATCTTTGACCTTTTTAAATTTCCCATCTTGGTTTTTTCATTTTCTAAATGTTTTAATTCCAATTTAATTCTAAATCTATTAATTTAAATTTAAATATTTTAATTGGCATCTAAAAAGTCTTTGACTTCATTTTTATTAATTAATATTTTAATTTGAATCGATTAATTTGTTATAATTTAATTTGAATTCAACTTTAAATATTTCAATAATTAATATTTTAATTTTAATTGAATAATTTATTATTTTTAATTTTGAATTCAATTTTGAAATATTTTTATTACTTAATATTTTAATTTTAATTCAATAATTTATTATAATTTCATTTGCATTCAATTTTAAATTGCTTAGAATTTAATAAATTATTCATTTTGAGTCAATATTAATCATCCAGGCTCATCATTCTCACTTTCCCTAACAACTGTATTCACCCCTTATAGTTATATTCCTTCAATCTTAATATATCATTCTCTAATGGTAATATTCATGCCTTCTCTATTCAACTAGGTCCAACACTTTTCACATATTTTATCAAGCTTCTTGTCCCTGAAGATGGGTGAAGTGTTCACTCGAAACGTCAGACACATCAACGAATAAAATGCATAGTTTTTGAGAAATTTTCAACATCAAATTTGGACTGTGAAAATAGCCATGCCAAAATGCTTGAGATTGTTGAGGAGGAGGCATTAGGGTAGGTGGTTGAGCCACTTGAGGCCTCTATCCTAGTGATGAATTACCCCATTGAGGAGGTTGGGTAGCGTATCACTGAAAGGAAGGAGTAATACTTTGAGGAGGATATGGCCAAGGAGTGGGTATAGGCTAGAACGAAGGGTTAAGAGGGTACCAAGTTTGATAATGAGCATTGTAATTTGCATTAAAAGGAGAGGGGGAGTTCATACCTTATTGAAATTGTTGAGGGGCTTGTGACCTCTTTTGGTTTGCAAAGCATAACTACTCCATGCTCCCTTATGCTCCTTTGTATATGGTTTTCAAACCTAGAAAATATGAAAACTTATTAGGGGAATGATTTTCTTCACATATAACACATATTTCTATAACATTTAAAGTGCATTCATTCCTAGGATGCATTTTTATGCATTCGGGGAAAATATAGCTAATGCATTTTCTGCTTCCTCCTATTTTCTTTTGATTTGTAGGGTGTCCATCTGCATGTCAAATGTATGTAATATTTTGATCTTCATATCCTCTAACATACCTCCTATAACATTTTTAGTAATCAAGAATGAAGAAGGATTTACCAAACTTTTGTTTGATCTACCTCTTTCTAGCAACACGTGAGTGATTTTTGAATACCATTTTGATATCATCATATCTAAGATGATATATGTCTCCATTGGCTAGTAGGTTGCGAGTCTCCAATAGTTCTTCCCTGACTTCTTGTAGTAGTACTAATTTCAAGGAAGCTGAATCTAGGGCTCAATTGTGCACTCTTTTGTAACTCAGCTGAAATCTTTCCTCAAAATCTTCTAGAGAGTCATATACTCCTTGATTCATTCTAAATATATCGTCTTTGGTGTCCCTTGCTCTGCAATATCCCCAATATTTTTTGTTGAAATCTTGTTGCATTTTCTCCCATGAGGTGACGATGTCTTCTTCTAGGGTCATGAACCATCGAAGTATTGCATCCTCAAGTGTGAAAGGGAGAAATTTGAGCTTTTTCTCATCAATAGTGTAGTCATAAGTCTTGTGTACTACAACAAACTCAGACATGAAAATGACAGGATCTTTTGTGGTTATACCATAAAAGTGTGGGAGGAAAAATGGTTTATTTTTTTTTCATTTTTGCCTCTCCATCTATTTTCTAATGGGGAATGTGAACACTTCTATTTGTCTATTTTCAGCCATGGTATTAGTGTGTTGTGAAGGTATTTCTCCTTCTACAAGCTCTTTAGATATCCTCATTTAATCACCAAAAAGAGCCTCAATAATTTTTGTGGATAGGATAGGAGGCTCACAGTCAGCAAAAAGAGGCTATCTCCTAGTGGAAGTGGGTTTTTTTGGTAAGAATTTTCTAGTTTTATCCCTAACTCTTCGAAGCATAAAAGAAAGAAATATATTTTTGTGTTTTTTAAATCTTTTGGAAATGAAAATGCTAGTGCACTTTTTTTGTTTTTGTAATATTTTTGAAATGAAAATGTTAATGCAATTTTTATTTTTGTAGAAAGTGAAATGAAAGAAGGAGCAGTTTAACTAGGGAAAAAGGAAATACATACCTTGACACCTCCCTGACAATGGTGCAAAAAAGTGATGGCCCCCAATATTGCATCAACAATGCTGCAACTCCCAAGGGTCTTAGCTTTAATTTTCAACCCAGGGTTCGTACAAACTTAAGAAGGGTTGACATTATATGTGTAGTTAGCGCTTTCTTTTTCTTTTGCTTACTTTTTTGTATGTGGAAGTACTAAGATGAAATATGGTTATACATAGACCATTCTAACTATTCTATGCTACAAGAAAAACTTGAAATTGTATGAATGAAATACAAACACAATGTTGAAGTAAAAGCTTGCAAATATAAACCCTAATTATGTAGGAAAGAAGCAATTTATACAGTGATCTAGGTCAAGGAATCTACTTGGTCTCTCCACTACTAAATTCCATCTTCAGGGTTCTATGGATGTTGTAACACATCAAAGAAAGTGAATCATGAGTTGGAAGCAAATCTAGGCAAGTTTCAGAAGCAAATTGCAAACTATTACAAAAGTATTTGTTTTACTAAAGGAGATAGTCCAACAAGAAACAAAACATGATAAAGGTGTGGTTCGAAAGTAAAAAAGGATAAGGAAGGGCTAATAAATGATAAAGCACACATTCCCAAGTCATCACATCAATGGTGGTAGGTATTACTCAACAAGGTACATGGATGTAGGGTTTCCTGTAGCTGCAAAATAAGGGACTACTAAGACATAATGAAACAATAATGAAAGACAACAAATAAACAATAGCAACTAAATTTAATTGAAATGCATAAATAAGGATGCTACTTGATCTATGTAACCACTATCAATACTATCATCTATATTGAAGAATGTAACTAGTGCCAATCTTCATAATTGTGCATGATTCATAATGAAATGTATTTATCAAAAGAAAGAAAAATAATTTTTATTATTAAATAAATTGACTTATTAAAGCATGGGTTTCATGCTTGGTGTTAATTGGTTTTAGGTCAAATCCTTCATTGAAGGCTTCTAGGGTTTATGTCAAGTGCCCTTGTCCATGTCATATTGTAAATAACCCTTTTTGGGATTTATTTGTCAAAGAAGAAATTTATTTGATTGTAAAATATGCTAATTAAGCCTCCTCCACCAAGTCGGCCTCAACAATGGAATTCGACCTCACAAGCTCACTATATACTGGAGAAACTCGACTCATTTGGTATCACATCTCACACAAGTTCAAATTGCAATAGCTGGGATAAAAAAATTGCAAATTTCAAGGAGGAAGTTGGAACCAAAGTTTTTGGGTCTCTCTCTCTCTCTCTGTCATGTGTAACAAAATTCTGAAGTTGCATCGAAGCTACGAAACTGCATCAAAGATGTGAAGCTACATCAAGGTCGAAGTTGTGAAGTTGCAACTAGGTCGAAGCTGTGAAGTTGCGTCAAGGTTGAAGTTGTGAAGCTGCATCAAGGTCGAAGTTGTAAAGTTGCATTGAATCTGTGAAGCTGTATCGAAGCATTGAAGCTACATTTGAGAAGCTGGCACTTGGTAACTTTGGAAGAGATCCACTATTAGAAGGAAGAGATGACTTGGTAGAGGAGGAAGGTCTTTTGGTCTAGGGTATTAGTCTATCTCATTTGAATTACTGAAGGAAGAGTTCTTGACAGGGTTTTTTGCTATATAGGGGTTTTTCCCGGGCTGTGTGCCTAGATTTGGTTGTGGATCAGTGGTTTTCATTGATGTCAACACAAGCAGCACCAGGGGCTACCCCGGTCTTGAATGGGAATTTTGACTTGAAAACTCATCCTATTTTGATTCATGGATCTTATAGATGGATTCTAATCGTTGAGATGTTTCCATTGATATATGGTACGGCTACTATCTCTTCACAGTTTGAGAGTTATCTGTGTTTAAAGTTGGAAACCCCCATTAGTGGGCTGAAACCCCAGGGGTAGATACATGACACCTTATTCACCAACGGTTGTCAATATATGATTGGTATTCTCACCGTAATCTCACCTTGTATAATTTGAATATCTTGAAAACCCAAAGACAATAAACCAATCATTGAATTCACACTCGGGTATGACCATAAGTTGTATAAGGGTTCCTTTTCATCCTTAGTAGGAAAACTAATTTTTATTTTTCACACCCATAGGACATATGTAAAAACCAAACCTCTTAACTAAAATATAAGTGGTTCTTTCTTAGGTGATATATTAGTAATTTATTAAAATGTCAAGCAAATTCAAATAATCCTAAATATCATAAATATCCTCTAACATCTACCTAAGAAGTTTTTCTTCAACGTCTAATTAGCCCTTATACACACTATAAAATAATTCCTCATACAACTCAATAATTCAACGATTTTTTCAATACAATAGCTTTGAAATTTTATTGTTACCCTAGGTCATTTAACGCAGGTATTTCAGGATGGGTTAGGGTCTATTTCTGGTTAAGAATTTTGTTAGCTATTTGACACATTTGTGTGTGGGATTTATTGATATTAATCCACATTATGAAGATGACACATCAACGAGGGTTTGTTTAGAGGATTGGCACAATTTCATTGTGAATATAGGTCCTTTTATCAAAGAAAACAAGGTCTAGTTTGTGGTTGTGTTGCTATTCTTTTTCAGCCCTAATCTAGGCACAAATAATTACACAACAGTCAACAAAATGCGTATTTATGGATACGTTTTGTTCTTGCTTGTAACCAGGTAAGTTTGCATTTTATTTTATGATTATGGCTTACATTTTTACATATTTGTTCCAGCCTTGAAGCATCGTGAGGGTTTCTGAGCTAATCTAAGAGCCTTGGAACAAAACTCGGGTATCTCTGAGTACTCAACAAAGAAGATAAAACATATATCTTAGAAGTCTTAGATGAACTCTATCTCCTCATCATCATAACAAAGAAGTAAAGGATTGTCAGAAGACAGAGCCATGAAGGGAAGAAACATACTTGTGTTAGAATTGTGGTAGCCGAGGAAGTGAAGTCAAGGACTAGATAATGAAATATGAAGGGGTACAGTGACATAAAGACAAGTGAAAATGTTGAAGACTGTAAGGCTGAATAATGCAGTGGAAAATGACAAGCATCTTGAAGGTTCCGACTTAGGTCCTTTTGTTGATTTTATGATTGCTACAGGGACAAAAAAGGAAGACCGGTTTCACCTAAACAAAGTCTCATTCTTACAAGGACATCAACAGTCAGGCCTTCATTACTACAAGATTGCTTCAGCAAAGGTGTGACAACTACCTGTGGTGATAGAGTTGTCGAAGGGTAGCTAAATATAGGTGGTTGTGCAGTCTGATTATGTTAACTTGTGTCTAGAGGGATTATTTGTGTTAGGTGATAGGATTGTCATAGTTGTAGCACAGTGTCACAATATGCATTAAAAAGATCACTGTAGCTAGCAAGGACCACATATCCACAGTCAATGGTAAGTCTGCTACAACAAGGTATGTTCAATCAATATTTACATTTTAAATTTTGAATTTTTCTTTGACATATGTTCTGTAGGACATTGTAAGTATTTTTTTTGTGTAATGGTTTGGGTCTTGTTCATTAATGCATGTGCAGGAAGGAGGACACTTTCGGACAACTCAGACACATACTAGAAGGATGTGTAGCGCTAAATTACCATTACTGAAGCAAGAATGACAGTACCTCAACAGATGCAAGTGATCCAAGAATCCATGTCAATTCAAGCATCATTTCTTGTCAAGGGTCAATATTGTAAAAGAGTCAATCAGCCTAGAGTTGAAGAGGCATTGTTGGATGATGTCATGGTTAGGTTATAGGTCATAGTGTGATTGGGTAATTGGTAAAATACAAGAAAATCATTGTAAATCATATTCTATCATGGATCATTGTCCCTGGTACAGGATTCCACACTCTTGTCTCATTTCTGGTCATTATAGGGTGGCAGGGAGGTGTTAGTGTTATAGACATTTTTGTGCCTTACAGCATAGAGCATGAAATGTCAATAATCTAAGGGATCCAAAGTCCCTAAACATGTTGTTATTACCCTTAGAGGAACAAGGTCAGCAAACCACAGCACTGCAAATCAGTTCTCCACTGAAAAACACTCAAAAACAGGTCAGTTTTGGATCAAAGCAGCTGCTCCACTAAGCATCTGCGCTGAATGTCAAAAGCTCTATGGTGTACCTGCGCTGCATAGCAAGTGCAACAAAGGCTACCTACGCTGGGTGTACTTTGACATGTGGAGGAATCTTTTTCTCAATGTGCCAGTGCCCAGGAAGCTTCCAAAAAGACACTTGATCAAAAGATTCGCCTAATGATGAGTTAAGAGCTTCTAAAACTCCAAGTGGAAGGTGGAAACTCCGAGTGAAGAGCTGAAGAACAACTGGAGTTGAAGAGGACAACAAGTCACACATCAAGCTGACTTATCTTCACTCCAAAACTCTATATAAGGATCTCATCCCATGGGATCTGGAGGCCGGAATTTTGTGCAAAGAATTGTTGTTGGTCTATAGTTGTGAGTATTGGGTGATTGCTTGAGGGAGGTGAAGAAGAGATTTCTCTCCGTCGGGAAGGTGATGCTGGATTGGACCTCTCATGGTTGTATCACCGCCTGAACCTTACTTCCATATATTAATAAAGCATTTGAGGTTCTTCTATTCGCATGTGTTTCAATGGTGTATTGTCTTACTTGTGTCTTTGATTTATGCTAATCCTTGAATCGATTATGAATGCATGTCTCTTGTAGTTTCCTTTTCTTGTCTTATTTGCAGGATCTTGTGTAGCTGGGCCCGTGAAAAGACTTGGATCTGGGAGCAAGCGGCAAACAAAGGAGATTGGATCAACCATTTGCGCAAGACATCGGTAAGTGGACCTCTTCCTTCTATCTCTTGCATGTCATAAAGAAGAAACTTTAGATAGCTTTGCTTTCAGCTGTTGCTAAGGAACTGTCACCCTTAGAGTGGGTTAGGGTCATTCCGAGTTGGATACTTTCCCCCACAACAGACTGGCGACTCCACTAGGGACCGTGTCTTGTTGGTAGCTTGTGTTTCTTGCTATTCATTTCTTAAACAAAGGGAGTACCGAATCGAACTGCATTCGAGTCCTTCGAATGCAAAGTAGAGGGCAGCTACTCTAGCCCAATGCTGGGCATGTTTATGATTTGAAGAGCTGATCCACAAGGACTCTTTGTAGCTCTTTGTGATAGTGTTCATCTTCCTTTAATCACCCTCTAGTGTATACTTGAATGATAGCCTCTGGTTTGGCAAAAAACCATTGATTTTTGAGCAAACTGTGACCCGGAATCTGAGAGAGACAAAAGTTGTCTCATCAGTGCAGCTGCAACAAAGGCTACCTGCACTGCAACGCAGGTCCCGAAGGGGCTACCTGCGCTGCATCTCAGATTGACAGTGCAGCACCTGCGCTGATCCAGTTTTGCCTTGTGCAACTGGGGTTCCCCACTGTCTGTTGCCTAGTTTTCAGTATTGTTTTGCAGCCTGTTGTCAACCTGTATACCCAGCTGAAACCACTTCTCTTTGCCTTCATTCCGCCTCAGTTGTATGAAGAAACCGTGATTGTTCTTATTGTATTTCTTGCTGTCATTCACAGTTTCCCATAGCGAAAGTGAACTAGTCTTGCTATGACCTCTTGGATCTAGACCTATGAGAAAGTGTCATTGTGATTCTAAGAGTTAGTTTATTGCTGTTCATAGCTGCTTGAGCATTTGATTTCGTTATATGGTTCGAATTTCAGTATTTCTTGTGTTGAAACGAGTGAATCTTAAGGTGTTCTTTTGATTATTGGACAAACACTTGTTGCTTTCGCTTGAAATTGAATTCGAAATTATACAACAGCTTTCTTTTTGTAATACATCAACATTAAGGAAGAAGAAAAGAAATACTTGCATTGTGCATGTGCATTTTGACAGTTTGCATGTCGATTTAGGAAAAGTGCATCGATGTGTGCTCTATGATCTGTTTGAAAAGATTATGTCTTTCTTTTCCCTCAGTAGTTAAGATTTTCATAAGTTGAAAGAATTGAAAAAGCTTGCTTATCATTCTTAGACTGCATTTAGGAGTTGTATCATACATCACGTGGTGATCCATAAAGGCAAACTGCTAAGCAAGATCAACCTAAAACGAACTGAATTTACATAACAACGCTTTGAAACATAACGAAACACAGTAGAGGTCTAGGTAGAGACGTGTTCCGGCGTCGTTAAACATAGTGACTGTCGATCTCTACGAAGGTGGGTGATTCCTCCTGAGGGACGATAGCACTAATACGGACTTGTGCTCCCGCGTACCGTCGCGTATATTGGGAGACCCCTATAGGAACAAAGCCTTTATCCATAGGAAGCCGTGTCGGCCGCCCTACTGATCGCGATGCAGTGAACACAGCATTCACGAAGATCGACCACTCGTACCGTAAAATGTATTCTGTGGTTTCGCTAAAGGTTTGGTACACCCTCTGCCTAGAACTCCAGAGTAGTTTCTTTTGGCCTTTTTCAAACTCTATAACTGAAAAAGTCCGTCCGAGCATTTGTCACTTCGGGCTCGTTAATACACCGAAGGAGACTAGAGTCATCTTTAGCTTTTTCTCGACTCTTAAAAAGTGAAAAAGCAAGTTGTGTCTAAAGCGTCGTCATATAAAATTCATTTTAAACGGAACATAATCACCTCCTATTCCTGCGTTGATCTTCGAAGTTAGTCTTTTGGCATCGTAAGTTCTTGTAGAATCGCTAAGAAATCTTTTGGATAGACTAGATATGTCTGAACAACCGTCGACATCTAGGACTGTGTCGTCTGACACAGCAGCAGCAGAACCTCCTGCTGCTACTCCAACGATGTTCGCTGGTATACCATCTGTCCCAGCAAATTGTCAACAACAAGCCGGCGTCCCATCAGGGACAACGATGTGGTTAGTTCCTATTTCTTCATCCGGATTATCATCTGGTATTTCTAATGTTGAAACTCAACAAATTGATCCAATGTGTCTTCAAAGGCCAATTTACCCTTTAAGTACTGGATTTCCACCATATGGAGGGCAGTATGCTCTTTCATTGTTCCCTCCCGGAGAACAACCATATGGGAGTTTGCAACAAGGTTCAGGTCAAACTGGAATTACATCCAGCGGTTGGGTACCAATACTGCCCCAACAACCAGGAGTCGTATATTCAATGCAACCAGTACACCCTGCGTCGAATATTACCACCACACCTGCTATGGCGAATGCGTCGCAAGTACAAGCGCTACCCGTTGTAATACAACAACCTCTTGTCTCAGCGGCTCAATCACAATCTCAGGGTAGTGCCTCCTTATCTGGAGCGACTCAGGCTCAAACAAGTACTGTGACTCCTCATCTTGGTCAACCATCCAGTATTGGTCAAAAACAAATGGTCCAACAACCAGAGCTGGTTCAATCTCAACAACCGCCATTCCAGCAATCATATCAAGGACCTGAGCAACAAGTCTTTGTAAGTAATGGGCAACCATGCTATAATGGTTATGCCCATCAACTTTGTCAAAGTTGTCAGCATTATGCTGGTCTGCAAAGACCCATTGCTCAGGCGATACCATCTTATCCTGGATATGCTTCGCCTAACCTGAACCAACAGTTGCCCTTTGTAGCAACTCTAGAATTACCAGATCTAAACCGGCTGACGAATGATCCAATTGCTTATGCCCCTTGGTGGCCAGCAATTCCGCATAAACTTCCATCGGACATTCCTAAATTCAATGGAAATCCAGGTGAAGACCCGTCGAATCACGTCATGACTTTTCATCTGTGGTGTTCATCGAACACTCTAAACGATGATTCGATAAGGCTTCGCCTCTTCCAGAGGACATTGACAGGTCCAGCGGCTAAATGGTACATTGAATTGCCAAGAGCCTCTTTCGACAATTTCAGCTCCTTAGCCACGACTTTCTTAACCCATTTTCAATTACCGATAAGGTATGAAACGGGAACAGAACTCCTTACCAACTTCAAACAGACAACGGCTACTCACATATCTGATCATATACATGAGTGGCGACGTCGTCGTAGGATGGTGAAAACTTACGTTCCCGATCAGCTGTTAGCTGAATGGTTTATAAAGTCGTTACTTCTGGCTATAACGGAAGATGTGGCCAAGGGAGGAGTCGTAACAGAGGAGCAAGTCATTGCTCGCGCTCAATACTTAGACTTAGTATATACTCAGTCGGGCATGCTCTACGACAAAATACCTGACGCCCCTAGACCTGAATTTTCCATCCCTCCCCCTCCTAAATCGAATACTAACTCTCACGCTAGTAATGGCGTGACTGGCAAACGCAAAATTTCTAGTCAAAATGAAAATGAGGAACTTCTTGCCTCAGAAGTAAATGCCATGTCGACCGACAAGGGAAAACAACTGAAGCAACCAGGGGGCAAGAAGAAAAAGAAAAGGAAAGGGAAACCCCCAACAGGGTGTCATATATGCGATGAGGATCATTGGACGAAAGATTGTCCACATATAGCTGAAGTTAAGAAACTCTTCAAGAGTTCAAAAACCCCAGCAGTATTGACTGATCCGTTTCATAATCCAAGACAAAATCTGGTTGCTAATCAAAATGCTTCCCGATCCCAAGTGCTTATGTTGTCCACCTCAAAGCAACAGAATAATGCTTTGACAAGGAATAAAGATTACAGGAATCCAAAGCAGTTGAACAACAAGGCAAATAAACAACCTAGTAGTTCAACAACAACTTTGACCAAAGTCGTGCCACCCATCATTCCTGAACCAATGATAAAGTCGCCAAAGGGAGTAGTACACAAATCGAAATTTAATCCTCGTGCAAAAATAGCACAGAATTATAATATAGTAGAGGACCTGGCCCAATCGCCGTCCGCTATGTCGACACTTGAGGTACCGCAAAATTTCCCCTCCCAAGAGCAAGCTTTACTATCAGCGATAAGTGGGATTGGCCCAATGGATTCCAATCTTGTGGCCTTTGATCATAAAGGATATGACCCTCAGTTACCAGCTCAACTAGCTTTCCTTATTCAAGTAAAATCCCTCAACAAAACTGTTCATCGAACAATTATTGATGAGGGGGCATCTACATGTCTTATGTCGATGAGTTGCTGGAAAAATTTAGGCTCACCACCCTTGTCAAAATCGTCAACGACATTAAAAGCATTTGATGGACGATCATACACTCCATACGGGATTTTAAGTAACTTGCAAGTTGAACTGGGGGGCAAAACAGTAGAAGTTGATGTGGAAGTAATCGACGGAAACCTCGATTACAACATCCTACTGGGAAGGCCTTGGATATATGCCATGGTTGCAGTTGTGTCGACCTACTTCAGGAGGATTGTATTTCCTTTTCAAGGAAAAATTACAATCGTCGACCAACAAACATTTCTCCCCAACAGTTCTCAAGTTACGGGAAGCAGCACAATGATCCATGAAAGTAATCAATCGCTCCAAAATATTGGAGTAGGTCTCCTAAAAGACCCTGCCTTAATGGGTACTTTTGCCCTACCGCCGGCGGGTAATCTGGCGGAAGTAGCCACAGTGGAAACCTACAATATGAAATCTTCTATATCCAACGGATTCGGAAGATTCCTAAATATTTTGTCAGCATGGATCATCGCCCTAATGGAAATACTGTAAATATAGTGGGCTCCGAGGACGGTTCTTATCTCGTGTCAACCTCGTTAAAAAATGAAACAAGGAGTCATGAGGATAGTTCTTTTACTATGTCAACCTCATTAAAAAATGAAACAAATCCCCTTTTCAAAATTCAAAGGTAAACCTTCATTCCAACCACCAAGTTGAATGCAATGAAGCTTGGGGGGCACCCTCCTTTGACATGCGTTATTATGATGCTGGGGGCATGCAAAATAAACGAGCAGTTTTGGAAAAGTTCATGCTCGTTAAAAAATAAACGCAAGATCCGAGTAGTTTTAACGCGGACTTCATGCTCGTTAAAAAATAAACATAAGCATGTGAGCAGGCTTCCCCCCCAGAGTTCAAGCTCATCCAGAAAAAATGAACCGGTAAATAACCATTTGAGACCATAGATTCATCAGCCATAAAAGCCTTGGTCGTGTTTGTGCGCCGTCACCTCCACTTTTCATTTGGCCGATCATTCACATCCACTTGATTGTTTACCTATTTTGAGGAACAGCTACGAAGAGTGATTTCACCTAGCCGTCCTTATGACACTGCCGTGATTGGAAAATTCCAACCTGTACCTGGAATCTGCTGCTATCCCTGTTTATCACTCGTTCCTCAAAATACGAGTCTTCTTTGAGCTCTTTTCACTGACTCGTAAAATATGAAAAGTTTGCCGAGTTTTGGCCTTCCAGCTCGTTAAAAGGACCGGAAGAGCTATCCCTCCTCTAGATTTTAATCTTTTTGGACCTGAGGGATTATTGCACAAAAAGATCGAGCGCTTGTCTAGTTCGGCTCGATAAAGATATCGAACATTCATCCCTTCTGTATTGTTTTATACTTTTTCAGACTTAAGGGATTAAATGACGAAAAAAGGACCCCTGGAGTCCACTTTATGTACCCTTTTCAGACTCCCTAAAAATGAAAAGGACCAATTTGTCTTTGTCGCTGGGCTCGTTAAAAATATTAGATAGCGACAAACTTGTCTTTAGACGAGAACGAGTTTCCCTATCGCTAGGCTCATTAAAACATAGCGATGGGCTTGCCCGAAGGGCAGGTTATAGAACAAGCATATGTTATCCTCCTCAAGCTTGACAAAAATAAAGAGGTACTGGTCAGAAATGACTGGGGAAAAATTGGGAAGAACCTCAAAGCTTAATGGTAGCAAGTCGCTCTTGAACATGACACTTTTGCCTCCGTAAATATCGGGTTGGGTTATTATCATTCACCGGTCCCTTCACCATGGTCTCGCCATACCATCCATACATGGGGTAATGCTACCGATCCATCACATCAGTGTCGTTGTATGTTCAAGAGATGTCATTCAGAAAGTGTCAACCGGGTCCCATCCACTACCGTACATCATCTTTCATCCTTCCATGACCGCCACCCTGAATCATATTTCACAGATCGTTTTCACCATCATCACTAGCTCCGTTCCGTGTCACTGATGTGGGATTCATTAAGGCCCTCCTTTGACGGATCACTTCTTGTCGACATCAGCTCATTATCCAAGAAGTTGATCTAGGAACACCCCCTCAGTACTTTGAAGCTTGCATGCCTCAATGGCAAGTTTCTCACTCCCGGCGATAGGTATACATTAATGACCTTCGACCAGGAGACTTTGCGTGGTGTTCGACGTCAGATCCTATATTCACACCACGTGAATTGTGCTGCAGTACCTTGAGGGTCATCATCATTATCGGTGATTCCTCTCGCGCTTGTTAACAGTTTACATTATTGACTGGTAATCAAGCGATGTCTTTCCATGTTCGACTTCAAGAAATTCTCACATGGATCGACTTGTACTAGAGTGAAGATCGGACAAGTTTGAAGACCCCGGATCTAGTTTCATCCATCCGGGCTGCGATATATATTCAGGAGATAAAAACATAGACATGTGCAGCAGATGATCATCCTACTGAAAGGATGATAATTGAAAGCAGAGAATTATCAGTCTATTATCAGACGATCGTCTGTTTATGTACAGCAAATGTATTTATAAAGCTGAGCATGGGAAATTCCCGCATCAGCTAGATCATGAAAAGAAAGTGTGAAAAGATAATGTATTGTATTGTATTTTGTTACAGGTCACCTCCCGACGATTGAATGAACTTCGGATCCTCCTAATAAAGCATTTCACCCGATAAACGACCTCATACTTTAGGGGGCAACTGTTATAGACATTTTTGTGCCTTACAGCGTAGAGCATGAAATGTCAATAATCTAAGGGATCCAAAGTCCCTAAACATGTTGTTATTACCCTTAGAGGAACAAGGTCAGCAAACCACAGCACTGCAAATCAGTTCTCCATTGAAAAACACTCAAAAACAGGTCAATTTTGGATCAAAGTAGCTGCTCCACTAAGCATCTGCGCTGAATGTCAAAAGCTCTATGGTGTACCTGCGCTGCATAGCAAGTGCAACAAAGGCTACCTGCGCTGGGCATACTTTGACATGTGGAGGAATCTTTTTCTCAATGTGCCAGTGCCCAGGAAGCTTCCAAAAAGACACTTGATCAAAAGATTCGCCTAATGATGAGTTAAGAGCTTCTAAAACTCCAAGTGGAAGGTGGAAACTCCGAGTGAAGAGCTGAAGAACAACTGGAGTTGAAGAGGACAACAAGTCACACATCAAGCTGACTTATCTTCACTCCAAAACTCTATATAAGGATCTCATCCCATGGGATCTGGAGGCCGGAATTTTGTGCAAAGAATTGCTGTTGGTTTACAGTTGTGAGTATTGGGTGATTGCTTGAGGGAGGTGAAGAAGAGATTTCTCTCCGTCGGGAAGGTGATGCTGGATTGGACCTCTCATGGTTGTATCACCGCCTGAACCTTACTTCCATATATTAATAAAGCATTTGAGGTTCTTCTATTCGCATGTGTTTCAATGGTGTATTGTCTTACTTGCGTCTTTGATTTATGATAATCCTTGAATCGATTATGAATGCATGTCTCTTGTAGTTTCCTTTTCTTGTCTTATTTGCAGGATCTCGTGTAGCTGGGCCCGTGAAAAGACTTGGATCTGGGAGCAAGCGGCAAACAAAGGAGATTGGATCGACCATTTGCGCAAGACATCGGTAAGTGGACCTCTTCCTTCTATCTCTTGCATGTCATAAAGAAGAAACTTTAGATAGCTTTTCTTTCAGCTGTTGCTAAGGAACTGTCACCCTTAGAGTGGGTTAGGGTCATTCCGAGTTGGATACTTTCCCCCACAACAGTTAGGCAGGTGCATGAAGTTGGCTATAGGTTAGAGCCTGTGAACACTTTAGGGTGGTAGGTTGGTCTAGGATGTTGGGGCATCCATTCAATTGACTACTGAAGAAGCCAGGGCATTAGGGCGTCCTTCCAGTGGGAGTTGGAGAAGAATGCTTTTCTAGAACTCTAGGAAGTTGTAACTTTCATTTCAGTTGGGGCTGAAGATTAAAGAATTTATTAGAAATGCATTTGGTGGTTTTTGACTCAGAAGGGGTTTTCCACCTAAAATTATTATGCCTATTGTGTTCAATTTTTACTGTTATTACTGTATAAACATTAATAATAATTGAAGTCTAACTAATTCTCGAAAAGATTTAAAAGTACTAATTGCTAAGGAACACTGATTCACCCCCCCTCTCATTATTTCCAACACTGGTGTCCTTGATATTCTTGTTTTGGTTTTGGTAATTGCTTGATGAAATAAGATAAAATAAGAACATAAGAAAGATAATAATAACTCAAGGGAAATTATAAGTAATTATCATCAAGAGAAAATATTTATTCCTTTCTGATTTTCCAACTATCAGAAAATAAGAAAATAAGATTGAAGGAAGGTCATCAACGAAAATGATTATATAAGAAGAATATACTATCTACAAGAACTATGTATAACTTAATGAAGGGAGAAAACAAACTATAAGGAGATTCCAACTATAGGGCCTGGAAAAAGAGGATAGATCTCATCCTAAAGAGAACAAAGTTTTGGATTTTGTTCTAGGAAAAATCAAGAAGCCTACAGATGATGTAAATAAAGTAAAGTTAAGAGAAACCAAGATGTCAACCATGTTGAAATTTATAAGTATTACATGTTAGAAATTTTATCTGTATTCTGTGGTTTATTTCACCTACTTGTTTAATTACTAACAAGTTATTTATCCATATAAACAATGAAATAAACATAATACAATTTAAACCATCTACAAATCAATAGCTTAAAGAAATAGACAAACACACAAGTGACACCGTTATTTTTAGACAATCGTCCCCGAAAACCCTAACTTCGGAAAACTGGTGCAAAAATTCTGAGGGTTATATTATTATGTAGTATTTCTGAGTACAATTGGGTGCCAAACTGGCTCACATGATAGATAAAATAATCTTACAGTAATACCTCTCTATTTGGAAGCAGATATTCGGAAAGTTTGCCCCATGAAACCCTCTCCAGCACAATTTGAAGCTCAGCGTTAGCCCTCTTGGCATCTGGGTCAGCTTGAAACCATTTGTGTCAGCCTTTTGAGGCTCTGCGCATCCTCTTTGACCCTTTGTGTCACTCTTGAAACCTCTGCATGGATGACGCAGGCCCTTCTGGCCTATGCACAATCCCTTCTAGCCTCTGCGTGGCTCCCTATGGCTTTACGTCTGCTTCTCTGCCTCTGCGTTTATCTTCTAGCACTATCTCTACCTCTTTACCTCATACTCACTGCCCCTTGCTGCAACTATGGTCACTGATTCGATTTCTCTCAGCAAACCTTGCTCTAGAAAATCGAATGATTGATCATTTTGGTGTATTCTCCAATTGACCCTCAAGCCTCCTCTTATAATTTTCCTGTTGGTCCTTCAACGACCGAGATTACATCTCTAAACAATGACTAAGATTAGATTTGGCTTGATCCATGTCCTTTAGAACCTTCTAAGCCAGTTTTATATTAATACCCATTAATATTTTATTTTTCCTAAGTTTAGACTTAGGAACTCCATTAAAAATATTAATTATTTAATATCTCCTTAACTAGGTAGAATATGCCCAAACCATTTTTGGGTCTTGGAGATCTCATGTTCTTTAGCCTCTCCAACTATTTGCATGGCTAGATCACATATGATGCTACCCAAATAAACACTCCCTTTTAGCAAGGACTATGCTCTAGTAATACTCCAAACTGAGCATCACCCTGATTATACAACATTGATACTGGTGCTGATGCTAGGCCTCCCCGCCCAACATCCTTTAAACTGTTGCATCCTATACTACTACCCATGGCTCTTCCACTACCACTACTACATCCGTATGACAACTCCCTCTGCATCCTTGCTGCTGCTGGTTCTTTCTCCCAACACTGCATCTACACTACAATTCTCTCTCATCATGTTGCATCGTGCTACTGCACTGCAACTCAGTTATTGAGAAGTAAGTAAATGATACACCCAACTATTGACATCCCTATCAGGATAGAAACACTCCCGATGCTAAATCTCTCTCTGTCGCTATCTCGTGCTCCCTCTACTGCCTCTACGTTACTGCAACAACTCAGTGCCCCTCGCACCGCTGCAAACCTCTCTGTGCCATCCTGCACTATTGTAACCTCTTCTATGCCTCTCGCACTTCTGCAACCCCCTCTATTATGCATGGGACTTCTGCACTTCTATCACTCTCTGTCGCTTCATCCGCATCCATTTCTATCGACATCTGCCATCCTGCGACTCTCACTTTGGGGCTCCCATAGCCATGTATAATCCAAGAGTTTAGGTACCTCAAGGATCCTGCCCCTCATCGCCTGTAGTCCTCCTAACTACATCTTGATGTCTCCCCACCTCTTCTCTAGAGGTACATGAGAACTCATGGCACAATCATCATCATCCTCTACTTCCTTCTCCGCCTTCGTTAGCACTGCCTTGGAGTCATACGACTCTCCCTTATTCTTCTTCCTCGGACACTGGTTTGCATAATGGACCAGTTCCCCAAGTTGAAGCACTTTATCTTGGAGAGGTCCTTTTTCTTCCTCTTCCCCTCTGCCCCACAGATGCCAGAGCTACATCCTCTTCCTCCTCTTTCTTGAACCAGGCTCCTTTGCTGCTACTTCCCATCTTGGTTAGCTATCTGATCTCTTCTTGGCGAAGAGATACCCACAATTCTTCCCAATTTGAAAGATTCGCTCTGCCGAGAATGCTCTAGACAAATGTCTCCCACTCCTCAGAAGTTGCGTTTAGGGCAATCCTTACCATCAACTCCTAATCCGGTGTGGCTTGTATGGAAGTCAGTTGGCCTCGGATCTCCTGCAACCTGCTGAGGAATTGGTCTACATGCTCCCCCTTCTGCATCTGGTATGATCGTCGTTGATTCTCTAATAGAATCTTCCTTTGCACAGAAGTGCCTTAATACAATGTTCTCAAGTTATGCCACATTTCCTTTGTCATCTCCTTCTTGGCAATTTGCTGGACCACATGATCCTTGACCCCAGCAAGGATTATTCATTTCACCTTGGCCATTGCATCCTCATACTTTTCATTGTCAGCTGGGTCAACTGGGATAGCCACGGTTCTCAAGGCAAAGGCCTTGATGCGATGTATATCTAGAACGGATAGGATCCTGGCCTTCCAGATGACAAAGTTGGATGCCCCATCCAGCTTGTCCTAATCCCTCAATCCATTCATGGCCATCTCTTTGCTCTTCTTTTTTAACTCCTTTGAGTCTCTACTTCCCTCCTAGAAGTTCTCTCTACGACTCTCTCTGAGTCATTACTTCCCTCCTGGAAGTTCTCTACTAGACTCCCTTTAAGTCTCGATTTCCCTCCTAGAAATCCACCTGCAAACCGTCGAATCTCTCCTCTCTGATGTCCTATGCTCCTGCAACACTGATTTGGATTCCTTGGCTGGAAATCCACCTAGGCAGCAACTCCCTCTACCTTGGTTCTGCCCCGTTAGGTATTGTTTTGTCTCGACAACAACAAAACCCCACCAGCTTTACTCCCCGCAATCTGGCCACAGCTTCTTATGCCCCAACAATTGAAGGACTAAGCCTTTAGGCTCTATGCAATCCCGACACTGGCTGAATTGCTCCACTACCCAACTGTGTCAACCCTCCTGGTCTCTGCGTGGCTCTTTGTGAGCCTCTTCTGCCCTCCTCAGCCTCTATGTTGGCCTCTCTCTGGCTCGAAATGATGATGTAGGCCCTTTACATCAACCCTTCTCTGCTCTTTTTTACTAGGAACAACTTCTGTCACTCGGGACAATTGTTTCTGCTGCAAATGCTCTGATTCAGCTGGTGCCTCCAACTCTCCTGTGATCTGCAACACTTTGGTACCATGTTGAAATTTCTAAGTATTACTCGTTAGAAATTTTATTTGTATTCTCTGGTTTATCTCAACTACTTGTTTAATTACTAAAAAGTTATTTATCCATATAAGCACTAAAAAAAAAAAAAAATACAATCTCGACCATAAACAGATCAACAACTGAAATAAATAGATAAACACACAAGTGACACCGTTATTTTTGGACAATCGTCCCCTGAAAAACCCAACTTGGGAAAATCAGTGCAGCAATTCTAAGGTTTATATTGTTATGCAGTCTTTCTGAGTACAACTGGGTGCCAAACTGGCTCACCTGATAGAGAAAATAATTAAGCAGTAATCCTCTCTATTCTAAAGCAGATATTCAGAAAGTCTGCCCCATGAAACTCTCTCCAGCAGAGTCTGAAGCTCAGCGTCAGCCCTCTTGACCTTTGCGTCAACCTAAAACCCTCTGCTTTAGCCTTAAGAGGCTCTGTGCAGCCTCTCTGACCCCCTGCATCACTCCTCCAACCTCTACGTGGATGACGCAGGCCCTTCTGGCCTCTGCGTAGTCCCTGCTAGCCTCTGGCTGTGCGTCTACCTCTCTACCTTTGCGTTGGTCTTCTGACACTATCTCTACCTCTCTACCTCATACTCACTACCCCTCACTACAACTCTGATCACTGATTCGATTTCTCTTAGCAAACCCCGCTCTAGAAAATTGAATGACTAATCACTCTGGTGTATTCTCCAACTGACCCTCAAGCCTCCTCTTATACTTTTCCTGTTGGTCCTTCAACGGCCGAGATTACATCTCTAATCAATGACTAAGATTAGATTTGGATTGATCCATGTCCTTTAGAATCTTCTAACCCGGTTTTATATTAATACCCATTAATATTTTATTTTTCCGAAGTTTAGACTTAAGAACTCCATTAAAAATATTAATAACCAGGTATAATCTACCCAAACCATTTCTGGGTCTTGGAGATCTCATGTGCTTTAGCCTCTCCACAAATTTTCATGGCTAGAGCACATCCGATGCTACCCAAATTAACAGGCCATGAAACTAATAGTGGATGGAGTAAAGGACAACCTCATTCCATACATATCCAACATAGATTCTGCTTGAGAAAATTATGAAGCTCTATCTAAATTATTCACAATCAATAAGATTGGTCAAATAGCAAGGTTGAAGAATGAATTAAGAACTATCAAGCTGACGAAAGATGATATTGTGGCATCCTTCTTTATAAGGATATATATAATCAGAGATGAACTTCAAGCAATAGATGAAATTGTACCAGAAAATGAGTTTGTAATTACTTCTCTTCTAGGTCTACCGAAATCTTGGAGTGCATTTTCATCAGGAATCAACAGTTGGAAGGATACTCCAACATTCAATCAAATGTGAAATGCATGCAATTAAGAAGAAGCTAGAATATCGTTAGTAAAAAAAAAAAATGATGAAGAAAAAAACATCTCAAATGATTATTCTTCTCATAACAAGAAGAAGGGAACCTTCAATAAATTCAAAGGAACAAAGAATAAAGTAGACCCATCAAAGATTGAATGCTACAATTTTCATGAGATGGTTCAAACCAATGTCCATAGAATCCAAGGAATAAAAGGAGAGATATGGATCAAGAAAATATTTCCGGTGAAGCATCACTTAATAAGAGCAATATTGAAGAATCAAAAGACAAGGACTTATACTACTAAGTCCTCTCTCTCTTATCCCCCTTAGTCTTTTGTGAAGTATTGAATTGTTTTCCTTTATGTTTTGATTCCTAGAAATTGTAGGTCTAACATGTCTTGTTAGAACACCTTTTATCTTGATAAGTTTTAGGTTTCCCTCAAGTTTGGATTAAGTTGGAGCCTCCACCATTTTACCAAAAGATAAGTATTTTGTTCTTTGTTGTTCATAGTTTCATGTTTAGTTTCCTTCTCACATCAAGATTGCAGAATACACAATAATAACTTTCTTTGTTTTCTGTGGTAGGAAATATTGTAGAATACACAATGGTTATAAAGGAGACTTCAAAGGACAAATTTTAAGCATGAAAGTTCTGTTGCAAAGGAAGTCCCTCAAGAATTTATGTCTTACAAGGTTTGTTAAGAACAACTCGAGGTATGTCTTAGACTATAATCTTTGTTATAAATTTATCTTCATACAAAAGGCATGGTCTTTCTTCTTTTTAAATTTTCTTTACATTACTGACATCATTATGTCTAGGGTTTTGAATCGTAAAGATTCTTGTTAGGGTGATTAATCATTAGATTGAATCTACCCTCATTATATTATCATTCTTGTGGAACGCTAAAAAGGTTCATTATAAAACCCTAACTTAAGGTTATGTCGATGCTAATATTGAAACCCTAGTCTACTTAGGGTTGTTGATGAAATCTAGAATTACTATTCTTTTGATGTTTTGGTATTGTTATATAAACACTAGCCCTTTAGGGTTTGCTATTAATGTCTAAGTTATGTATTGAAACCCTAGATATTTAGGGTTTGGTAAATTAGGGTTTATAAGTAAAACCATTGTACTAGCTAAAATGAGGCCCTAAGAATGAATCTCTAGGTCTATGATTGAAACCCTAGCCTATAGAACAGTTGTTGTATTTCAAACTTTGATGCTTGTGTCTTGGGTTTACCTAGTATACATTTATGATAAATTTTAGTACATGAATATGTGAGTATGCTAACCTGATTATTGATTCTCATATTTGTGAACTCTAGGGTTTGTAACAATACCCTAGTAGAGATTGATATTCTAGGATATGATGATATTGTTTCACGATATGATTTAGTTTGATAGTAAAATCTAAGGTTTGCAACAAATCCTAGTAGAGTCTAACATTGTTGAAACCATAGATACATGGTAGGATTGTTACTAACTATCGATATCTAAGGCTTTGTGTCTTGAAATGGAATCTAGGGTTTGCAATAAATCATGGTAGATTCTGACATCTATCTTTGAAAATACTAGTGAGGCCCTAGATATAATGAGATTGATATATTGATTGAATTGATTTAAGTTTTGATGATGTAGTCTAGAAGTTGAGTATGTAACACCTAACTAAGTTTAGGTTTTTGATGTCTAAAGTATTTGATTCTTTTGATGCTTCAATTATATTGGCATAACTTTGATATAGTTAATTTCATGCCTCTTTATATGTATTTGGTTGTACTTGTTGAAGATTTGTAGGTGCACAATCTTCAAGGTATTCATAAGTTGAATATGATAATGATAAGCATGAAGATGATCAAGATAACCTTTATGTTGTAGAAAGGAATGAAGCCATGATAGGTTCTCCGATGTTGATCTCCCGAAATTAAGAGGGAGCATGGTTAGTAGAAAAGAGTATATCTCCCAATCAAGAGGGAGGGAATATTATGATAGTCATGATACCTTGAAGAACAAATGTGAGAATGAATGAAATTACTACAATGTATTGTGGATGTCTTAATGTTGCTGAAGAAACGAAAGAAGAAAAGCTTATGTCTAGTTGCATATGAATAACTTGATATAAGTGGCATTAGGATGATTGAGGACCTCAAAAGTTTGTGTTTACTTATATATGTATATTAATACGTTTACTTCTTATTGGGGTTTGTGTTTGAACTGGTAAATATCCCCATAAAGAAGGATGAACACTTGGTAAGCATGATTGGAAAAATGGGTATCTCTAGTTTATTAGGGAGAGATGAAGCATTTAAAGGCAGATGCTTGGGAGGACATCGAGCCAAACTATGTGTTGATGTCTACATCTTGAAGAGGGAGGGTGGCATTGGTATTGGAGCTCTAACCTTGGATACACACCTAGATCCCTGGGTTGATTTTTAGTTTGTAAGCCTGATGGTACCTAGATTGGATGAAAGATTTAGTCCCTCTTACTCCCAACCAGATAGATTACCCTGGTCAAGAATCTAGTCCACAACATTGAGTGTGCTAGAACTCTTTGTAGTTCATTTTGAAGATCTTCCATGTACCTCTATATATATAGGTAATTATAAATACCTCCCTAGTTAAGAGGGAGTGTTGAAGAATGTAGCTAGTGTTAGTCTTCATAATTGTACGCGAGTCATAATGAAATGTATTTATCAAAAGAAAGAAAAATAATTTTTATTATTAAATAAATTGACTTATTAAAGCATGATTTTCATGCTTGGGTCAATTGTTTTTAGGTCAAAGCCTCCATTGAAGGATTCTAGGGTTTATGTCAAGTGTCCTTGTCCATGTCATATTGTAAAGAACCCTTCTTGGGAATTATTTGCCAAAGAAGAAATTTATTTTATTGTAAAATAGACCAACGAGGTCTTCGCCACCAATTCCACCTCAAGAAAGGACAACTTGGCCTCAAAAAGGGAATAAAAACTCACAAACTCACTATATATTGAAGCAACTTGACTCATTTGGTAGCACATCTCACGGAAGCTCAAATTGCAAGTTGGGAGCAGAAAAAGTTCAAATTTCAAGAAGGAAGTTGGAATCAAAGTTTTTGGGTCTCTATCTCTCTATGGTGCAACAAAATTTTGAAGTTGCATCGAAGATGTGAAGCTACAAAGAATATGTGAAGCTGCATCAAGGTTGAAGCTGTGACACTACATCAAGTCTGAAGTTGTGTAATTGCATCGAAGCGTTGAAGCTGCATTTGAGAAGTTGGCACTTGGTAACTTTGGAAGAGATAATCTATCGGAAGGAAGAGCTGACTTGGTGAATGAGGAAGGTATTTTGGTCTAGGTTCTTGTTCTATCTCATTTTATTTACTGAAGGAAGAGTTCTTGACTGGGTTTTCCCCTATATAGGGGTTTTTCCCTGGCTGTGCACCTACATCTGGTGTCCTTGATCTTCGTGTTTTGATTTTGGTAATTTCTTGATGAACTAAGATAAAAGAAGAATATAAGAAAGATAATAAAACCCAAGGAAGTTATAAGTAATTATCAACAAGAGAAAATCTTTAGGCCTTTTTTATTTTCTAACATGGTATCAACGCTAAGGTGAAGAAGAGGGAAAAAGGCAGCCTAAAGATCTATTGAAGAACAAAATATTGAAGGAAGGTCATCAAGGAAAATGAATATATAAGAAGAATCTACTATATACAATAACTATGTCTAACTTAATGAAGGGAGAAAACAAACTATAAAGAGCCTCAAACTATAGTGCCTAGAAAAAGACGATAGATGTCATCCTAAAAAAGAAAAAAGTTTTGGATCTTGTTCCAGGAAAAATCAAGAAGCCTACAGATGATGTAAAGAAGGTAAATTTCAAAGAAACCAAGATCTTGGCCATGAACCTAATAGTGGATGGAGTAAAATAAAACCTCATTCCATACATATACAACATAGATTCTACTCATACATAAACTAAAGGAATTTATTACTCCCCACCAAATTCCTAACTGGGAAATTCAAAGGCTTGATAAGATAAATCAGTATTGGAAACCTACCATAATCCAAGGATTCAGGCAATGGCTAAACACTGATCACATCATCCGGAACAGCTTGGAGGCTGATCAGCAAATCTTGGGAACGGAACTCACCAATCCGAACATAAGATACTCAGATAAGAAGGATGTGCTCAGATGGGGCTATGAAGCAAGAGGAATTTTCACCATGCATGAATCTTACAACATAATCATAAAATATTCTGCATTCAAAGATACACTTTGGACCACAATCTAGGTCCCTAACATCTGGCCGAAGGTGTCCACCTTCCTTTGGTTGCTTTGTCAAAGCAAAATCCTCACTTGGGATAATCTGCGAAAGCGGAACTTTCATGGAACTTCCATCTGCCCCAATTGTAAACAAGAAGAAGAAACCACCTTGCACCTCATGAATACTTGCTCACTGGCTCACAAGCTCTGGGAAAAAGTTAGTTTTCGATGCCAAAGGGACAACGAATTAAAGAATACATTCCCACCACTGTACACAATTGGGCAAGAAATCCGTATAAGAGTAAGGTACTAAACTCCCTATGGAAGCTCATCCCAGGCCTTCTCATGTGGACTATATGGAAAGAGAGGAATAAACGTATCTTCAAGGATCAGTCTTCACCTTTGGAAACCATATGGAATACTGTCTGTCAAAACCTCAAAAAACTCTTCTACTCCAAGCTTGGCATGATGACGACCTTCCCTCCCTGCCACAGGGAAAGAATATCTAGGACAACTGGAATCTACAATGGAATCAAGAATTGACAATCCTTGCTAAATCTACAGCAAAAAGTACAATATCAGATAAATGGCTTCCTCCACCCCAGCATGTGATCCAACTGAACTTCGATGGAGCCTCGAAAGGCAATCCAGGCAAAGCAGGATTTGGGGGAATTTTTAGAGATCATAAAGGAGTTCCCCTTCTAACATTCATAGGTTCAAATGGATGGGATACAAATAACTCAGTAGAACTCAAAGGGTTATGGCAAGGAATCCTTCTAGCTCATACGCATGGTTTCTTCCCACTCATGATTGAAGGTGACTCTCAAATATTAATAAATATGGAGAATAAAATTCTATAGGGGTCTCCCTCATCCAAAGTAGGCAACAATTGGAGGCTAGCGGAGTGACTGGAACTTATTGAGGTTTGGATCAGGACCCACATAGCAGTCAATTTTAAACATATTCGCCGGGGAGGTAATAAGGTGGCTGACCTTCTTTCCAACATCAGTGTGGAGAGTAACATTGATCTGAATGCAAATTCACTATCTACTATAGCCACGGAGGCCCAGATAAAGGAATTCAATGAATTAGTAGAGAAAGAGAAGGCAACAGAAGCAGGGGAGCACCCAGATGTGGGTGACATACAGTGAATTAATGAAGATTATGAAGACCGGCGGCGAGAGGACGGGCCACCTGGCTGATGGCACCTCTCCCCATACCACCCTGAGCTGCTCTCTTGACACACCACAAGCTACAATTAATGTAGGCTCAATTTGAGAAAGGGCCATTAACTGTTTGGACATGGCTTCCCCTTGGCTCAATGTCTTTCCTTCTCCCCTGCTCCACTGCATCTACCCGCTCCAAGCTTTTGAACCCAGCTCCCACACTGCAAGTGGGCGTCGCTGCTGGTTAGTTTGCTGTGTTGATTTTGGAAATGGGCATCACCATTCCCATTCTAGTTTCTGCCATCTAACCAATGCCCAGCCTAACCCTGCCCCCCCTTACAATCCCTCTGTTAGCACTCCCTCTTTCATCGTTCCCTCTGTCACAACTCCCTCTGATCATTCAGCTGGGAATTCCATCATGGTGCAACATTGCATGAGAAGTCGTAGAGGCAGAACTTGGGGAGGCAGTTCTCACCCTCAGACTAAACCGAACACTGAGCCGACAACCTCCTCTCCTTCCCCTGAACTATATTTTGGAGCATCTTGAATCATTTTGTAGCACACCTCACACAAGTTCGAATTGCAATAGTTGGAAGCAGAAAAAGTGCAAATTTGAAGGAAGTTGGAATGAAGTTTTTGGGTCTCTCTCTCTCTCATGTGCAACGAGATTATGAAGCTACATCGAAGCAAGGAAACTACATAAGATATGTGAAGATGCATTGAAGTTGTGAAGATGCATCGAATTTGTGAAGATGCATCGAATTTGTGAAGTTGCATCAAGTTCAAAGTTGTGAAGTTGCATCGATGATCTGATAATCACCTTATGAGTGACCTCAGTAAAGATTTATTTAATAGAAGGTATTACAGACTCATGTATTGGTGTGTGTGTTCTGTGTTATTGAAACAACGGATCGATCAGATTTCCAATACACAGACATTTTGAATGGAAAGACAACAGAGAAATGCAGTAAGCAGACAGAAAGACACAAGCAATTTTTAATAAGGAGTTCACCCTATTCTCCAGGGCTACGTCTCTGGTCCAGCTTCAGTGGTGGCCTTGTTTTATTATGTCTTTGAGTAGAGAAATTACAATATAGGGACTCAATATGAGTTCTCCTGAAGCAGATTTTGCTTGGCAGGGTGGTTCTTAGATTCCCCAAGCCACTTGGAGTACATAGACTCTTATTCTTCCTACCCGCTCTGTGACCCTCAGTCTACAGTGGAAAGAGCCAACTGTGATGCTCAATCTAGACAGATTCCTCTATGGGAAGGCTTGATTCTTCAAGCTCTCTGGTGCTCGATGCTGCCTGTGGTCAGCTCGGCCCTCTGTCTCCTCTGCTTGGCTTTACTGCTCTTTGTGCTTAGTCCTCCTCTCAGGGTTCACTGTTCACTGTCTCTCTTGGTCACTTGGACTCTCGATTTGAATCTCCCTTCTGATCTCTAATCCTCCCATTCGATTGCCTCCGTTCATGGTTTTAGTTATTCGATCCTCAGCCTGTTCATTTCCTCTTCTTCCCGCGTTGATTCGCCTGTCGCCTATGTGCTTGGAATTCCCTATTCAGCGTCAGCATAATGCTCAGGAAGTAGTCATGTGTCTTCATCGGAACTGTGCCAGCCCGCTTGTCGATTCATTGCTTTCTCCACTGTGGCGGTCAACGGATTCCAAATCCTTTTAAATTGCGGCTTTATCCCCTATCAATTCCACTCTGTCTATCGAGCGCAATCTCAACCGTCCGATCTGGGCTCCTCCAGATCCAACGTCATTCGCACGTCGAGCACGGTTGACTTTCTCAACCGATAACGCGCGATCCGACAATTTTTCTCTATCCTCCGCTGCCATGCATCGATCACTGATTGTGATCGCCCCGCTTTCTCCAAATCCTCTTACCGTTCAAGGGCGTCCCGATCAAAACGCCAGTTTCCAGGACGTGGGTCCCACCATCGTACATTGGCGCTTTTTCCTTTTTCTGCTTGCGGTCCTCTGGCTCCCCAATGTGACCGAGTGCTTAAGCCTTACCATTTCGGCCCTGTTTGCCCAGCGATGCGCATTAGCGCTAACGCGCATCGCTAGCCAAACGCTAATGCGCATCGAAAACCAGCTCCTTTTCCCATTTCGAGGCTCCCAGGGGCTATTTTGACCTCTTGCATAGTCTCCATAGGCCTTGGTCAGCGCGATTTGACCGAAGTCCTCGTCGTTCCACACCGACTGCCATGGCCACTGGTTCAGGGTGTTTTCGATTGCTGTTTTGGATTCTTCAAGGATTTGTTCGACCTGTTTTAGTCATGGTTCTATGACAGTCATTTATGGATCTGATTTAGATCACAGCCGCCCAACTAAAAAGCTTTTAGACCACCAAAAGTTGGTTTTCTTTTAAGCATTGACTAAGTGAGGAAATTTTTGTCTCACTTGTCCCATCTCAATCCACTTCGCATTGCTTGGCTTCGAACCTTTAAGCCCAATTCTAAGGTATTCCACCTGTCCACTACACGTCGTCCTTACCTTTCTGTCCAGCACTGTATCCTCTTGCAGCTCATGAAGATATTCCGGTAGTAGATCATCAACAAAAGGCAATTGACTCTGCTCTTCACGGTCCTCAATAATTGAAGGTTCAAACAATCTCAAGCAATCTGCGTTCACGACTGAGTAGATGTGCAGGTAAGCTGACAGATCAAGGCGAAAAGCATTTTCACCAATCTTCTCAAGTATCCTGAAGGGTCCATACCTGATAGGTTTTAGCTTCTTACCTTCACCTTGCATCCTGTCCTTGTTGATATATAGCTAGACTTGATCTCCAACTTGAAAACTATGCTCCATACGATGCTTATCATGCCTAGCCTTGTACTTGGCCTGGCTCTTTTCCAGCTGTTCCTGTACTGCCTGGTGGATCTCCTGGATCTGTTCAATGAACCTAGTTGCCTTGTCCACATCACTGTGTCCATCAACCATGGTATCTTTACACAACCATGGTATCTTTACCAAAGACAAAATCCAAGGGAGACCTTGGTATGAAACCAAAGTAGGTCTCAAAAGGAGATCTCTGTGTAGAAGAGTGTTTGGCTCTATTGTAAGCATGTTGCACATAGCATAAGTGCTCATCCCAAAGCTTAGGATGTTTGCTGCAATATCCTCTCAGTAACTGGATCACTGTCTTGTTTACTACTTCTGTCTGGCCATCTTTTTGTGGATGAAAAGATGTGCTTTTCTTTAATTTGGTGTCCATTAGTTCCCACAGACTGGACCAAAAATTCCCCAGAAACCGGGTGTCTCGATAAGATATAATAGAAGTGGGTAATCCAAAATGAACCCATACATGTTCAAAGAATAATTTTGCAGTTTGTTCAACTGTAATCTGTTTGCTACTGGGTATCAAAATACACATTTTGTTGAACCTATCCATAATAGCATATAGATAATCATGACCTTTCCTAGATTTGGGCAGTCCTCCAACAAAATCCATGGAAATTCTTTCCCAGGGGTGAGAGGGAACTAGCAATGGAGTGTACAAGCCTAGTTTTCTATTGCTGGGCTTGCTTTTAGCACACATAGCACACCCCTTTACATATCTAGAAACTGTCTCATTCATTTTTAGCCAATAACAGAACCTTTGTAGCTCTGCAACTGTTTTACTTAGCCCAAAGTGACCTGATATCAGAGAAGTGTGTGCTTCCCTAATTATCTTTGCTCTCTCAGTTTGTAGAATGCAAAGTTTCCCACAATGATATAAGAGTCGGTCCTTCACATGATAATACAATTCTTCTACTCTCTTGCCTTGACTCAAAGTTGCATATACATCTTTAAAGTCCACGTCCTAAGCATACTGTTCTATGTAGCTTTCATGTAGTACAAAATTTTGCTTAAGGATGGTAGATGCATTTGTAATGGGTCTAGATAACATGTCTGTAACCTTGTTATGTATGCCCTTTTTATATTTGATGACTAAATGAAACTGTTGTAGAAAACCCGTCCATCTGTAATGTCTTGATTGTTGCAACTTAGTTTGGGAGTGTAGATATTGAAGTGGCTGATGATCAGTATGTATTACTGTTCTTTGCCCATTAAATAATGTTTCCACTTTTTCACACTATGAACTAATGCATACAATTCTTTATCGTAGGTAGGATAGTTAACTACTACAGGATTAAAATTCTCAGAATGATAGCATATGGGTTTACCATGTTGTGTCAACACTGCTCCCATGGCATAGTCACTGGCATTAGTTTGTATCTCAAATGGTCTTTGTAGGTCTGGAAGTGCTAGTATAGGTGTTGTACTAATTTTGTCTTTCAAGGTGTCAAAGGCTTTCTGCTGTTTGCCTCCCCGCTGAAACACCTTGTTCAATCCTATCAAAGCATGTAAGGGAGTTGCAATTGAGGAAAATTTTGAAATGAACTTCCTCCAATACTGTGCTGCTCCTAAGAAGCTTCTCACTTCTGTAGTAGACTTGGGTTTAGGCCAGTTTACAATGACTGCCACTTTAGAGGGATCTATTTTCAATTCACTTCCCCCTACTATATGACCCAAATAATTTAGAGAGGTTTTGCCAAATTCAAATTTTGAGAGTTTAACATAAAGTTTTTCTCTTTTCAAAACATATAATGTCTGCTTAACATGATTTAAATGTTCTTCCCACGTTTTACTAAAAATCAAAATGTCATCTAGATACACAATGACAAAATCATCAAGAAAAGGTCTGAGTACATCATTCATTAATCTCATGAAAGTAGCAGGGCCATTGGTCAAGCCAAAAGGCATAACCAGCCATTCATACAATCCCTACTTTGTTTTGAAAGTAGTCTTCCATGCATATTGTTCTGCAACTTTGACCTGATGGTATCCACTATGAAAATCTAGCTTGGTGAAATAAACAACTTCCTTCAATTGATCTAGAAGACCATCTATGCGAGGAAGGGGATAACGATTTTTTATCTTTATTTTATTCAGTGCTTGGTAATCAATGCACATTCTCCACGAGCCATCTTTCTTTCTCACCAAAACGATTGGTGACCCACATGGTGATGTGCTAGGCCTGATGAACCCTTTCTCGAGAAACTCCTGCACCTGCTTCTTGATTTCAACATTCTATAAAGCAGATAACCTGTACATCCCAATGTTAGGCAAAGGAACATCTTGCTGCAAAATAATATCATGTACTATTTCCTTTTTGGGTGGCAAACCTTGAGGTTCTTGAAACAAGACATCATACTCTGAAACAATCTTTTCTATATCAGCTTGCTGATCAGAATTATAGCCCTCAAATACATCAGTTTTATCAGTTTTCTTTTCTTTTACAACCATTAGTAAGAACTGTTTACATGAATTTATCATTCTTTTCATCTGTCCTGAGTTTATGAGAGTATAATTATTCTTGAGCTTATGAGATCTTACAAAGTATTTGATTCCATCTTTAACAAGTAGATACTTGTTCTCAGCTCTATAGAAAATAGTCTTCTATCATACAAGTAAGGACTTCCTAAAACAATTCCACATATATCCAAAGGAATTACATCTAACTCAACCTCATCTACAAATGCTGACCCAAAAGAAAACTTGAGTTTGCACTGTCTAGTCACTTGTAGTTGTGATTTATCATTCAACCATCCTAATGGGTATGGCTTCTTATGAGGTGTAGTTGCTAATCCCAATTTCTTTACAATTGCTTTAGAAATCAGATTTACTTGTGAGCCGTTATCAAACAAAGTATCAATCTTTTGATATTTGGAAACAACTCGAATATGGAAAAGCTAACGCCTTTTTCTATCATGTTCTTCATCAATAATAGATTGAGCAGAATTACTAGTAGATGCTTAAGAATTCTTAACTTTTATACCTGTGGCTGCTATGATTGTTTCATCTCCCGAGTCTGACCCCAAATCTTTCTGAATAACTGTAGTAGTCGTCTTCTTCTTGCCCTCGGACTTCCTAGGTCTCAGCTCTGGATGCAGAATCCAACAGTGCTCATCATCATGCCCCTCCTTTTTATAGTGAGTGCATGAAGCTTTTCCTTTTTGTGCAGTGTTGGCCTTCCTTGCTTTCCATTCTGCTTTCTTTTCTCCTTGCTTTTGCTTACAGTGGGTTGGGATGGTCCCCCAACTTTTGGATTTCCATTCTTTCCTCTTGCTTCTAGATGAGTAGCTTGTACAGATACCTCATCTATACTAGTGGGATTAAACATGAGGATAGTGTGCCTCATGTAGCTGTGTAGACCCCCAATGTACTTCAAAAGAGTTTCTGGGGAGTCTAATGAAATACCTAACATCAATGCTCTCTTTCGAAACTCTTGAGTATACCCTTGCACACTTTTCCCCTTCAACTACCGAAGAGTTTGCCAACTCATCATGGCTTGTTGCATGTAGGCCAATGGATAGAACTGCTTTCTGATGGCAGAAACAAAGTCACTCCAGACAGAGATGGTCTTACCATGCTTCTTCACATCAGCTTGGGTTCTGCCTTCCCACCAAACCAAGGCAGTGCCTCCTAGGCGTAGGCTTGCCAGCTGAATCTTACTCTTGTCTGAGTCTATGTTCTGCACCCTGCAATACACATCAATTTGTCTTATCCAGTTGTCCAACTTTTCAGCATTCAACTCTCCATCATATATAGGCAAATCAAATTTAACATCTAACTTAATCAAAGATGCTTTCTTATTATGCATAGGGCTACTAGGAGGTGTAGGGAAGCTTTCTTCTTTTCCCTTCCCTTTGGAGTGGTCATGGGAATGAGGTTCATCTTCTTCTTTATCTTGCTTAGAGCCTGATGAATCCTCACCCCTATGCTTTCTAAAGTCCCTATACATTTCTTCCACCATGGACTTTATAGCTAGGAAACTTTCTATGAATTGAGGGTCTGGCCCTACAAAACCTTCTTCTGCCATTGTCTTTCGAGAATAGACTCTCCCAATTTCAGGATTAATTTCCACCAATTCTCCTTCTCCTAATTTGAGCTTTGATCTAGTGATCATTCACAGCTAAACCAACACAAGCTTGTCTAACCTTACAGCCTAGAGCTCTGATACCACTTGATCTGATAATCACCCTATGAGTGACCTTAGTAAAGATTTATTTAATAGAAGGTATTACAGACTCATGTGCTGGTGTGTGTGTTCTGTGTTATTGAAACAACGGATCGATCAGATTGCTAATACACAGACATTTTGAATGGAAAGACAGCAGAGAAATGCAGTAAGCATACACAAAGACACAAGAAATTTTTAATAAGGAGTTCACCCTATTCTCCAGGGCTATGTCTCTGGTCCAGCTTCAATGGTGGCCTTCTTTTATTATGTCTTTGAGTAGAGAAATTACAATACAGGGACTCAATATGAGTTCTCCTGAAGCAGATTTTGCTTGGCAGGGTGGCTCTTGGATTCCCCAAGCCACTTGGAGTACACGGACTCTTATTCTTCCTACCCGCTCTGTGAACCTCGGTCTACAGTGGAAATAGCCAACTGTGATGCTCAATCTAGACAGATTCCTCTATGGGAAGGCTTGATTCTTCAAGCTCTCTGGTGCTCAATGCTGCTTGTGGTCAGCTCGGCCCTCTGTCTCTTCTGCTTGGCTTTACTTCTCTTTGTGCTTAGTCCTCCTCTCAGGGTTCACTGTTCACGGTCTCTCTTGGTCACTTGGACTCTCGATCTGAATCTCCCTTTTGATCTATAATCCTCCCATTCGACTGCCTCCATTCATGGTTTTAGTCATTCGATCCTCGGCCTGTTCGTTTCCTCTTCTTCTCGCGTCGATTCGCCTGTCGCCTGTGTGCTTGGAATTCCCTATTCAGTGTCAGCATAATGCTCAAGAAGTATCCACGTGTCTTCATCGGAACTACGCCAGCCCGCTTGTCGATTCATTTCTTTCTCCACCATGGCGGTCAACGGATTCCAAATCCTCTTAAATCGCGACTTTATCCCCTGTCAATTCCGCTCTATCTATCAGGCGCAATCTCAGCTGTCCGATCTAGGCTCCTCCAGATCCAAAGTCATTCGCATGTCGAGCACGGTTGACTTTCTCGACTGATAATGCACGATCGCGGCTGTTTTTCTCTCTCCTCCGCTGCCACGTGTCGATCGCTGATTGTCATCGCCCCGCTTTCTCCAAAACCTCTTACCATTCAAGGGTGTCCCGATCAAACCGCCGATTTCCAGGACATGGGTCCCACCATCGTACATTGGCGCTTTCTCCTTTTTCCGCTCACAATCCTCTGGCTCCCCGATGTGACCGAGTGCTTAAGCCCTACCATTTCGGCCCTGTTTTTCCAGCGATGTGCTAAGCGCTAACGCGCATCGAAAAATAGCTTCTTTTCCCATTCTGGGGTTCCCAGGGGCTATTTTGACCTCCTACGCAGTCTCCATGGGCCTCGGTTAGTGCGCTTTGACTGAGGTCCTCGTCGTTCCACGTCGGCTGCCATGGCCATTGGTTCAGGGTGTTTTCGATTGATGTTTTGGATTCTTCAAGGATTTGTTCAACCTGTTTTAGTCACAGTTCTATGACAGTCGTTTATGGATCCGATTCAGATCAATCGAAGCATTGAAGTTACATTTTAGAAGATGACAATTAGTAACTATGGAAGAAATCATCTGTGAGAAGGAAGAGCTGACTTGGTGGAGGAGGAAGGTATTTTGGTCTATCTAATTTGAATTATTGAAGGAAGAGTCCTTGACTAGGTTTTCCCCTATATAGGGGTTTTTCCTTCGCTGTGCGCCTACATCTAGTGTCCTTGATATTTGTGTTTTGGTTTTGGTAATTTATTAATGAATTAAGATAAAATAAGAACATAAGAAATATAATAATAACTCAAGGAAATTAGAAGTAATTATAACCAAGAGAAATTCATTCTGCCTTTCTGATTTTCCAACATGGTATCAGCGCTAAGGTGAATAAGAAAGAAAAGGTAGCCTTTGGATCTATTGAAGAAAAGAAGATTGAAGGAAGGTCATTAAGGAAAAGTAATATATAAGAAGAATATAATATCTACAAGAACTATGTCTAACTTAATGAGGGATAAAACAAACTAGTAGGAGCCTCCAACTACAGGGCTTCGAAAAAGAGCATAGATCTCATCCTAAAAAAGAACAAAGTTTTGGATCTTGTCCTAGGAAAAATAAAGAAGCATACAGATGATGCAAAGAAAGTAAAGTTCAGAGAAACTGAGATCTTGGACATGAACCTAATAGTGGATGGAGTAAATGAAAATCTCATTCCATTCATATCCAACATAGATTCTCCTTAAGAAATTTATGAATCTCTATCTAAATTATTCACAATAAAGAACATTGGTCAAATAGCAAGCCTGAAGAATGAGCTAGGACTATCGAGATGACACTGTGGCATCCTTATTTATAGGGATATCTAGAATCAGAGATGAACTTTAAGAAATAGATGAAATTGTACCAGAAAATGAGCTTGTAATTACTGCTCTTCTTGGTCTACCAAAATCTTGGAGTGCATTTGCATCAGGAATCAACAGTTGGAAGGATACTCCAACATTCAAACAAGTGTGGAATGCATGCAGTCGAGAAGAAGCTAGAATATTGTTAGTAAAAAAAGGGAGGATGAACAAAAGAACATCTCAAATGATTATTCCACTCATCAAAAGAAGAAAGGAGCCTTCAATAAGTTTAAAGGACCAAACAAGAAAGTCGACTTATCAAAGATTGATTGCTACAATTGCCATAAGATGGTTCAAATCAATGTCCAGAGAATCCAAGGAATAAAAGGGGAGATAGGAATCAAGAAAATATTGTCAATGAAGCACCACCTAAGAAAATCAAGACTGAAGAATCAGAAGACAAGGGCTTATACTACTAAGTTCTCTCTCTCTTATCCCCCTTAGTCTTCTGTTTAAGTTTTGAATTGTTTTCATTTATATTTTTATTTCTAGATCTTGTAGGTCTAACATGTCTTGTTAGAAAACCTTTTACCTTGATAAGTTGTAGGTTTCCCTCAAGTTTGGATCAAGAGGGAGCCTCCACCATTTTACCAAAAGATAAGTATTCTGTTATTTGTTGTTCATAGTTTCATTTTTTCTTTCCTTCTCACATCAAGATTCAATAATACATAATAATAACTTTCTATGTTTTTCGTGGTAGGAAAGATTGTAGAATACACAATGGTTATGAAGGAGACTTCAAAGGACAAATTTGAAGCATGGAAGAAGTTTTGTTGCAAAGGAAGTCCCTCAAGAATTGATGTCCTACAAGGTTTGTTAAGGAACAACTCGAGGTATGTCTTATACTATAAGATTTGTTATAAAATTATCTTCATACAAAAGGTACAATTATTCTTTTTATAAAATTTGCTTTATGTTATTGTCGTCGTTATTGTCGTCGTTATGTCTATGGGTTTGAATCGTAAGGATTCTTGTTAGGGTGAATAATCATTAGATTGAATCTACCCTCGTTATATTATCATTCTTATGGAACCCTAAAAAGGTTCATTGTAAAACTCTAACCTAAGGGTATGTTGATGCTAATATTGAAACCCTAGTCTACTTAGGGTTGTCGATGAAATCTAGAATTCCTATTCTTTTGATGTTTTGGTATTGTTATATAAACCCTAGCCCTTTAGGGTTTCCTATTAATTTCTAATTTATGTATTGAAACCCTAGATCTTATGGGTTTGGTAAATTAGCGTTTATAAGAAAAACCCTTGTACTAGCTAAAATGAGGTCTTAGGAATGAATCTCTAGGTGTATGATCAAAACCCTAGCCTAGAAAAAATTTGTTGTATTTAACTTTGATGCTTGTATCTATGGTTTACCTAGTAGACATTGATGAGAAATGTTAATACATGAATATGTGAGTATGCTAACCTAATTATTGATTCTCGTGCTTGTGAACTCTAGGATTTTTAATAAATACCTTGAGGAGATTGATATTCTAGGATATGATGACATTGTTTTATGATATGATTTAGTTTCAGTAGTAAAATCTATGGTTTGCAACAAACCCTAGTAGAGTCTAACATTGTTAAAGCCTTAGATGCATGGTAGGATTGTTACTAACTACTGATATCTAAGGATTTGCGTCTCAAAGTTGGAATCTAGGGTTTGCAATAAATCATGTTATATTATTTCATCTATCTTTGAAAATATTATTGAGGCCATAGATATGATGAGACTGATATCTTGATTGAATTGCTTTAAATTTTGATGATGTAGCTAGAAGTTGAGTATGTAACTTTTGCTGATTATAAACCTCTAAAGTATTTGATTATTTTGATTCTTCCATTATATTGACATAACTTTGATATAGTTAACTTCATGCCTCTGTATATGTATTTGGTTGTACTTTCTGTTGAAGATTTGTTAGTGAATAATCTTCAAGATATTCATTAGTTGAAGATGATAACAATGAGCATGAAGATGATCAGGTTAACCTTTATGTTGTAAAAAGGAATGAAGCCATGATAGGTTCTCCGATGTTGATCTTTCCAAATTAAGAGGTGGCATGGTTAGTAGAAAAGAGTACATCTCCATAATCAAGAGGGATGGCATATTACGATAGTGATGATACCTTGAAGAAGAAATAGGAGAATGAAGGAAAGTACTACAATGTATTGAGGATGTCTTGATGTTGCAGAAGAAACGAAAGAAGAAAAGCTTCTATCTAGTTGCATATGAATAAATTAAAATAAGTGGCATTAGGATGATTAAGGACCTCGAAGGTATGTGTTTACTTATATATGTATATTTAAAAGTTTAATGTTGATTGGGGTTTGTGTTTGAACTGGTAAATCTCTCGATAAAGAAGGGTGAATACTCGGTAAGAATGCTTAGACAAATGGACATATCTAGTTTATTAGGGAGAGATGAAGCATTTAATGTCAGATGTTTGGGAGGACATTGGTTCAGCCTATGTGTTGATGTCTAGATCCTAAAGAGGGAGGGTGGCATTGGTCTTGGAGCTCTGACCTTGGATACACACCTAGATCCCTGGGTTGATGGTTAGTTAGTAAGGTTGATGGTACCTAGGTTGGATGAAAGATTTTAGTCCCTCTTAGTCACATCCAGATAGATTTCCCTGCTTAGGAATCTTGTCCACAACACTGAGTGTCCTAGAACTCTTTGTAGTTCATTTTGGAGATCTTCCGTGCACCTCTATAGATATAGTTAATTATGAATACCTCCCTAGTTAAGGGGGAGTGTTGAAGAATGAAACTAGTGTTGGTCATCATAATTGTACATGAGTCATAATGAAATGTATTTATCAAAAGAAAGAAGAAGAAATTTTATTATTAAATAAACTGACTTATTAAAGCACAATTTTCATGCTTGGATCAATTGTTTTTAGGTCAAAGCCTCCATTGAAGGCTTCTAGGGTTTATGTCAAGTGTCCTTGTCCATGTTATATTGTAAATAACCCTTCTTGGGATTTATTTGTCAAAGAAAAAAATTATTTAATTGTAAAATAGACCAATTAGGTCTCCTCCACCAAGTTGGCTTCAAGAAAGGATAAGTCGACCTCAACAAGGTAATTCGACCTCACAATCTCACTATATATTGGAGAAACTCGACTCATTTGGTAGCACATCTCACACAAGTTCGAATTGCAATAGCTAGGAGAAAAAATGGGAATTTCAAGAACGAAGTCGGAATCAAAGTTTTTGGGTCTCTATCTCTCTCTCACGTGTAACGAAATTCTAAAGTTGCATCGAAGTTGTGAAGACGAATCAAAGTTGTGAAGACGCATCGAAGTTGTGAAGCTACATCGAAGTCGGAATCAAAGTTTCTCTCTCTCTCTCTCTCTCTCTCTCTCTCTCACGTGTAACGAAATTATAAAGTTGCATCGAAGCTGTGAAGACGAATCAAAGTTGTGAAGACGCTTCAAAGTTGTGAAGCTACATCAAAGTCGAATCTATGAATATGCATCGAAGCTGTGAAGCTGCATCAAGTTCGAAGTTGTGATGCTGCATTTGAGATGCTGACACTTGGTAACTTTGGAAGAGATCATCTATCAGAAGGAAGAGATGAATTGGAGGAGGAAGGTATTTTGGTCTAGGGTCTTTGTTTATATCATTTGAATTATTGAAGGAAAAGTTCTTGACTGGGTTTTCCCCTATATAGGGGTTTTTACCTGCCTGTGCACCTACATTTGGTGTCCTTGATATTCGTGTTTTGGTTTTGGTAATTGCTTGATGAACTAAGATAAAAGAAGAACATAAGAAAGATAATAATAACTCAAGGAAATCACAAGTAATTATCAACAAGAGAAAATATTCCTATCTTTCCGATTTTCCAACAATCTAATACTCAGATGCTTTGTAAAGAAATATTATTCATAAATAATGTAGGTAACCATGCACAAAAGAAATATTTATAAATAAACTACAAAAATGAACAAATGAATAAATAGTAATGGCACATAAGTGGTATTAAGTACCTGGAGTGGGCTCTAACCCAAGGAAGCTCAGAACCCTGAAGGAGAAGCAAATTAAGAATTAAAACTAGAGATCATTTCCATTAATAAAAAAACGCTTTTATGTAACAAAAGTTACAGAACTATACTAAACTTATACTAATGCTCTACATTGTTATCCTCTTGCTCATACTTTGTTTTACTAGGATATTCGAGCCCTTTATTTACACAAAATGGGTATGTTGCATCCTCGTTAAGGAGAGGATTTATTTCCCTCCAAAATCCCTAAAAAACTAGATCATTTCTCCTAAGTCACTACGCAGTTGCAGGAAGGAGTATTTATTAGCCTTGGCCAACTGAGTTGGAAGTATTCTATAGCAAGGAGCAGGTCCCACGAATATATCTGGCTGCATCTCAAAATTTGTGCAAAATCCTCTTAATATCATGTACAATAATCATATTAGGTACATAAAGCATGAAAAATCTCCTAAACCTCCTAAGAATACAGTGAGTTAGGAAAATGTTATTAATTGAAAAAATGAAGGTTTAATGTACCCTTTATGTGCACATGAGTGGTTAGACGGGCCATATGTTTTTCCTATTCTAGAGACCCATCAATATCCTACGTCAAGAACCTAATCAACCACATTATCTAGAAGTTTTGTGACCGAGAGAAGGTGTTGCTGGTTAGTAATATCCCTCTCATCCTGAGGGAGTTGTGCTTGGATTGAAGGACATCAACTAGAACTTCCATGGCCAAGAGAATGTGCCGCTAGTTGGTAATCTCCTTCTCATCCCAAGTGAGTTGCGCTTGGATTGAAGGGGGAGTGAGATTTTGAAACCATATTGTCGAAACTTTAACTCTGATTCGAGGTCTTGTACATCCCTGATCCCCATGCTCTTGATAATACATTGTCCCATGGTGAACATGAGATCACTAATGGGGCATGCTTTCTACATAAGGAGAGAAGCCATCCTTGAAGAAAAGGAGAGAGTTAGCAGGAGTTAGATAGGGGAGAGAGGAGAGTGAGGTGAATAATGTAACAACATCCCAGAGTGTGGAACATATTGAATTTAAAGGCTCGAAGGAGAGATCAAAGAGGTGTGACCCTATAGGGACTAGAGGACTTCAGAGAAGTGTAGCCTCCCGTATTCTTGAGAAGCTCACTCTCGTAGAAATCAGATCATACTAAGGGAGAGAGAGATGAAACACCATAGAAAAAAACCCAATAACTCGACAAGTTAAAGAATTGAAACTAAACCACGGGAGAGGGTAACTGGAAATCCCAAGAGAAAAGGAAGGGTGGAAAACTTGAGAGGAAGGATGCCGAGATATAAGAAGAGAGGGCTCTCAGCTCCCTAGAAAGAAACTGCTAGCCAAAAAATGTGAGGTTTTTCTCTTTCCAGAAGATAAAATTAACAATCGACGGAGACTACAAATGTATGTTGTGGACGAAAAACACTGGGGTGATGGATAAATGCTTTTCTATAAGTAGACTTTCCCTGCTGCACTCCCCGCAGAGAGGGTTGAGATGAGTGGAGGCCAAAGATAAAGAGAATGTAGTAGGCTTGTAATGGACTGAAAATATCGAGTGAAAATAACAAATTTCTTATAGTTAATATATTTTGTTAGCGTCTTGCTGAAAACTAACATAGGAGAGATCCATCTAACTCCACCTATACCAAGAGCCTAGATGAATCAAATCTCTTTTCACTCTAAAAAATACTTCAGACAAGGGTCAAGAGGAATGAAATCTCTTTTCACTCTAAAAAAGTTTCGTTCATATTATGCCCAATACATGATCATGTCTGTTCATATTATCATGTTTGTTCATATTATTGTAAAGTACATTTCAAATTAATAAATGGTATTGGACATAAAATATAGATATAAAAGGTAAATGATTATGTACTAGGCTAATTAATGAAAAAGAAAGAATAATATTTAATATGTTGGCTCAATTAGAATTTTTAACCAAAAAACAAATATTGAATAAGGTGTGGACAAAATTTAGGAAAACAAAAAGAGCATAAAGTTCCTTTAGGAGCATTCGTGCTAGAATTTTAATTAAGGTATGCTTGATCGTCACTTCTTAAACTATATAATTCATAACTATAACACCCTAGGCCCAGATTTACTATGGTTATTAAACTAATTTTATGATTTACTGTATTTATTTTTTTACATCAGGATATTGATTAAGGCTGGAAAGCCAGATAACAATGATTACCATATTTTGTTTAATCTAATATAAATGTTTGTCTTAATTAAAAGAAACAGTTAATAAAGAAGTTGTTAGACCTCTGTCCCAAAAGAGGGGTAAGAGGGGAAAAAGGGAGAAAACTAGTGGGAAGTGATTTGATGATCAGTCATTTGAGTGCAAGAGTTGAGGTTGGACCATGGAGTCCTAAGGCCCATGACACTAACTACAACTGGATAAAATCCAGAAGTAAAATAGAGAAAGTGCTCGGGGGGAGTCGGAACGTAATCACCAAGTTCGAGGCTGGGAGGAGAGACTTTCCAAAAAGTTGGGTGAACCCATTTATAAATATGGAACAGATAAGTATTCTAGTCTGTATTTATAAGATGGTAGTAATTAGTGGTAGATTATCTAAGAGTATGATTAAATATTTAGATTTAGTGATAAATATGCATTAGCAAGGTAGTCATCCAAATTGATAAAGATACATTGGAAAACTAGTCATATTAAAAGATTTTAAGATGCATTAGTGAACAATGATATCTCTTGACCCAGATGCATTAATATAATTTACAATCATGTTTAGTAGTATTATTGAAATAATGCAGACAATCATGTGCAAAATAAATTATGAATTTAATGTTAAGAAATGTTTACTTACAACAAGTATGAAATGTCTTGTACTCTACCTTCCCTATCCAGAGTTTTACATGTGATTAAACAGTACAATAAACAAATCCTTAATGAAAATTCATAGCTTTTAAACCCGGAACAAGCAAAATATTTGCATATTCCTTCTCATATTAACTAAAGGATTGTCTTCATACTAACCTATTTATCTTTTTTGTGAACTTAATAAGAGCAAAAGAAGCAGTCATATACGAATAAGACTAAACCCTCTTTTACAATTGACGAAAGTCTATTAAACGCAGAGATTACTACTAAATTAAAGACCAAATCATAAGGAAGCAGGGCAAAACAATTTGTCAATAGTGAAACCCTCCCGAGGAAGTATGACAACCAAAATTGTTGAAACAGAGAAGTTTCACACAAAAAACATAATCTATCTGCAAGCTATGAAGAACATACTTGTTCGCCTAACAGATACATTCCAAAACAAATCAGTTATATATATATATAAACGACCATGAAAATATATCAACACCCAGGAGTTCATAACTTAATAAATATCAGAATCCTGTCCAACAAATAAATTAAGATCCGAGAGACCTTTCTCAGTCTCTCCTAAACAATTACAAAAAGGAAGGGATTAATTACACCAAGAACCGACATTACAGCCTACGGATTCCTATTAACTTTTTCTACAAAATACATCAGCCGCGATATAAATAACACTATATTGCATATAATTTCACATGAGTGAGTTCCCTAGACCGCATCAGTTCAACCATTAAAGGCCATGAGAGTGAGCTCCAACCTATAACAGTTGCAGAGTTGTGAGTAGACCTCGTCATCAAGCCCATCATAATTAACCTCATGCCCTTTTCTATTTAAAGCGCGACATACCTGCAAAACCACGGGAAAATGTTATTACAGGGACGATGGACCAGAATTATGCCAGCATCAATCACGAAGCATAGGAACAAATCCTTACTTGAGTTTTGCAAGTTGTATCCGGGGGTCTTCCAACTGCATGAAATAATCACTCTAGGGTTAGAAATGATTAGGGTAGGAGGAAACCTGTAATGACTGAATAGATTGACAACTTAAAAGAGAAATTACCTGGTTCATGCCGAGGAAGATAACTGCCAATCCTCCTAGAGCCTGAAGAGTCGAGCGCCCAGCTTGGCCAGTGATGAAATGCATTAACCCCAAGCATCAAAACAACCGTCGATTCAAACAGAGGATGATTCAAGTCAGAAACTGTTTCTACAGATAACAAGGGTTCAAAACTACCTCTCCGCGACATTTGAATAGACAGACCCACAAGGTTTGGAGGCCGAGCTAAGAAACCCGTAGAGAAACCAGGAGTAGACGAGTACCAGAGCAACAAAACCCTCCACCATGAAACGTAAATGAGCAGTATACCGATGGGAAACAGAGAGTTGGGTAGATGGATAATCTCAGAGCCATTATCACCGTCGGATGGCACTGACCGATCGACGAACCAAATGCATAACACATGTTGCAGCCAGAGCAAGAGGTGGGACAGTTTCCAGTTGTACTAATATCAGAGCTCAAGTGATATGAAGTCATGTACATGCGGCCATAAATTCCAGGGCAGGCTGTAGTCCCGTTACCTCGTGAAGGATCGCACAGACCCTCGTGGTTTGGCAAAAACCACTGTGGTATTAGTACCAAAATACCATTAATCAGCTTCGAACTTGTACCCACTTACGTGGCAAATAAACATATAGCCAGAGATTCACAATTATGAGCAAAGATTTGATTTGGGGTTTGGGATTAATGGGTATATATATATATTAGATTTTTTTTTATACGTTATTTTTATTGTATTATGTCGTTGTGGGTTTTTGGTTACAATAACCTATAGTAATGAAATGAAATTATTTGTCAGTAAATTACTCCTCACTTCACATTATGACAACAAACTCATCCAACTATGAAACTTACCAACAACTCATTCCCTATGTTGTTTGCAAAATTTACATAAATTGACATTAAAAACATGTTTGTATAAGGTAAATTTTATTAAAGTAAAAAATAATTCATATTTCAAATATATAAACCAGCTTAGATCCATCTTAGCTTCAAACCGGATCAAATCTTTTTGCATCTCAAGAGATTTGATCCCTCTCTACGTTTGGAGTTATTTTTATTTTTATTTCAAATTTACCTTTACTACCCAACACAATTGATTTATTGGAACATAGGGTTACTTTTATTTTATTTTATTTGGACATAGTCAAAATGTTTACAGGACAAGACATTACAACACCTCTTGCATATTGGGCTCGAGAGTGCCTCTCAATTAAGTAAATTGATATGATAGTTAAAATGCTTTTGTGTGAGGTAAAATTTATCCAAATAAAAATTAATAAGTATTTCATATATATAACTTATGTAAATTTATATCAGACTTAAAATATATTTTTTGAACTAAATTTGAGATTAGAGAAACAAGCCTCTGGAGTTGCAAATCTCGTTTTAAATGCAAAAATTGAAAAAAGGTTCGCATTCTTTTTTAACACTCATAAAGCTAGATTAAAAATAAATGTACACTAGTTTTTAAAAAAATATATTTGTTTTAAAAATATTTTATAGTTTAAATATAAAATTAAATTGCAACGAAACAACCCAATAAAAAAAATTCAATTATTTTAAAAACAAAAAGATAATTTTAACCCCACCCCAGAACAAAAAAAAAATATTATTCCCTTTTAGATCATTGTTGAGGTCACCTTTTCAAAGTCACGTACTTTTAGGAAGACATTCATCCTTAAATCTTAAATCTACACACGAGGCGAGCATATTTAAAGCTAATACACTCGCAATAAAGAGAACTAAAAAATTAAAAAAAATAAAAATTTAATTTTTAAAATAAACATAATAGTGTGGAATTAATTAAATTAATTTGTTCATATTATTGTAAAGTAGATTAATATTAATAAATGGTATTAGATATAAAATAAAATATGAATATAAAAGTTTCAAAATAAAAAAAATACTCTTCCTGCCCAGATTTAAAATTAATAATAAATTTTTAAAAATCATAAATTATATTTATATTTATTTATATATATATATAATTTAAAAATTAATCGTAATTTTTTTAAGTTATTATTTAAAAATTATATTTAAAAAAAATTATAGTTACAACAATATTATTTATTATTAAACTATTATTAAAAATAATATTTAATAAATTTATCGAGCAATTAAAATTATAATATTAATAAATATCACGGTTAAACTTTTACTAAAAATTGAAGATTTTTTCATTCACTTAATAGTTATAATTATAAAAGAGCATGTGAAAATTGTAATCATAACTATAAGAAAACATGCTACAATTGTTGAATAAATAATAGTTAACCATTGTCACACAAATAAGAACCCGAAACCCATCACATAACCATGACAAAACATATAAGATATATACTTATAATAGTTAACCATTGTCACACAAATAAGAACCCGAAACCCATCACATAACCATGACAAAACATATAAGATATATACTTATAATTAGTTAGTTATAAGTATTCAAAATAATAATAACACATTATTATAAATAATATTTTATTAAATTTAATGATAAATTTAATAATTATTTTTATATTATTTTATTAGTTATTTAATTTTTATATTGATTATTTTATAAGTTAGTTAATGAATTAAGTCTTTTAGTAGAAATTACAAAAAAGAAATTTTTGGTGCCTTTCAAACCAGTGTGAAGAGGCGGGTCATGGCAAAGGCTTAAATAGAGAGCAATGTAGAGACCATAGGCTATATTTGAACAATAATATTTAAATTATGATATTAATTTATTAATATATTAAAAGCACATATTATTAAGTCATGACTATATTAAATGACTAGTTTTTGAAAAATAATATTTAAATTATGATATTAGTTTATTAATTTATTAAAAACAAATATTTATAAGTAACGACTATATTAAACGACTAGTTTTTGAAAAAATAATATTTAAATTAATTTATTAAAATCAAATATTATTTAAAAAATAATTATATTACTGAGAAATAATCGCAAAAAAAAAAGTCAAACTCCAAATAAGGAGGGGAGAAGAAAGAAAGAAAGAAATTATTTTAGTGTCCACGAAGCTAAAGATAGCCTATGGGATTGCTTCTTCATCTGCTTGATGTATTCAACCCTTTTTCTATGAAGCTTCAAAATAAATGCTTCCAGCTTCTCGACAAACCCCTCGCCAAATAGATTATCCCAAGAGCTAGCTGTCAGCATATCTGCATAATTTTCCCTATTGTCTTTGAAGGCCTCACATTTTAAAATGAAATGTTTTTCTGTTTCCGCCTTTCTGGAAGAACAAAAAATGAATACTCTTTCCTCCCACACTTCTTTTGGCCTTTTCCAGTGCCCTGTTTCACAATGGAGTTAATGAGAATTAGTCCTCAACTGAGCAATAAGAATTTTGGCTCTCTAAGAGATATTGGCCTTTATGTATGCTTTTTGTTGATGACTATGAGTGGGATTAAACACTTCAATATAATACTTTTTCTTTCTTCCTAGCTCCTTATCCCTAGTACATTTGTGGAACTTTCACATAACAAAAGCTTTTATCTCTTTGTTGTTTATGGGACACGCGTTTAATTAAATACCCCATTTAATAAACCATTTTTTATTTTGCTGCATCCAAGTATTTTTTCTCTTGCATAATTTTTCATTAAAGACAAAATTAGGCCATATATCCTCTTGCATTTGGTCAATTTTTTTTAATACCTTATGAATTGCACCATAGCAATTGCTTCAATAAGAGCAATCCTTGTTTCACTTAACAATATAGCATAAGGAACTGCACTTTTAATCTTGAATTTATTTGTAATCAAACGCTTCTGAATTTTCTCAATTTGTCTCCATTGCATGTTGGATGTACTACTGGCCCATAGTTCACAACCAAAGAGAATCACTAGAAGCCCAAAAAGAGTTTGAGTGGTTTTCCAGTCCCATAACTCTGCCTCTCTACACCTATTTTGAAAAGCATAAAATGCTTTCCAACCCCCCAAAGTTCTTTTCTTTCTACAACCATTCCAGCTTAGATTTTTGTTGAAGTCAATTCCGAGATATTTGTAATCCGCAACTTCTTCCAGAATGTTGCCTTCAAAGTAGAACTTATGTTGGTTATGTTTTCTTTTCTTAGAGAAAACCACTACTTTCGTTTTGCTAATATTGACTTGCATCCCCACACTTCTACAAAAATGCTCAAGGGATAGTAAGTGCTCTTGCAAACCAAGAGACGATTTAGCAAGCAAAATAAGGTCATCTACATACAAAACAAGCCTTATAGCAAACTTGTCCAAATAGATACCATCACCCCCTTGTGAATTTAACCACTCCTCAAGCTTGTTGATATATAAACCAAAAAGGATAGGAGACAGTGAGCAACCTTGCTTGACCTCGATATTGCTTCTGAAACTTTTAGAAATGCCTGTTGAAGTTCTAATTTTGACTTTCACCTCTTCATACAACCTATGCACAACTGCTCTCAAATGTTTAGGAACCCCAAGTTCCTCCATTCTGTGCCAAAGATTATCCCTAGGAACCGAGTCAAATGCTTTTCTAAAATCAACAAAGCAACAAAATACTTCTTCCTTTTTCTCCCAAAATTTTTCAATGATGTGCCTTAAAGTTATACAATGATCAACTATGGAATGTTTAGGTCTAAAACCTGCTTTCCCTTTAGCACACTTATCTCTTTCTTCTGCCCACTTGCTAATTTTTTTTTCTAGCATGCTTCTAAATAGCTTTGCAAACAAAGGGTTTATCACGATGGTCCTATAATTGGAGGGATTATTGATGTCACTGCTCTTGAAAAGAGGTAGTTCCATACTAGGTGTTCAATCATTGGGGAGCCCCTGTTGTATGATGTTGTTAAAAATTGTTGTAATGTGAGGTGCAAGAAATTTTTATCCACACTTTAGATATTTTGCTTGGATTTCAACTAAGTCTTTTGCTTTTCCAACACCCAACTTCTTGATACCCATCTCTACCTTTTGCACTATGAAGAGTTCAATATCAGTGTTGACCAAGGGGGGAGGGTCACCCTTGGGATCCTTCTCATAGAGTTGTCTTGCATAGTCAAACCATTTAGAAGCTGTAATACTATTTCCTGTTTGTATCTTTTTCGGTTGGAGCTCCTTCCAAAATAATTTGGGATTATTTTTCCCAAGGAAGATTAGTTCTTCCCTCCTTGAAACCATGAAATTGGTATTTTTCTTGCTTGATAACTGCTTGTAAGCTTTGAGCTTTATGTTACCTTGTTTGACTCTTTCCACATTCTCTTTTCCTTTTTTCATTCCTCGTCAAACCAAGCATTAACCAGAAAGCAATTTGTTCCAGACTTCTTAATTTTTTCTCTTTTGCACTTTGCAAGTGCGCATTGAATTAAATGTGTTAATTAATGACTGTGAAGGTTGTGAATTGTGATTTTCTCCTTCTCGAAGAGCCTCTCTAGCGTCATTTTGAAGGTATTACAATTTTCTTGGGTCAAAAGAATTCTGCCCTGTGGGAGGTTTTGTTGGACATGCTGAATTTTTTACTCTAATAGTTTCCTTCCAGTCCAAGAGAAACATAAATAAATTGGCTTGTGATCTGATTTTAAGTCCCGCAGCTAATTTCCAATCAAGACTTCCTCCATTTTCTCACACAAACCATGCAAGCAAATTACATAATCTACTACACTTGCTCCATTGTAAGTATTGCAAGTGAACTTATCGGACTTTGCCCATCTAATCAAGCCATTGCAAATGACTAAATCAAAGGCCCCACATCGAGTAAGAAATTTTTCACCAAAGAGATTGTAGCCATTGTCCTTTGAGATTCTTTCCCACTAATGATTACTGTCTTATGTAAGCCAAATAGGGTCGCAATCATCTTTACAACAAAAAATGCTAGCTTGCTCATTTGCAGTCCTAGCATTGAAATCACCCACTATAAGGACTTCACCTAGCTGCGAATAAGTTGCAATATCTGCTTTTAAGGTTGTAAATAGATCTTTGTGGTGAAACCCTCTACCTTTGTAGATGTTTTAAACTTGCGGCACAAAATAACATGTTGCAATTCTGATGTGGTTTCCATTTTCTGATATTTTAAACCAAATGAATTGCTTTTTTGAGTCTTATTTTTCTAACTGAATGAGGTGACCTTCTTTCTCCCTTACTAAAACCATGATACCCCCATGCCCTTTGCCATTCCCTGCTTCCTTGTTCCACACTGCCATCTCCCAATATCCTTCAAACAGAGGTGTCTTGCACCCTTCATTCTCATGTGTTTCTATGAGGCAAATTATGTCTCTATCTTCCGCAATAGGCCCTAACCCAAGCCCTCGTCTCCATGGGTAACCTCTGCAGTTCCAACAAACTAATCTTAAGGAAACCTGAGTATGACTTGATTTCTATTTATTTTGACATGCAAGACTCACATTTGAGTTTTTGTCCCTGCTTTCCCATACTGACCTTGCTTCCTGATTTCTTGTTGAAGAGTTTGTTGCCTCTTCTTTATTACCATCTTGTTGCTCTGCTTTGGAAGGAGGTCCAAATTGTGTTATCATAGCTTTGCCTTTATAAATCCATGCTCTCTTGCCTTCATCTCTTGCTACCCTAACCTTTAACATTTCCTCCCTTCTTTCCTCCTGTTGTTTTACAGTTAAATCTTCTTCTAGGAAAAAACAAGAACCCCTCAAGAGATGTTTCTTGCTTAGAATGATATATTTATCATGCAAGCTAGGCATGATGACTTTTATGGGCCTGGCTCTCTCCCCGTTAAACTTACCCACCCTCCATGCTTGGCATATTTGTCCTTGCCATAGCAACTTGTCTTTCAAGAAGTCTCTTGCAAGGTCAAGAGTACATTCATTTTTCCCATAGTCTTTCACCCCTTTAATAATTATGTTTGTTGCCCTATTTTGTCTTTCCTTGCCTTCTCTATCTTGCATGTTGTCAACCTGAATGTTTGTTTCTCCTTCCTTATTAGCAGAATTGCTAATAACTTGAGCCCAAGTTTTGGAAACTTGGGTGGAATCTTCTTTCCTTTCTTCTCTTGCTTTCTCTTCATAGTTGTCTATTTGGGCAATCATTTTCCCTTTATCTTGGGATGATTTCGCATTCACCACCTTTGTACTTTCCACTACATATTTCTTCATGTTTTTCACATCCGCCTTCATGCGTTTCCATTCTGTCTTCCCTATTAGGAGAGCTTCATGTAGCAATGCCACTTGTTCTTTTAAAACTTTATTGCTTTCTGCTAAAGCCTTGTTCTCAGCTGTTATTATGTGAATTTTATGATCTCTTTCTTGCTCTTTAACTTCTAAAACCTCCAACCTTTGTTTTTCATTTAAAAAGGAGTCAAGATCCTAATCAAGACAAAGATCATTTAATAAATAAAAATAATCATTAAGATCTGCAGAAAAGCACATGGAGAATTATTGGTCAGACACCTTCCGAACCTCAATCTAGGTTCATCATCAGGACCAGGCTGAGGAGCAAGATCAACAGAGCCTCAATCTAGGTTCATCATCAAGACCAGGTTGAGGTGCAAGATCAACAAACTGCTAAAATATATCTCAAAGATGCAACGATCATTATCCAACGTTCAAATGAACAATTAATAAGAAGAAATGTTCAGAAATACAAATTAATATATTTAGTAATTATTTTTGACTTTTTATTTTAAATTAATTTATTTCGTATTATTTTATAATTTATTCCAAAATTTTTAAATTTTTTAAAATTAATATTTTATAATATTATTATTTTAAAATTTGTTTACAATTCATTTTTATAATTTATCCATGATAATTTCTATTATTTTTATTCTATAAATAAATTATATTAATTTTAATTGATTTTAAAATAACAATCTAAAATACTGAATATAAATATAAATACTGAAATATATAGAGAAGTGATCAGTTTTACCACGCAACAAGCTAGGTTGAGAGCTTTTCATGTATATGTGAACAGAGGTCAACATAGTAGGAGTTAATTTCGTAAAAAAGACTCAAAGGTCGTTGGTGTGTTATACGCTTCAGTGACAACCGCTTACACTTCCATATTTTAATTATAAATATTACACCCTTCCATATTTTAATTATAAATCTTTTTAGTTAATAATTAGTTTGTTGTATAGCATTGTCGGAGTGAATCTGAAAAAGCTACGCGAGAACATAAAGTATTAAAAGTCAAATTCTTTATTCCCTGGTTTTTTTTAATTTTTTATTTGAACACAGGCAAAACACGAGTTATTTTCAGACCTTCATGTTTGTTTAGTTTTTTTAAATGGATCATTAGCAAATTTTTAAAATTGGCTTATGATTTCAGCATAATTTGATACTTCCAATGTAGATTGAGAAATTGAGTGACTTTTACTTTTGCCAAATAATTTGGTGGATTTTTCATATATAATTATTTTTGAATATTAAAAAATTAGTTTAAATTTTTATTTATAATTGGTTGAAGTAATTTAGACCAGGTGACTATAATGCTAAGACTATTTTTAATAGTTGGTAAGTTAGATATACTAATAATTTATGATTTAGTAAAAATCATTATTCTAGGTATTAATTTAGGTCTTCTATGAAAAAGGAAATGGGACTGGATTTTGATCCTCTTATGTATATATGGGTTATAAAACCATTTAATATGGTATTTTGGGTGTAACCAATAATAACTTATAACTTAGCAAGAACGTGTAAGTTTACATAGGTGGAGATCTCTACTATCTTTTCAAAATAATTAATATCCCTTTCTAAACTAATATTGAAACAAACTTTTTAAAATCCTAATCTTAAATTTATATGTAAAATCAAGATATAAGTGTTTAATTATAATTTTACCTTATATTAAAATATAATTAAAAGATAATATTAATAAAGAAAATAATAACTATTTAATAAATATTTTAAAAATAAAAATAAAGTATTCAATTTTTTAATATAAATATAATACTATACAGAAAACTCTAGTTGGTTTCTTCAAAATATTGTAAGGCATACTCAATATTAATAAATTATGCTAAGTTTGGGATACAAGTTCGAAAAAGAGATAAGAAAAAATAATATGATATATTGTATTATTAAATAAAGTTCAAGATTAATAAATGCTCCATTATATTGTGAGACAGTGCAAATTTATGTTTGATAATGATTTTTATTTTTGTTTACAAATACTTAGAACTTAATATTTTAAAAATAGTCACAACTATAATAAATAAATTGATCATGTAATTAGGGTTACAATACTAGCAAATCTCATACTTAATTTTTTAACTAAAAAATATATGTTTGTCTATTCACTAACAATGACAATTATAAATGAGCATATGAAGACTGTAACCATTGCTATCTACTACAATAGTTGAATCAACAATAGTTAGTCATCCTAGCACAAAGACGAATAAGAATAACTATTACATAATAATGACACAACTTATAAGAAGAATGTTGTGTCACTATTAAGAAATTAATGATCAATTGGCCATCATTATCAAAGATCAATGATCAATTATGACTAACATAATCATATGGTAATAAATTTCTCAATAACTCAATTGTTGTGGGTTTTATCAACAATCTTTTCCCATGACACTCCACAACTTAAATACACATCAAACTGGTCCATATTTAATAGTTGACTATATTAATTATAATCCACCATTAATATTTCATTCCTAATGCACTATCTATTACATATTTGTTATGAAATCATGTTTAATGTTGAATCTTAACACTTATATCAAATCACTAGTTAATGCATTAAATATAAAGCTTAAACTTAAAAGAAAGAAAAAAATGAAATCAAAGGTGTTTTTATCAACAATCTTTTCCCATGACACTCCATAGCTTAAATACACATCAAACTGGTCCATATTTAATAGTTGACAATATTAATTATAATCCATCATTAATATTTCATTCCTAATACAATATCTATTACATATTTGTCATGAAATCGTGTTTAATGTTGAATCTTAACACTTATATCAAATCACTAGTTAATGCATTAAATATAAAGCTTAAAATTAAAAGAAAGAAAAAAAATGAAATCAAAAGTGTTCAAATTGAGCTTCTCTTTGTTGAGCCTTTATCGACTAAATTGAACCCATTGTCTTATTTGAGCTAACTTTATAAAAGGTTTACTAATATTGTTTATTCAACAAACTAATGTTAATATTTGTGCATATGCACGTCTTTCTCGATTCATGCATAAGAATGTGGTACTCTTAATGAAATCAATACATATGAATGACACTTTGAGCCCCACACACATTACGTGTCCCTACTCCTTCAGTGATGATAGACTTTATGAAGTTAATATTTATTTATGTGTCATCAATAGTACTTTGGCATTATTAAGTGCAACTACAACCAAATTCAGATTTTCCAAAGCTTTTCTAGGTTAATTATGCCATTAAAATTTGATTCTACCAAACTTGCACTTGGTATTGAACATCTCTATTTTTGGAATGAAGATGCAATCAAACTCCAAATCCACCAAACATATTTGAGGATATTCATGCTATCAAAATCCTATTCTCGTTAACTTACACTTAACATCAAACATATCTATTTTTAAGAGAATGTAGGCTTTCACAGCTATTCATATTCTTAGAAGCTTCCAGGAAAAAAAAAAATCTCATTCCTAATTTTCTTCTGAAAGCTTCTAACATTTTTTTTTTTAAATTTCAAATCCACTTGAAACTTGTACTTATTTATGTGTTCCAAATCAAAATATACCCTAATAGCCCATTTGAACATGTGTCATAAAATCATGATAAACACTCATTATAAGGATTCACTAGCTAATACTTTAAATACAAAACTTAAACTCCAAAAAAAGCCTCAAAATTTTTGTATATGTATCCTAAAATCATGATTAACACTCAACCAGAACCACTAGCTAATACCTTAAATACAAAGCATAAACTCTATAAAAGCTAAAAAATGTTCACACTGATTGCAACATTTTCTATAATGGAAAACCTCGTAGAACAAGAAAATTAGGCATTTATACATTGAGTTCAAGATAAAATTAAGTAGTTGTTACATGGCATATTATTAGTGATAATCTTTTGTAATTTTCTACTTTGATATAAACACTTGAGCCCCTCTTAATTGACATTTCTATTGATTGAATTGAACCCATCATCATTTGAATTGATTTTAATAAAATGGTTATTGATAGAGCGATGACAATATTTATGCATATGGATGTCATTCCCAATATGTGCATAATAATGTGTTACTCTTAAATGGACTTAATACATATGGATGACACTTTGGGCATGCCCATTCACTTTATGTACACCTCCTTTGGTGACAATGGCCCAATGGCCCTGATGAATTTTCAATTTATTTATGACTTAGTAATAGTATTGCTTTGGCACTATTAGGTGAAATTATAATAAAATCCAATAGTTAAAAACATTGTTGAAAATTAATGCCTAGGTTGGAAAATCGTTAGTGTCTCTCATATTTCACATTAATTATGAGGATTGGTCCATGTAACATATGAGCTTCAATATACCATAATTTTTATAAGAATAGGGGCATATACAAACCTATTTCCCCCTACTAACATAATGTTGATTGGTTTCTTTGGGATTATGTTTCTTGCTCTACCTCCCAATCCCTCCTTTATGTGTATGTCTATGAATAATAGCAATTGAATATGCACATATCATAGCATATTGAAATAATTTCTACAATAATAAAGTATCCTCCTCTTCCTTCCCTTCTAATCCATACTTCTAACACTATTTCTTCCATTCTCTTAGACAATAAATATGAAAAATCATGGCGCCAAACCAAGGAATTATAGTAGCCACAAGTAGATTTCTCATACTAACCCAACTCAAATTACATATTTTTGGCCAACACCACTGACAAGGATAAAAATGACTAAACAAACTAATACATCTAGCCCTAGTTAACAAAGGTGGACCAAACTCCAATGCTCAAAGACCACAATATTAATAGACACGACTTGAAAATCCCATTTAATGGAGGAACTTACTTGTTAGTATTTGAACCTAGATCTTCATAAGAACAACCACTTTAAGTTGCTAATAAACCCTAACCCACCAAACTTCCAATACTAGCTGAGTTAATAATATTTACGTCTAATAGCTTTTTGGAGTGCCTTAGGGCTACTAACAAAAAAAAATGCATTTTCATTTTTTTATATTATTATTTATATGGTTTACTATATTATTGTTCTTATTATTATGCACATATCACTACCCCAACTAAGGATGCACCACTTTTCTTTTGAAATTGTTATGCTTCTCATGGTATAAGGCACATCGATAATTATTTCACTGTCTAGGTTATATTTTGAAGTTATCTAATTTATGCATGACTCTTATTTTTTTCCCAGTCAGTATTTTTCCTTAGATAACACATTTTGAAAATATAATTGACCTTATGTACTTTATTGATTGTGCATAAGTAACTTTACCCACTAATTCATCATGTATACTAGTGGAATACAATTTTGACGGTACAATTGTTGATCATTGCAATTTGTTTTTATATAACAATGCAAAGGAAATTACTCACATGGCTATTGATATCATGATAACCATTGTGTAGTATGTCACTTTACAAGGAATGCATAGCAACTATTCAAAGATAATTCATTGGTACTCAACTTGATAATTTTGTTACTATTGGAAGCATGACGTGTATGAAGGAATTTAATATGAATTATGATCCAAGACTTCTAGCTAACATTGGTTGGTCAGAGATTCCCAAAGGTAGTGTTGATTGAGCCATGATCTTAGGTTATCCCCTATGTTCCATGTGTTTTATTTTTTCCCTTAGGAACAAGGGTAGTGGTGTGAACCTATATCCCACATGGGTAATATTTATTACTTTCAAGTGGTTGCTGCCTTCGACCAATGTGGACATATGCTTATCCAAATTACTCCAAGATGTTAGAAATTTGATGACTAATCTCTCTTGTTGGGGCATCTTTCCCACATAAATTGTCCACTCCCCTTGTTACTTCATCATATTTTGTGACAAACCCTTGAATTGGTTTAGGGGTTTTTGTTGTAACTTTCATTTAGCCAAGAAAACCATCCATATTCAAACCCCATATTTCAGTGCTTTCACAAAATCGTTTGCAAGATGTCATTAAAGATAGTTCATTCCGAAAAACACTTTAATCTTCAACCTACTGATCATTCTTCTACTTGTACCATACAATATTTATCTCAGGGTTCCATTACTAGAAATATATTTCTTATTATTGCAAGAGTGTCACATTTATTCTCAGTCTATAACTAAAGATCCAAAATCAAGCTCAAAGTAACACACTTAAAATTTTCATTCCTTTTTCTTAATATAAAATTATGATGATTTTTTTAACAAATGTCATCTTTAATAAATTTGTGCATTGCTACATTATGGATGTCCATATGGAGTATCTAACAAAAGCATTAACCAACTCTTTTGGTCGCCGAAAACAATTCAAAAAATGATTTCTAACCACCCATTCTTGACAAAATCAAAAAATATAATTGGTTAACCACATTTCACTTAACAAGTTATATGACATTCAACATGCCAAGTAGAAAGTTAATTTCAAATTATCAAATTGAAGATTCATTATGTGAATCATGTTTTTGCTTCTTTTCCCAAGATGAGTTGGTCTTGCTAATGAAGAGATTCATGCAAATACATTGCTACGATTAGCATGAAATTTTTTGTTTCTAAGTCCTATGAAGGTAAGAAATATAAAATAGTACTTGAAATGTAAATTCCCCAATGTTAGCTTTGGGTTAAGGGAAGAAAATGTAATGGTAAGAAAATAAAGTACTATGAATATGATAAAGAACCAAATCAATAATTAATGAAAGTAACATGTGATCTAATTACATAAAGGATTAGAATTGTATGAAGTTGAATCATAAACTAACAAGTACTAAAAAGTGTTCATAAATAACATGGAATAGAGGGAAAAATATGTGCAAGTGATAGATTCAAAATAATAGAGCTTAAATGATTTGGAGTAACTTGAGAATGAAATGATATGGAAAAATGTGATCATGGATAGAATAAAAGAGACAATATTAAACATAATATTGTAGTGCAAATTCAATTATATCAATGAATCAAATGGTGAAAATCATTGCAACGCACATAACAATACATAATGGTTAGAGTCACATTGGCATTTTGTACTTGAGAAGAGATTTGGAGGTCATGCTCATTTGAAAAAATCCACTAAGAAGAGGTTGGCTACAAACATTCAAAATAATCCCATAAGATGATATTGAAACGACATTTTATCATAGTGCCAAAAATCTTATGAGGTGAAATCCATAAAATCCCAATACCATAACCCTAGGAGTTGGCAAAAGGAATGCAAACACCAAGGAACCTAGTTGGTATGTCAACTTCCCAAGGCCATAAATTTCATGTGTAAACTTCATTTTGATTTTTTTTTGATGTCATGAAGTTTATCATGAAAAATATGTGTTTGGTATAATAAACAACTTGGCCATATAAATCACCAAAAATGCATCAAAAGATCCTAGAAAATGCACGAGAACTTCAAGAGTTGTAAAATTGATGCAAATATCGGAAAGTCTAATATTGTTTCTAAGATGGTGGAAGACTTGAATGACCACCTGCATCATAAAAAAAAATCGTGTATTATTTGGAAGAAATTTTTCATCTCATAATACACCTATAAAATAATTCCAACCCAATTTGAAGTCCTAAAGCAGAGTTTGTTCTTCATCTCCTATCCTATTGTTAACTATTAAATACAAAAAATAACTAGAGCTTTTTCTTATATATACAAGATGTTGAAAGACATTAAAATGAAAATGAAATTGAAGAACAAAAACTACTTAAAATATGAAACTATAGCCAAAATCAACCATCTACGAGCCCAAGTACTAACAATGCAAAACTAAAAGGATGAGAATAAAACCTTGAGAAGAATAATCTCTCATTATTTAACTCTAGCACCATTGGAGAGCATTTCCTTGGAAATAAATCAAACTTATGAGATGGCACTTATTTAATATGCACTCCAAGGTTCCTAGTTGTCATAATAAATAGTAGGTCTTTAGTAATTTATTGAAGACTTTGTCCCTGCTCATTGAATTGTCCATAAGTTGTTTTTCCTTTAATAGCATATAAATTGTATAAAGCTTTTCCTATGTTTGTTGAAGTGTCTAAAAGTTATATTTCTCCATTTCTTATAAAATGATGTAGTTAAGATTATCTTTTCCTTACCTTCATGCTTTCCCTCTTAATTTATGTTTTTCAAAATTTTTGAAGTTTTATTTTTCTATAAAGTAGTCACATTTTAACCCACAAAGAGAATTTGTAATGTATATCATAATCTACAACTTCTTTGTACAAGATCTAGGAGTATGATAAGTGAACAAGTTATACCAGCCAACTTAAAATGAACCTAAAGGCAACTTATAGGAGTGTGATATGTGAACAAGTTAGATTTTATGATGGACTTCTTACATAAAATTTTGTGTATATTTTATGAGCAATGTATAGTAATTCTTCATCTGTTGGAATATTTACTTCAAAAATAAGATAGACTTGCTTCTTCTTAGAGTGAATTTTTATTTAGACATACCTTATTTAAATTTGGTTAATGTAGAATGCATACTTCTTCAAAAGTTATACCTAATTGTTATCGCTGCTACAACACCCTCCAAAATTTTGGCCTACATCAAAATTTCAGAGCCTACTTTGACTGTGCATGTTGTCGTCGCAAGTATTAAGAGTTATTACATGCGTTTTCTCTAAGTATTCTTGTCTCGTTTAGAAGAAAATCAAAGTGTAATATTTTAGCATGGTAAGCGTCGTACATTGCACATATGTAGTTTTTGTTTGTTTCAAGGGGCAACATTGGTGTCAATGAGTCATTCTTATCATGTAGGCATGTATCACTCTCATTCCCAAAGTTTCAATAATTGTCGCACAAGTGTCATCACAGCCATCACAAAGTGTATCTTTAGTGTCGCACCTGGGGTACGCTGCCGCAATGTCATCGCATTGAGGGAAGTATGTTGTTCAAGTGTTTCGAGTGATCTAAGTGTGTGATCATGCCCCAGTTTTTGCATTTCTCACTTTGGCCTTATTGATCCCACACTTAGCCAAATCCAAAAAGTTCCTTCTTGGGTAACTTAACTTCATTCAACCTTCCTGAACTCCGCACTACACATTCTTAGTCCTCAAACTTCAACCTTACCTCTTGGAATTGTGCAATGCACAATCCTTGCTTACCAGAACTGCACACTACGTAGTCTCAGTGATCAACCCCAACCCTTGAGCTGCTGAACTATGCAACCCCTACCTCGATCCATCCTCTTCTGCGTATTGCGCAGTCTCAATCATCAATCCTTATCCTTGACCTCTTGAACTGCACAATTGCGTAATCCCTTGGCTTCTATCCCTCCAGAACTGTGTAGTGGGAATCTTCAAGCCTCAAGCCCTTAGTGTAACCTCTTGAGCCCTTAAACTGCATAGATGATTAGCCTTGGCCTTCCTAAACTACACATTTTGTAGTCTCAAGTCTCAATCCTGACCCCTTACCCCTTACGCTGCACAATTGTATAGTCCTTGAGCATGTCTCCTAGCCTATCACTCAGTTCCAACTCAGTCAGAGGTTATCATGAAGCATGTTAGGCTAGGGGTTTTATCACACTAATTTTGTCTTGTCATGAGTGGATTTCAGTTTCAAGTATCATATCATGTTATGACATGATGATGATGATGAAGGAGATGAAAAGGAGACCTTGATAGATGACACCTTTGAAGCTTCAAAAATAAGTTAATCAATCAAAGAAGACAAAGGGGACACTAGATTGTGACAATATTTGGAGATCAAGAAGACTCCCTACCTTCAAGTCTTACGGAGGAGGAAGAAGAAGAACATGTTCCATCTTTTAGGAAGACACAAAGAAAGAAACAACAAATAATGGCTTGGCATTGCCATGTGATCATGCAATCCATGCCATCAGTGTCATGTCATGAGTCGTCATTTGCAACATCATTTTTGGATTATGTGAATTCAATATTGGAGAAATGTAATGTAAAGTGGAAGTCCAAGGTTCATCCATAAAATGTGAAAAGTCATGAAGGGGTCAAAGGATCATAGAGAAGTCAAACAATCATGAGGATAATCAAAGAGTCATAAGGGAGGTTAGTGGTCACTCCATTTGTTATATATACATCCTCATAACTCATGAAAAGAACTTTTCACCTTGGTTCCTCCTACCAGGAATTAGAGAGGAAAATAGTTCTTTTGGAGGAGCAAGTGGTTGCTCTAATGCTCCATTATTTGGGCTAGTGGTGTTCAATGTATTGATGTATCTTGGAACTTTTATTAATTTAGTATCTTGTTGAGCCAACACACTTTCATGCGTCTGTCGTAAATATTGTAAGACTATCATTTGCCACATCATTTGTGGATTATGTGAATTCAATATTGGAGAAATGTAATGTAAAGTGGAAGTCCAAGGGTCATCCATAAAAAGTGAAAAGTCATGAAGGGGTCAAAGGGTCATAGAGAAGTCAAACAATCATGAGGATAGTCCAAGAGTCATAAGGGAGGTGAGTGGTCACTCCATTTGTTATATATACATCCTCATAACTCATGAAAAGAACTTTTCACCTTGGTTCCTCCTACCAGGAATTAGAGAGGAAAATAGTTCTTTTGGAGGAGCAAGTGGTTGCTCTAATGCTCCATTATCGGGGCTAGTGGTGTTCAATGTATTGATGTATCTTGGAACTTTTATTAATTTAGAATCTTGTTGAGCCAATGCACTTTAATGCGTCTGTCAAAAATATTGTAAGACTATTGTTTGAATGTTTGTGATGTATGTTGTTTTCATCTGTACTAAGGAAATTGAACTATTTCGGTGGCTTTGATACTTATCTTGTTGAAGGTGTGTTGTATGTTTTAACAATTGTTGCTTTTATGTGAACTATTTCACTAGTTTTCCAATGATTCATTCATATGTACATGCTCATGTGTCTTTTCTAAATTAATACTATTACTTGTCTTTAAAAAACTCACTTTTCTCTCCCCTTTCGGTAAAAGAACCTTGATACATTCCTCAATTGAGCATTCCGCAAGGCATACTCACTAGCTAATCTGAAAGCACCTGTGCATTACTCTCTTGTGATGAAAATTGTAGCTGAGGCATATCTCTAAGAATATATGGTAGTCAGGCCTTATTTTTGGAAGGGTTCCCACACCAAACGATGTGAAGTCTAACTGGGGCTTTTCAATGGGGAAACCCCCTTGCATGTCGGCAATATCCAACACCTTCAACACTAACTTAGATGATGACTAACTTGACTCAATTAGATTGATGAAGAGTGTCAAATTATCCTAAGAAAAAGAACAAGTAATTTCATCAGAATTCCATCTGTTCTTAATACATTTACTATTTCCTCTTTTCACAATGTTCACCCACAAACTTAGGAAAGTTATACCCTTAAATTTATTACTACACTTTATTCACCAAAAATATAACATATGTTTTAAATTTAAGAATTTTAAATCTTCAGTAGCTTTCAAACCAAATTCAATGTAACATCAACACCTTATAAACCCAAATCAAATCAATAAAATGGAAGATATTGAGTATAATTGAAAATTTGTTCTTCAAAATACTAAAGCCTTATAATGAAAAAATTGGTTGATTTTAAGATAATCCATTCACATAATTTGTTTAAGATTATATGGTTTTTTTGTGTTTATCATCTTTTTCTTAACGTTAAGGATATTTCCCCATGATGGGTGCTTCAATAGAGAATAATTGGGGGTAATGGATTGTAAAATAGAAGGAAAATGAGTTTTGGTTGCACCCTCCATTTGGAGTTCAATTTGGCACCATTGATAGTGCATTTAAGACAAGCTATCAAAGCAATTGCAGTTGTGAGACTATAATGCAAAGTTTTAGGAGAAGTTTGCAGGTAAGCATGAAGTTGATGTACAATACCATCAGGTAGTAATTGGGCACATCATTTAGCATTTTGGTGTTCAGGGAAATGGTAAACAATAATTTTCTACCACTTGGGAGAATGATGTGGTTAGATAACACCCTTTTGCTATGCTTATGGGGACAAGTATGGTTTTAATATACTCTCATCTTTGTCTTTAGTTGTTGTTTCCATTTAGGTGTCAATTATTATTGTTTTTGGATCTGAATTGGACATGTCAAAATTTTCTAGGTAAATTGAATTTAGTTTTCCTTGTTTCTATCCTTGACCTTGTTGGGTCTAATTCCGTTGGGCGTGAAGCCTGATTATCTTCATGATTGTTCATAGGTTTTTTTTTTTCATCCATGATTGGATCCCAGTCCCTGACGGGGGGTGTGGGAAGGCTCCCCCCCCCCCAACTATTTATTCCAGGGGAGAGACTGCAATTATTTGGAGCCCCCCCTAGCGGGGGTTGGGGGGCAGCACCCCCGAAGCAAAAATTAGATGAAAAATTGCCTTATAAAATATTGTAATTTCGTAGTCAATCTGAGTCGTTCATTAGGCAGAAGATCTCACGATAGAAGTTATGTTAATTTAAAATTTTTTCCCTAGAAGGTAACTCTTAGTTTATATGAGGCAATTACATTGCAGATGTGTATTATTATTTTGTGTGTAGAAAATTGGAGAGATTGTTTGAGAGGGAAGATGAAAAGTACAATGAATTTTCTATAGGTTGTATCTCTTAATTTTGCTGGATAATATAAAAGGAAGGATTGAATGTTTCTCTGTGGACGTATCCCAAATTGGGTGAACCATGTATATCTGTGTCTCTCTTGTATTATGCTTTTATGTGTGTGTGTGTGTGTTTTTGCAATATTTTATATGTTCCATTTCTTTGTTAATTAATTTCTAGCAAATTCAGTTCTATTTTGTGTTCTTGAAGGTGCATTCTTAGTCTTTAATTTGTCTAAAGGTCAAAATCCTTATCCCAGGCCTCCTACTCTTGATTTTCTTGTTGTTAGCCTATGTATCTTTGCTTCAACCCATAATTTTCCTAGGAAAAAGAGCGCCATTAGGGCTCTCATTAAAACTGCCCCTTCTCACTTTGTTGCATTTTGTTTTCCTCTTTTCTTTCCCATTGCAATTTGGTTTAGACCACTGTTCTTATTGTTTGAACCTTAGAAAATTTGTTTACTCCATCATGGTTACTCAAATCTATTTATGAGTTGTGGTGCTCTCCAATGCCTCTCTTGGTCTTATAAAATTCACTCCTTCGATGACAAGTTATATGATTTCTTATTTTGTCTACCTCTAAGTATCTCTAGCTATTTTTTGGTATTTTCCTTTTGGCCTCCTGTTGGAGAATCATGATAAAAAAGGGCCCAAGAGTGGGCAGTTGCAAAATTTATTTTTGGAATTAGTAGAAAAAGTCAAATGAGCAAGAAATTTATTAGGCATCCTAGTTTATATCCTATGTCTGACTAGTTCATGGGTTCCCTCCACATTTCTCTCCTTTATCCCCCTCTGCATCATCATAAAATTATTACGCCTCAAGTTAGAGGAGCTCAAAACAAACGAGGTCGTTGCAATAGTGTGATACCATCCACCTCTAGGGCACAAATTTCTACATATAACTATGTAAGGATTTACCTAAACATTACTCCTCTATTAGTACAATAAGGGATTGAAAATGTTGAAAGGGAAGCCAAGATAGAACACAGGTTTATCTCAAATGAATCAATATTGTAACAGGTTGGAAATTGGGTCCTAGATATAGGAACTAAGAGGACAAGGAATACTAAGTACATGCAAACAATAAACATCTACTTTTAATTAAACACAATTATGGGGAAGGTGCTAGTTGAAAGACTAAAGGAACAAAAGAAAATTATTCTCTATTTGGATGAAACCTAGAAGGAAAGAAAAATTGGATATCAAAGTGACAAAGATGGCTAGGAAACTCATATATTTGGAGTTCATAAACTCAAAAGAAGATAACATACCACCTATGAGAATCCAGGTGGATATATAGTCTATTTAAAGGGTGAAATTAAACCCAGACTATATCCATCTCAACTTTGGATCTACCAAGCACAAAGATGGATCAAATCTCTTAAGATGCAAACCTCTTTTAGAATGAAAAGGGAACTTGAGTCTCAGAGTTAACTTTAATTACATAACTTTAAATTTATTATATTATATTATATTATTTTTCTCAAATCTTCTACACAAAACCCTCTATTGTAACTTATATAAGAATCACCTAATTGACCATAGTAGGCATCAAAATTTGCATCACAACATTGGGGAAGTACAAGAACTCTCAAGCTCCTCCTTGCAAACTTTTGGAACTAGGATTAAACAATCTTGATTTATCGAGTCTCTAATGATTTAGACATATTTTAGTCTATAATGACTCTAAGATCTAGATTTAGGTATCTCAATCTATCAAATATCTAAGGCACTAGGCCTTATCTCAACCTATCAAGGCTCTAAGGCATTAGACTAGGGAATCACGATCTATCAGGGATCTAAGACACTAAACTAAGGCATCTCAATTTATTAGGGCTCTATGGCACCAAAACTCATATTAGTTCATTAAGGCTATAAGAAACCAAATTAAGGTATCTTGGTTTATTAAGGCTCAATGGCACTAGATCTCATCTCAGTCTATCAAGGCTCTAAGGCACCAAACTAAGGAATCTCAACCTATGAGGGGTCTATTGTGACAACCCTTGAGCTAAACCCTCTTATAAATATTATTATGAATTGTAAATTCATGTAAATAATAATTAATTATAAATTATGACTGGATTGAAAATGGACACAAATTTAGAGTTTGAAAGAGGGGAGATTGCTTGTAAACCCAATCCTATATTCATTTTGTCACTTGCTTCTTGATTGCATTGTGGTACAAACATTTAATGGGGTGATGGGAAACTATTAGGTCCCTATACTACTAGTGTAACCCCTTATTTTTATTAGTACAACCCCCTTATTATATTGGTGTGCCCATGTAGTCCCCATATTGTTATTATTGTGCCCCATAAAAGCCCACTATTGTTATTATTGTTATGTCGCATTTGATTATATTATGACCCCTTAGACTCGTATATATAGAAAGGAGGTCTTGTCGTTTGTATCATCCAAGAATTGTTCATTTGTGTAATGTAAAGGAGGTTGCCTCCTCGAAGAGGCTTATTTATAAGGCGTTTATTTATCTTTTCTATCTTTTTGTGAGATGGTTTAATAACATTTGGTATCAGAGCTTTGGATTCTAGGGTTTCGCTACTCCAAACAGGTTATTGTGAAATTTTCACTATAACATTTTTGCTACGAAGGTTTAGACTCTAAAATTAAAACCCATATCAAGAAGAAGAAGGTTCAAACAATGAAATATTAGGAAGAAAAGTATCAAGAAACATCAAAAGAAAAGGATACTCACCAGGAACCAACCCTAGAGAAAGAAGAAATGAATCTGACCATGTCTTGTAATGCATTGGTCAGAATTACCACTCCTAAAACTATAAAGATAGAAGGACATATCAAGAAGAAAAAGGTAATAGTGTTGATTGATTTGGGTAGTACCCATAATTTTATTCATTGTAAGATAGCTAAGGAATTGAATTGCTTCCTATATCCAACACCAGAGTGTCAAGTGACGGTTGTAAGTGGAGGAACCATAAATTTCTTTGGAAAGTGCCATAATATCAAGCTATCCATGGGAGAATATGTATTTAATAGCCCAGTCCTTTCCGTTTCAATGGGTGGTGTTGATGTTGTACTAGGAGTCCAATGGCTAAAATCCTTGGGTACAATAGCTTTTAATATTCAAGAACTTTTCATGAAATTTTCTTCAAAAGGAAAGGAAGTTGAATTAAAGGGTATCACAAGGAAACCAAGAAAGATAATCAACTCTAACGGAATGACAAAGCTTCTAAAGAAAGAACAATGAGGCGTAATTGCACAACTATGTTCGCTAATGGTTCCCACATCGAAATCATCTATTTCTCCAGATCTCCAAAATGTCTTGGATAACCATTCCAAGGTATTTGAGACTTTAAAGGTCTCCCACATATTCGTGATCATGATCATGCTATTCATTTGATTCCAGGAAGTGTTCCTCCAAACATCAGGCCTTGTAGATATCCATATGCCCAAAGGAGTGAAATTGAACATATGGTTGTAGAAATGGTAGAGGTTGGTATAATTATCCAACCAAATTTGATAAACAAAGCAAGGGATGAATGGAAGAATGGCGAAGCAGGGTGGGAACTCATTCAAAAGTTGTCGAAGATCCCAGTTCCAACAATATTTCTAGAACTTGACAAGGAAGGAAAAATCATATTGGAGCTTGAAGCATTCACAGAACTGAGAAGTCAACAGCTATGAAATTGATCAATTTCAAAGTATCTCAAGTGGAATAACTTACTCGCAGAATATTCCACATGGGAGGACGAGAATTTTATACAGAAGCATCAAGAACTACTCAAGCATTGAGGACACCTCTTCTTGAAGGAGAGGGGCATGTTAGGTCCCTATACTACTAGTGTAACCCCTTATTGTTATTAGTACAACCCCCTTATTATATTTTTGTGCCCATGTAGTCCCAATATTGTTATTATTGTGCCCCATAGAAGCCCACTATTGTTATTATTGTGCCCTTACATTATTATTGTTATGTCGGATTTGATTATATTATGACCCCTTAGACTCCTATATAGAATGGAGGTCTTTTCATTTGTATGATCCAAGAATTGTTCATTTGTGTAATGTAAAGGTGGTTGCCCCCTCAAAGAGGCTTATTTCTAAGGTGTTGATCTATCTTTTCTATCTTTTTGTGAGTTGGTTTCATAACATTTGGTATCAAAGCTTTCGATTCTAGGGCTTCGCTGCTCCAAACAGGTCATTGTGGAATTTTCTCTATAACGTTTCTGCTACGAAGTTTCAGAAGCTAAAACAAAACCCATTTGAGACAAAATCGGTCTGAACCTCAGGTCCAAATTTCAGATATTGTCTCGCTATATTTTCGGAGATATGATCTAAGGAAGTTAGGGTTTTTGAAAGCTCCAAAATTTCATCTCAAACAAGCCATTGTGGATTCAGCTGGTGCCTCCAACTCTCCTGTGATCTGCAACGCTTTGATACCATGCTGAAATTTCTAAGTATTACCTGTTAGAAATTTTATTTGTATTCTTTGGTTTATTTCACCTACTTGTTTAGTTACTAAAAAGTTATTTATCCATATAAGCACTGAAATAAAAAAAAAAAAAATAGTCTCGACCATATACTGATCAACAACTGAAATAAATAGATAAACACACAAGTGACACCGTTATTTTTGGACAATCGTCCCCAGAAAAACCCAACTTGGGAAAATCAGTGCAACAATTCTAAGGGTTATATTATTATCTAGTCTTTTCGAGTACAATTGGGTGCCAAACTGGCTCACCCGACAGAGAAAATAATTTAGTAGTAATCCTCTCTATTCGGAAGCATATATTCGGAAAGTCTGCCCCACGAAACCCTCTCCAGCACAGTCTGAAGCTCAGCGTCAACCCTCCTAACCTATACGTCAACCTAAAACCCTCTGCATTAGCCTTATGAGGCTCTGTGTAGACTATCTAACCCTTTGTGTCACTCCTCCAGCCTCTACGTGGATGACGCAGGCCCTTCCGGCCTTTGCGTAGTCCCTGCTAGCCTCTGCGTGGCTCCCTATGGTTGTGCGTTTGCCTCTCTACCTTTACGTTGGTCTTCTGACACTATCTCTACCTCTCTGCCTCATACTCACTGCTGCTCGCTGCAACTCTGATCACTGATTCAATTTCTCTTAGCAAACCCCGCTCTAGAAAATCGAATGACTGATCACTTTGGTGTATTCTCCAACTAACCCTCAAGCCTCCTCTTATACTTTTCTTGTTGGTTCTTCAATCGTTGAGATTACATCCCTAATTGATTATTAAGATTAGATTTTGCTTGATCCATGTCCTTTAGAATCTTCTAACCCTGTTTATATTAATACCCATTAATATTTTATTTTTCCTAAGTTTAGACTTAGGAACTCCATTAAAAATATTAATTATTTTAATATCTCCTTAACCAGGTAGAATCTACCCAAACCATTTTTGGGTCTTGGAGATCTCATGTGCTTTAGCCTCTCCACAAATTTTCATGGCTAAAGCACATCCGATGCTACCCAAATTAACAGGCCATGAAACTAATAGTGGATGGAGTAAAGGACAACCTCATTTCATACATATCCAACATAGATTATTCTCAAGAAAAATATGAAGCTCTATCTAAATTATTCACAATCAAGAAGATTGGTCAAGTAGCAAGTCTCAAGAATGAATTAAGAACTATCAAGATGACGAAAGATGATACTGTGGCATCCTTCTTTATAAGGATATATATAATCAGAGATGAACTTCAAGCAATAGATGAAATTGTACCAGAAAATGAGTTTGTAATTACTGCTCTTGTAGGTATACCAAAATCTTGGAGTGAATTTGCATAAGGAATCAACAGTTGGAAGGATACTCCAACATTCAATCAAATGTGAAATGCATGCAGTTAAGAAGAAGCTAGAATACCGTTAGTTAAAAAAGGGGGATGAAGAAAAAAACATCTCAAATGATTATTCTGCTCATCACAAGAAGAAGGGAACCTTCATTAAATTCAAAGGACCAAAGAATAAAGTAGACCTATCAAAGATTGAATGCTACAATTTTCATGAGATGGTTCAAATCAATGTCCATAGAATCCAAGGAATAAAAGGAGAGATATGGATCAAGAAAATATTTCCAATGAAGCACCACTTAATAAGAGCAATATTGAAGAATCAAAAGACAAGGACTTATACTACTAATTCCTCTCTCTCTTATCCCCCTTAGTCTTCTATGAAGTATTGAATTTTTTTCCTTTATGTTTTGGTTCCTAGAACTTGTAGGTCTAACATGTCTTGTTAGAACACCTTTTATCTTGATAAGTTGTAGGTTTCCCTCAAGTTTGGATTAAGTTGGAGCCTCCACAATTTTACCAAAAGATAAGTATTCTGTTCTTTGTTGTTCATAGTTTCATGTTTAGTTTCCTTCTCACATCAAGATTGCAGAATACACAATAATAACTTTCTTTGTTTTCTGTGGTAGGAAATATTGTAGAATACACAATGGTTATGAAGGAGACTTCAAAGGACAAATTTAAAGCATGGAAGTTTTGTTGCAAAGGAAGTCCCTCAAGAATTTATGTCTTACAAGGTTTGTTAAGGAACAACTCGAGGTATGTCTTAGACTATAATCTTTGTTATAAATTTATCTTCATACAAAAGGTACGGTCATTCTTCTTTTTAAATTTTCTTTACATTACTGACATCGTTATGTCTAGGGTTTTGAATCGTAAAGATTCTTGTTAGGGTGATTAATCATTAGATTGAATCTACCCTCATTATATTATCATTCTTGTGGAACCCTAAAAAGGTTCACTATAAAACCCTAACCTAAGGGTATGTCAATGCTAATATTGAAACCCTAGTCTACTTAGGGTTGTTGATGAAATCTAGAATTCCTATTCTTTTGATGTTTTGGTATTGTTATATAAACACTAGCCCTTTAGGGTTTGCTATTAATGTCTAAGTTATGTATTGAAACCCTAGATGTTTAGGGTTTGGTAAATTAGGGTTTATAAGCAAAACCCTTGTACTAGCTAAAATGAGGCCCTAAGAATGAATCTCTAGGTCTATGATCGAAACCCTAGCCTAGAGAACAATTGTTATATTTCAAACTTTGATGCTTGTGTCTTGGGTTTACCTAGTATACATTGATGATAAATTTTAGTACATGAATATGTGAGTATGCTAACCTAATTATTGATTCTCATATTTGTGAACTCTAGGGTTTGTAACAATACCCTAGTAGATATTGATATTCTAGGATATGATGATATTGTTTTACGATATGATTTAGTTTGATAGTAAAATCTATGGTTTGCAACAAATCCTAGTAGAGTCTAACATTGTTGAAACCTTAGATACATGGTAGGATTCTTACTAACTATCGATATCTAAGACTTTGTGTCTTAAAATGGAATCTAGGGTTTGAAATAAATCATGGTAGATTCTGACATCTATCTTTGAAAATAATAGTGAGGCCCTAGATATAATGAGACTGATATATTGATTGAATTGATTTAAGTTTTGATGATGTAGTCTAGAAATTGAGTATGTAACACTTCACTAAGTTTAGGTATTTGATGTCTAAAGTATTTGATTATTTTGATGCTTCAATTATATTGACATAACTTTGATATAGTTAATTTCATGCCTCTTTATATGTATTTGGTTGTACTTGTTGTTGAAGATTTGTAGGTGCACAATCTTCAAGGTATTCATAAGTTGAAGATGATAATGATAAGCATGAAGATGGTCAAGATAACCTTTATGTTGTAAAAAGGAATGAAGCCATGATAGGTTCTCCGATGTTGATCTTCCCAAATTAAGAGGGAGCATGGTTAGTAGAAAAGAGTATATCTCCCCAATCAAGAGGGAGGGAATATTATTATAGTCATGATACCTTAAAGAACAAATGTGAGAATGAATGAAAGTAATACAATGTATTGTGGATGTCTTGATGTTGCTAAAGAAACGAAATAAGAAAAGCTTATGTCTAGTTGCATATGAATAACTTGATATAAGTGGCATTAGGATGATTGAGGACCTCAAAGGTTTGTGTTTACTTATATATGTATATTAATAAGTTTACTTTTGATTGTGGTTTGTGTTTGAACTGGTAAATATCCCCATAAATAAGGATGAACACTTGGTAAGCATGCTTGGAAAAATGGGTATATCTAGTTTATTAGGGAGAGACAAAGCATTTAATGGCGGATGCTTGGTAGGACATTGAGCTAGACTATGTGTTGATGTCTAGATATTGAAGAGGGAGGGTGGCATTGGTATTGGAGCTCTAACCTTGGATACACACCTAGATCCCTAGGTTGCTTGTTAGTTTGTAAGCCTGATGGTACCTAGACTGGATGAAAGATTTAGTCCCTCTTACTCCCACCTAGATAGATTACCTTGGTCAGGAATCTAATCCACAACATTGAGTGTGCTAGAACTCTTTGTAGTTCATTTTGAAGATATTCCATGTACCTCTATATATATAGGTAATTATGAATACCTCCCTAGTTAAGAGGGAGTGTGGAAGAATGTAGCTAGTGTCAGTATTCATAATTGTACATGAGTCATAATGAAATGTATTTATCAAAAGAAAGAAAAATAATTTTTTTATTAAATAAATTGACTTATTAAAGAATGAGTTTCATGGTTGGGTCAATTGTTTTTAGGTCAAAGCCTCCATTGAAGGATTCTAGGGTTTATGCCAAGTGTCCTTGTCCATGTCATATTGTAAAGAACCCTTCTTGGGAATTATTTGTCAAAGAAGAAATTTATTTTATTGTAAAATAGACCAATTAGGTCTCCGCCACAAATTTCACCTCAAGAAAGGACAAGTTGGCCTCAACAAGGGAATTAAAACTCACAAACTCACTATATATTGGAGCAACTTGACTCATTTGGTAGCACATCTCACAAAAGTTCAAATTGCAAGTTGGGAGCAAAAAAAGTTCAAATTTCAAGAAGGAAGTTGGAATCAAAGTTTTTGGGTGTCTCTCTCTCTCTATGGTGCAACGAAATTTTGAAGTTGCATCGAAGCTGCATCGAATATGTGAAGCTGCATCAAGGTCGAAGCTGTGACACTTCATCAAGTCCGAAGTTGTGAAGCTGCATTGAAGCGTTGAATCTGCATTTGATAAGTTGGCACTTGGTAACTTTGGAAGAGATAATCTATCAGAAGGAAGAGCTGACTTGGTGGATGAGGAAGGTATTTTGGTCTAGGTTCTTGGTTTATCTCATTTTATTTATTGAAGGAAGAGTTCTTGACTGTGTTTTCCCCTATATAGGGATTATTCCCTGGCTATGCACCTACATCTAGTGTCCTTGATCTTCATGTTTTGGTTTTGTTAATTGGCTGATGAACTAAGATAAAAGAAGAATATAAGAAAGATAATAAAACTCAAGGAAGTTATAAGTAATTATCAACAAGAGAAAATCTTTACGCCTTTTTTATTTTCCAACATGGTATCAACGCTAAGGTGAAGAAGAAGGAAAAAGGCAACCTAAAGATCTATTGAAGAACAAAAGATTGAAGGAAGGTCATCAAGGAAAATGAATATATAAGAATAATCTACTATATACAGTAACTATGTCTAACTTAATGAATGGAGAAAAAAAACTATAAAGAGCTTGAAACTATAGTGCCTAGAAAAATAGGATAGATGTCATCCTAAAAAAGAACAAAGTTTTGGATCTTGTTCCAAGAAAAATCAAGAATCCTACAGATGATTTAAAGAAGGTAAAGTTCAAAGAAACCAAGATCTTGGCCATGAACCTAATAGTGGATGGAGTAAAATAAAACCTCATTCCATACATATACAACATAGATTCTACTCATGGAATGTATGAAGCTTTATAAAAATTACTCACAATCAAGAACATTGGTCAAATAGAAAGCCTCAAGAATGAATTAAAAACTATCAAGATGACGAAAGATGATACTGTGGCATACTTATTTTTAAGGATATGTATAATCAGAGATTAAATTCAAGTAATAGATGAAATTGTACCAGATAATGAGCTCGTAATTACTGCTCTTCTAGGTCTACCAAAATAATGGAGTGCATTTGCGTCAGGAATCAACAGTTGGAAGGATACTCCAACATTCAAACAAATGTGGAATGCATGGAGTCAAGAAGAAGATAGAATATTGTTAGTAAACAAAAACGAGGATGAAGAAAAGAAAATATCAAATGATTATTCTACTCATCAAAAGAAGGGAACCTTCAATAAGGTCAAAATCCCAAAGAATAAAGTAGACCTATCAAATATTGAATGCTACAATTTTCATAAGATGGTTCAAAGCAATGTCTAAAGAATCCAAGGAATAAAAGGAGAGATAGGGATCAAGAAAATATTTCCGATGAAGCACCACCTATGAATAGAAAGACTGGAGAATCAAAATACAAGGACTTATACTACTAAGTCCTCTCTCTCTTAGCCCCCTTAGTCTCATGTTTAAGTTTTGATTTTTTTTCCTTTATGTTTTGATTTCTATAACTTGTAGATTTAACATGTCTTGTTAGAACACCTTTTATCTTGAAAAGTTGTAGGTTTCCCTCAAATTTGGATTAAGAGGGAGCCTCCACCATTTTACCAAAATATAAGTATTTTGTTCTTTGTTGTTCATAGTTTCATGTTTGGTTTCCTTCTCACATCGAGATTGCGGAATACACAATAATAACTTTCTATGTTTTCCGTGGTAGGAAAGATTGTAGAATACACAATGTTTATGAAGGAGACTTCACAAGACAAATTTGAAGAATGGAAGAAGTTGTATTGCAAAGGAAGTCCCTCAAGAATTGATGTCTTAAAAGGTTTGTTAAGGAACAACTCGAGGCATGTCTTAGACTATAAGCTCTGTTATAAAGTTATCTTCATACAAAAGGTATGGTCATTCTTCTTTTTAAATTTTCTTTACATTACTGAGATCATTATGTATATGGTTTTGAATCATAAATATTCTTGTTAGGGTGATTAATCATTAGATTAAATCTACCCTCATTATATTATCATTCTTATGGAACCCTTAAAAGGTTAGCTGTAAAACTCTAACCTAAGGGTATGTTGATGCTAATATTGAAACCCTAGTCTACTTAGGGTTGTTGACGAAATATAGAATTCCTATTGTTTTGATGTTTTGGTATTGCTATATAAACCCTAGCCCTTTAGGGTTTGCTATTAATGTCTAAGTCATGTATTGAAACCCTAGATCTTCAGGGTTTATAAGCAAAACCCTTGTACTAGCTAAAATGAGGTCCTAGGAATGAATCTCTAGGTGTATGATCGAAACCCTAGCCTAGAGAAAATTTGTTGTATTTCTAACTTTGATGCTTGTGTCTTGGGTTTACCTAGTAGACATTGGTAAGAAATGTTAGTACATGAATATGTGAGTATTCTAACCTAATTATTGTTTCCCATGTTTGTGGACTCTAGGGTTTGTAACAAAGGCCTAGTAGAGATTGATATTCTAGGATATGATGATATTATTTTCCAATATGATTTAGTTTTGGTAGTAAAATATATGGTTTGCAACAAGCCCTAGTAGAGTCTAACATTGTTGAAACCGTAGATTCATGGTAGGATTGCGAGTAACTACTGATATCTAAGGCTTTGTGTCTCAAAGATGGAACCTAGGGTTTGCAATAAATCATGGTAGATTTTGTCATCTATATTTGAAAATAATATTGAGGCCCTCTATATAATGAGACTGATATCTTGTTTCAATTTCTTTAAGTTTTGATGATGTAGTCTAGAAGTTGAGTATGTAACTTTTGTTGATTATAAACCTAACTAAGTTTAGGTATTTGATGTCTAAAGTATTTTATTATTTTGATGCTTCAATTATATTGACATAAATTTTATATAGTTAACTTCATGCCTCTATATATGTATTTGGTTGTACTTGTTGTTGAAGATTTGCAGGTGCATAATCTTAAATATATTCATAAGTTGAAGATGAAAACGATGAGCATGAATATGATCAAGATAACCTTTATGTTGTAAAAAGGAATGAAGCCATGACAGGTTCTCTGATGTTTATCTCCCAAAATTAAAAGGGAGCATTGTTAGTAGAAAAGAGTACATCTCCCCAATCAAGAGGGAGGGCATATTATGGTAGTCATGATACCTTGAAGAAGAAATTGGAGAATGAATGAAAGTACTACAATGTATTGAGGATGACTTGATGCTACTGAAGAAACAAAATAATAAAAGATTTTTTCTAGTTGCATATGAATAACTTGATATAAGTGGCATTAGTATGATTGAGGACCCCGAAGGTTTGTGTTTACTTATATATGTATATTTAAAAGTTTACTGTTGATTGGGGTTTGTGTTAGAATTGGTAAATCTCTCCATAAAGAAGGATGAACACTTGTTAAGCATGCTTGGACAAATGGATATATCTAGTCTATTAGGGAGAGATGAAGCATTTAATGGTGGACACTTGGGAGGACATCAGGCCAACCTATGTGTTGATGTCTAGATCCCGAAGGGGGAGGGTGGCATTGGTCTTGGAGCTCTGGCCTTGGATAGACACCTAGATCCCTGGGTTGATGGTTCGTTAGTAAGCTTGATGGTACCTAGACTGGTTGAAATCTTTAGTCCCTCTTAGTTCAACCAGATATATTACCTTGGCCAGGAATCTAGTCCACAACACTGAGTGTGCTAGAACTCTTCGTAGTTCATTATGGAGATCTTCCATGTACCTCTATAGTTATAGGTTATTATGAATACCTCCCTAGTTAAGAGGTAGTGTTGAAGAATGTTACTGGTGCTGATCTTCATAATTGTGCACGAGTCATAATGAAATGTATTTATCAAAAGAAAGAAAAGAAAATTTATTATTAAATAAATTTACTTATTAAAGCATGAGTTTCATGCTTGGGTCAATTTGTTTTAGGTAAAATCCTCCATTGAAGGCTTCTAGGGTTTATGTCGAGTGCCCTTATCCATGCCATATTGTAAAGAACCCTTCTTGGGATTTATTTTTCAAAGAAGACATTTATTTTATTGTAAAATAGACCAATTAGGCCTCCTCCACCAAGTTGGCCTCAAGAAAGGACAAGTCAACCTCAACAAGGGAATTCAACCTCACAAACTCACTATATTTTGGAGCATCTCGAATCATTTGGTAGCACACCTCACACAAGTTCGAATTGCAATAGTTGGAAGCAGAAAAAGTGCAAATTTGAAGGAAGTTGGATTGAAGTTTTTGGGTCACTCTCTCTCTCTCTCATGTGCAACGAAATTATGAAGCTACATTGAAGCAGGGAAACACCATCAGAGATGTGAAGATGCATCGAAGTTGTGAAGATGTGTCAAATTTGTGAAGTTGCATCAAAGGTGTGAAGCTGCATCAAGGTCAAAATTGTGAAGTTGCATCAAGTTCAAAGTTGTGAAGCTGCATCGAAGCGTTGAAGCTACATTTTAGAAGATGACAATTAGTAACTCTGGAAGAGATCATCTATCAGAAGGAAGAGCTGACTTGGTGGAGGAGGAAGGTATTTTGGTCTATCTAATTTGAATTATTGAAGGAAGAGTCCTTGACTGGGTTTTCCCCTATATAGGGGTTTTTCCCTGGCTGTGCGCCTACATCTAGTGTCCTTGATATTTGTGTTTTGGTTTTGGTAATTTCTTAATGAACTAAGATAAAAGAAGAACATAAGAAATATAATAATAACTCAAGGAAATAAGAAGTAATTATAACCAAGAGAAATTCATTCTGCCTTTCCAATTTTCCAACATGGTTTCAGCGCTAAGGTGAAGAAGAAGGAAAAGGCAGCCTGAAGATCTACTGAAGAAAAGAAGATTGAAGGAAGGTCATTAAGGAAAATTAATACATAAGAAGAATCTAATATCTACAAGAACTATGTATAACTTAATGAGGGATAAAACAAACTAGTAGGAGCCTCCAACTACAGGGCTCAGAAAAAGAGGATAGGTCTCATCCTAAAAAAGAACAAAGTTTTGGATCTTGTTCTAGGAAAAATAAAGAAGCATACAGATGATGCAAAGAAAGTAAAGTTCAGAGAAACCGAGATCTTGGCCATGAACCTAATAGTGGATGGAGTAAAGGAAAATATCATTCCATACATATCCAACATAGATTCTCCTTAAGAAATTTATGAAGCTCTATCTAAATTATTCACAATCAAGAACATTGGTCAAATACCAAGCCTGAAGAATGAGCTAGGAACTATCAAGATGATACTGTGGCATCCTTATTTATAAGGATATCTAGAATCAGAGATGAACTTTAAGAAATAGATGAAATTGTACCAGAAAATGAGCTTGTAATTACTGCTCTTCTAGGTCTACCAAAATCTTGGAGTGCATTTGCATCAGGAATCAACAGTTGGAAGGATACTCCAACGTTCGAAAAAGTGTGGAATGCATGCAGTCAAGAAGAAGCTAGAATATTGTTAGTCAAAAAAATGGAGGATGAAGAAAAGAACATCTCAAATGATTATTCCGCTCATCACAAGAAGAAGGGAGCCTTCAATAAGTTTAAAGGACCAAAACAAGAAAGTCGACCTATCAAAGATTGATTGCTACAATTGCCATAAGATGGTTCAAATCAATGTCCAGAGAATCAAGGAATAAAAGGAGAGATAGGAATCAAGAAAATATTGTCGATGAAGCACCACCTAAGAAAATCAAGACTAAAGAATCAGAAGACAAGGACTTATACTACTAAATTCTCTCTCTCTTATCCCCCTTAGTCTTCTGTTTAAGTTTTGAATTGTTTTCATTTATGTTTTTATTTCTAGAACTTGTAGGTCTAACATGTCTTGTTAGAAAACCTTTTACCTTGATAAGTTGTAGGTTTCCCTCAAGTTTGGATTAAGAGGGAGCCTCCACCATTTTACCAAAAGATAAGTATTATGTTATTTGTTGTTCATAGTTTCATGTTTTCTTTCCTTCTCACATCAAGATTGCATAATACACAATAATAACTTTCTATGTTTTTCGTGGTAGGAAAGATTGTAGAATACACAATGGTTATGAAGCAGACTTCAAAGGACAAATTTGAAGCATAGAAGAAGTTATGTTGCAAAGGAAGTCCCTCAAGAATTGATGTCCTACAAGGTTTGTTAAGGAACAACTTGAGGTATGTCTTATCTTATAAGCTTTGTTATAAAATTATCTTCATACAAAAGGTACAATCATTCTTTTCTTTAAATATGCTTTACCTTATTGACATCGTTATGTCTAGGGGTTTGAATTGTAAGGATTCTTGTTAGGTTGATTAATCATTAGATTGAATCTACCTTCATTATATTATCATTCTTATGGAACTGTAAAAAGGTTCACTGTAAAACCCTAACCTAAGGGTATGTTGATGCTAATATTGAAACCCTAGCCTACTTAGGGTTGTCGATGAAATCTAGAATTCCTATTCTTTTGATGTTTTGGTATTGTTATATAAACCCTAGCCGTTTAGGGTTTGCTGTAAATTTCTCATTTATGTATTGAAACCCTAGATCTTATGGGTTTGGTAAATTAGGGTTTATAAGAAAAACCCTTGTACTAGCTAAAATGAGGTCTTAGGAATGAATCTCTAGGTGTATGATCAAAACCCTAGCCTAGAGAAAATTTGTTGTATTTCTAACTTTGATGCTTGTGTCTTTGGTTTACCTAGTAGACATTGATGAGAAATGTTAATACATGAATATGTGAGTATGCTAGCCTAATTATTGATTCTCGTGCTTGTGAACTCTAGGGTTTTTAATAAATCCCTAAAGGAGATTGATATTCTAGTATATGATGACATTTTTTTTTCTGATATGATTTAGTTTTGGTAGTAAAATATATGGTTTGCAACAAGCCCTAGTAGAGTCTAACATTGTTGAAGCCTTAGATGCATGGTAGGATTGTTACTAACTACTGATATCAAAGGATTTGTGTCTCAAAGATGGAATCTAGGGTTTGCAATAAATCATGGTATATTCTGTCATTTATCTTTGAAAATATTATTGAGGCCATAGATATAATGAGACTGATATCTTGATTGAATTGCTTTAAATTTTGATGATGTAGTCTAGAAGTTGAGTATGTAACTTTTGTTGATTATAAACCTAACTAAGTTTAGGTATTTGATGTCTAAAGTATTTGATTATTTTGATGCTTCCATTATATTGACATAACTTTGATATAGTTAACTTCATGCCTCTGTATATGTATTTGGTTGTACTTTCTGTTGAAGATTTGCAGGTGAATAATCTTCAAGATATTCATTAGTTGAAGATTTGCAGGTGAATAATCTTCAAGATATTCATTAGTTGAAGATGATAACGATGAGCATGAAGATGATCAAGTTAACCTTTATGTTGTAAAAAGGAATGAAGCCATGATAGGTTCTCCGATGTTGATCTTTCCAAATTAAGAGGGGGCATGGTTAGTAGAAAAGAGTACATCTCCCTAATCAAGAGGGATGGCATATTACGATAGTGATGATACCTTGAAGAAAAAATTGGAGAATGAATGAAAGTACTACAATGTATTGAGGATGTCTTGATGCTGCGGAAGAAACGAAAGAAGAAAAGCTTCTATCTAGTTGCATATGAATAAATTAATATAAGTGGCAATAGGATGATTGAGGACCCCGAAGGTATGTGTTTACTTATATATGTATATTTGAAAGTTTACTATTGATTGGGGTTTTTGTTTGAACTGGTAAATCTCTCAATAAAGAAGGGTGAACACTCGGTAAGAATGCTTGGACAAATGCATATATCTAGTTTATTAGGGAGAGATGAAGCATTTAATGTCAGATGTTTGGGAGGACATCGATTCAGCCTATGTGTTGATTTCTAGATCCTGAAGAGGGAGGGTGGCATTGGTCTTGGAGCTCGGACCTTGGATACACACCTAGATCCCTGGGTTGATGGTTAGTTAGTAAGGCTAATGGTACCTAGGTTGGATGAAAGATTTAGTCCCTCTTAGTCCCACCCAGATAGATTTCCCTGTTTAGGAATCTTGTCCACAACATTGAGTGTCCTAGAACTCTTTGTAGTTCATTTTGGAGATCTTTCATGCACCTCTATAGATATAGTTGATTATGAATACCTCCCTAGTTAAGAGGGAGTGTTGAAGAATGAAACTAGTGTTGGTCGTCATAATTGTACATGAGTCATAATGAAATGTATTTATCAAAAGAAAGAAAAAGAAATTTTATTAATAAATAAATTGACTTACTAAAGCACGAGTTTCATGCTTGGATCAATTGTTTTTAGGTCAAAGCCTCCATTGAAGGCTTCTAGGGTTTATGTCAAGTGTCCTTGTCCATGTCATATTGTAGATAACCCTTCTTGGGATTTATTTGTCAAAGAATAAATTTATTTAATTGTAAAATAGACCAATTAGGTCTCCTCCACCAAGTCGGCTTCAAGAAAGGATAATTCGACCTCAACAAGGTAATTCGACCTCACAATCTCACTATATATTGGAGAAACTTGACCCAATTGGTGGCACATCTCACACAAGTTCGAATTGCAATAGTTAGGAGAAAAAAGTGGGAATTTCAAGAAGGAAGTCGAAATCAAAGTTTTTGGGTCTCTCTCTCTCTCTCCCACGTGCAACGAAATTCTCAAGTTGCATCGAAGCTGTGAAGACGCATCAAAGTTGTGAAGATGCATCGAAGTTGTGAAGCTACATCAAGGTCGAATCTATGAATCTGCATTGAAGCTATGAAGCTACATCAAGTTCGAAGTTGTGACGCTGCATTGAAGCGTTGAAGATGCATTTGAGATGCTGACACTTGGTAACTTTGGAAGAGATCATCTATCAGAAGAAAGAGATGAATTGGAGGAGGAAGGTATTTTGGTATAGGGTCTTTGTTTATCTCATTTGAATTGCTAAAGGAAAAGTTCTTGATTGGGTTTTCCCCTATATAGGGGTTTTTACCTGCCTGTGCGCCTACATCTGGTGTCCTTCATATTCGTGTTTTGGTTTTGGTAATTGCTTGATGAACTAAGATAAAAGAAGAACATAAGAAAGATAATAATAACTCAAGGAAATCAAAATTAATTATCAACGAGAGAAAATATTCCTATCTTTATGATTTTCCAACAATCTAATGCTCAGATGCTTTGTAAAGAAATATTATTCATAAATAATGTAGGTAACCATGCCCAAAAGAAATATTTAGAAATAAACTACAAAAATGAACAAATGAATAAATAGTAATGGTACATAAGTGGTATTAAGTACCTGGAGTGGGCTCTAACCCAAGGAAGCTCAGAACCCTGAAGGAGAAGCAAATTAAGAATTAAAGCTAGAGATCATTTCCATTAATAAAAAAATGCTTTTATGTAACAAAAGTTACAGAACTGTACTAAACTTATACTAATGCTCTACATTGTTATCCTCTTGCTCATACTTTGTTTTACTAGGATATTCGAGCCCTCTATTTACACAAAATGGGTATGGTGCATCCTCGTTTAGGAGAAGATTTCTTTCCCTCCAAAATCCCTAAAAAACTAGATCATTTCTCCTAGGTCACTACACAGTCGCAGGAAGGAGTATTTATTAGCCTTGGCCAAATGAGTTGGAAGTCTTCTGTAGCAAGGAGTAGGTCCCACAAATATATCTGACTGGATCTCAAAATTTGTGCAAAACCTCTTAATATCATGTACAATAATCATATTAGGTACATAAAGCATGAAAAATCTTCTAAAACTCCTAAGAATACAGTGAGTTAGGAAAATGTTATTAAGTGAAAAAATGAAGGTTTAATGTACCCTTTATGTGCACATGAGTGGTTAGATGGGCCATATGTTTTTCTTATTCAAGAGACCCATCAATATCCTGCGTCAAGAACCTAATCAACCACATTATCTAGAAGTTTTGTGACCAAGAGAAGGTGTCGTTGGTTGGTAATATCCCTCTCATCCTGAGGGATTTGTGCTTGGATTGAAGGACATCAACCAGAACTTCCGTGGCCAAGAGAAGGTGCTGCTAGTTGGTAATCTCCTTCTCATCCCAAGTGAGTTGCGCTTGGATTGGAGGGGGAGTGAGATTTTGAAACCATATTGCCAAAACTTTAACTCTGAGCCGAGGCCTTGTACATCCTTGATCCCCATGCTCTTGATAATACATTGTCCCATGGTGAACATGAGATCACTAATGGGGCATGCTTTCTACATAAGGAGAGAAGCCATACGTGAAGAAGAGGAGAGAGTTATCAGGAGCTAGATAGGGGAGAGATGAGAGTGATGTGAATAATGTAACAACATCCCAGAGCGTGGAACATATTGAAGGTAAAGGCTCAAAGGAGAGATCAAAGAGGTGTGACCCTATAGAGACTAGAGGAGTTCAGAGAAGTGTAGCCTCCCATATTCTTGAGAAGCTCACTCTCGTAGAAATCAAATCATACTAAGGGAAAGAGAGATGAAACACCATAGAAACAAAACCCAATAACTCGACGAGTTAAAGAATTGAAACTGAACCAGGGGAGAGGGTAACTGGAAATCCCAAGAGAAAAGGAAGGGTGGAAAACCTGAGAGGAAGGATGTCGAGATATAAGAAGAGAGGGCTCTTAGCTCCCTAGAAAGAAATTGCTAGCCAAAAAATGTGAGGTTTTTCTCTTTCCAAAAGATAAAATTAACAATCGACGAAGACTAAAAATGTATGTTGTGGACGAAAAACACTGGGGTGATGGATAAATGCTTTTCTATAAGTAGACTTTCCCTACTGCACTCCCCGCAGAGAGGGTTGAGATGAGCGGAGGCCAAAGATAAATAGAATGTGATAGGCTTGCAATGGACTGAAAATATCGAGTGAAAATAAAAAATTTCTTATAGTTAATATATTTTGTTAGTGTCTTGCTAAAAACTAACATAGGATAGATCCATCTAACTCCATATCTACCAAGAGCCGAGATGAATCAAATCTCTTTTCACTCTAAAAAAGACTTCGAACAAGGGTCAAGAGGAATGAAATCTCTTTTCACACTAAAAAAGTTTCGTTCATATTATGCCCAATACATGATCATGTCTATTCATATTATCATGTTTGTTCATATTATTGTAAAGTACATTTAAAATTAATAAATGGTACTAGACATAAAATATAGATATAAAAGGTAGATGATTATGTACTAGGCTAATTAATGAAAAAGAAATAATAATATTTAATATGATGGCTCAATTAGAATTTTTAACAAAATCACAAATATTGAATAAGGTGTGGACAGAATTTAGAAAAGAAAAAAGAGCATAAAGTTCCTTTAGGAGAATTCGTGTTGGAATTTTAATTAAGGTATGCTTGATCGCCACTTCTTAAACTATATTATTCATAACTGTAACACCCTAGGCCCAGATTTACTATGGTTATTAAACTGATTTTATGATTTACTGTATTTATTTTCTTACATCAGGATATTGATTGAGGCCAGAAAGCCAGATAACAATGATTACCATATTTTGGTTAATATAATATAACTATTTGTCTTAATTAAAAGAAACAGTTAGACCTCTGCCCCAAAAGAGGGGAAAAAGGGGAAAAAGGGAGAAAACCAGTGGGAAGTGATTTGATGATCAGTCATCTGAGTGCAAGAGTTGAGGTTGGACCATTGAGTCCTGAGGCCCAGGGCATTGACTGCAACTGGATAAAAACTAGAAGTAAAACGAAGAAAGTGCTCGGGGGGAGCTGCGACGTAATCACCAAGTTCGAGGCCGGGAGGAGAGACTTTCCAGAAAGTTGGGTGAACCCATTTATAAGTCTGGAACAAATAAGTATTATAGTCTATATTTATAATATGGTAGTAATTAGTGGTAGATTATCTAAGAGTATGATTAAATATTTAGATTCAGTGATAAATATGCATTAGCAGTCTTCCAGATTGATAAAGATACATTGGAAAACTAGTCATATTAAAAGATTTTAAGATGCATTAGTGAACAGTCATATCTCTTGACCCAGATGCATTAATATAATTTACAATCATGTTCAGTAGTATTATTGAAATAACACAGGCAGTCATGTGCAAAAGAAATTACGAATTTAGTGTTCAAAAATGTCTACTTACAGCAAGTATGAAATGTCTTGTACTCTACCTTCCCTATCCAGAGTTTTACATGCGATCAAACAGTATAGTAAACAAATCCTTAATGAAAGTTCATAGCTATTAAATTCGAAACAAGCAAAATATGTGCATATTCCTTCTCATATTAACTAAAGGACTGTCTTCATACTAACCTATTTATCTTTTCTGTGAACTTAATAAGAGCAAAAGAAGCAGTCATATAAGAATAGGACTAAACCCTCTTTTACAATTGATGGAAGTCTATTAAAAGTTGAGATTACTACTAAATTAAAGACCAAATCATAAGGAAGTAGGGCAAAACAATTTGTCAACAGTGAAACCCTCCCGAGGAAGTATGACAACCAAAATCGCTGAAACAGAGAAGTTTCACGCAGAAAACATAATCTATCTGCAAGCTATTAATAACATACTTGTTCACCTAACAGATACATTCCAAAACAAATTAGTTATATATATATATATATATATATATATATATACACGACTGTGAAAATATATCAACACCCAGGAGTTCATAACTTAATAAATATCATAATCTTGTCCAACAGATAAATTAAGAGCCGAGAGACCTTTCCCAGTCTCTCCCAAACAGTTACAAAAAGGAAGGGATTAATTACACCAAGAACCGACATTACAGCCTATGGATTCCTATTAACTTTTGCTACAAAATACATCAGCTGCAATATAAATAACATTATATTGCATGTAATTGCACATGAGCGAGTTCCCTAAACCGCATCAGTTCAACCATTAAAGGCCATGAGAGTGAGCTCCAACCTATACCAGTCGCAGAGTTGTGAGTAGACCTCGTCATCAAGCCCATCATAATTAACCTCATGCCCTTTTCTATTTAAAGCGCGACATATCTGCAAAACCACGGGAAAATGTTATTACAGGGATGATGGACTGGAATTATGCCAGCATCAATCAGGAAGCATAGGAATAAACCCTTACCTGAGTTTTGCAAGCCATATCTGTGGGTCTTCCAACTGCATGAAAAAACCACTATAGGGTTAGAAATGCTTAGGGTAGGAGGAAACCTGTAATGACTGGATAGACTAACAACTTAAAAGAGAAATTACCTGGTTCATGCCAAGGAAGATAACTGCCAATCCTGTTAGAGCCTGAAGAGTCGAGCACCCAACTTGGCCAGCAATGAAATGCATTAACCCCAAGCATCGAAACAACCCTCGATTCAAATAGAGGATGATTCAAGTCAGAAACTTTTTCCGCAGATAATAAGGGTTCAGAACTACCTCCCTGCGGCATTCGAATATACAGACCCACAAGGTTTGGAGGCCAAGCTAAGAAACCTACAGAGAAACTAGGAGCAAACGAGTATCAGAGCAGCAAAACCCTCCACCACAAAACATAAATGAGTAGTATACCGGCGGGAAACAAAGAGTTAGGTAGATGGATAATCCCGGAGCCATTATCACCGTCGGATAGCACTAACAGATTGACAAACCAGACGCATAACACATGTCGCAGCAAGAGCAAGAGGTGGGATAGTTGCCAATTGTATTAATATCAGAGCTCAAGTGATATGAAGTCGTGTACATGTGGCCATAAATTCTAGGGCGGGTTGTAGTCCCATTACCTCGTGAAGGATCGCACGGACCCTCGCAGTTTGGCAAAAACCACTGTGGTATTAGTACCAAAATACCATTAATCAGATCTACTTCGAACTTGTACCCACTTACGTGACAAATAAATATATTGCTAGAGATTCACAATTATGAGCAAAGATTTGATTTGGGGTTTAGGATTAATGGGTATATCTATATATATATATATATATATATATATATATATATATATATATATATGAGTTTTTTTTATATATGTTATTTTTAATGTATTATGTCGTTGTGGGTTACAGTAACCTATAGTAATGAAATGAAATTATTTGTCAGTAAATTATTCCTCGCTTCACATTATGACAACAAACTCATCCAACTATGAAACTTACCAACAACTCATTCCCTATGTTGTTTGCAAAATTTACATAATTTTTTTTTTTGAAAAGGTGGGGTGAGTCCCTATTAGAAGCTATATATAGCCCATAATTCACAATTATTCACAATATGTCGTATGTATAGAAGCTGTATTACAATATGTACAGATGCCTAATGGTCATAATATTAATATGCTACCTTGCAGCGAAGCATATTGGCATAAATTGACATTAGAAACATGTTTGTATAAGGTAAATTTTAAAGTAAAAAGTAATTCATATTTCAAATATATAAACCAGCTTAGATCCATCTTAGCTTCAAACTGGATCAAATCTTTTTGCATCTCAAGATATTTGAATCTCAAGACATTTGATCTCTCTCTACGTTTGGAGTTATTTTTATTTTTATTTCAAATTTACCTATACTACCCAACACAATTGATTTATTGGAACACAGGGTTACTTTTATTTTATTTTATTTGGACATAGTCAAAATGTTTACAAGACAAGACATTACAACACCTCTTGCATATTGGGCTTGAGAGCGCCTCTCAATTAAGTAAATTGATATGATAGTTAAAATGCTTTTGTGTGAGGTAAATTTATCCAAGTAAAAATGAATAAGTATTTCATATATATAAATTATGTAAATTTATATCAGAGTTAAAATATATTTTTTGAACTAAATTTGAGATTAGAAAAACAAGCCTCTAGAGGTGCAAATCTCCTTTTAAATGCAAAAATTGAAAAAAGTTCGCATTCTTTTTTAACACTGGATAAAGCTAGATTAAAAATAAATGTACACTGGTTTTTAAGAAAATAGATTTGTTTTAAAAATATTTTATAGTTTAAATATAAAATTAAATTGCAACGAACCAACCCGATTAAAAAAAATTCAATTATTTTAAAAACAAAAAGATAATTTTAACCACACCCCAGAACAAAAAAAAATATTATTCCCTTTTAGATCATGGTTGAGGTCACCTTTTCAAAGTCACGTAATTTTAGGAAGACATTCATCCTTAAATCTTAAATCTACACACGAGGCAAGCATATTTATAGCTAATACGCTCGCGGTAAAGAAAACTATAAAATAAATAAATAAATATATATATATATATATATATAATTTTTAAAATAAACATATTAGTGTGGAACTAATTAAATTAATTTGTTCATATTATTGTAAAGTAGATTTAATATTAATAAATGGTATTAGATGTAAAATAAAATATAAATATAAAAGTTTCAAAATAAAAAAATACTCTTCCTGGGCAAATTTAAGATTAATAAATTTTTAAAAACCATAAATTAATTATATATATATATATTAAAAATTAATCGTAATTTTTAAAAGTTATATAGTTATTTAAAAAAATTATAGTTACAACAACATTATTTATTATTAAACTGTTATTAAAAATAATATTTAATAAATTTATTGAACAATTAAAATTATAATATTAATAAATATCAAGCTTAAACTTTTAAAAAAATTAAAAAAATTTCCATTCTCTTAATAGTTATAACTATAAAAGAGCACGTGAAGATTGTAATCATAACTATAAGAAAACATACTACAATTATTGAATAAATAATAGGTAACCATTGTCACATAAATAAGAACCCGAAACCCATCACATAACCATGATCAATGATCAATGATCCATTTTGTTATCATCATAACCATTGGCTAAACATTATCAAAGATAGTTGTGACTAACATTATTGATGATCATTTTCTTAATAATTTATTTGAAGTTGATGGTCTATCGACAATATTTATTTATTTGGAGAGTATGATCTTGTTAAAAGAATAAATAACTAAATATGTAAGAAGAAATAATTTTAAAATCTTGAATAAAACTATACATAGAATATTTCAACTTCTGTTTTATATATATATATATATATATATATATATATATATATATATATAAATTAATTAATAAATAACTAATGTTTCAAAATAATCTAACAATATAAAAAATAAAAATAAAATAAAAATAAATAAAAAATATAAAAGTATCCTATTAACTTGTTATATATATATAACTCTTTGTTATTTATATATATATATATATATAAAATTAGTTATAAGTATTCAAAATAATAATAACACATTGACAAAGACTAGCTTAGATAATAGATTATGCTCTAGGTTTTCGCGATGGCGAGCTCCCGCTCCAGGCCGCGGCCCTGACCTCCTTTGAGCTTGCCCGAGCTTGGCAGCTCTGCTGCTGGGCTGCAGCTCCCTGCTGCGGGCCCCCTCCGCCCGAGACCTCCTGCCCTCCCCTCTTTTGGGCCTCCTGCCCTGGCCATCTTGATCGCGTTTGGCAGCTCTGCAGCTGTCGGCAGCCTCTCGCTGCTTCCCATTTCTTAGGGCCTCCTGCCCTCTCCTCATCCGGATCTTCTCGCCAGTCGTTAGAGTGCCCCTGCGTGGCTCAATGGATCCACCCTCTCAAGAGCAGGCTGAACTGGAGAAAGCCTTTGCATCTCTTATCCCAGAGAATATCACGGAAAGGATTCGGCCTTCAGCCTCAAAGTTTGTCAAGAAGCTTGATGAAATCCCGGAAGTCTCTCTTCCCCCAGCACTTCCAAGGAGAGCTGCTGTGGCCCTGGCTGAACGCGGCCTGGTTAGCCAGTTCACGGGGTTATGGCCTTCCCCTCGCACAGTTCAGCGCTGGGTAGAAAGAAACTGGAATGCTATGGTCCAGGGAAAAATCGCAATAAGGTTTTGTGGAAGGGGATTCTTTACCTTCCTTTTTGAAACAGTGGAGGACCGTAACCTCATCTACAGAAACGGACCCTATTTCATGGACACCAGAGGCCTTTATCTCAACCGCTGGACCCCTGACTTTGACCCAGAAATGGACGTTCCCAATGCAGTCCCTGTCTGGGTACACCTCCCGCATCTTTTGCTTCACTGTTGGGGTGATGAATCTGTTCGGGCCATTGGAAACGCAGTCGGGAAATACGTGGACAGATCGGAGCCAAAGGAGAATATGCATGCATGCGCAAGGATTTGTGTAGAAGTGGATTTGGGCAAAGGCTTACCAGAGGCAATCAAACTCAAAGTGGATCAGTGGACGCACATTCAGCAGGTGGACTACGAGCAGCTCCCTTTCAAGTGTAAGGTATGTCATGAGTACGGTCATTTTGCTAATAGGTGCACTAAATCTAGATCAGAAGATAATAGCAATAACGAAACCCCCGAGGAAGCATGGGAAATAGTCAGGAAAAAAAAGAAGTCAAACCCTCCCCCTGAATCAGCAGAGCCCTCCTCTGAAACCCCAATTCTCTCCTCTCATCCTTCAAGCTCGGGCCCTCCCATCCCCACATCCTCCAATCCCTTTGAATCCCTAGCTTCAGAGGAACCCTCATCCCCCCCTCCATCCCCCAAGGGCCCCAGAACCTCCCCCTCTTCTCCCCTCCAGGTCTCCCCACCTCAAACAGTGGAAATGATCCTAACGAGAAATAAAACAAAGGAAAACATAGCAGCCACGGATCCACCAAGAAAAGTAGGAAGAAAATCAAACAAGGAAATAAGAGATGAGAATGCTGCTAAAGAAATGGCTACAGGGACTCAGCAACCAATGGACACATACCTGGACAGGAACAAAGGAAGTGGTGAGAAGATGAAGGAGAAAAGTGGGATCCACAATAAAACAGGTAAATGATGATTTTGGTCTCTTGGAACTGTAGGGGGATGGGCTCCTCCCTGAAAGCAAATGCAGTCCGAGACCTTATTAAAGCAGAACAACCAGACTTCCTCCTACTCCAGGAGACCAAAATCAGTGATCAAGAATTCCAAAACAGCCTGATAAGAAATAGAAAGTACGAAGGAATAGCCATGAGTGCAATAGGAGCCTCAGGAGGTATAGGAGTAATATGGAACAAAAGCAACTGGAATCTCATAGATAACAAACAAAACAGATGGTGGATTAGAATAGATATGCAAAGCACAGATATGAAGGAGGAATACACAATCTATAACGTGTATGCCCCCCCTCACTTCAGAGACAAAGCTACTTGTTGGGAATCTTTGACTGCAGATATAGAGACTACCCAAGGGAGGAATATCTTTCTAGGAGGAGACCTGAACTTAATAAGGAATGCAGAGGAGAAGCTAGGAGGGAAGTTTTTCATTGACCCATATAGAGAAAAACTGGAGGATATCATACAAACTCACAATTTCATAGACATTCCTCCCCAAAATGGTCGTTATACATGGTCAAACAAAAGGACAGGCAGGAATAATATCAAAGAAAGACTTGATAGAATCCTCGTACAGGAGCGCACAGCTGCCAACTTTCCGAGGATTCGCAGCACAATCATTCAGGGATTCATTTCTGATCACAAACCCGTGGCGCTGTATTTAGACAAAGAGGAAGACTTGGGTCCGCTGCCATTCAAATACAACAAAGTCTGGGATTCCAGCGAGGATTTCAAAGCCATGATAAAAGAAATCTGGAGAACAGAGATAACAGGCTCCCCGCACTTCGTTTGGGAAACGAAGATCAAATTGCTGAGGGTTGCCATAAAAAATTGGGTGAGGAATCACGTGAAGGAGGAAAGGAAGGCAAAAAACGATCTGCAAATGAAACTAGAGCAATGGAATCAGGAAAAAGAGGCAGTCCAAGAAACGGAAGAAGACCAAAGGAAAGAAGGTGAGATGTATAAAGCATTGTACAATCAGCACCGTAAAGAAGAGGAAGAGCTAAGACAAAAGTCAAGATGTCTCTGGCTCAATTCTGGGGATAAAAACACCTCGTTCTTCCATAACTGTCTCAAAGTAAGGAGAGCTGGAAATAACATTGAAAGGATAATGTTTGAAGGGAAAGAGCTAACGGATAAAGGGGAAATCAAGGAGGCTGCCTCAAAACACTTTCAATCTCTACTCATAGCTGATCCCCACTATCAAGAAAATACAGATTTCGCCAACATCATTGAGAGAAAGGTCTCAGAAGCCCAAAACTGTGAACTGGACAAAGAAATCTCAATAGAGGAGGTTGAGTGGTCAATCAATAGTATGCCTCTTGACAAAGCACCCGGGCCGGATGGCTTCACGGCGAGCTTCTACAAAACACACTAGGACATCATCAAGAAAGACTACATAAGAATGGTGAGAAATTTCCACTCAAAAAGTAAAATGGGCAGCAGTATCAAATCTTCGCATCTAGCACTAATCCCAAAAGAGCCCAACCCTCAATCCTTTGACAGGTTCAGACCTATTTCATTATGCAATGTCTCATACAAAATCATCACAAAGATTCTGGCAAATAGGCTGAAAAAAATCCTTCCCTCACTCATCTCGGATAACCAAGGAGGATTTCTCCCCAAGAGACACATAACAAATAATGTAATTCTGGTTCAGGAGGCGATACACAGCAGCGTTGCTAGAAATGAGAAGGGTATGATAATCAAGCTGGATATGGCGAACGCCTTTGACAGGGTAAACCACACATTTCTGAGGACTGTGCTTGCAAACTTCGGGGTCTCAGAGCATTTCATCAGTAGGATTATGGAATGTGTTTCCCACAACTGGGCAGCTCCTTTAATCAACGGTAGGCCATGCAGCGCCTTCAAGAGCACAAGAGGCTTGAGGCAAGGTTGTCCTCTTTCCCCCTTCCTCTATATCATCATGGCAGAGACATTAAGTTTGCACTTGGAAAACAAGCGAAAGTTAAAGGAAATAATAGGAGTGGACATCATCCGAGGAGCCAAGGGGATCAACCACTCCTTATTTGCAGATGACACCCTTTTAATCGGCGGTGCCTCAAGCCTCATGGCCAGGAGATTCAAGGCCATCCTGGACCTCTTCCTTCAAGCCTCGGGGGGCAAATTAAACAACAACAAATGCATGATTTACACCTGGAATGTTCCAAGATACATAACCCAAAGGATCTCTATAATCATGGAAATCCCAGCTCAATCAAACTGGTCTCACTTTATGTATTTAGGACTGCCTCTGGCCAAAGAGACAATTAAAAACGAAGTTTGGGTCAAGCTAATTGAGAAGCTGAGAGGGAAACTATAGAGCTGGGGGATGTATTGGCTTAACCTGGCAGGCAGAACAATCCTCATCAAAGCAATCCTTTCAGCCCTCCCTATCTACCAATTTGCCATCACCCTCGCACCTTCAAGCATTCACAAGCATATGGAGCTGATCTTAAGAAGCTTCCTCTGGAAGGGAGGAAAGCAAGACACAAAAAAATTCAGTTTAGTAAAATGGGAAAAGGTCATCCTCCCCATAGAAAATGGTGGACTAGGAATTAGAATTCCCAGGCTGGCAAATATGGCAATGGGCTTCAAACTAACCTGGAGAATCTTAAAAGAGAAGGGATCTTGGTGGGCAGAGGTACTCAAAAAGAAGTATCTGAGTGGGAGCAATAGCAACATCCTCTCCGATGTAATCACAGAGAGGCAATGTACCCCTGTTTGGAAATTGATCAAAAAAACCTTACCCCTTCTCAAGTCTCACATCTCTAAAGTCCCAGGTAATGGGAAACATATCAGCATATGGAGGGATAGAATCATGGGTTCGGAAGCCAAGGAAAAGTCCATCAATTTGAGGCCACTGCAGCTGTGGATGTCAGAAGCTAATCTTAAAACCCTTTCCGACATCTCACTTTGGGATCAAAACAGCTGGAAAGGATGGAAAACTATGCACCTACCTAAAGATTTAGAAGACCTATGGAACGAACTTAAGCTATCTCTTACAGGGGCTGCCCCTACAAGCAGAACGAGAGATGATAGTTACGCTTGGGATCCAACTGGAGGCAATTATACAGTCAAGGAAGGTTACAAGGCGCTTCAAAACCTAGCAGCACCCAACAATTGGCAATTTTACAAAGCAGCTTGGAAAATTGAAAGTCTTCCGAAGATCAAATTTTTTAATTGGACCTTGCTTCATGGCAAAATCCTAACAGCAGAAAATCTAAGGAGAAAGGGTATTCAGGGTCCTTCAATTTGTTTTATGTGCAGGAAGGCGGAGGAAAACATCAACCATCTCTTCATTGAGTGTCCGGTAGCAAGGTCCTGCTGGAAACTCATAACTAGCCCTCTAGATATAGGAGAGCTACCCAATCAGACTTCTCTCCTTCAGAAAGGTTGGGGGAAACTCTTCCCTTATGCAAGCAAGAACATGATCCTCGCCAAGAGACTATGGACCAGCATCCCTTCAAACCTCTGCTGGCAATTATGGTTAGCCAGGAACGAAAGTATATTCAAAAACAAAAAACCTAGTATAACAAGTATTCTGGCTAAAACAACTGTGCTCATAACAGAGACTATTGAAGCTAATGGGATCCCTCATGCTGACCCGGTTTACACAGATGAGAGGGCGAAGGAATGGGTCCGAAGATTCAACCATAAGCCAAAAACAAAAAGCAAATCAATAAAAGGAACAGGGCAGAATGAATGGAAACTCAGAGGGACAAAGGAGGAAATCAATAGTTGGATCCAAAATCAAAAGAGGTCCACGCTTCACTTCGAAGGGGCTTCAAAAAACAACCCAGGCAGAGCTGGAGCAGGGGGAATAATTAGAGATCCTCAAGGGAAAACAATCGTCACTTATGAGTGGAGTTTGGGTACCATGTCAAACAATAAGGCTGAAGCATACAGCCTCCTATTGGGGACCTCCATTGCCCTGAAGCTGGGCATTCAGGATCTCTTAGTGTTAGGGGACTCTGCAATTCTTATAGCAGCCATGAATACTCGGAAAGACTTCAACCAAATTGCTTTAAACAGAATCAAAGGAAGAATAGCAGACCAGACCAGGAGCATCAACAAAGTGACCTTTAAGCACGTCCTAAGAAGCAACAATACGGAAGCGGACGAGCTGGCCAACAAGGCCACGGGAAGACCCACGGGTAAGGTAAAGGAAAACAACGAGTTCTATGACAAAGATATTCCATAGTCAGCACGATATCCCCTTGCACCAGATTATCAGTCACCTCAGGCATCCGCTTCAATACTGCAGGCCGGCGCACACCCGATCCTCTTCAAACCATATCCTTCTCGACTGCCGAAGTTGGGGAGATAGGACAGCGTATCGCCCTTCGGAATCGAGGAATGCAGGAAAAGGTAGGAACTCATCATTGTACACCACAGACAAAAACAGAGGGCGGGATCACGCCCATGCTGGCTTCAGGCTCCAAGGACGGGTAAAGATCAACTCAAAAGATCTCACGACAGCCAAGATCAGATTCACCACTCCCCGATACAAACGTGAGCAAGCCCGCTTCGCTCTTATAAATCACAGCGAGTCCCTCAGCGCTACCACATCTCATTGCAATCTGAGACAGAGGCGAAGGGCTCTTAGGAGGCGGGGACAACAGTCAGAAGGCCTCTCTCAAGACAGCAAGATCAGTATCTGGGTTAAAGGAAACACCGAGCTCCTCTCGGTTGGCAGCAAATATCAGACTCCCTCTGCTTACACTGCCCTCTCTAATCTCAAGCAACGTTCGAAGGCGCCCAGCCCGTCCCGGGATACAGTCGACACTCCACTGCCCAGGGTAACCAACTCTCTTTATTTCTGTGCATTTATTAGTGCTAATAGTTTGGTTTTTGTTCTCAGTTGCGCCCTCACACAGCATCTGAGCCTCCCGTCACATATTCCTCCGAACAAGCAGCCCTGTAGTATCACCCTCACGCCCTCCATAACTCCAGACACTCCTCGAGGCACTGCTGAACCTGATTCATACAGGATGGCTGAGCAGCACAATCAGCCTGCCAATCAGTCTCAGCCTAGAAACTCTATGGGCAATATTTTCAACAACAAGGAGTGTAACATGTGTAAAGCACATGTAGTCATGATCAATGCCCTGAACAAGCAAGTGAAGGAGCTGACTGAGGATTACCACGCTGATAGAAATTCCAAACGCAAAAAACTGGAGAAAAGGAAGAAAGAGATCGAAGATTTAAAGGATCGTTGCATACATATGGAAGCTGCCATAGACCATCTTCGTTCCCTCACCGAAAGCCAGCAGGCTGAAGCCTCAACTAGAGTAAGCAGGAGGGAACACCTCCCGGATGACTCGGTCACCCAGCACTCTCCTTAATACTTATGCACTGTAAATTTAGTTGGCTAGGAGGCTCGTTTGTCAGGCAATATAGCCGTTGGCTTTTAGTTTTATGTTTAATCAAGAGAAGATTTGAGGATTATGGGTCTGCGCACCCACTTTTGAACCTCAGCTCTCAGAGCTCTCCCTTTTTTGTACTAGATTTCTGAATTGTTGTTTTATAATATACAAGTAGACGACATCGTTAAAAAAATAATAATAATAACACATTATTATAAACCATATTTTACTCAATTTAATGATAAATTCAATAATTCTTTTTATATTATTTTATTAGATATTTAATTTTTATATTGATTATTTTAGAAGTTATTTAATGAATTAAGTTTTTCAGTAGAAATTACAAAAAAAAAAATTGGCCTTTTAAACCAGTGTGGTTCATCATGAGGATCAGTCTTTCTGTAGAAATCACATAGAGTAAGAGAAACTTTTCGAACCAACAAGTGTGGTGCATCATGACCAGATGAAGAGGTAGGCCATGGCAAAGGCTTAAATAGAGAGCAATGTAGAGACCATAGGCTATATTTGAACAATAATATTTAAATTATGATATTAATTTATTAATATATTAAAAGCAAATATTATTAAGTCATGACTATATTAAATGACTAGTTTTTGAAAAATAATATTTAAATTATGATATTAGTTTATTAATTTATTAAAACCAAATATTAATTAGTAACGACTATATTAAACGACTAGTTCTTGAAAAATAATATTTAAGTTAATTTATTAAACTCAAGTATTATTAAAAAAAATTCTATTACTGAGAAATAATCGCAAAAAAAAAAGTCAAACTCCAAACAAGGAGGGGAGAAGAAAGAAAGAAAGAAAGAAATTATTTTAATGTCCACGAAGCTTCAAAATAAATGCTCCTAGCTTCTCGACAAACCCCTCGCTAAATAGATTATCCCAAGAGCTAGCTGCCAGCATATCTGCATAATTTTCCCTATTGTCTTTGAAGGCCTCACATTTTAAAATGAAATGTTTTTCTGTTTCCACTTTTCCAGAAGAACAAAAAATGAAAACTCTTTCCTCCCACACTTCGTTTGGCCTTTTCTAGCGCCCTGTTTCATAGGGGAGTTGATGAGAATTCGTCCTTAACTGAGCAATAAAAATTGTGGTTCTCTAAGAGATATTGGCCTCTATGTATGCTTTTTGTTGATGACTATGAGTGGGATTAAACACTTCAGTATAATACTTTTTCTTTCTTCCTAGCTCCTTATCCCAAGTACGTTTGTGGAACTTTCCCATAACAAAAGCTTTTATCTCTTTGTTGTTTATGGGACACGTGTTTAATCAAATACCCCATTTACTAAACCATTTTTTATTTTGCTGCATCCAAGTATATTTTCTCTTGCACAATCTGTCATTAAAGACAACCTTAGGCCATCTACCCTCTTCCATTTGGTCATTTTTTTTTTAAATACCTTATGACTCGCACCATAGCAATTGCTTCAATAAGAGCAATCCCTATTTCACTTAACAATATAGCATAAGGAACTGCACTTTTAATCTTGAATTTATTTGTAATCAAACGCTTCTGAATTTGCTCAATTTTTCTCCACTGCATGTCGGATGTACTATTGGCCCATAGTTCACAACCATAGAGAATCACCGCAAACACTTATGAATTTTCTCAATTTGTCTCCACTGTATGTCGGATGTACTACTGGCCCATAGTTCACAACCATAGAGAATCACCAGAATCACTAGAAGCCCAAAAAGAGTTTGAGTGGTTTTCTAGTCCCATAACTCTGCCTCTATACACCTATTTTGAAAAGCATAAAATGATTTCCAACCCCCCAAAGTTCTTTTCTTTCTACAACCATTCCAGCTTAGATTTTTGTTGAAGTCAATTCCGAGATATTTGTAATCCGCAACTTCTTCCAAAATGTTGCCTTCAAAGTAGAACTTATGTTGGTTCTGTTTTCTTTTCTTAGAGAAAACCACTACTTTCGTTTTGCTAATATTGACTTGCATCCCCACACTTCTACAAAAATGCTCAAGGGATAGTAAGTGCTCTTGCAAACAAGGAGACGATTTAGCAAGCAAAATAAGGTCATCTTCATACAAAACAAGCCTTATAACAAACTTGTCCAAATAGATACCATCACCCCCTTGTGAATTTAACCACTCCTCAAGCTTGTTGATATATAAACCAAAAAGGGTAGGAGACAGTGAGAAACCTTGCTTGACCCCGATATTACTTCTGAAACTTTTAGAAATGCCTGTTGAAGTTCTAATTTTGACTTTCACCTCTTCATACAGCCTATGCACAGCTGCTCTCAAATGTTTAGGAACCCTAAGTTCCTCCATTCTGTGCCAAAGATTATCCCTAGGAACCGAGTCAAATGCTTTTCTAAAATCAACAAAGCAACAAAATACTTCTTCCTTTTTCTCCCAAAATTTTTCAATGATGTGCCTTAAAGTTATACAATGATCAACTATGGAATGTTTAGGTCTAAAACCTGCTTTCCCTTTAGCACACTTATCTCTTTCTTCTGCTCACTTGCTAATTTTGTTTTCTAGCATGCTTCCAAATAGCTTTGCAAACAAAGGGTTTATCACGATGGTCCTATAATTGGAGGGATTATTGACGTCACCGCTCTTGAAAAGAGGTAGTTCCATACTAGGTGTTCAATCATTGGGGAGCCCCTGTTGTATGATGTTGTTGAAAATTGTTGTAATGTGAGGTGCAATAAATTTTTATCCCCACTTTAGATATTCTGCTTGGATTTCAACTAAGTCTTTTGCTTTTCCAACACCCAACTTCTTGATACCCATCTCTACCTTTTGCACCGTGAAGAGTTCAATATCAGTGTTGACCAAGGGGGGAGGGTCACCCTTGGGATCCTTCTCATAGAGTTGTCTTGCATAGTCAAACCATTTAGAAGCTGTAATACTATTTCCTGTTTGTATCTTTTTCGGTTGGAGCTCCTTCCAAAATAATTTGGGATTATTTTTCCCAAGGAAGATTAGTTCTTCCCTCCTTGAAACCATGAAATTGGTATTTTTCTTGCTTGATAACTGCTTGTAAGCTTTAAGCTTTATGTTACCTTGTTTGACTCTTTCCACATTCTCCTTGCCTTTTTGCATTCCTCGTCAAACCAAGCATTAACCAGAAAGCAATTTGTTCCAGACTTCTTAATTTTTTCTCTTTTGCACTTTGCAAGTGCACATTGAATTAAATGTGTTAATTAATGACTGTGAAGGTTGTGAATTGTGATTTTCTCCTTCTCGAAGAGCCTCTCTAGCGTCATTTTGAAGGTATTACAATTTTCTTGGGTCAAAAGAATTCTGCCCTGTGGGAGGTTTTGTTGGACATGCTGAATTTTTTACTCTAATAGTTTCCTTCCAGTCCAAGAGAAACATAAATAAATTGGCTTGTGATCTGATTTTAAGTCCCACAGCTGATTTCCAATCAAGACTTCCTCCATTTTCTCACACAAACCATGCAAGCAAATTACATAATCTACTACACTTGCTCCATTGTAAGTATTGCAAGTGAACTTATCGGACTTTGCCCATCTAATCAAGCCATTGCAAATGACTAAATCAAAGGCCCCACATAGAGTAAGCAATTTTTCACCAAAGAGATTGTAGCCATTGTCCTTTGAGATTCTTTCGCACTAATGATTACTGTCTTCTGTAAGCCAAATAGGGTCGCAATCATCTTTACAACAAAAAATGTTAGCTTGCTCATTTGCAGTCCTAGCATTGAAATCGCCCACTATAAGGACTTCACCTAGCTGCTAATAAGTTGTAATATCTGTTTTTAAGGCTGCAAATAGATCTTTGTGGTGAAACCCTCTACCTTTGTAGATGTTTTAAACTTGCGACACAAAATAACATGTTGCAATTCTGATGTGGTTTCCATTTTCTGATATTTTAAACCAAATGAATTGCTTTTTTGAGTCTTATTTTTCTAACTGAATGAGGTGACCTTCTTTCTCCCTTACTAAAACCATGATACCATTGTGCCCTTTGACATTCCTTGCTTCCTTGTTCCACACAGCCATCTTCTAGTATCCTTCAAACAGAGGTGTCTTGCACCCTTCATGCTCATGTGTTTCTATGAGGCAAATTATGTCTCTATCTTCCGCAATAGGCCCTAACCCAGGTCCTCGTCTCCATGGGTAACCTCTGCAGTTCCAACAAAATAATCTTAAGGAAACTTGAGTATGACTTGATTTCTATTTATTTTGACATGCAAGACTCACATTTGAGTCTTTGTCCCTGCTTTCCCATACTGACCTTGCTTCCTGATTTCTTGTTGAAGAGTTTGTTGCCTCTTCTTTATTACCATCTTGTTGCTCTGCTTTGGAAGGAGGTCCAAATCGTGTTATCACAGCTTTGCCTTTATAAATCCATGCTCTCTTGCCTTCATCTCTTGCTACCCTAACCTTTAACATTTCCTCCCTTCTTTCCTCCTCTTGTTTTAGAGTTAAATCTTCTTCTAGGAAAAACATTTAACTTGTCTTTCAAGAAGTCTCTTGCAAGGTCAAGAGTACATTCATTTTTCCCATAGGCTTTCACCCCTTTAATAATTATGTTTGTTGCCCTATTTTGTCTTTCCTTGCCTTCTTTATCTTGCATGTTGTCAACCTGAATGTTTGTTTCTCCTTCCTTATTCGCAGAATTGCTAATAACTTGAGCCCAAGTTTTGGAAACTTGGGTGGAATCTGCTTTCCTTTCTTCTCTTGCTTTCTCTTCATAGTTGTCTATTTGGGCAATCATTTTCCCTTTATCTTGGGATGATTTCGCATTCACCACCTTTGTACTTTCCACTACATATTTCTTTATGTTTTTCACATCCGCCTTCATGCGTTTCCATTCTGTCTTCCCTATTAGGAGAGCTTCATGTAGCAATGCCACTTGTTCTTTTAAAACTTTATTGCTTTCTGCTAAAGCCTTGTTCTCAGCGGTTATTATGTGAATTTTATGATCTCTTTCTTGCTCTTCAACTTCTAAAACCTCCAACCTTTGTTTTTCATTTAAAAAGGAGTCAAGATCCTAATCGAGACAAAGATCATTTAATAGATAAAAATAATCATTAAGATCTTCCGGAAAATCACATGGAGAATTATTGGTCGACACCTTTCGAACCTCAATCTAGGTTCATCATCAGGACCAGGATGAGGAGCAAGATCAACAGACCCTCAATCTAGGTTCATCATCAAGACCAAGATGAGGAGCAAGATCAACAGACTGCTAAAATATATCTCAAAAATGCAACAATCATTATCCAACGTTCAAATGAACAATCAATAAGAAGAAATGTTTAGGGATACAAATTAATATATTTAATAGTTATTTTTGACTTTTTATTTTAAATTAATTTATTTCGTATTATTTTATAATTTATTCCAAATATTTTAAATTTTTTAAAGTTAATATTTATAATATTATTATTTTAAAATTTGTTTACAATTCATTTTTATAATTTATATTATTTTTATTCTAGGAATAAATTATATTAATTTTAATTGATTTAAAAATAATAATCTAAAATACTGAATATATAGAGAAGTGATCAGTTTTACCACGCAACAAGTTAGGTTGAGAGCTTTTCATGTATATGTGAATAGAGGTCAACATATTAGGAGTTAATTTCGTAAAAAAACTCAAAGGTCGTTGGTGTGTTATACGCTTCAGTGACAACCGCTTACACTTCCATATTTTAATTATAAATATTACACCCTTCCATATTTTAATTATAAATCTTTTTAGTTAATAATTAGTTTGTTGTATAGCATTGTCGGAGTGAATCTGAAAAAGCTACGCGAGAACATAAAGTATTAAAAGTCAAATTATTTATTCCCTGTTTTTTTTTTTTTTAATTTGAACACAGCAAAACACGAGTTATTTTCAGACCTTCATGTTTGTTTAGTTTTTTTAAATGGATCATTAGCAAATTTTTAAAATTGGCTTATGATTTCAGCATAATTTGATACTTCCAATGTAGATGAGTGAGCCAAATAATTTGGTGGATTATATATATATATATATATATATATATTTTAGGTGATTATTTTTTAATATTAAAAAAATAGTTTAAATTTTTATTTATAATTGGTTGAAGTAATTTAGACAAAGTGATTATAATGCTAAGACTATTTTTAATAGTTGGTAAGTTAGATATACTAATAATTTATGATTTAGTAAAAGTCATCACTCTAGCTATTAATTTAGGTCTTCTATGAAAAACGAAATGGGACTGGATTTTGATCCTCTTATGTATATATGAGTTATAAAACCATTTAATTTGGTATTTTGGGTGTAACCAATAATAACTTATAACTTAGCAAGAAGAACGTGTAAGTTTACATAGGTGGAGATCTCTACTATATTTTCAAAATAATTAATATCCCTTTCTAAACTATTATTGAAACAAACTTTTTAAAATCCTAACCTTAAATTTATATGTAAAATCAAGATATAAGTGTTTAATTATAATTTTACCTTATATTAAAATATAATTAAAAAATAATATTAATAAATAAAATAATAACTATTTAATAAATAATTTAAAAATAAAAATAAAGTATTCAATTTTTTAATATAAATATAATACTATACAGAAAACTCTGGTTGGTTTCTTCATAATATTGTAAAGCATACTCAATATTAATAAATTATGCTAAGTCTGGGATACAAGTTCGAAAAAGAGATAAGAAAAAATAATATGATATATTGTATTATTAAATAAAGTTCGAGATTAATAAATGCTCCACTATATTGTGAAACAGTGCAAATTTATGTTTGATAATGATTTTTATTTTTCTTTACAAATACTCAGAACTTAATATTTTAAAAATAGTCACAACTATAATAAATAAATTGATCATGTAATTCGGGTTACAATACTAGCAAATCCCATACTTAATTTTTTTACTAAAAAATATATGTTTGTCTATTCAGTAACAATGACAATTATAAATGAGCATATGCAGACTGTAACCACGGCTATCTACTACAATAGTTGAATCAACAATATTTAGTCATCCTAGCACAAAGAAGAATAAGAATACCTATTACATAATAATGACACAACTTATAAGAAGAACGTTGTGTCACTATTAAGAAATTAATGATCAATTGGCCATCATTATCAAAGATCAATGATCAATTATGACTAACATAATCATATGGTAATAAATTTCTCAATAACTCAATTGTTGTGGGTTTTTATCAACAATCTTTTCCCATGACACTCCACAACTTAAATACACATCAAACTGGTCCATATTTAATAGTTGACTATATTAATTATAATCCACCATTAATATTTCATTCCTAATGCACTATCTATTACATATTTGTTATGAAATCATGTTTAATGTTGAATCTTAACACTTATATCAAATCACTAGTTAATGCATTAAATAAAAAGCTTAAACTTAAAAGAAAGAAAAAAATGAAATCAAAAGTGTTTTTATCAACAATCTTTTCCCATGACACTCCATAGCTTAAATACACATCAAACTGGTCCATATTTAATAGTTGACAATATTAATTATAATCCATCATTAATATTTCATTCCTAATGCAATATCTATTACATAGTTTTCATGAAATCATGTTTAATGTTGAATCTTAACACATATATCAAATCACTAGTTAATGCATTAAATATAAAGCTTGAACTTAAAAGAAAGAAAAAAGTGAAATCAAAAGTGTTCAAATTGATTATGGTTTTTCATAAGGGAAAACCCCATATAACGAAGAAAATGAGATTTAGCTCATGATAAAGTTCATTTGATGTTATATGGCATTATTGGTGTCAATCCTTCGTGTTTTTACATTTTTATGTTATGATCCCCTTAGTAATGTAATAAAAGCTTAGAGGTAGAGTTAGAGTTCATAGAAGCATGGTGTCTAATTTATCTAGATATTATGTGTTGTTATATTCTTATTATGCACTTTTGATCTTAACATATTATCTATTAATAATTGAGCTTCTCTTTGTTGAGCCTTTATCGACTAAATTGAACCCATTGTCTTATTTGAGCTAACTTTATAAAAGGTTTACTAATATTGTTTATTCAACAAACTAATGTTAATATTTGTGCATATGCACGTCTTTCTCGATTCATGCATAAGAATGCGGTACTCTTAATGAAATCAATACATATGAATGACACTTTGAGCCCCATACACATTACGTGTCCCTACTCCTTCAGTGATGATAGACTTTATGAAGTTAATATTTATTTATGTGTCATCAATAGTACTTTGGCATTATTAAGTGCAACTACAACCAAATTCAGATTTTCCAAACCTTTTCTAGGTTAATTATGCCATTAAAATTTGATTCTACCAAACTTGCACTTGGTATTGAACATCTCTATATTTGGGATGAAGATGCAATCAAACTCCAAATCCACCAAACATCTTTGAGGATATTCATGCTATCAAAATCCTATTCTAGTTAACTTACACTTAACATCAAACATATCTATTTTTAAGAGAATGTAGGCTTTCACAGCTATTCATATTGTTAGAAGCTTTCAGGAAAAAAAAAAATCTCATTCCTAATTTTCTTCTAAAAGCTTCTAACATTTTTTTTTTAATTTCAAATCCACTTGAAACTTGTACTTATTTGTGTGTTCCAAATCAAATTATACCCTAATAGCCCATTTGCACATGTATCATAAAATCATGATAAACACTCATTATAAGGATTCACTCGCTAATACTTTAAATACAAAACTTAAACTCCAAAAAAACCTCAAAATTTTTGTATATGTATCCTAAAATCATGATTAACACTCAACCAGAACCACTAGCTAATACCTTAAATACAAAGCATAAACTCTATAAAAGCTCAAAAATGTTCACATTGATTGCAACATTTTCTATAATGGAAAACCTCGTAGAACAAGAAAATTAGGCATTTATACATTGAGTTAAAGATAAAATTAAGTAGTTGTTACATGGCATATTATTAGTGATAATCTTTTGTAATTTTCTACTTTGATATAAACACTTGGCCCCTCTTAATTGACATTTCTATTGATTGAATTGAACCCATCATCATTTGAATTGATTTTAATAAAATGGTTATTGATATTGTTTATTTAGGTAGAGCGATGACAATATTTATGCATATGGATGTCATTCCCAATATGTGCATAATAATGTGTTACTCTTAAATGGACTTAATACATATGGATGACACTTTGGGCATGCCCATGCACTTTATGTACCCCTCCTTTGGTGACAATGGCCCAATGGCCCTGATGAATTTTCAATTTATTTATGACTTAATAATAGTATTACTTTGGCACTATTAGGTGCAATTATAATAAAATCCAATAGTTAAAAACATTGTTGAAAATTAATGCCTAGGTTGGAAAATCATTAGTGTCTCTCATATTTCACATTAATTATGAGGATTGGTCCATGTAACGTATGAGCTTCAATATACCATAATTTTTATAAGAATAGGGGCATATACAAACCTATTTCCCCCTACTAACATAATGTTGATTGGTTTCTTTGGGATTATGTTTCCTGCCCTACCTCCCAATCCCTCCTTTATGTGTATGTGTATGAATAATAGCAATTGAATATGCACATATCATAGCATATTGAAATAATTTCTACAATAATAAAGTATCCTTCTCTTCCTTCCCTTCTAATTCATACTTCTAACACTATTTCTTCCATTCTCTTAGACAATAAATATGAAAAATCATGGCCCCAAACCAAGGAATTGTAGTAGCCACAAGTAGATTTCTCATACTAACCCAACTCAAATTACATATTTTTGGCCAACACCACTGACAAGGATAAAAATGACTAAACAAACTAATACATCTAGCCCTATTTAACAAAGGTGGACCAAACTCCAATGCTCAAAGACCACAATATTAATAGACACGACTTGCAAATCCCATTTAATGGAGGAACTTACTTGTTAGTATTTGAACCTAGATCTTCATCAGAACAACCACTTTAAGTTGCTAATAAACCCTAACCCACCAAACTTCCAATACTAGCCGAGTTAATAATATTTACGTCTAATAGCTTTTTGGAGTGCCTTAGGGCTACTAACAAAAAAAATGCATTTTCATTTTTTTATATTATTACTTATATGGTTTACTATATTATTGTTCTTATTATTATGCACATATCACTACCCCAACTAAGGATGCACCACTTTTCTTTGGAAATCGTTATGCTTCTCATGGTATAAGGCACATCGATAATTATTTCACTGTTTAGGTTATATTTTGAAGTTATCTAATTTATGCACGACTCTTATTTTTTTTCCCAGTCAGTATTTTTCCTTAGATAACACATTTTGAAAATATAATTGACCTTATGTACTTTATTGATTGTGCATAAGTAACTTTACCCACTAATTCATCATGTATACTAGTGAAATACAATTTTGACGATACAATTGTTGATCATTGCAATTTGTTTTTATATAACAATAAAAAGGAAATTACTCACATGGCTATTGATATCATGATAACCATTGTGTAGTATGTCGCTTTACAAGGAATGCATAGTAACTACTCAAGGATAATTCATTGGTACTCAACTTGATAATTTTGTTACTAATGGAAGCATGACGTGTATGAAGGAATTTAATATGAATTATGATCCAAGACTTCTAGCTAACATTGGTTGGTCAAAGATTCCCAAAGGTAGTATTAATTGAGCCATGATCTTAGGTTCTCCCCTATGTTCCATGTGTTTTATTTTTTCCCTTAGCAACAAAGGTAGTGGTGTGAACCTATATCCCACATGGGTAATATTTATTACTTTCAAGTGGTTGATGCCTTTGACCAATGTGGACATATGCTTATCCAAATTACTCCAAGATGTTAGAAATTTGATGATTAATCTCTCTTGTTGGGGCATCTCTCCCACATGAATTGTCCATTCCCCTTGTTACTTCATCATATTTTGTGACAAACCCTTGAATTGGTTTAGGGGTTTTTGTTGTAACTTTCATTTAGCCAAGAAAACCATCCATATTCAAACCCCATATTTCAGTGCTTTCACAAAATAGTTTGCAAGATGTCATTAAAGATATTTCATTCCCAAAAACACTTTAATCTTCAACCTACCGATCATTCTTCTACTTGTACCATACAATATTTATCTCAAGGTTCCATGACTAGAAATATATTTCTTATTATTGCAAGAGTGTCACATTTATTCTCAGTCTATAACTAAAGATCCAAAATCAAGCTCAAATTAACACACATAAAATTTGCATTCCTTTTTCTTAATATAAAATTATTATGATTTTTTTAACAAATGTAATCTTTAATAAATTTGTGCATTGCTACATTATGGATGTCCATATGGAGTATCTAACAAAAGCATTAACCAACTCTTTTGGTCGCTGAAAACAATGCAAAAAATGATTTCTAACCACCCATTCTTGACAAAATCAACAAATATAATTGGTTAACCACATTTCACTTAACAATTTATATGACATTCAAGATGCCAAGTAGAAAGTTAATTTCAAATTATCAAATTGAAGATTCATTATGTGAATCATGTTTTTGCTTCTTTTCCCAAGATGAGTTGGTCTTGCTAACGAAGAGATTCATGCGAACACATTGCTACGATTTGCATGAAATTTTTTGTTTCTATGTCCTATGAAGGTAAGAAATATAAAATAGTACTCGAAATGTAAACTCCCCGATGTTATCTTTGGGTTAAGGGAAGAAAATGTAATGGTAAGAAAATAAAGTACTCAGAATATGATAAAGAACCAAATCAATAATTAATGAAAGTAACATGTGATCTAATTACATAAAGGATTAGAATCGTATGAAGTTGAATCATAAACTAACAAGTAATAAAAAAGTGTTCATAAATAACATGGAATAGAGGGAAAAATATGTGCAAGTGATAGTTTCAAAATAATAGAGCTTAAATGATTTGGAGTAACCCGAGAATGAAATCATATGGAAAAATGTGATTATGGATAGAATAAAAGAGACAATATTAAACATAATATTGTAGTGTAAATTCAATTATATCAATGAATCAAATGGTGAAAATCATTGCAACGCACATAACAATACATAATGGATAGAGTCACATTGGCATTTTGTACTTGAGAAGAGATTTGGAGGTCATGCTCATTTGAAAAAATCCACTAAGAAGAGGTTGGCTACACACATTCAAAATAATCCCGTAAGATGATATTGAAACGACATTTTATCATAGTGCCAAAAATCTTATGAGGTGAAATCCATAAAATCCCAATACCATAACCCTAGGAGTTGGTGAAAGGAATGCAAACACCAAGGAACCTAGTTGGTATGTCAACTTCCCAAGGCCATAAATTTCATGTGTGAACTTCATTTTGATGTTTTTTTGATGTTATGAAGTTTATCATGAAAAATATGTGTTTAGTATAATAAACAACCTGGCCATCTAAATCACCAAAAATGCATCAAAAGGGTCTAAAAAATGGACTATAACTTCAAGAGTTGTAAAATTGATGCAAATATAGGAAAGTCTAATATTGTTTCTAAGATGGTGGAAGACTGGAATGACCACCTGCATCATAAAAAAAAATCATGTATTATTTGGAAGAAAATTTTCATCTCACAATACACCTATAAAATAATGCCAACCCAATTTTAAGTCCTAAAGCAGAGTTTGTTCTTCATCTCCTATCCTATTGTTAACTATTAAATACAAAAAACAACTAGAGCTTTTGCTTATATAAACAAGATGTTGAAAGACATTAAAATGAAAATGAAATTGAAGAACAAAAACTACTTAAAATATGAAACTATAGCCAAAATCAACCATCTACGAGACCAAGTACTAACAATGCAAAACTAAAAGGATGAGAATAAAACCTTGAGAAGAATAATCTCTCTTTATTTAACTCTAGCACTATTGGAGAGCATTTCCTTGGAAATAAATCAAACATATGAGATGGCACTTATTTAATATGCACTCCAAGGTTCCTAGTTGTCATAATAAATAGTAGGTCTTTAGTAATTTATTGAAGACTTTGTCCCTGCTCATTGAAGTGTCCATAAGTTGTATTTTTCCTTTAATAGCATATAAATTTTATAAGGTTTTTCCTATGTTTGTTGAAGTGTCTAAAAGTTATATTTCTCCCTTTCTTATAACATGATGTAGTTAAGATTATCTTTTCCTTACCTTCATGCTTTCCCTCTTAATTTATGTTTTTTCAGAATTTTTGAAGTTTTATTTTTCTATAAAGTAGTCACATTTTAACCCACAAAGAGAATTTGTAATATATATCATAATCTACAACTTCTTTGTACAAGATCTAGGAGTATGATAAGTGAACAAGTTATACAAGGCAACTTAAAATGAGCCTAAAGAGTGTGACATGTGAACAAGTTAGATTTTATGATGGACTTCTTACATAAAATTTTGTGTATATTTTATGAGCAATGTATAGTAATTCTTCATATGTTGGAATATTTACTTCAAAAATAAGATAGACTTGCTTCTTCTTAGAGTGAATTTTTATTTAGACATACCTTATTTAAATTTGGTTAATGTAGAATGCATACTTCTTCAAAAGTTATACCTAATTGTTATTGCTGCTACAACACCCTCCAAAATTTTGGCCTACATCAAAATTTTAGAGCCTACTTTGACTGTGCATGTCGTTGTCGCAAGTATTAAGAGTTATTACATGCGTTTTCTCTAAGTATTCTTGTTTCGTTCAGAAGAAATTCAAAGTGTCATCTTTTAGCATGGTAAGCGTCGTACATCGCACATTTGTAGTTTTTGTTTGTTTCAAGGGGCAACCTTGGTGTCAATGAGTCATTCTTATCATGTAGGCATGTATTACTCTCATTCCCAAAGTTTCAATCATTGTCGCATAAGTGTTGTCACAGTTGTCACAAAGTGTATCTTTAGTGTCGCACCTAGGGTATGTTGCCGTAATGTCGTCGCATTGAGGGAAGTATGTTGTTCACGTGTTTCGAGTGATCTAAGTGTGTGATCATGCCCTAGTTTTTTCATTTCTCACTTTGGCCTTATTGATCCCACACTTAGCCAAATCCAGAAAGTTCCTTCTTGGGTAACTTAACTTCCCTAAGCATTCCTGAACTCCGCACTGCACATTCTTAGTCCTCAAACTCCAACCTTACCTCTTGGAATTGTGTAATGCACAATCCTTGCTTCTCAGAACTGCACACTACGTAGTCTCAGTGCTCAACCTTAACCCTTGAGTTGTTGAACTGTGCAACCCCTACCTCGATCCATCCTCTTCTGCGTACTCCACAGTCTCAAGCATCAATCCTTAGCCTTGACCTCTTGAACTGCACAAATGTGCAATCCCTTGGCTTCTATCCCTCCAGAACTATGTAGTGGGAATCTTTAAGCCTCAAGCCCTCAGCCTAACGTCTTGAGCCCTTGAACTGCATAGATGATTAGCCTTGGCCTACCTGAGCTACACATTTTGTAGTCTCAAATCTCAATCCTGACCCCTTTCCTCTTAAGCTGCATAATTGTGCAGTCCTTAAGAATGTCTCCTAGCCTGTCACTCGGTTCCAACTCAGTCAAAGGTTATCATGAAGCATGTTAGACTAGGGGTTTTATCAAGTATCATATCATGTTATGACATGATGATGATGATGATGAAGGAGATGAAAAGGAGACCCTAATAGATGACACCTTTGAAGCTTCAAAAAAGTTAATCAATCAAAGAAGACAAAGGGGACACCAGATTGTGACAATAGTTGGAGATCAAGAAGACTCCCTACCTTCAAGTCTTGTGGAGGAGGAAGAACAAGAACATGTTCCATCTTTCAGGAAGACGCAAAGAAAGCAACAACAAAGAATGGCTTGGAATTTCCATGTGATCATGCAATCCATGTCATCAGTTTCATGTCATGTCATGTCATGAGTCGTCATTTGCCACATCATTTGTGGATTATGTGAATTCAATATTGGAGAAATGTAATGTAAAGTGGAAGTCCAAGGGTCATCCATAAAATGTGAAAAGTCATGAAGGGGTCAAAGGGTCATAGAGAAGTCAAACAATCATGAGGATAGTCCAACAGTCATAAGGGAGGTGAGTGGTCACTCCATTTGTTATATATACATCCTCATAACTCATGAAAATAAATTTTCACCTTGGTTCCTCCTACCAGGAATTAGAGAGGAAAATAGTTCTTTTGGAGGAGCAAGTGGTTGCTCTAATGCTCCACTATTGGGGCTAGTGGTGTTCAATGTATTGATGTATCTTGGAACTTTTATTAATTTAGAATCTCGTTGAGCCAACGCACTTTCATGCGTCTGTCATAAATATTGTAAGACTATTGTTTGAATGTTCGTGATGTATGTTTTTTTCATTTGTACTGAGGAAATTGAACTATTTCGGTGTCTTTGATACTTATCTTGTTGAAGGTGTGCTGTATGTTTTAACAATCGTTGCTTCTATGTGAACTATTTTGCTAGTTTTCCAATGATTCATTCATATGTACATGCTCATGTGTCTTTTCTAGATTAATACTATTACTTGTCTTTAAAAAACTCACTTTTATCTCCCCTTTCGGTAAAAGAACCTTTATATATTCCTCAATTGAGCATTCCACAAGGCATACTCACTAGCTAATCTGAAAGCACCTGTGCATTACTCTCTTGTGCTAAAAATTGTAGACGAGGCATATCTCTAGGAATATATGGTAGTGAGGCCTTATTTTTGGAAGGGCTCCCACACCAAACGATGTGAAGTCTAATTGGGGCTTTTCAATGGGGAGACCCCCTTTCATGTTGGCAGTATCCAACACCTTCAACAGTAACATGGATGATGACTAACTTGACTCAATTAGATTGATGAAGAGTGTCAAATTGTCCTAAGGAAAAGAACAAGTAATTTCGTTAGAATTCCATCTGTTCTTAATACATTTACTATTTCCTCTTTTCACAATGTTCACCCACAAACTTAGGAAAGTTATACTCTTAACTTTATTACTACACTTTATTCACCAAAAATATAACATATGTTTTTAAGAATTCTAAATCTTTAGTAGCTTTCAAACCAAATTCAATGTAACATCAACACCTTATAAACCCAAATCAAATCAATAAAATGGAAGATATTGAGCATAATTGAAAATTTGTTCTTCAAAATACTAAAGCCTTATAATGAAAACATTGGTTGATTTTAAGATAATCCATTCATATAATTTATTTAAGATTATATGGTTTTTTTGTGTTTATAATCTTTTTCTTAATGTTAAGGATATTTCCCCATGATGGGTGCTTCAATAGAGAATAATTGGGGGTAATGGATTGTAAAATAGAAGGAAAATGAGTTTTGGTTGCACCCTCCATTTGGAATTCAATTTGACAAATATCCCACCATGACTTGGCACCATTGATAGTGCATTTAAGATAAGTTATCAAAGCAATTGCAGGTGTGAGACTATAATGCATAATTTTAGGAGAAGTTCGCAGGTAAGCATGAAGTTGATGTACAATACCATCAGGTAATAATTGGGCACATCATTTAGCATTTTGGTGTTCAGGGAAATGGTAAACAATAATTTTCTACCACTTGGGAGAATGATGTGGTTAGATAACACCCTTTTGCAATGCTTATGGGGACAAGTATGATTTTAATATACTCTCATCTTTCTCTTTAGTTGTTGTTTCCATTTAGGTGTCAATTATTATTGGTTTTGGATCTGAATTGGACATGTCAAAATTTTCTAGGTAAATTGAATTTAGTTTTCCTTATTTCTATCCTTGACCTTGTTGGGTCTAATTTTGTTGGGCATGGAGCCTAATTATCTTCCTGATTGTTCATAGTTTTTTTGTTTCATCCATGATTGGATCCTAGTCCGTGACGGGGGGTGTGGGAAGGCTCCCCCCCCCCCACTATTTATTCCAGGGTAGCGATTATAATTATTTGGAGCCCCCCCTAGCGAGGGTTGTTGGGCAACACCCCCAAAGCAAAAATTAGATGAAAAATTGCCTTGTAAAATATTGTAATTTCGTAGTCAATCTGAGTCGTTCATTAGGGAGAAGATCTCACGGTATAAGTTATGTTAATTTAGCATTTTTTCCCTAGAAGGTAACTCTCAGTTTATATGAGGGAATTATATTGCGAATATGTATTATTATTCTGTGTGAAGAAAATTGGAGAGATTGTTTCAGAGGGAAGAGGAAAAGTACAATGAATTTTCTATAGGTTGTATCTCTTCATTTTGTTGGATAATATAAAAGGAAGGACTGAATGTTTCTCTGTGGACGTATCCCAAATTGGGTGAACCACATATATCTATGTCTCTCTTGTATTATGATTTTATGTGTGTGTGTGTGTTTGCAATATTTTATATGTTCCATTTCTTTGTTAATTAATTTCTAACAAATTCAGTTATATTTCATGTTCTGGAAGGTGCATTCTTAGTCTTTAATTTTTCAAAAGGTCAAAATCCTTATCCCAGGCCTCCTACTCTTGATTTTCTTGTTGTTAGCCTATGTATCTTTGCTTCAACCCATAATTTTCCTAGGGAAAAGAGTGCCATTGGGGCTCTCATTAAAACTGCCCCTTCTCACTTCGTTGCATTTTGTTTTCCTTTTTTCTTTCCGAGTGCAATTTGGTTTAGACCATTGTGCTTATTGTTTAAACCTTAGAAAAATTGTTTAATCCATCATGGTTACTTAAATCTATTTATGAGCTGTGGTGCTTTCTAATGCCTCTCTTGGTCTTATAAAATTCACTCCTTCGATGAAAAGTTATATGATTTCTTATTTTGTCTATCTCTAAGTCTCTCTAGCTATTTTTTGGTATTTTCCTTTTGGCCTCCTGTTGAAGAATCATTATCTAAAAGGGCCCAAGAGTGGGCAGTTGCAAAATTTATTTTTGAAATTAATAGAAAAAGTCAAATAGCAATCAATTTATTAGGCATCCTACTTTATATCCTACCTCTGACTAGTTCATGGGTTCCCTCCACATTTCTCTCCTTTATCCCCTCTACATTATCATAAAATTATTATGCCTCAAGTTAGAGGAGCTCAAAACAAATGAGGTCGTTTCAATAGTGTGATACCATCCACCTCTAGGGCACAAATTTCTACATATAACTATGTAAGGATTTACCTAAACAGTACGCCTCTATTAGTAGAACAAGGGATTGAAAATGTTGAAAAGGAAGCCAGGATAGAACAGAGGTTTATCTCAAATGAATCAATATTGTAACAGGTGGGAAATTGGGTCCTAGATATAGGAACTAAGAGGACAAGGAATACTAAGTACATGCAAACAATAGACATCTACTTTTATTTAAACACAATTATGGGGAAGGTGCTAGTTGAAAGACTAAAGGAACAAAAGAAAATTATTCTCTATTTGGATGAAACCCAGAAGGAAAGAAAATTTTGGATATCAAAGTGACAAAGATGTCTAGGAAACTCGTATATTTGGAGTTCATAGACTCAAAAGAAGATAACATACCACCTGTGAGAATCCAGGTGGATTTCCCCACTAAATAGTGTTCATTCTAGAAAAATATGTTATTATGTTTTGAAATGTTTTTGGTTGATAGTGAAAGACCTATAATATGTAAGTTAGGAGATAGGGGTTAAGTGATCAATATATTTTTAGTTTTTATTTCAGTTTCAGAAAATTTCAATGGTAAAAGACAATTATGCTATGTATCTGGTCTGGTTTTCTCAGTGGTAGACTAGTACACATATAGGACATATCTCATGCTACTCTTTTTTATATGACTTAATATATTTATTTAACTATAATATTTAAAATCTATTAAAATTGAATGTGGGTTAATAGTGATAACTATTTATTTTTTTTAAGGGGAAAAATAATAATAAAAAATATATTATAAAATATTATATCATAACTTATTTTTTTTTATTGTGTTGAGAGGCACTCTCCATCCAGTATGGTAGAGATGTTGTAATGTAATGTCTTGTAATGCAATGTAATGTCCCATTTAACCCTAAAAACAAATTAAGCTTATGTGAAAACATTTTTACTCGATCAAAATAAAATAAATAGAATAAAAAAATAAAAAAATAATTTATGGTATTCACCCATGGTATTTACCAATGGTATTCATGTGGAATATAGCCTATTTAGAGGGTGAAAATAAACCCGGATTATATCCATCTCAACCCTGGATCTTCCAAGCGTAGAGATGGATCAAATCTCTTAAGATGCAAACCTCTTTTAGAATGAAAAGGGATTTGATCCCTCTAGGCGCTTGGTAGATCCAGAGTTATGATGGATCTAATTTGGTAATAGTAATAAAACATAATATCGACTCAAGTAAAAAAATGTATAAATTAAAAATAATAGAAATAGGAGAGATATCTCTATTACAAGCTTATCATCAACACTAAACCTTTATAACAAATCAATATTTAATGTCTTGTAAGGATATAACTTTCTAAATGTTCATTATCAAATTAGACCACAATAATAAAATAACTTGCATGATGAATGCCCTAAAAATCTTACTTGCATAAAGGTTGGCCTAGATCTAACATGCTCCATATTCAATCCTGCTTCAATCCTGCTAACCAAAAACAATATGGGGACAACTATCCATCAAATTGTAGACCTTGTTGCTCTATTTCTCTTAGTAGTAGGTCACCCTTGAGCTCTCAACCCCTTACTATTATTTTCATATCCATGTCATCAATTTCCCCTGAGAAAAAGAGATGATCATTTCTCCTTCTTTGCTTTCTTATGCAGAATCCATCCATCATAAAGAACTTGATCCCTAAGATCCACTTGTCATTTGTAATTCTTTCTTTATCTTGACCTTTTAATTTCCCATATATTATTTTTTAGTGTTTTTACCCTTTTTTAGATAAGTGGTTTTTATTTATTTATTATTAATATTATTATCATTTAGTAACATGAGGCATTACATACTCCCCCACTTCAAGGAACTTGAGTCTCAGAGTTGACTTTAATTACATAACTTTAAATTTATTATATTATATTATATTATTTTTCTCAAATCTTCTACACAAAACCCTCTATTGTAGCTTATATAAGAGTCACCTAATTGACCATAGTAGGCATCAAAATTTGCATCACAACATTGGGGAAGTACAAGAACTCTCAAGCTCCTCCTTGCAAACTTTTGGAACTAGGATTAAATAATCTTGGTTTATCGAGGCTCTAATGCTTTAGACATATTTTAGTCTATAATGACTCTAGGCACTAGATTTAGGTATCTCAATCTATCAAATATCTAAGGCACTAGGCCTTATCTCAACCTATCAGGGCTCTAAGGCATTGGACTAGGGAATCACGATCTATCAGGAATCTAAGACACTATACTAAGGGATCTTGATTTATTAGGGCTCTATGGCACCAAAACTCGTATTAGTTCATTAAGGCTCTAAGGCACCAAATTAAGGTATCTTGGTTTATTAAGGTTCAATGGCACCAGATCTCATCTTAGTCTATCAAGGCTCTAAGGCACCAAACTAAGGAATCTCAACCTATCAAGGGTCTATTGTGACAACCCTTGAGCTAAACCCTCTTATAAATATTATTATGAATTGTAAATTCATGTAAATAATAATTAATCATAAATTATGACTGGATTGAAAGTGGACACAAATTTAGAGTTTGAAAGAGGGGAGATTGCTTGTAAACCCAATCCTGTATTCATTTTGTCACTTGCTTCTTGATTGCATTGTGGTACAAACATTTAATGGGGCAATGGGAAACTGTTAGTTCCCTATACTACTAGTGTAACCCGTTATTTTTATTAGTACAACTCCCTTATTATATTGGTGTGCCCATGTAGTCCCCATATTGTTATTATTGTGCCCCATAGAAGCCCACTATTGTTATTATTGTTATGTCGACTTTGATTATATTATGACCCCTTAGACTCCTATATATAGAAAGGAGGTCTTGTCATTTGTATCATCCAAGAATTGTTCATTTGTGTAATGCAAAGGAGGTTTCCCCCTCAAAGAGGCTTATTTATAAGGCGTTTATCTATCTTTTCTATCTTTTTGTGAGCTGGTTTAATAACATTTGGTATCAGAGCTTTGGATTCTAGGGTTTTGCTGCTCCAAACAGGTCATCGTGGAATTTTCGCTATAACGTTTTCGCTACGAAGTTTTAGAAGCTAAAAAAAAACCAATTTGAGAAGAAATTGGTCTAAACCTCGGGTTCGAATTTCAGATCTTGTCTCGCTATATTTTCAGAGATATGATCTGAGGAAGTTAGGGTTTTTGAAAGCTCCAGAATTTCATCTCAAACAGGTCATCGTGGAATTTTCGCTATAATATTTTTTCTATAAAGGTTCAGACGTTGAAATTAAAACCCATATCAAGAAGAAGAAGGTTCAAATAGTGAAATATCAGGAAGAAAAGTATCAAGAAACATCAAAAGAAAAGGATACTCAACAGGAACCAACCCCAAAGAAAGAAGAAATGAATCCAACCATATCTTGTAATGCATTGGTCGGAATTACCACTCCTCAAACTATAAAGATAGAAGGACATATCAAGAAGAAAAGGTAATAGTGTTGATTGATTCGGGTAGTACCCATAATTTTATTCATTGTAAGATAGCTAAGGAATTGAATTTCTTCCTATATCCAACACTAGAGTGTCAAGTGACGGTTGTAAGTGGAGGAACCATAAATTTCTCTGGAAAGTGCCATAATATCAAGCTATCCATGGGGGAATATGTATTGAATAATCCAATGCTTTCCATTCCAATGGGTGGTGTCGATGTTGTACTAGGAGTCCAATGGCTACAATCCTTGGGTACAATAGCTTTTAATATTCAAGAACTTTTCATGAAATTTTCTTTGGAAGGAAAGGAAGTTGAATTAAGGGGTATCATAGGGAAACCAGGAAAGATAATCAACTCTAACGGAATAACAAAGCTTCTAAAGAAAGAACAATGAGGTGTAATTGCACAATTATGTTCGCTAATGGTTCCCACATCACAATCATCTATTTCTCCATATCTCCAAAATGCCTTGGACAACCATTCCAAGGTATTTGACACTCCCAAAGGTCTCCCACATATTCGTGATCATGATCATGCTATTCATTTGATTCCAGGAAGTGTTCCTACAAACATCAAGCCCTGTATATATCCATATGCCCAAAGGAGTGAAATTGAACATATGGTTGCAGAAATGGTAGAGGTTGGTATAATTATCCAACCAAATTTGATAAACAAAGAAAGGGATGAATGGAAGAATGGCGAATCAGGGTGGGAACTCATTCAAAAGTTGTCGAAGATCCCAGTTCCAACAATATTTCTAGAACTTGAAAAGGAAGGAAAAATCATATTGGAGCCTGAAGCATTCAGAGAACCGAGAAGTTGGCAGCTATGAAATCGATCAATTCTAGAGTATCTCATCAAGTGGAAGAACTTACTCATAGAATATTCCACATGGGAGGACAAGAATTTTATATAGAAGCATCAAGAACTACTCAAGCGTTGAGGACACCACTTTTTGAAGGAGAGGGGCATGTTAGGTCCCTATACTACTAGTGTAACCCCTTATTGTTATTAGTACAACCCCCTTATTATATTTTTGTGCCCATGTAGTCCCCATATTGTTATTATTGTGCCCCATAGAAGCCCACTATTGTTATTATTGTGCCCTTACATTATTATTGTTATGTCGGATCTGATTATATTATGACCCCTTAGACTCCTATATAGAATGGAAGTCTTTTCATTTGTATCATCCAAGAATTGTTCATTTGTGTAATGTAAAGGTGGTTTCCCCCTCAAAGAGGCTTATTTCTAAGGTGTTGATCTATCTTTTCTATCTTTTTGTGAGTTGGTTTCATAACATTTGGTATCAGAGCTTTGGATTCTAACGTTTTGTTGCTCCAAATAGGTCATCGTGGAATTTTCTCTATAACGTTTTCACTACGAAGTTTCAGAAGCTAAGACAAAACCCATTTGAGACGAAATCGGTCTGAACCTCGGGTCCGAATTTCAGATATTGTCTTGCTATATTTTTAGAGATATGATCTAAGGAAGTTATGGTTTTTGGAAGCTCCAGAATTTCATCTCAAACAAATCATCATGGAATTTTATATATAATATTTTTTCTACGAAGGTTCAGACTCTAAAATTAAAATTCATTTGACCCGAAATATTGGTGAATCTCGGGTCCTAATTTCAAATCTTGTCTCGCTATATTTTCAGAGATACAATATGAGGAAGTTTTTGCAGATTCCTGAATTACATTCTAAATAGGTGACCTTGGGAAAATCGTCATAACTTTCTCTATGAGAATCAAATTGAAATTTCGTAAGAAGTTACAGAAAGAGGACGATTTGTAGTTTTCTGTGTATATTTTTCAGATCCTAAGGTTGAAATGGTGACACGTGGAACTACGTACAAGTGTGCTCTACTAAACTAGTCTATAATCAAGTCATTGTGAGAGATTTGACATAACTCTTCCTTGTAGAATCTAATCTTGATCACAATTGCGGGGTTAGAAAGAGCACGCAGAGGGCTACTGCAGGACACAATTTTAGAACTTGGAGATATAAAATTACATAGTTACAGTCGTTTCAAGATCGAGCTCCTAAAATCAGGAAAAGGCGATATGAGGAAGTTTGATGGCAAGGATTCCCGTAAATTGGATAATACAGATGGAGCAATATTTTTATCTACATGAGGTGCAACTATTACAAAAGGTACATATTGCATCTTCATATTTAGAACCGGATCAATTTTTATGGTATAAAGCGTTTTGTTCTCGTAAACCACTTGTTACATGGTCAATTTTCACGGAGGAAATGATAGCACATTATGTGGATACAAAGAGCAACACCTTCTTTAGCCAATTGATAAATATCAAACAAAAGTGTTCAATGGCAGAGCACATGGAGGACTTTCAAAATTTGAATATAAGGGAAAATGGTATTCCAGAGAAGCAGAGGATTGATGTCTCCATAGGGACTTTAAAGGATAACATTCAACATTAGGTTCATCTTTGGGAACCTGATTCATTGGAGAAGGCATTCAGGTTGGCAAGAAAAGTGGAAAGCAAAATTATGGCAACAAGGAAGTCTACCCCTCACAACTATAAATATGGAAGTGTTCTTTCTCCTAGCTTTCCACAACCTACAAGGTTGACACCACAACAATTGGGAGAAAAAAGAGCAAAATGGCTTTGTTATAATTGTGATAACAAATACATTAAAGGCCATAAGTGTGCTGAGAAGAAATTATTTTACATAGGTTGTGAAGAGGAGGAAGAAAAGGATCAAGAAACATCAAAAGAAGAGGATATACACCAGGAACCAACCCCAGAGAAAGAAGAAATAAATCCGACCATATCTTGTAAAGCATTGGAAAGAATTACCACTCCTTAAACTCTCAAGATAGAAGGACATATCAAGAAGAAAAAGGTTCAAGAAGTGAAAGATCACATCGAGAAAGAAGAAATGAATCCGACCATATCTTGTAATGCATTGGCCGGAATTAGCACTCCTCAAACTATCAAGATAAAAGGGCATATCAAGAAGAAAAATGTTCAAGAAGTGAAAGATCACCTCAAGCATCAAGAAATGAATCCGACCATATCTTGTAATGCAATGGAAGAAATTACCACTCCTCAAACTCTCAAGATAGAATGACATATCAAGAAGAAAAAGATTCAAGCAGTGAAATATCACATTGAGCATCAACGACAAGTTCTCCAACTTTTAAAGGATAATGCCACTTTGGTGCAGAATCAAATGAAACAACATGCAGATCAACATCGCAGTGAAAGAAGTTTTGATGTAGGAGATTGGGTATTTTTATGAATACAACCATACAAACAAATGTCTCTCAAGCAAGCTAAGAAGGATAATAAATTATCACCAAAGTACTATGGTCCTTACAAGGTGTTGCAAAAGATTGGTACTATGGCATACAAATTGGAGCTTCCTGCATCTTCCCGAGTGCCCCCAATTTTCCATGTTTCATGCTTAAATAAGGTTATAGGTGACAAGCTCCCAGTTCAAATAATATTGTCAGAACTTGACGAGGAAGGAAAAATCATATTGGAGCCTAAAGCATTCACGGAAACAAGAATCTGACAGCTACGAAATTGATCATTTTCAGAGTATCTCATCAAGTGGAAGAACTTACCCGCTGAAGATTCCACATGGGAGGACGAGAATTTTATATGGAAGCATCCAAAACTACTCAAGCGTTGAGGACAACACTTTTTGAAGGAGAGGGGCATGTTAGGTCCCTATAATACTAGTGTAACCCCTCATTGTTATTAGTGTAACCCCCTTATTATATTTTTGTTCCCATGTAGTCCCCATATTGTTATTATTGTGCCTCATAGAAGCCCACTATTGTTATTGTTGTGCCCTTACATTATTATTGTTATGTCGACTCTGATTATATTATGACCCCTTAGATCCCTATATATAGAAAGGAGGTCTTGTCATTTGTATCATCCAAGAATTGTTCATTTGTCTAATTTAAAGGAGGTTTCCCCCTCGAAGAGGCTTATTTTGAAGGTGTTTATCTATCTTTTTGTGAGCTAGTTTCATAACAAAAACTATTAAGTCTGAGCCTACATTTAATCGACCTTCATCTCCTTGATACAATCAACCGAGCAACGAGGGGACAAGAACTCAAGTCTGTGTATGGTGAGTCATTGTGGATAAGGGACAATGTGTGAAATTTCAGACAATGTATGGGAAATAAGGAAAGAGGAAAAAATTCCCACTGTGGTGATAGGAATGGCATTGGTCAACATGCAAAGGGAGTTTGGGGAGAAAGCTCTTGATAAGGAGTCTTGCAGGGGGGGAAACATATAGTTATGTGCAGGGGAGGGTTGCTTACAAGACTTGATTACCCATCAACCTGTATTTTTGTGCTATGGAATGAAACCTTGTGTGGGCATCAAGGCTATGTTTGTGCATGTGTGAAGCTTACTGAGGCTCTAGTGTGCCTGAGTGTGGAATTCCTTAGTGAATTCAATGGAGTTATGATACTCTGGTGATAGCTAAGTTGATAAACTTGTTGGGCTTGATTGTTGTTAATCACTTGAGAAGTGGCTTGCCCCGAGTCTGATAAACCACCAAGAAACTAGTTGGGTTAAGAAACTATTGGTTAGGTTGAGGCACCCTAGTAATAGTGGACTGATATACACCTAGAGTAGCCTTGGGGATGAGAGCACACGTGTTAGCACCACTAATAAGCTATTGGCTAAGTGTGATATTGTTCCTACAGTAGCTACACCACTAATAAACATTCCTTTATTCATGCATATCCTTCTCCAGAAATGAAATGAGACTCTTTGCGCTTTGCTTAATCCCTTGTGTTGTTTTGTTGTTGGTTGAGAGCCACTATGGTGTTACAGTTGAGAGTTATTGAGATTCACTTGACAAATTGGATTTGTCCCTTGTAAGTGAGTCATTGATTGAGAACTCCTGAGAAATTTACCTCCTCGGACTCTGAATCTGGCTCAGGGGTGGTGATGAGTCCCATCAACAGGTACATTTGAATATCAATGTGCCATCCTCCAACCTTAAAACTATCCTTCTCTTATATTAATCCAATTTTTTTGTTATATTATGCTTAGTAAGAGGAATAAAACGTGTTTGTCATAGTATGTGGCCTAATGTGGTTTAATTGTAGGAAAATGAAGCATTTTTAGGCTATTACTATGCAAGGGATTGAGGGAGACAACTAGGAGAGAATCTAGGGGGGTTTTGCACCTCCTGGACTCCCTAAAATCAGCTTAGGATGACCATATCCTCTCTCACCAGTTCGAGTTCATTGGAAGCCGAGTGAGTCCTAGTCCAAGTGAAGATCAAGAGGGACAAGATCCACCATTTTCAAGATCAAGGAGGGAACCATTCCTACTTTCAATGGAGGTGCTTCAACTACCCTTTTGTATAAATAAACTAGAAGAAGATCTTATTAGGATTCTAAGTTTTTTTCAGCAAGGTGTAGCTATTGAGCTTCAAGATTGACATTGTTATTTTAAACTTTTATGTGATGTATTAGACCTGCACTTTTTGCTAATGAGAAGTTTGATTTTAAGCTGCATCTTAGTTAGTTTCAGAGGGATGAGACCCTTGGGTTTAGGCCCAACCTAGAGGATTTGGTCCCTCTTCTTTTACTTATGTTTCTTCTTGATTCCAATCAGTTCATAGGGAAGAAGAAGAACCCACTTCACCTACCCAAACTATGGATAAAAATAGGGACAATGAGGTTTTCCCTATCAGAGAGACCAATGGAGAGGCTAGAATGAAGAACATAAGCCCTACTGCCCTTCCACACTTCCATGGCTTAACCTATGAGGATCTTCATACCTTCATGTTTGAATTTGTTGTTGTCTATAGGACCTATGACTATGCCTCTGATGAGAAGAAGTTGAAGTTATTCCCCTCTACCCTTAAAGATACAACCTTGTGTTGGTTTATGGGTCTACCTGGGGGTAGCATCACTACCTGGGCCCAAATGCAACAAGCCTTCAATAAAAATTATAGGGACTACTGTAGGTCTAAAGAAACCATGGAAGAAATCTTTAGGATCACTGTTGGACTTGATGAGTCCCTCGATGACTATGAGGAGAGATTTCAACTCAGTTACAGGAGGGCCATCTGCACCTTTGATCCTGAATCACTCAAACTAGTTCTTCTCTGAGGCATCATGGAAGATATGCTGGAAACCCTCAACATGTTGTTTGGAGGAGATATCTATCAGTTATCCTATGATGACATTAAAACTATGTTCAAGAATCACTCTAGTGCTTCCAGGAAGAAGGGTAGGGCTAGTCAAGGCTTGGTCAATTCCTCTCCCTCCACAACATCCATTAAGTATGAGATAGGTAACATGCTGGAGGATTTCAAGAGTGAAATGTTGAATACCTTTGCATTGAAAATTGATACCATGCAAATAAAAATAAATAAGGAGGAAGTAGAAAGGGCACTAGCTATTTTTTGCCCTAGATGCACCAAAAGACTTCCTAGGAATGAGTGCCCATTAAATGTCATAGAGGCCTACCTAGTTTGCGAAGAAAATCATGCAACATACAAGTTCCCTTCTTTGCTAGGACTAAAATATTTATATCAAGGAGTAGAAGGGTGGTTAGAGCAACTTTGTTTCATCAATCAAGGAAGACCTCAAGGACCTCAACCATATCAACAAGGCATTCAAGGTGCACACTACTCTTATTATAATCCAAATCAGAATGCACCCTTCGCAAACTTGATACTCTTCCATTCACCTATCCTGGTCCACACCTCCTTGTTGGTCTTATTCTCCTCCATATCCTCCTCAACCTTTCAACCATGCTTTTCAACGATATCCACCCCAATATTCTCAATGGGGCAACCCATCGTAGGGTTGGAGGCCTCAAGTTAGCTAGCCTCCTGCTTTACTACCTCCACCCCAACCTTATCCACATCTCACTCATCCTACTCCACCTAAGAAACCTCAAATTCATGCTCAACCAAATTTGAACTCGAAGAACAAGTAAGCACAACAGGTCTACAATGGGGAGACATCTTATGATGCGTATGCTGTGGAAATCTAGGAGATCAACCTTTGGTCTGGGAGAGTGCTTCTAGATAACCACCCACCTTCTCCACCTGAAGAGCTTGAATAAGAGAAGGAAGAGAGTGTTCCTCAATTCAATCCACCTCCTTTTCCTAAGAGGTTGATCCACCCTAACCAACACACCCCATAAGAGGTTGAACTTCTGGGAGAATTGAAGAATTTGTGTGTTAAAATACCCCTTCTCCAGGATATTAAAGATGTTCCCATCTATAATAAGCTCATCAAGGAGAAATGTTTCAAAAATACTGGGAGAAGAAAAAGAGACACCCCCACCATAAATGTTGTTGGGAAATTATCTGATTTGATGCTTGGGAGGGTGATCTTCCCGAAATATCTAAACCCTGGAAGCCCTGTAGTAGATGTGCACATTGATGGCCTTATAGTCCCTAACACCCTAATTGATCTTGGGGCTGCAATCAATGTGATGACTAAGGAAACCATGCTAAATATAAACCTCCAAGGGGATTTGAGAAAGACCACCATAGTGTTGCAACTTGCAGACAGATCCATAGTAGCTCCTGTGTGAGTTGTTGAAGATGTTATGGTCTCCATTGAATCTTGGGAGTATCCTACTGATTTCCTAGTTCTCCAACCAAAAACCAAGTTTAATGGTTACACTCTCATCCTAGGAAGGCCATGACTAGCCACTATTGATGCTTACATAGTTGTAGGGTTTGGAACATGCCCATTAAGAATTGACATTTGTCTAAATAATTAGTATTGTATCCTCATTCTCAAACTTCTATTGAGCATGAATTACCCTTTTGGTTAGAAGAGGGGGAAGAAGATGAAATTTTTTACACCACCCCCCACCCAATATACACTTTGGACATTGTTACAAGAGGGGGGAAACGTGATGAAGATGATCTCATTGACCACATCCTTTAGAATCAACCTCCCACTCCCATACCAATTGATGAGTTGATGAAATAATATGGGAGTAATCCTTGGGATGACTTAGGCCCTATTGAATCAAGTCCATACCATGTCAAGATTGTAGAGTGTGGCCCATAAAGAACCTTAAAGATCAACCTTTCTCTCTCAGCCAAATAGAAAGAATAATTGTGCAAGGTGTTGAGGCAACACCTAGATGCTTTTGCTTGCGAATATAAGGAAATGAAAGGTGTGCATCCCTTGGTTTTTACTCACCATATTTACATCAAGGAGGGATGAAAGCTTGTGTGACAACCCCAAAGGAGGATGAACCCAACTCTTAAGGATATTGTGAAAGAATAACTACAAAAACTACTACATGCAGGGTTCATATACCCCATTTCAGATAGTGAGTGGGTGTCACCTCTTGTGTTAGTTCCTAAGAAGAATGGGCGGTGGAGAATTTCTAGATGGCCTTGAAGGGAAGAAATTATTCTCCTTCTTGGATGGAATTAGTGGATACAATCAAATCCAGATCAGCCCTGAAGACCAAGATAAGACAACATTCACATGCCCTTTGGGTACCTTTGCTTATAGATTACTTCCATTTGGTTTGTGAAATGCCCCTACTACTTTCCAGAGGGAAGTTTTGAGTATTTTGGTTGAATTGGTTCAAGACTCTATTGAAATATACATGGATGATTTCACTCCTTATGGATGTGACTTCCATGAAGCTCTCTCCAATATTTTCAAGGTTTTGAAGAAATGCATTGAAATGAATCTCTCTCTAAGCCCTGAGAAATATGAGTTCTTGATGAATGAGGGCACTATGCTTGGCCATTCTATATACAAGGAAGGGATACAAGTATACTCAAAACAATTTTCCCTACCCCTCAGAAGCAAAGAGATGTCAGGATATTCTTGGGACTAACAGGGTATTATAGGAGATTCATCTAAGAATTTAGTAAAGTGGCTTCATCTTTGTTTGGTTTACTGGCCAAATATTCAGATTTATATTGAGCCAACAATTGTTAAGAGGCCCTTGAAGTGTTGAAAGAAAATTTGATCACTACACCATCCTAAGAGGTCCCAAATGGGCATTGCCTTTCCATATCCATACTAATGCATCGCATCCAATAAAGCTATGGGGGGAGCCTTGGGACAAGTAGAGGATAAGTTGCCCTATGTTATTTACTTCATTAGTAAGATTTTTTCTAAAGATTAGATGAATTACACTACCACTGAAAAATAGCTCTTAGATTTAGTACATTCTTTAAACAAATTTAGGCACTATATCACTGGGTACCAAAATTTTGTTCATACTTATCATGCAACCATTAAATATTTGATGAATGCACCTGATGTTAATGCTAGGATAATTAGGTGGTTGTTTTTGTTACAACAATTTGATTTGACTATTATTGACACATCAAGAAAAGAAAACGTGGTTGTATATTTTTTGTCCAGGTTAGCCTTTCCTACAGTTAATGAAGAGATGGTGGATGATCAACTGCCAAATGGGCACCTCTTTACCATGTAGGCGCTTTCACCTTGGTTTGCTAACATAACTAACTACCTGGTTTCTAGGATTTTCCCTCCTAATCTATCATCCAGAGAGAAAAGCAAGATTGTAAGGAAAATCTCTCCTTTCACTTGGATTGGGGGCAATATTTTTAGATTGAGACTAGATCAAATATTGAGGAGATGTGTAAGAGAGGAGTAGGTCTTTGAAAATGTCTCAGCATGTCATGATGGTCACTTTGCTGCAAAAAGGACAACCTTTAAAGTTTTATTGGTTGGTTACTATTGGCCCACGTTACATTAGGATGCAAGGAGACATACCACTAGATGTGATTCGTGCCAAAGGATGGGAAAACCCACACCCAAGGATGAAGTTCCCCTACATCCTCAAGTGACCTTAGAGCCATTTGACAAGTGGGGCATGGATTTCATTGGGCCAAATGATCCACCACCAAGACATAAAAGGTACATCATTGTGTGCATTGATTACTTGACAAAGTGGGCTGAGACAAAGGCAGTTAAAGAAGCAAATGAGCAGAAAGTGGCATATTTTTTAAGAGAAAACATCTTCTACAAGTTTGGGTATCCAAGGGAGGTAGTCACTGATCAAGGAGCACAATTCACATCCAATTTGATTGAATATCTCATGAGGCGGCACCATATCAAGCACAATACATCCACTGCCTATCATCCTCAAGGAAATGGGCAAGTAGAGGTCACAAACAAAGAACTTGAGAGCATCCTCACCAAGGTTGTTAACAACAACAGGAAAGATTGGGGAGAGAGACTATTAGAGGCCACTTGGGCCTACAATATCACTTGGAAAACCACCACTGGATTCACTTCATATGATTTGGTTTATGAGAAGAAAGCTCTATTTTTTATTGAGTTTGAATATAACACTTTGAGAATGGAAACTTAGTTGGACTTAGATGTCACCACAACACAAAAAGAAAGGTTTCTCCAACTGAATGGCTTAGATGAGTTTAGAATGCAAGCTCTCTTACACACTGAAGTCATACAACTACAAAGGAAGGTCTGGCATGAAAATCATATCAAGGAAAATATTTTCAAGAAGGGGATTGGGCCCTGTTATATGATTCTAAGTTCAAAGATTTTAAAGGGAAGTTAATGAAAACATGGTTGGGTCCATACCTAGTGGAAAAGTGTCATGAAAATGGATATGTCCATATCAGAACCATTGATGAGGAAGTCACTCCCTTTCTTGTAAATGGTTATATGTTGAAGTTATTTAGAAGACCTCTGTCCAAGGAGGAACTTATCAGTTCAATCAACAAAGAATTGAAAGTGATTGGAAGTTTTATAACTTCTAGTCCACAACATTCCTAGATATTTAAAAAAATAAAAAAGGTCTAGATGAAAACCTCTGTGAGGCATCTGAGGTTAACTCCAAGGTTGAAAACCTCTCTGAGGCAGCCCGAGAGAAAAAAAGAAAAAAAAAAAAAGAGAAAAAATAATAAAGATTCCTAGGTGAAAACCTCCCTTGAGGCACCTAGGGATGGCATGCAGGTTGAAAACCCCCTCTACAGTAGCCTGTGTGTCTCAAGAAAAAGAGAAAAGAAAAAGAGAACAAGGAAGAATCTTATATCATATTTGCTATCCTTTCTTTTGTTTTGCAGAATTTCACACAGTGGTATATTTCATGGCTACATGACAAGACCTAAAATCTATCACCCATTCCTCTATCCATACACCTCATATCCATCCTCTCCATTCATATTCCTATCTCTCTCCCATCATCAAGAAATCCAAATTTCACCTCCTCTCTGTGATGCTACAGGAAGGACCTATATTGCTACAAGAAAGACTTGTAATGCTATAGGAGGAGTTTGTGGAGCTACGTGAGGGAGAGGTGAGGAGGAAAACAATCCAAAAGACCATCTCGACTCTGAGAAATGATAAAGAAGGTCCCCCTATGACTTTTCCATCACCCATCCACTCATTTCGGTAAAAAAATGCTCAAATTATCCACTCTATCCTGCCTCAAGAAGAAAACACAGAAGCCACCACTTTATATCTCTACAATGTCTACACTACTCCTCCATGACTTTAACCCTATCCTCATAGCTCATCATCATCTCCCTCATCTCCCTCATGCAAACTAAAGACTTCAAGGGAGAAAAAAATAATGATACAAGAAGAAGCTCCTCCTGTAGTAGCTTGTGTAACCACACAACAATCACTGATTTCCACCACCAAAAGGGATGATGAAGCTTTGTTTGCAGCTATGAAGAGACACCTCATTCTCAGGGAGACTTTCCACCACCACCACCAACTTGGATATTAGAAGATGCACATGCAAACACACAACAAAAGCAACATTCAAGGTAGCATCAAGAATGAAGACATGCACATGAAATAAGTCAAAGAGGTCAAATCCCTTGATCATAATGATATATGGTCTAGCTCCAACATGCAAACCTCTGCAGTAGTTCGATCCACATGTAGGATAAGGTATGGAAAACCTAACCTCCTCCCTCTACATAAAAATGACAAAAATGTGTTTTTAAGTGAGAAAAGGTGTTTTAATAGGCTAGAGGTGGCCAATGAACTTGGCCACCCTCGACTAGTAAACTCAAGTGTGAATTAAGTCACCCATGCAACGTGGAAATGTCAACTCAAAACAAAGTGGTGTCCTTGAAGAGTGGGGTGATAATCATGAGGGAGAAATGATTACAATTAGTGGGGACAATGGTCCAAAATAGGAAACTTGTGTTAATGCCAAGTCACTATAGTGCTCCAATATTTTAACCAAAAGAGGATATTATCTGTTGGCTCGAATTCATTTGCACCATCACTCATTCCAAAAACATGTGGAGGGAGGACGAGCTAGTGCATCGGGCAACCTAGAGTGCCATTGAGGAGATTCGAACCCTACCTGCAAATTGCTACAGGAGAAAGCTACAGGAAAGCCTGCAATTGCTATAGGAGGGTCGAGAGGAGCTACAGGAGGATTTGAGAGGAGGAAAAGGAGTCCAGTGGCTCGATACTATCTCAAAACCTTCATGCACACCCATAATTGCTCTGATAAGAAGTAAGTGATACCCTCCTTTGTTTCTACACCCAATTTCATGAGCAGTCTGCTTGAAATTAAGAGCCTATAACAGTCAATTGATCAGTAGGGGGTCCTTTTGGAAGTTTTTGTGGTTAAGATAAAATAAAATAGTTTGGTTGATATCAATTCGAGCACCCTTCTTCCTCACTATTACCAAGCATTGTGCCATTGTTTCACCACTTTTTGTGCCATTGTTTCACCACTGAGATTGCTTGAATTTTTTGAATTCCACACCTACATAACATCAAGGAGTAATATAGAATATATTGGGGGAGGATTTAACATAAGGGAACCCTTAAACACCAGGAGAATTCACCAACACCCTCCTGTAGTTGACATCTTCAGAAACCACCAGTGGTTGGGTTTCTTTGAGCTACTAAAGGGGTATGATGATGATCTTTCCCATGAATTTTCCATGGAATTACACTCTCAAGGGGAAGAAAATTCCACAATTGTTGTCAGAGGGTTGGCCATCTCTCTCAGTCTTGAAACTATCAACAGAGTGACCACCTTGCCTCTAGGAATTAGATGGAGCAAAGAAGACAAGCAAGTAAGTGTCACAGCTAGGAAAAACTTCTTCCTTTCAAAAGAGAAGCCTGTAGAAGACAAGAATGGAGTGAGAAGAGAAAGTCTTCCTTACCCTTGGGATGAGGTAGCTTACCATATCCTTAAATATATATCTTGTGAAGGGAGATTAAGTGTGGTTTATTCCTACCACTTCAAGCTACTCCAAGAGCTGAGATTCAAAGAAGAATTACCCCTTTCTCAAAGACTTAGTTTCCATCGTTTCCTTCTGCAGTCAATCGTGGAGATGAGTTAGAAATTAAGGGAAGGAAAACACCAACATTTAGCTCACCATGGCCTCATCAAATTGATTATATTCTCTGAACTGCTCGATAATCCCTCTCATATGGAACAAATTTGTGGACATGGATAGGGATACTTTCATAGAAACAGAAGCCCTCACACCAGGAGAGACTCCAACCTCTAGTATTGGAGGAAGAGAAGGAAAAACATAGGAGAAAGAGGCAGTAGAGATAGAGGAAGGAGAAGTAGAGATGAAAGGAGAAGAGGAGGAGAAGAAAGAATAAGCCCTGAGGAAACTTATCCACCCCAAGGAGTAGAACACGTTGAAACCTTAGCTACATTGGGCACTCCTGTCAAGCATAAGAGGAAGAAATCAAGACCAAGTCAAATGTATTTTAGAACCAAGAAGATCACTAGAATTAGACAAGGGAAGCCACAAAATCCTACAAGGGTTCCTATAATTATTGATGAGTCACCAAGAAAAAAGGAAGAAATAGGACCCAGTGAAGGAAAATTGAGGAGGTCACTCCTCCTAAAACCAAAACCAAGTCACCCATATCATATGTGATTAGGCTTACCACTAGGTCTGTCACCTTCAAGAAGTCAAGGACAGAATCTGCCTTTGAGGAAGAGGAAAAGGAGAAGCTACAGGAGGATCGGGGTTTTCTACAGGAGAGACATGGTTTGTTATAGAAGGGGCAGAGTCTGTTACAGACAAAATAGGGGAAGATATAGGAGCACATGAAATATTCACAAGATGAAGCCACCACCTCGAGGACTATTGGAAAAGACCTATAAGAGCTCTAGGAACCTATCCCACAACCTAGCTTGAGCTCCTACTACAAATTCATTAAAGAAGGATTATCACTGAAAATTTTGCAATCCCACTCCTTTATGAGCTGGAGATAGAGAGAGGTAGAACCCACAGGTGGATGAAAACTAATAAATCTAAGAAGGTAGAGGATGTAGGCCTCATGGAAGAAAAAGTCATTGAAATGAGAAAAGAGTTAAGTGAGTTGAGAATGAGAGAGTCCATGATGAAGGAGAAACTACATGCAGAAAACATGAGGTTGAGAGAGAGGCTGCAGGAGAAATAAACACAACTTTCCACCATGGAAAGTTTTTCCATGGAAGCACTACCATGCTGAAAACCATCAAAGTATTATGCCCTCTTTCTCAAAGAACAGTGGTTGTAGTTCCAAATCAAAACTTTGGCACAATATGTATCTCTTCCCTTTCAAGACTACATGTAGTTCATTGAATTTTGCAGCCAAACTAACATGGAAGAGATAGCAAAATTGGTTGAATTTTACATGCACAACCTCACTTTGACAAATGTGAATTTTTGGTATCCCAATTCAAGATAGGGAGATATGCAGCTGATGGATTTAACATCTTGGATGACTCTTGAGGAGATAAGAGTTGAGGAAGTGAAAAGGGTAATGACAAAGGAGGAAAAGGAACCATTTCATATCAGGGCAAAGCTAGTAAGCCCAAAGGTTTTCATTAGCAATCATGGCCTCATCTCCAATGATGCTGCTTCAGCACCCAAATACATTTCTACCCATGAGCCATTCTACACTTTGAAGACACATTCAAGATGTTGGGAAAAGAAAGTTTGCAAGATTGCCAGAAGAGATGGCATGCCTTACTCCACAATCTACAGATCAGAGAATATCACTCTCCTGAAAGGCTAAAGAGTGCCTTGGAGAGAACATAATTATACAAGAGGATCACGCAGAGGATGAAAATCAGGTGGATAGGACTCATGCTTAGTCCACCCTTGCTTCTAGGCTTACAAGAAGGAAGAGATGAAGCAATAGAGCAAAAGGAATTGACAAAGATAGAGAGGAATGTATGTTTTTACCCCTAAGAGGGCACACCATCTGAGGAGCTGTGGGATGTCACAGAGGCCACCAGGGGCATGAAAGAGCTTCACATTGATGAATGAGTTTCTCAGAGGATGAGCAACACCTTTAGCAATGGGGTGATGATGACTCCCTTCAATAAGTACATTTTGAATATCAACGTGCCATTATCCAACGTTAAAATTATCCTTCTCTTACATTAATTCACATTTTTTGTTATATTATTCTTAGTAAGAGGAGTAAAAGGTGTTTGTCATAGTATGTGCCCTAATGTGGCTTAATTGCAGGAAAATGAAGCATTTCTTAGGTTATTACTATGTAGGGGCTTGATGGAGATAACTAGGGGAGAATCTAGGGGGTTTTTCCATCTCCTTAACTCCCTAAACTCAGTTTGGGATCACCATATCTTCTCTCACAGTTCGATTTCATTGGCAACTGAGTGACTCCTAGTCCAAGGTTAAGATCAAGAGGGACAAGATCCACCACTTTTGAGATCAAGGAGGGAACCATTCCTACTTTCAAGGGAGCTTCTTTAGTTGCCCTTTTCTATAAATAAACTATAAGAAGAGTTCAACTAGGTGTAGCTATTGAACTTCAAGCTTGACATTTTTATTTTCAAATTTTACGTGATGTATTAGACCTGCACTTTTTGATAATGAGAAGTTTGATTTTAAGATGCATCTTTTAGAGGGATGCGACCCTTTGCTTTGGGCCCAACCAGAGGCTTTGGTCCCTCTTCTTGTACTTATGTTTCTTCTTGATTCCAAGCAGTTCATAGTTTCTTGCATTTCATTAGAGATTAATCTACCAGCATAGATCCATCATAGTTTCTTGCATTTCAGTAGAGATCTCTTCTTGTACTTATGTTTCTTCTTGATTCCAAGAAGTTCATAGTTTCTTGCATTTCAGTAGAGATTAATCTACCAGCATAGATCCATCATAGTTTTTTGCATTTTAGTAGAGATTAATCTACCATCATAGATCCATCTTTACTCTGGATCTAGTAAGAGCCAAGAGGAACCAAATATCCTGATATGCAAAATAGCATAGAGTGACAAAAAGATCCAGAGTAAAGACAGATCTATGTTGGCTTAATTCCCCCTTTAAATAGGCTACAGTCCACGTGAATACCATGGGTCAATACCATTGGTTCTCAATACCATGGGTCAATACCATGTGCCATCTTTATTTTTATTAATATTAATATTAGGGTTAATAATGTTTTTTTGCATGGCATTAATAAGACTCCGGCCCAGGGTGTTTGGCCCATAGGCTTCACCTAAATAAAACCTCATTTTTGAGTGTTCATAAATATAATGTGAGTTATGGAGTAAATAAAAAAAAAATGTTTTATTTATTTACCATACCTCTGGTTTATTTATATTTTTATTAATTTACTATAACTCTGGTTTATTTATATTTTTATTAATTTACCATACCTCTTTTATAAATATGGTATTTGGCCCATAGGCTTTACCTAAATAAAACCTCATTTTTGAGTCTTCTTTATATATAAAGAGGTTTATGGACTAAATATAAAAAGAGGTTTTATTTATTTACCATACCTCTAGTTTATTTATATTTTTATTTATTTACCATACCTTTGGAGTAAGTATAAAAAGGTTTTATTTATTTGTCATACCTCCAGTTTACTTATATTTTTATTTATTTACCATACCTCCAGTTTATTTATATTTTTATTTATTTACCATACCTTCTTTACGTTTACATCTAACCCAATAAAAAAATGTTTCATTTATTTACCATACCTCTTTTTTATTAATTTACCATACCTCTTTTATAAATATGGTATTTGGCCCATGGTATTTAGCCCATGGTATTAAAAAGGTATTTGGCCCATAGGCTTCACCTAAATAAAACCTCTTTTTTAAGACTTCTTAAATATAAAGAGGTTTATGGACTAAATATAAAAAGTGGCTCTATTTATTTACCATACCTCTAGTTTATTCATATTTTTATTTATTTACTACACCTTTGGAGTAAGTATAAAAAGGTTTTATTTATTAACATATCTCGAGTTTATTTATATTTTTATTACTATTTTTTTTAGTGTTCATAAACCTTTTTATATTTTAAATTTATATTGTGTTTATACATAATAATAATTAGAATGATTTTGATTTCTAAATAGGGCGAACATTACATTAAAAATGTTAAATGTTAAACATTACATGTTAAATGTTTACATTTACATGTTTATGTTAGATCTACCCCATACTAGACTGTAGAGGGCCTCAGCACAATAAAATCCTGTGGTTGCAGCCTCTACATCACCTCTCTTGTGGGAGAATGAGTGGAAGGATTTACAACCAAAGCCCAAAAAGTTTGTGTTTATGATTTCTTAGAAATAGATTAGTGTTAGCTGTCTTGTTTATCCTGTGGTTGCAGCCTCTACATCACCTCTCTTGTGGGAGAATGAGTGGAAGGATTTACAACCAAAGCCCAAAAAGTTTGTGTTTATGATTTCTTAGAAATAGATTAGTGTTAGCTGTCTTGTTTTACATTTGCTTTCTGTAGCTTAGAAGTCATTTTAGTGATTAGATACGTGGTATTGCATGAATTGGATGTTATTTAAATTCAACTCATCTTTTCCATCATAAGTCATTTCATTTTGTTAATGATAAATGGATGCATGCATGTGATTTATTGTAGGGCTAGTTGATCCGTAGGGAAGGGCACATTCGCCACTTCCATCCTATGCTCCTTCATCTACTCCTTCCACTTCTAAACTTTGTCCCAAAACCTTGTTTTATAAGCAATTCTGCCTAGTACACTGATAGCACTCATCCTAGTTCAAGACAGGCCTCAGAGAGGTCCTGAGCTTGGCTAGGGGATCAAACCAGCCTCCTTCCATTTGACTCAACTTCCATCCACCTCTCCATACCCTCAAGAAAATGTTTTCACCTTCAAAAACCACTTGGATTCCCTCCTGTAGCAATCACCTATAGCAATATTTTCCTTCATCAATTTTGATCCCCACTGCAACTTTGACTTAACATAGATGCATAATGACCCCAACTATGATTTTATGATCAGGGAAAGCTCCTAGGCCACTCCAAACCTTCCTTTTGTTCACTGCAAAAAAATATTAGAGTTAGTTTCTTTATCATGCAAGTAGGTTACTGATTTATAAGCAAGTATGAACTAGGTAGCTGGTACATGCAATTCTGATTGGTAGTTTGACGAATTATGCAAGATAAATTAGCTTCCTTTCTGCAAGTAGATGAGGTAATTTAATGAATTTTGCAAGATAACATATATTTCTTTCTACAAGTAGATCAACCTTTGTCCTTTCATGAATTGATTAGTTAGCATTTACATGTTGAGTCAATAAAATTTCTAATTTCATAGCTAGAAGAAATTTTGAATTGTACCTTTATCAACAAGCTTTCATTCTAATTCAGTAGGAGGAAGGGTCTTTGAGCACTTTTTGATCTAATTTCATAATTTAGGGTGACATGAGTGGAATCCTATCTATTGTGAATATAGCACGATCACCTCAAAGTTTGTACCAACCCTGAGTTGATAATTTGAGTTGAGGAGCCCTTGGGAGTTGCAACATTCTTGGTGCAATATTAGGGCTCACCAAGTGGTTAGCTACAAGAAATAATATTAGTGTAATCATCCTACAATTGGGTGGATATTTGAAGTCCCTTTTAGTTTCCAATCATCAAATTGTAAGGTAATTATTTAATTGCATTGTCATGTTACTTATGTTGTTATATTGTACATGTTGATTAGCTTCCAAAGAGATGTTGTATATCTCTAGGTGTTGCAATCCAAGGTGTTGTAAGTCGTTTATCTTGTAAGGATAAGATTGAGCCCCATGATGTTGAAATGTGGTTGTGTGGACTATTTTTTATACTCATGAACTGTACATAATGTAGTAACAAGTTCATGTTCATGATTGAAAACCTAGTGGCTAGGTTGTTTGTTTATTTTCCTATGTTATGAGCATGTATGATTTGTTTACCTACATTCATGCCTGGTTTTGTAATAATAAGCTTATGCTACCTATGTATAGCATAGTGGGGATGGATGTATGTACATTTTCCTTTATGATCTTGCATGTATACGTGATCACCCATTTGAAGGTCAAGAAGACTTGTGAATAACATAGGGAAACTTTTGTTTGTGTCTGTAAGGATTGATTGAATGCAAATTATGTGAGCAGGAGGCCACAAATTCATTGTCTATGTGGATGAGAGCAACATGATTCTCTACTGAATATTACAGCTCAGGGGATTTAGTTGAAAAATTATCTAAGGGTTGAAAGGGAATTAATAGAGGGGCACTTCCCATCATATCATTGGGGGTTTCCCATTTAGGCCCCAAGAAGTTGAGAGTGCTTGCCATTTCAATGCGGTCCCGTGAGACAAGATCCATGAGACATAGTGTTTTCTCGTCTGTAAGTGGGAATATGTATGTCATGTTGCAGGCCCTTTGGGGCCTTAATCATTTCTGTGTTCTAGTGAGAGACGAGGGGTGTGAGATTGAGAATCCATTAACTAAGTGGCGTGAATAATTCTTGTTGCAGTCATAACTTCGCAGGGGTTTCCTTTTATGATGTTACCATGGGAGAAGTACGAGGCATAATTATGTGGAGACCTAAAGAATGAGGTCCACAATAAGGCCAACTTTTTTTTATAACGAGGAGGTAATGATTTGCACAAGGATTTGGGACCATAATGTGATCAAGGCCAAGGATGACATGTGGTAGTCATTGGAGGCCTTTCTGGAGGGACAAGTCGCCTATAGTTGAGTGACACGTAGTGCCCTCAGAAAGGGCCACATAGAAGCATGATGTCGTCGTGGTCTCACAGACTGTTGGGTCCCTATAATACTAGTGATTACCCCATTACTATTATAGTTGTATCCCTTATTAATATTGTTGTGCCCCTATTGCCCCCATGTTGTTATTATTGTGCCCCATAGAATCCCTCTATTGTTATTTTTGTGGCTTTATATTATTATTGTTAGGTCGGCTGGGTTATATTGTGACTCTTTAGACTCCTATATATAGAAAGGAGGTTTTTTCATTTGAATCATCAAAGAACCATTCATTTGTGTAATATAAAGGAGGTTGCCCCCTCGAAGAGGCTGAATTCTAAGGCGTTGATCTATCTTTCTATCTTTTTGTGAGCTGGTGTCATAACATTTGGTATCAGAGCTTTGGATTCTAGGGTTTCGCTGCTCCAAACAGGTCATCGTGGAATTTTTGATATAACCTTTTTTATGCGACGTTTCAGAAGCTAACAAAAAAACCCCATTTGAGAAGAAATCACACGGAATATCGGGTCCAAATTTTAGATCTTTTCGCGCTATATTTGCGGAGATATGCTCTGAGAAAGTTGGTCCTTTTGCAGACTCCTGAATTACATTCCAAACAGGTGACCTGGGGAAAATCGTCATAACTTTCTCTCTGAGCATCAGATTGAAATTTCATAAGAAGGTACAGAAATAGAACGGATTGTAGTTTCTTATATATCCTTTTTAGAGCCAAAGGTTGAAACAGGGACACATGGCACATCGTACAAGTTCGCTCTACTGAACTAGTCTATAATTAGGTCACTGTGGGAGATTTGACATAACTCTTCCTTGGAGAATCCAATTGGGATTAGACTGGTGGCATTGGAAAGAGGACATAGAGAGCTACTACAGATCACAATTTCAGAACTAGATGATCCAAAATTACAGAGATACATCAGAGGCAATATCGAGCTCCTACAAAGTGAAAAAAGGTGTGTAGATTTTTTTAAATTTTTGCTTAAGCTTGGTTTGAAAAATTATTTTGAAGGAATTCAAAGGGCATAGTAGATCATTGTTATTAGTAACTGATGCCCCGAGGAAAGAAAATGCAAACACCTAGTAAGCAACCTGAAAGCTCTAGCATGACTCATGAAGAAGAGGAAGAAATGCTGCATGATATATCAAAATTATAAGACCAAGTGCAACAAATTTCACTCTCACAAAAGCTAACAGAAGCTAAGATAAATGGTGTGGAATCTAAGATAAATGGCGTGGAAGCTAAGATTGATGATTTGAAGACAGATTTGAAGAGAGACATGGCAGATTTGAACATAGATTTGACAAATTTTCTACAAGAAATACTTACTAATGGGGAAAAGGTAGTAAAGAAAACTCATGATGCTAACAAAAGAAATGTTAATCATGATTTCATAGACTCTAATGTGGGATCTAAGACCCACCATATTCCAAAAATCGATATGAGGAAGTTTGATGGCAAGGATCCCACAACATGGATATTACAAATGGAGCAATTTTTCGATCTCAATAATGTGCAAAACACACAAAAGGTACGTATTGCAACTTTATATTTGGAACCAAATCAGTTTGTATGGTATCAATGGCTTTGCTCTTGTAAACAAATTATCACTTGGGCAATTTTTATGAAAGAATTAATAGCACATTATGAGGATACAAAAAGCAACACCTTTTTTAGCCAATTGATAATTCTCAAACAAAAGGGTTCAATAATGGAGCACATTGAGGAGTTCCAAAAATTGAACATAAGGGTAAAAAATATTCCAGAGGAGCATAGGATTGATGTGTTCATAGGGACTTTAAAGGATAATATCCAGCATGATGTTCGCCTTTGGGAACCTGATTCATTAGAGAAGGCATTCAGGTTAGCAAGAAAAATGGAAAGCAAAATTATGGCAACCAAGAAGCATACCACTCACAACTATAAAGATGGAAGTGTTGTTGCCCCCAGTCTTCCACAACCTATAAGGTTGACACCACAATAATTGGAAGACAAAAGAGCAAAAGGGCTTTGTTACAGTTGTGATAGAAAATACACTAAAGGTCATAAGTGTGCTGAGAAGAAATTATTCTACATAGATTGTGAAGAGGAAGAAGAAAAGGAGCAAGAAAGGTCAAAAGAAGAGGATATACTCCAGGAACAAAGCCTAGATAAAGAAGAAATGAATTCGACCATATATTGTAATGCATTGGCGGGAATTACTACTCCTCAAATCATCAAGATAGAAGGACAAATCAAGAAGAAAAAGGTAATAGTGTTGATTGATTCAGGAAGTACCCACAATTTTATTCATTGTAAGGTAGCAAAAGAATTGAATTGCTTCTTATATCCAACACCAGAGTGTCAAGTGATGGTTGCAAATGGAGGAACAATAAATTGCTCGGGAAAGTGCCATAATATCAAGCTATCCATGGGAGAATATGTATTGACTAGCCCAATGCTTTCCATTCCAATGGGAGGTGCTGATGTTGTACTAGGAGTCCAATGGCTACAATATTTGGGTACAATAGCTTTTAATTTTCAAGAACTTTTCATGAAATTTTTTGTGGAAGGAAAGGAAGTTGAATTAAGGGGTATTGCAGGGAAACCTGGAAAGATAATTAGCTCTAACGGTATGACAAAGCTTCTAAAAAAGGAACAAAGAGGTGTAATTGCACAATTATGTTCTCTAGATGTTTCCACATTGGAATCATCTATTTCTCCAGATCTCCAAAAATTCTTGGATAATCATTCCAAGGTATTTTAGACTCCCAAAGGTATCCCACCTATTCGTGATCATGATCATGTTATTCATCTAATTCCAGGAAGTGTTCCTCCAAACATCAGGCTGTATAGATATCCCTATGCCCAAAAGAGTGAAATTGAACGTATGGTTGCAGAAATGCTAGAGGCTGGTATAATTCAACCGAGTCAAAGTTCTTTCTCTGCTCCAGTAGTATTGGTGCACAAGAAGGATGGATCATGGTGCATGTGTCTGGATTATAGGGAGCTCAACAAGCTCACTATTAAAGATCAGTTTCCCATTCCTGTCATTGATGAATTACTGGATGAATTGCATGGATCAATTTACTTCACCAAGTTGGATCTTCGTTCAGGATATCATCAAATCAGAATGAAAACTGAAGACATTCTGAAAACAGCATTTAGAACTCATGAGGGTCATTATGAATTTTTGGTCATTCCTTTTGGCCTTACCAATGCACCTTCAACATTCCAAGGTTTGATGAATTCCATTTTCAAACCATTCCTTAGAAAATTTGTGTTAGTATTTTTTGATGATATACTAATCTACAACAAGTCTTGGAAGGATCATGTTGAACATGTTGATAGGGTGCTACAACTATTGGAGGAGAAACAATTATATGCAAAAAGATCTAAATGTTTCTTTGGAGTACAAGAGGTGGAATATCTGGGTCATATTGTATCTCATGAAGGAGTTAAGGTAGACCCTATGTTACGGGGAAAAGTGTCTACACAAAACTACTTATCCCACTAAGGTGTGGTAGCTACCTTAGAAACAAACAAGGTAAAGCTACTTTCATTTTTCCTTTATGAAATATAGATGAGAGAAGAACAAAGGAGACCAACCTCTGTCTTGCGCTTATCTCCTAGTTCGATGCCTCTCTCTCCTGATAGTCCTTCGCTACTTGCTTCCTTGTACGCCCGGCTTCACAGAGTACCTGTAGGATCAAAGTAGCATAACACTATACAAGAACATGGATCTATAATCATAAACAATCTAGGATCAGATGTAAATTGACCATACAAATGCATAAAACATAAATGACACAAGAGTATGGAGGAAACTTGAATAGCTTTTATTGATAATCAAGAAAGAGCCAAGGGAGTTACAACCAGTTGTTCTGACCCAGCATCATCCTCTCAGCAAGTAACCCTTCTTCACCTCATACAAAGCTTAGATCACCCAACACTATGATGTTGTCTTAAGAAACCAACAACAATTCCTTACAAGATGCAAAATTCCAGCCTCTGGATCTCTGGGATGAGGGATCCATATATAGATATCTGTAAGGGACATGAGTCAGCTTGTGATTTGATTAGTTTCTTCCCTCTGATAGTTCTAGCTTCCAATTGGAGATTGATGATCTCTTACTCATCCTTGGTCGAATTCAGAGAGGCAAGTGTCACAGGAGAAGTTTCTGGAAGATTCCATGCCTCTCCACCTCGCGGATTGACACTGCCATATGTCACTTCTTGCCCATCACACCCCATAGAAGGGATTTTTGAAATGCAATGCACCCACGGAGTGTACTTAGGTGAGATGCAACACACTTTGCCTATGGAGCAGCTGAAATGATCTTGTTTTGACCAGTTCTGAGCAATTTTTCATGGAGAACTTCTGGGAGAAGCTGTAATCAGTTGACCTTGTTCCTTTAGGGGTTAGAACAACACTTTTAGGGACTTAGGAGCCCTTGGTTTATGGATATTTTATGCTTGGGGTTGCAGTGCCAAAAAATGTCTATCACACCCTAGCAAAATTAAAGCCATTAAGGAATGGAAAATCCCCACATCCATAAAGCATCTGCGAGGATTTCTCGGGTTGACAGGGTATTATCGAAAGTTTGTTAAGAATTATGGGAGAATAGCAGCACCTCTAACAACACTATTGAAGAAAGATGCATTTTCATGGACTCCAGCAACAAAGGCCTTCGAACATCTTAAAGAGGCAATGTGCCAAGCACCGGTCATAGCTACACCAGACTTCACAAAAACCTTTATTGTGGAATGTGATGCTTCAGGAAATGGAATTGGTGTTGTTTTAATGCAAGATGAAAGACCCATTGCTTTTGAAATTCGTCCAATCAAGGGAAAGTTTTTACACAAAGATATTTATGAGAAGGAAATGTTGGCAATACTCCATGCACTTAAGAAATGGCGACCCTACCTAATGGGAAGACACTTCAAGTTAAAAACAGATCATGATAGCCTTAAATACTTTTTAGAACAAAGATTATCCTCTGAAGAGCAACAAAAGTGGGTCACAAAGATGTTGTTTTATGACTTTGAAATCATATACAAAAAAGGGAAGCAAAATGTGGTGGCAGATGCACTCTCAAGAAAGGATGAGGATGTGGAAGCGTTGTTGTGTGCCATTTCTATTATCCAACCAGATTGGATAAACGAAGCAAGGTAGGAATGGAAGAATGACAAAGAAGTGTGGGAACTTATTCTAAAGTTACAACAAGATTCCAATACGTCTGATACATTTAGCTGGAAAAATGATTCGTTATGGTACAAAGATCGCTTATACCTCTGTAAGAATTCCCAGCTAAAACAAAAGATTCTTATGGAATTGCACACCTCTCCCTTAGGAGGGCACTCAGGATTTTTAAAAACTTACCACAAGATTAAGAAGGAATTTTTTTGGGATGGCCTTAAATCAGATATTCAAAAGTTTGTGGCAGAATGTTTGGTTTGCCAACAAAATAAAGTTGAAACAATTAAGACACCGGGTCTATTACAACCTTTATCCATTCCAAGCCAACATTGGGAGGAGGTTTCAATGGATTTTATCACAGGTTTACCCAAGTCTGAGGGAAAGAGTGTCATCATGGTGGTAGTTGACAGACTTACCAAGTATGCACACTTTTGTGCATTATCACATCCATTTAAAGCCAGTACAGTTTCTTCTGCATTTATGGAAACAATTCAAAAGCTACATGGAAACCCAAAGATTATTGTAAGTGACAGAGATCCCATTTTCACTGGAAATTTTTGGACAGAATTATTTTCTTGTCTTGGTACTCAGTTAGCTCATAGCTCATCTTATCATCCTCAATCTGATGGGAAAACTGAGATAGTAAACAAATGTTTGGAAGGATATCTTCGTTGCTTTGTATCTGATAAACAGACACAATGGGTCAAATGGTTGCCTCTGGCTGAATGGTGGTATAACACTTCCTTCCATACAGCAACAAAAATGACCCCATTTATGGCACTTTATGGATATTAGCCACCATCCATCACATCATATTTAAGAGAAAATTCTAAGGTTCAAGCAGTGGAACATCACATCGAACATCAACAACAAGTCCTCCAACTCTTAAAGGATAACCTCATGTTGGCACAGAATAGAATGAAACAACAGGTAGATCAACATCGCAGCGAAAGAAATTTTGATGTAGGTGATTGGGTATTCCTACGGCTACAACCATATAAGCAAATGTCCCTCAAGCAAGCTAAGAAGGATAATAAATTATCACCAAAGTATTATGGTCCGTACAAGGTGTTGCAAAAGATTGGTACTATGGCATACAAATTGGAGCTTCCTGCAGCTTCTCGATTGCACCCAGTTTTCCATGTTTCATGTTTAAAGAAGGTTATAGGTGAAAAGCTCCCAGTTCAAACAATATTTCCAGAACTTGACGAGGAAGGAAAAATTATATTGGAACCAGAAGCAGTCACATAAACAAGAACTCGATAGCTACGAAATCGATCAATTTCAGAGTATCTTATCAAGTGGAAGAACTTATCTGTTGAAGATTCCACATGGGAGGATGAGAATTTTATACAGAAGCATCCAGAACTACTCAAACGTTGAGGACAAAACTTTTTTGAAGGAGAGGGGCATGTTGGGTCCCTATAATACTAGTGATTACCCCATTACTATAGTAGTTGTATCCCTTATTAATATTGTTGTGCCCCTATTGCCCCCATGTTGTTATTATTGTGCCCCATAGAATCCCTCTATTGTTATTTTTGTGGCTTTATATTATTATTGTTAGGTCGGCTGGGTTATATTGTGACTCTTTAGACTCCTATATATACAAAGGAGGTTTTGTCATTTGAATCATCAAAGAATCATTCATTTGTGTAATGTAAAGGAGGTTTCCCCCTCGAAGAGGCTGAATTCTAAGGCATTGATCTATCTTTCTATCTTTTTGTGAGCTGGTTTCATAACACAGACCCCAAGAGGTTCAAAGTGCACATTCACAGGTTGAGCCATGATTGATGTCTCTAGGGAAAATGAGAATGTTTTCGGCACTATACAAGAGGATTTTTCATCATGACATAAGAATGATGTCATCACGAGATGATGTTAACATGACATCATTATGGTCCCTCAGAGAATCAATAGGTGCATTGCAAAGTCGAGTTGTGGAACTTAGCAGAAATATTTTCGTCGCAGGTCTCATACCTTAGAGAGATTAAGGCATTCATTTCGCATGGATGTTGTCATTAACAGAGTTGGGAGAATGGGAATACCTTCCAGTAGGAGATTTACAATAAGTTTGTTGTGCCTCAAAGTCTTGGCAGGGTAACGTTGAGGGAATAATGCAAAGTTGTAGAGGGAGGGGCGTGGTGACCTAGCACAACCTAAGATGAGGTGGTGATCCACGTGGAGACTTTTGTTGATGAGGAAAACCACTCGATGCCATAGGATGAGTGCCATGTGGCAGTATTGCTGGCGTGGCAACATTTTTTAGGATAAAACTTTAAATGCCCATAACTTTTTATTTGAGTATCTAATTGAGATCAAAAAGTTTTCATCAGAAAGCTCTCAACGAGCCGATCATGATGGTGGTATTAGTTTTAGTTTCAATGAATTTGAAGTTTGAGGAATTTTTTAACCCCCATTTCCATAATAAGAACATGGTGGTCGGGTTAATGCTAAGTAACAACTCTCATTCAATTTGGAAGGTCTATGAGGGTGGGAGGAAATGTTACAGAGTGGTATCAACGTTGAAGGTTCAAAGATAGACCGCTGGAGATGAGTTGGGGTTCTAACATAGTGTGATAGTGTGTTAGAACCTATCAAAGAGTACAATTATCATGTTGATTGATGTTGTGTGATGCACTAGATTATGATCTGTATGTAATATGAATATTGATTTTGATATGATTAATGCCTATGAAAGACATGCTAACTTGAGATATGATGTTTGAGATAAATTTTGACCAATAAAATTATATTAGCAAGCCCAGATGATGATTGATATTTTTCTTATGTTTTGGTTGTCTAATAGTGGTAAGTGTATGATGACACATAAGAAGACACTAAGTAATAAGAGATGAGTAACATAATAGTGTTGTATAACACTGCTATATCTTAGCATGGACATGAAGAGGAGTCAATGGAGAAAGGAAGAGAATAAGGTTCTTGGATGGATACTCTTAAAAGTATAGGAGCTGAATTGAAAAGCTACAAGTATGATAATGAGAAGCTTGTTAGGGCCCAAGAAATCCAAGCAAAAATAAATGTAGTCTTTTTACAAATCCTATCATATTTACAAAGATAAAAGCAACATGAATTAGGAGGCAGCTACAAGTTTAAGCATATTTCATTTGGACTTGGAAGACATAAGTTGAAGACTAATGGTGAAGAAGGAAATATCTAAAAAGGGACATATACAAGGAAGTGAAGACACTGTGGGAGGTGGAAATCCTTTGAGTACCCCAAAGAGAAGGATAGGTTTCTTTGAACAACTACCTAGTGATATAACAAAAATGAACTATCAACAAAGAAGGAACGAAAAGGACTTCATGTTGGAGGAATTCAAGAAGGAAAATTCCCCCTACATTCAATGGAGAAGCGAAGAAGGCTAAAGAAGTAGAGGCATGTTTGCTAGGAATGAAGAATTTTTTCAGAGTCCATGACTACTTTGAAAATATGAAAGCAAGGGTATCCACTTTCAACCTAAAAGGAAAAGCTAATATCTGGTGGGAAGACCTAAAGAATGTTAAGAAAATTCAAGAAGAAGATATATCCTAGAGGATATTTGAAAGGTATTTATGGGAGAAGTACTTGTCAACACGTGTGAATTCTTTCACTCCCATATTTAGTACTTGGGACATATAGTATCAAAGGAAGGCGTGGAAGTTTATCTAGAAAAGGTTAAGGAAATTATGGAATGGCCAACTCCACAAAATGTAGCCAAAATTAGATCATTGATGGGACTGAAAAGATATTATAGAAGATTCATTAGGAATTTCTCTAAGATTGGGTATCCAATAATTGTGTTGCAAAGAAAGGGGATTAATTTCCGGTGGAGATTGAAATGTTAGGAAAGCTTTCAACATTTGAAACACTTACAAACACATGCACTAATGATAAGGATTTCTAACCCAAATAAATACTTTGTGGTGTGCACGAGTTCTTGCAAAGAAGGGGTGGGTGGAGTCCTTATGCAAGAGGGACAAGTAGTATGCTATGAATATAGAAAGTTGAATGCGCATGTGCAAAACTATATGACTCGTGATTTAGAGTTAGAAACAATAGCTCATGCCCTAAAGATGTGGAGGAATTACCTCATTGGGAGAAAATTTATAGTGATAATAGATCACAGATGACTGAATTATTTGTTTGATCAACCTAAGCTAAATGTCAGATAGGCTAGGTGGTTAGGCTTAATTAGTGAATTTTATTTTGAAATCAAATATATCAAAGATAAGGAGAATAAGGTAGTTGATGAATTTAGCATGATGATACAATTGGCTCATGCAAATGTTGTGATTTCTTATGAATTTAGTATTCAAGAAAATATTAAAGAGGCTAATCAATAAGACGAACATTATGAGCACATAAAGGAGTGCTTACAACAAGAACCTGAAGGGAATTGAGCAAGGACTAATCCATTATGGAAGGCGGACTACTATAGTTTAAAGGAAGATGGTATATATCCAACATGGGCAACTTGAAGAATCTCATTATGGATGAGCATCATAAAAGACCATATTCTAGTCATCCTGGTTCTCAAAAGATGATAACGACTATAAAAAGGACACATTATTGGCCAAGCATGAAAAATGAATTATAAGAGTAAATAGTCAACTGCTTAGAATGCCAACAGGTAAAGGTAGAATGTAAGCATACAATAGGATTGATGTAGCCAATCCCCATCCCAAATTGGAAACACGAAGATATATCCATGGATTTTATTACGATTTTTCCAAGGACAATGAGGCAACATGATGCCATCATGGTTGTGGTGGGAAAGTTGAGCAAGACAACTCACTTTGTGGTTGTCAAGTATACTCATAAAGCAAGAGAGGTCGCCCAAGTTTCCATGAAGGAGATAGAAAGGTTATATGAGTACCTAAGAAAAACATTTCTAATAAAGATGCAAAGTTTACCTCTAAATTTTGGAAGGAGTTGTTTGCTGGTTTGGGGACAAAATTGACTTTTAGTATAACATACAATTTGAGAGGGTAAACATAGTGCTAGAAGACATTCTAAGAATGTATCCATGCACTAGCCAAAGAGGTGGGAATAATTATTACCTTTAGTGGAGTTTTCATATAAAAATGGGTATCGAGACTCATTGAAAATGAATTTGTTTGAGGTTCTTTATGGAATAAAAAGAAACACTCCTATCAACTGGGTTGATCCATTGAATAGGTTCCATATTGGGCTTGATATGCTAAAAGAGATGGAATAAGAAATGACAACCATCATGAAGAACTTAAAAATAGCTCAAGACATGCAAAGGAGCTATGCAGACCAACATCTACTGCACAAACAATTTAAATGGGAAATCATGTGTATCTTTGCGTCAGACCAAGAAAAGGTTCTTAAAATTTAGGTCTTGTTCCAATTTGGCACCATGATTTTGTGGGCTATTTCAAATCTTAGAAAGAGTAGTATTGATGGCATATAAATTGGCCCTGCCAACTATATTGAAGGTTCAAGATGTTTTTCATGTTCGTTTACTTAAAAGATATGTATAGGATGTTAATCATGTGATTTAATGGTCTGTGCTACATATAGAACCAAAGGGAGAGTTCTAGCTACAACCTCTATTCATCCTAGACCGGAGGTAGATCGCCCTTCGGAATCGAGTAATCGAGCAGGTCAAGGTACAATGGAGACACTTTGAAACAGAGGAAACCACATGGGAGATGACTGAGAAAATAAGGGTATCATAGCCATTTTTGTTTGTTGGTTATGAAAATGTAAATATCACTGTAAATTTAATTATGAATAGAGTTGGTTATATATAATGTTCATTGTAAATGGTGTGTGTTCATATGTAGAATATCGAGGACGATGTTCCTTAAGGGGTGGGGTTTGTGATGACCACTATGCTAAACCCCTTGTAAGTATTATTATGAATTATAAATTCATATAAATAATACTTAATTATAAATGATGACTAGACTAAGAGTGGACACGAATTAGAGTCAGAAGAAGGGGGAGATTACTTGTAAACTGAAGTCTGTATTCATTTTGTCACTTGCTTCTTGATTACACTATGGTACAAATATTTACATTAGAGAAATTTTGAGGTTAAAAATAGGACTAAAAATAAAATTCTACAACCAAAATCAACTTTATAAGAACCAATTGGATTCAAGATGATGATGTCAACCATGGGGGGTGATTCACCATTTTTGGAGTAAAAAAATAAAAAGATTAAAAAAATTAAAAATAAAGAAACTACTTTTTCAACTTGTATTTTCAACTTATCTCCCTACGGGTTTACTTAAGTTTTAAGCAGGAGCAATCGTTGGATGCACAATTTAATTCCTCATCCAATGAGTATCCATGTTGCATACTTTTGATGGACCTTGCTACACAAAAAATGAGAAATACATGAAAAACATTATTACAATCACATTTTTCATGTATTTCTCATTTTTTGTGTATCAAGGTCCATTGAAAGTATGCAACATGGATACTACTTGATTAAGGAATTAATTTCTACATCCAACGAGTACTCGTGCTCGAAATTTGAGTAAAACTATAGAGAGATAAATTGAAAATATAAGTTGAAAAATAGTTTTTTATTTTTCCCTAAAAAAATTGATGATGCAATCTAATATTATTTTATTATTTCCACTATTATTTTATAATATTCCTTAGGAGGCCCATTTTAGACCTCAAAATTTCTCTAATGATGGGGTGATGGACAACTGCTAAGTCTGAGCTTGCATTTAATTAACATTCATCTCCCTGATACAATCAACATAGTAGCAAGGGGATAGACATTTAAGCCTACGTATGGGGAGCCACTATGGACGAGGGACAATGTGTGCAATCAAATTTAAGACAATGTATGGGAAATAAGGAAAGACGAAAAACTACCCACTGCAGTGGTAGGAATGGCATTGGTCAACACACAAAGGAAGTCAAGGAAGAAAGGCCCTGATAAGGAGTCTTACAAGGGGATGGATAGATAGTTGTGTTGGGGGGTGTTTCCTGAAAGACTCGATTACCCATCAACTTGTGTTTTGTGCCATGGAATGAACCCCTGTGTGGGCACTGAGGCTGTGTTTATGCATGTTTTAAGCTTATTGAGGCCTAGGTGTGCCTGAGTGTGGAATGCCTAAGAGATATCAATGGAGTTGTGATGATCTTGTGATATCCAAGTTGATAAACCCATGTAGCTTTATTTCTAATAATCACTAGAGTAGTGGCTTGTATCGAGGATGATAAACTGGTAGGAAACTAGTTGGGTTGATAAAATATTGGCTAGGTTGAGGCACCCCAGTACTAGTAGATTGATATACACCTAGGGTAGCCTTGGGGCTGAGAGCACATGTGTTAGAACCATTGATAAGGTATTGGATAAGTGCGCTCTTATTCCTACAATAGCTAACACTGCTAATAAGCCTTCCTTTATTCATGCATATCCTTCTCCATAACTGAACTTGGGCTCTTTGTGCTCTGCTTAATATCTTGTGTTGTTTTTAGCTGGTTATGAACCATTGTGGTGTGACAACTAGGAGTTCTTGAGAATCACTTGAGAAATGGGCTCTGTCCCTTGTAAGCGAGTGACTGATTAAGAACTCTTGAGCAATTTACCTCCTCAAACTCTGAATATGGCTCAAGGGTGATTAGCTGCAAGAAATAATAACAATGTAGCCAACCTATAGTTGGGTGGAGAGTTGAAGTCCCTCTCTCAGTTTCTAATCATATAATTGTAAGATAAGTGTTTACTTGCATTTCCATGTTATATATGTTGTTATAATGTACATGCTTATTGGCTTCCAAAGAGATGTTGTATATATCTAGGTGCTGCAATTTAAAATGTTGTAAGTCATTTATTTTATTGTAAGGACAAGATTGAGTCCCATGATGTTGAAATGTGCCTATGTGGACTATTTATTATACTCATGAATACATATTATAGTAACAAGTTCACGTTCATGATTGGTTTCCTAGTGGACATGTTGTGTGATTATTTTCCTAAGTTATGAGCCTATATGATTTGTTTACCTGTATTCATGCCTAGTTTTGTAATACTAGAGTTGTTTTACTAGTGTATACCCCAGTGGGGTTAGTTGTATGTACATTTTCCTTTATGAGTCTGCATGTATGCCTGATCACCCATATGAAGGCCAAGAAAACTTGTGAATAATGTGCAGATTTTTTTTTTTTGTCCCTGAGGACTAATTGAATGTAAATCGTGTGAGAAAGAGGCCAAAAATTCATCATATCTATGTATGAGAGTATCATGCTTCTCTATTGATTATCACAACTCAGAAGAGATATTCACAAAACTATCTAAGTGTCGAAATGGCGTTGAAAGAAGGGCACTTCCTATCATATAATGGAGAGATTCTCGTTCTTTCCCTAGGAAGTTGAGAGTGTTTTCCATTTTTATGTGGTTCGGGGAGATGGGAGCCGTGAGATAGAGTGTTTTCCAATCTGTAAGCGAGAATATGTATGTCACACCATGGGCCCTTGGGGGCCTTAACCCTTGCTCCAGCAAGAGGGGGGTGGGGTGCAAGACAAATAATCCATTAGCCAAGTGGCTTCAATAGTTCACATCATGGTTGCGACTTTGAAGGGGTTTCCTTTTATGATGTTATTGTGGGCAAAGGCTAAGGCATGATTACATGGAGGCTCAAAGGCTAGGATCCACAATAAGGCCAATTTTGTTTATAATAGGAACTTAATGATTTTCATAAGGTGTTGGGACCCTAGTGGGACCCATGTCAAGGATGACACGTGATAGTCACTAGAGGCGTTTATGAAGGGTGCTCAGGAAGGGCCACATAGCAACATGACATTATCATAGGCTCACAAACCTTGGGAGGTTCAAAGTGCACATTCACAGGTCAAGCCACAATTGATGGGGCTGAGGAAAATGAGAATGTTTCTAGCACTAAACAGGAGGATTTACCATCATGGGATGATGTTAGTGTGATGCCAACATGACATCATCTCCGTCCCTGGGAGGATAGAGAGATGCATTGTAAAGTCGAGGCAGGGATGACATAGCCTGGGGATGGGAAATCTCCATAGCACTTGGTGGTAATATTTTCATTACGAGTCTCAAACCTTGGAGAGATTAAGGTGTGTTTTTTTTTAGAGGTTGTGGTTAACAAAGTCGGAGGAATGGTAATACCTTCTAGTAGAAGACTTAGAATAAGTATATCATGCCCCTAGATATTTGGCGAGGTAACGTCGATGGAATAACATGAAGGCGCGAAGGGTGGGGCATGGTGATGTAACAAAACCGAAGATGAGGTGGTCATCCAAGTGGATACTACTATTGATGAGGAAAACTACTTGGGGTCACATGATGAGTGCCATGTGGTAGTATTGCTGACGTGGTAGGGTTTTTTTCGAGTGAATGGCCATAACTTTTGATCTGGGTGCAAAGTTGAGATAAAATTTATATTGTCAGAATCTTGATGAACCAATTGCAAGGGTGGTGTTAGTTTTTAGTTTTTAGGAAGTTGAAATTTGAGAAATTTTTTAACCCCCATTTCGATAATGAGACCATGGAGGTTAGGTTCAGACTAAGTAAGACCTCTCATTCATCTTGGAAGGTCTGAAGGGGTGGGAGGAAATGTTACATCTATGGAACCATACATTATCTTAGGCTATCATGGATTTAAGGCACCAAACTAAGGAATATCATTCTATTAGGTATCTAAAGCACCAAACCTCATCTTAGTCTATTAGGGATTTGAGACACTAGACTAAGGCATCTCAGCCTATTAGGGGTCAATGACACTGAACCTCATCATAGTGTGTTAGGATCTAAGGCATATTGGTCTATCATGGTTGTATGGTACCAAACCTAATCTTAGTCTATTAGGGCTCTAAGGCACTATACTAAGGCATAATGCAAGCCTATATCTAAACTCCTTCCATATCAATCCCTCAAGTACATAGCCCTAGGCATCAAAGTCCAAAACCAAAAATCAACTAGCAGAATCACTCCAGCCATTATCTAGACTTTGACATCACAACTCCATTATTAGGCACTTGACCTAGGTACCTGAACTCTTAAAGATGGCCCATGTCCCATTAAGAATTATTCAAAGAAAAATAATAAGTAACATAAGTAGTTGATTGAGTTTGTACCCAATACATAAGGTGTTAGTTATAGATTTCTCCCTTGTGAGTATGGGTCCTACAAGATCATAAAATAAATTGGACTTCTCGATCATTGGTAGATTTTCTATCACTCATCACTTCCCAACTTATAGCCAATGCATTAATCATAATCCTCCTTATCTCTTAAAAAAAAATCCACATGTTACTTTTTTCCTATTATCTTGAGAGCACAACATCACTATCATCACATTATTCTGAATAGTAAGGAATCACATGCAACCATGCTATTGTTAAACACTTTATCATAAAAAATTCATGCAATTGCATCAACCCATCATATCACTAGATAGAAATCTAACTCCAACACATTTTTAACATTTCATAAAAAATGAAACCATATGTTAAACTATCATAACCTCATATGGACATGTCTTATGTAATCATAAAGCATATGTAGAATGATCACAACAACAAATACTTATCTCAAGAACTAGCCATGATTCACGCTAAATAATATGTATTCAAAAGCCCCCATCTAGGATCTATCTTTGTTTAATTAAGTTAGTCAGTTTTTCTTAACTCATAAAAAAAATTAATCAAATAGTTAGGGAAAGTTATGAATGCATAATGTTTACATATTCCTCCAAGGTAGCGAACCCTAGGCTATATTGGTCCTATTGGAACTTGACGTATTCAATATCATAATTCTTGAGCTGACAAACCCTATGGTATAATATAAATAATGGTTCAACCTCAAGGGCTTCATCCTTGGAAACCCGTGAACCATCAAATATCAACAAATGGGATGAATCAAGTACATAATGCCTAAGAATAGAAACATGAAAAACATCATACATCTTTCTTAGATGGGGGGAACTCAAGCTTTTAAGAAATTGGTCAGAGCCTTTTCAAGATTTTATATGGTTTGATGAAACTAAGGGATAACTCGGTTCCCTTACCAAACCTAAAGTAACTCTTGGAGGGTTTGACTCTAATAAAACCTTGTATATTCCTTATAGTTGCTATCACTTCTATTCGCATATTCACAACATGCTTGTCAATCTCTAACATAATTTATCCTTTGCCTTATTGTAACGATATATTCTTCCATTTATTTGATCATGTAGAGTCCCAACATGTATTAATCCTCTAAAGGATCCCAACTTAAGGGTGTATGATGAGGTCTTCTATATAGGATTTCAAATGGAGCTTTTTGAATGGAATTGTAACAACTATTGCTATATGAAAATTCCACTAAGGGAAGATATTTCTCTCATTGATTATCTTAGTCCACAACATGCGTTCTCAACATGTTCTCTAGTATTTGGTTAACACTTTTTATTTTTCCACCAGTCTCTAGATAATATGCAGTACTAAAGTTGAGCTATGTTCTCAAAGAATTCAGGAAGATTTTCTAGAACCTAGAAGTAAAACATGAATATATACCTAATATGATTTTTCAAGTCATCCCATGTGATCGAATTATGTCTTCTAAGAAAACCTTAGCAATGGTAGGTGCCTCAAAATTTCTCTTGATTGGAATGAAATGGGAACTCTTGGTTAGTTTGTTAATGACTACCATAATATAGTCCACTCTTTAGTGGGTCATGGGTAAGCCTCCCACAAAATCCATTGAAATAAATTCCCACTTATTTTTTGGTATATCATAGGGTTTGTTGATCTGAATTTAAGAAGGGAATGAAATGATATATACATTTATAACAAAACACAAAGACATAGTGACATTGGACTTCTATTAATAAATGGAAAATGTTGAAGTTGTATACATGATAAATGAAAGAAAACTGGCTTGAATGGTGGTAGATTATCTCTGAGAAGAGGTGTGATGGCTACATGCCTTTGCCAAACTACCTTACAACGAAGTTGAAAGGCCTTTTTGATCATAAATAAGCAATGAGAAACCCTAAACATAAAAAAACCTAACCTTAGAAGATGAAGCGCCAAAGGCTTATGGGTGCTTATGGGGTAAGTTGGAATGTCAACTTCCCAAGGTCGCAACTTTGGCATACAATATTCATTTATCATGCATGATAACCCGTTGTAAATGTGTTTATGAGAAGTAAATTTTCCAACTACGCCATTTGGGCATCAAAATGGATCTGAAACTTTAGGACCTAAAATTGTATAAAAACTTCCAAAATATAAAAGTGTGTTGTGAGCCAGTGGAATAGGTGGGTGGCTACTTGTTGTTGGGAAAAGTATCCAATACGGAATGACCCTATCCCACTCTAAGGGTGATAGTACCTCAGCAACAACTGAATACAAAGCTATTCAAGATTACTTCTTTATGAGATGTAAGAAAGAGGAGAAAGGGATCCACTAACCGTTATCTTCCGCTAATGGTTGATCCAATCTTCCCTCTTTGCTGCTTGCTCCTAGCTCCTTGCTCTTTCACCGGCCCAGCTACACAAAGATCCTGTAAAAGCACAAAGAAAGGAAACTACAAGAAGCATACATCCATAACTGATTCAAGGATTAGAATAAATCAAATATACAAGCATCAATTCACCATAGAGACACATGCATATAGAAGAACCTCAAATACTTTATTAATAGAAGAAGTAAAGTTCTGAGAGTGTTACAACCATAATAGGCCCAATCCAGCAACACCTCCCAGCAGAAAGAAATCTCCTCTTCACCTCCTTCAAAGCAATCACCCAATAGTTCTATGCACAAACCAACAGCACTTCCTTACATTCACAAGATTCCAGCCTCCCTAGACCTCATGAGAGAGCTCTATATATAGGAGTTTTGGAGAAAGGATGAGTCAGCTTGAGGCTGGCATGAAGCTGACTAGTGTCCTCTCCCACTTCAGTTATACTTCAGTTCTTGAGTCCACTTGGAGTTTCTTGCTTCCACTTGGAGATCTAGATCCTCTTACTCATCACAAGGCGAATTCCCTGATCCAAGTGTCATTTTGGAAGCTTCCTGGGCATTTGACACCTTGCAGAATGACTGTGCCACTTGGCCAATCTCACCCAGCGCAGGTAGCCTTCATTGCTTTTGACATTCAGCGCAGGTACAGAGTGGAGCAGTTGACATTCAGCGCAGATGCTCAGTGGAGCAGCTGACATGATCCAGAAATAGCTTGTTTTTGAGTGTTTTCAGGTGGAGAACTGATTTTCAGTGCTGTGGTTTGCTGACCTTGTTCCTCTAGGGGTAGGAACAACATGTTTAGGGACTTTGGATCCCTCAGATTATCGACATTTCATGCTTCATGCTGTAAGGCACAAAAATGTCTATAACACTACTGATATCCACTTGGATCAATCCTTCCGACTTATGAAATAATGGTATCCATTGTGTTGAGTGCCTCCATGATAGGGGGGAACTTTTGTTGAATTTGGCCCTTGTTGAGCCACTTGCCTTAGTGCATGAGTTGGCTTGATTTGTCAATCCTGATATAGTTGTATCATCTGTTGGTGAGTGATTTTAATCTGTGTGTCGATGACTTGATAAATTGTGGCTTGTTCAATGCATTTTGGGTTTAGCTCTGTCATTTTCAACTGCTTTACGATTTCTGATGTGTCCAAAATGGTGGAAAGTATGGCTGAAGGCAATCCATCTCATGTATTGGTCTTTGTAGCTTCTAACAGGGTAATATTGTTTGTTAAAAACATCCCTAAAAGAGTCCCAAGTGGGTGCAACTAAAAATAGTGCAAATTCCTCTGTGGCCCTTTGCTCATAGTAAGTTTCACACCAATATTTGACATTGGGGAAACCTTAAGGAGTACACAGGTAATCTTTTCTCTATTGGAAATTTTGTTAACTGAAAAATACCCTTCTAGCAGATTTAACCCTTTGTATGGAGAATTTTCATCTATATGGCCTTAAAATATAGGAATATCAAAATAACCTTGTACCTTAAAGGGGGAGGTGCTTCTAAAGCGTCTAGTTAATGAAGATGCATTTCTTATTGGAATCCCTGAAAGGATATAGGAAAAAATATCCATCATCTCATTCCTTTATCACTTGAGGGATTATTCGAGAAATAATTTGATAGGATATATTCCTCCCTCATATTTATTTTCTTCTACCATGGGATGTCATTAGGGTAGACAAGGATGGTCTTGCAAGGGCTCAAGAAGTTCGAGTCCTAACTCCTTATACCCTGACCTCATTGGGGACATGCACAAAAAAAAAGATAAAGAGCATACCCCTCTGATATCATTGATCCAAATTTATGAAGGGAACGAAAAGATATACAAATTTATAACCAAAACACAAATATATAGTGAAACTAGAATTCTATTGATAAATGGAAAATGTTGAAATTGTATACATACAAAATGAAAACAACCTATCTCGATTGGTGGTAGATTATCTTTGAGAAGAGATGCGACGGCTACACGCCTTAGGCAAACTATCTTACATTGAGGCTTAGAGGTCTTTTCAATCATAAGAAAGTAATGAGAAACCTTAAACATCAAGAAACCTAACCCTAGGGGATGACGAACCAGAGGCTTGTGGGTGCCAATGGGGTAAGTTTGAACGTCAACTTCCTAAGGTCGTAACTTTGGCTTACAATCTCAATTTTGATCGCATGATAACCTGTTGGAAAGGTTTGTCCAAGAAGTAATTTTTCCTACTTCCGATGAAAAAAATAAACTATCATTGGCTCATTTCCCCAAAAAATTCCAACAAGGGACTCAAAAACGACTTTGAAGTTGAAGACCTATAAACTATAGAAAAACTCCCAAAATAGAAAAGTGTGCTATGAGCCAATGAAATAGATGGGTGGCCACCAATATGCACCTGGATCATTTGAGTAGATGTGCAAGGTGGTGATGTTAGACCTTAACTTGTTGATATTTTATACACTGAGCTACAAACTATGCTATATCTTTTTTACATCCCTACCTAGAAAAATTACTTTTTCATGTTTATATGCATTTTCTTTACTCTCAAATGTGAACCATACATTAGGGAAATTTTGAGGTGAAAAATGGGCCTCAAAATGAAAATGTACTAACAAAATCAAATTGAAAAGAACTAATAGGATTCAAGATGATAATATAATCCCAAGAGGTAAATTATTTTTTCAAGGGTAAAAGAAGAAAACTACTTATTTCAAACATATTTTTGACTCATCTCCTTATAGGTTTACTCAAATTTAAAGTGTGGGCACTCACTGGATTCAAAATTAAACTCTACATCGGTTCTACATCTAACGAGTTCCCACACTTTAAATTTGAGTAAACCTATAAGGAGATAAGTAAAAAATACAATAAAAAAAATATTTTTCATTCTTCTTTAAAGTTCCATAACTCTTATTTCATTGTTTTTACTATTATTTCATTATATTGTTTAGGAGGTTCATTTTAGACTATAAAATTCCCCTAATGAGGGGTTTTATGGGGTTCTTCCATTATTTGTTGGACATTTGATAAAATAGCACTCCTAATGTGTTTTCCAACATGGACTAATTGCCTCTCATGGATCCTTATTGCTGATGATGTGATCGTTGACTAACACCTGTTAATATTGGTCTAATGATAATCATGATTCCCAACAAGTGGTATCAGATTGTGGGTCACGAGTTATATACACACATGGCGCACATTGATGGGGATATTGTTCAACATTAAATAAACTAATGCCCCTCATGTGTTTCACAACATGGACTAACTTCCTCTCATGGATCCTTATCTTTAGCGATATGATTGTTGAATAACACTTGCAAGTTTCAGTCTAACGACAATCCTAATTCCAAACATTATTAGTGTCATAAGATCTTCATTCTATGACACATACATCTTTCCTCTAAATCATAACAACCCATCATTCTCTAAGGTACACCCTTCTCATTTAGACCCCACTTGTACTCCTTCCTACAAGGCCTATTTTATTCATTGGTATTGGTGGTATTCCATAAGGTGGCTTAAAATCTGGTCCTTTAATTTTGCTTTTCATGGTAGTACTGGATGAATTCTAGGCCTTCTGCTTAAAGCATATGCAACTTTGTTTTCCTTTCCTTTGATGAAGGATAACTTGAATAATATTCATTAAACAACTCAATTAACAACATTGTTGTCTGGCATTAAGGCCCCTTTGGGGAAAAACATGCCCAAGGCCCTTGTTTTAGTCTTTAGATCAAATTGGCATCCCATTAGATAATGTCTCCATAGCTTCAGGGCCATTAGACGTACAACTAGCTCTAGATAATAAGTGGCATAATTGATTTCAATGATCCTGAGTATATGTGAAGTATAAGTAATGACTCTTCCTTCTTGCACCAAAAATGCTCCTAAACATTCCCTTAATGCATTAGTGCATACAAAAAATTATTTTTCCATGTTAGGTACTCTAAATATTTGGATGGTTATCAATCATCTTTTCAACTCACCAATTCTTCTTCATACATTGGTTCATTAAAATTTAACATTATTATTTGTAGGTTTGTGATGGTTTTTCAAATTTGAGAGAATCATTCCATAAACCTTCTATAATATCATGTTAATCCCATAAAGTTATGTACTTATTTATTGGTTAGTCGATTATAATTTAATTTTACAATGATCTATTGCAATGCCTTTCCCATTAATGATATGTCCTAGATATTACATTTATATTTAGAAGGAACATTTAGTTAGTTTCCCATACAATTTATGTTCTTTAAGGCATTGGAGTATGAATCTTAAGTTATTTTGATGCTCCTATTCATTTCTGGAGTAAAGAGGATGTCATTTAGGAATACTTGAAAAAATAGTCTAGATATTTATGGAATACACTATTCATTGAGTTTATGAATGTTGTTAGGGAATTAGTCAACCCAAATGGTGCCACAGTAAATTCATATTGACCAAAACTTGTTCTAAAAGTATTATTTGGTATGTATTCCCCCTTAATTCTTCACTATTGATATCCTGATTGCAAATCTATCTTGGAAAATATTGAGAGTCCCTTTATTTAATCAAATAGGTTATAAATGCGAGGCATGGGTACATGTTTCTAATGGTGGCTTTGTTAATGTCACAATAATCAATGCATAACTAAAGGGTTGCATTTGTTGGGCTCCTATTTTGTCACATTTTTCAACACCTAATTTTAGCTTCTATCCCTCATGTCTTACAATCATAACCACATACCACCCATGTTGTTATGCATTCCTAACATTTTAAACCCAAAACTCTTTTATATACATTTTGAGGTAAAAGTTTCTAATTTTATTAATTCCAAAGTCTTTAATAAATTAATTGAGTTTTAAGTTGATTTTTTAATGATGAATTGTTTAGCCAAGTTTCTATACCAACAGTTCATTTCTAGTACCTGGTCGTGGTTAGCACATTTGCGCCCTTCTAGAAGAAATTCCTCCACATGGGTTTTGAGGGGAAAGGTATTAAAATAATTCTATGTTGGTCAGATCATACCTAGGTAGCTTGTGTGAAGCTCTAACTCCAAAACAATGTTATAGGTCAAAGTTTCCAAATAGTCAACTTTGGGCATGATTTATGAGGCGATGAGGGTAATTATGAAAATTTTGTAACATGGGTTTAGAGAAGCAAGCTCAGTCGCAATGGTTTATCCCCCCCTTCAAGTAAGTATTAAGGTGCTCTACTCTAACCTTTAGGCTTTTATCTATGGATCCCTATCTACGGTTTTCCAGGTTAAAATCCCAGGAAAACTAGTTACCATGAGAGCCATTTTCCAAAATACTAAACCACTTGAGAGATATTCATGTTTCTTCAATTTCAATTTGCCCAAAATGCATAATTTCCCTCATATTTGCAAAATATGCCCAGATTTGAGGGAAACTCTAGATCATCCATCTTAATAACAATAGGAATGAATGCTACTTTTTTTCGAAATATGGAAATGAGTTGTTATGATGTAATTGTGTGATGGGAAACAAATAACCCAATCTTACCTTGGATGTTAATTTTCGCTATCTTGAAAGTTTTCCATAGTTAGGCAAATTCGAAATTGGGGGATTGGTTTTGATCCACCCCAATGATCTTTTTGTACAACTATTAAAATTGATGACATTAGCTAAGGTTGTTGATAATTCACTCTTGTAATAAGCTTAGGATATGTAGCCGATAGGAGGATCATTGTGGTATCAAGCTTGTGTGTTGCCTATTCTTGTAACTTTGATTTTCCATAATGAATGTTGTTTGAATTATGATTTTTGGTGCATCATTGTAGCCTTATCTGATTTCTCTTAGCTACGTTAGTTAGGTTGGGAAGGTCCCATCAACCCTGGCTAACGATCTACACTTCTATTTTGTTAATTAGATGTCCTTTATGTTTAGAAAACATAGATTGATTTTCATGTTTTTACATGCTGTGTGTTTTAATGCCTTGTCTTTGATTTCAACATTGGATTTCAAGGAACTAGAAAAAAAAAACTAGAATCCTTTGTTCCTTAAATCCAACCTGCTATTGACTGCATGAAAGTTGTCTCATAGAGCGAAAGATTACACTTTGGGTCTATGCCAGGGGATTTAAGACAAGAACTAACCAAACTGATTTTATTTTCAATATGTGTGTTTATCAACCTTCAATTTTCCTTCATAAACATGTCATTTAATTATTATTTTTAGTAGTCATTTTTCACATTAGGTTAGATTAAAGTAGATTTGATAGACTAGGGTTTTGATCCCCACATATACTTTACTTGCATCTCCAAGTATTACGTATTGGTTTGATAATTGAATGTCTGTAATATAATACATATATTTTGACCAACACCATCTTTCTTCTTCACAAAGATCATTGGTGTTCCCCAAAGTGATACACTAAGTGTGATTAATCCCTAGTCAAGAAGTTCCTTGTGTTGTACACTTAACTCATTAAGTTATGTAACAATCATTTGATAAGGTGTTTTGGGTATGGGTTCTATTCCAAGTTTGAAGAAAATGAAAAATTCAAGTTCTCGTATAGAAGGAAATCCTGGTAGCTCTAGAGGAAATAAATCTACAAATCCAAAAAGTATCGAGTGCAAATGATTAGAGGGGTTTTCATCCTTATTAGTCACCTCGACTGCATAATTATTACACCCTTTCCTCGTATACTTTTTAACCTTCTTGGTTGAAATGAGGCATAAGGTAAGTTCTCTCTTAATTCCTTCAATCACTACATGTTCTCCTTGATCATTTTGGCATAGAGCCATATTTATGTAGTAGTCTATCGATACCTGAGGGGATTCAAGCCTATCCTTTCCTACAATTAATTCATAAGTTCCTAGAGTCATGTTATGCAAGTTAATTTTTGTGACATATCCCCCAATGTTAACAATGTAATTCTTTATCATTGGACCTACTAATTTCTTAGCACTAGATGCCATGACTACTATCCTAAAGTTATTTTGGTTGTGAGCTACCAACCTACATCTAATTAGAGAAAAAGAGGAAATAAAACTACTAGTGGTGCCTAAATCATTCAACATAGATAAAGGAATGTTTTCAAACATAGTAGAGGACTCTACCACTATGGCTTGGTTTTCGGATCAACGATGGTTAATGGTAGCATGAATTCCATGTCGGGCATGTGATTATTCTTTTTTTTGCATTATTTCCCTATTGACTAACCTAACTTGATACTTTAGGCATTTATTTCAATAATTCAGAACCCCACATTCCCAACATCCCACTTTGCCTTGCTCCTTTATCTAACCCCAACCTTGGCCACCTTGTCCTTTTCCTCTACCACTTATTCCTCACAAGGTTGACCTATCTGTCGTTTTGGAGTTTCCCCAAAAGTTACATCAATAACCCTTGTACATTGTTATATTTCCCATGGAGCCCATATTGGTGTCCCCCAACTCTGATGACCCTATCCTTGGTGGGTTCTTTCATCACTTTCTAAAGATCCGCTGATTGACCTCTCATATTAATCATTATTTGGACTTGTTTGGCCAAACTAGTTGTTGCTCCCATGGTGGTGGGTTTTCACATGGTGAATTCAACTCGAACCATAAGGTTGAGCCCATGTGGGAATCTTTTAGTTTGTATTTTATCATCTTCCATAGAGTCCACATGATGGACCAATGTGTAAAATTATACTTCATAAGCCTCTATTGATCCCCCATTTTGTCTCATTGCATGGAATATTCCTATCTATTTGTGTTTGTATTCTTTTGATAAGTACCTTTTTCTAAAGGATTCCTCAAACATTTCCCAAGTAACTTTCAAGTGAGTGAATTTTTACTTATTCTCTTCATTTACGCACCATAATAGGTCTTCACCTTTAAAGAGGCTCATTTCTAGTTGTGCATTTTCCACTGTAGAGTAAACCTTAAAATTGAGTGCCCTCTTGACACCTATCAGACCCCAACTTCATCTGTGAACTTACAAAATTTGGAATTTTAAATTTCTTTCATAATATCTAGGGAAGCTCGTCTCTCCTAAACACTTGAAAGAAGTTCTTGATCCTATCTCCATTTTTCTTCCATCTCCCTTCCTTGACTTTGATCTATCTTTCATTTCCACCTTAGCCAACGACCCAATCTTTAAAAATGTTAGTCATTTCTCCTAGGGATTTAGTATGGCTTGCTTTATTGGGGTTCCAACCTCTGTGGCGACTTGAGAGGGGGTTCTAACCTTAGGAGTGACTTGAGTTTTTCTTCATTGTTTATGGGCCATGGTTACTCTTGGTAGTTGTCAAAGGATTATTTTTAGTTCCTTGTTTATTATTATTATTATTATTGTTACATATAAAAATTTCTTACTAGCTTTTTTTTTTAATGTGTGGTTCATGGACACCGAATATCGGTGGCTTCTATGTCCATGAAAACTATCTGGGTAGACCCACCTAAAGGGATTACTTCCCGCCAGCTCATTAGCAGAGCCTAACCCCAAGATCGTCGAGGAGGATTGACCCTGTGAACTCCCATCAACAAGGCACTTTAATGATGAGAACTTGACCAATTGAGCTAACCCTTGGTGCTAAATTTCTTATTAGTAATAAGAGTTGATATTTATACTCTCAATAATTTCTAGGGTTTAAATGAAAACTGAAATTAGTCTCAGACTTGATGAATTTGTAACTATGGTTGGTCTTCATAAAGGACATTTGGTCACTTGATGTAATCATATTTATCATTATAAAGCACATTTATAGATTCTTGAGTCAAAGTCCTATTGCGACTTTTTAAAGTTGAAATTTTCAATTTTTGAAATGTAAATTTTCTCTCCAAAAAGTGACAAGTTGACTTCCCTCCAAGTCAAGTCGGCCTTGGCTCCAGAAGACAACCATTCAACCTAGACAAATCACTATATAAAGGAAACACCTTCTCCTCCACTTGGCATTCACATTCTCTCACACACACAATTTATGGGCAAGTAAGTGAAGGAAAAGGAGGACGCAAGAAGGACAAAATTCATCTCTCTCATTCTTCTCTAGCTCACGTTGTGGATAGTTTATCTCTTTTTCTAGTTCGCAGATTTTCTAGGCTAAAGCTGCAAAAATTTGAGTTTCTGAAGAAGCCACAGAAAAGCCACAAAAGTCGCAGAAATCTGAGTTTCTGAAGAAGCCACATAATCCACATAAAGTCGAGTTTCTGAAGAAGTCGCAAAAGCTATAAAAAGTTGAATTTTTGAAGCTGAAGTAAACGGCCGAATTTTTGGTAGATTAGTAAAGTGAATTGCTAGAGTAGACTAGGAGGCTTAACTTGGAGGGGAAGACTAGGTTTGATCATAGGTCTAGGTGTGTCTCTCATTGCACAAGAAGAATTTCTTTATTGAAAAGGGTTGTTGGGTTTTTCCTCTTTATGGGTTTTCCTAGGGTAAATATTGTTTCCCTTTTGTGTGTTGTTATATCCACTATTCCACTATTATTTATAGTTGAATTTCTAAAGTATAATTACTAAATGATATTGGAATAAAAGTAAACGAAGGTATACCTCAAAGTTAACTATTAGCATTTCAGAAATAATTATGCTAGCCCTAATTGCACCAAAAAAATCAACAAGACTTTCTCTAAATAAATGTTTGTACGTGTTTTAATTTTTCCAAATTCAAATATTTAACTATGCACATAGATTAAGACATAACCATCCATGTGGAATTTAACACTTATGCTTAATTAAAAAACTAAATAGATATAGGGTTGAGCCCCATGAAATTGGGCTTGTTGTGCCATTTTAATGCCACAATGTTAAATTATATCAAAGCAAATGTTAAAATATCACATTTAAGCATTAATAAAGGATACTAGTAAAATTTTACAATATCTTCTTCTCATGGTCATGATAGGAATGTATTAGTTTAATTTCCAATTTAGTTCGTCCCATTGTTATCCTTTCCTCTGTTCATTTTAGAGGGAGATTAATGCATTTGGTATAATTTGTGTGTCTGGGTATTAGTGGAGATCTAGTGGAGATCATTTTGACATAGGTATTGTTAGTTCCTTTAGAAAGACATCATCGACCAAATTTAGTTTACAAAGATGTGCAAAAAAAAGGGAGATGTGTAGAACTGTCATTCACATAAGTAGTCATCGAAAAGAATGAATTGTACATCATATACATTCTGATACAAGTATTCCAAGTTGGGATCCTACTATTTGAATCATTTATAAGTGTATTAAATATGTTGACATTTTATTATGTATATTGGTACACTGCTTGAGACCTAAATAATAGACAATCCACATATATGTGCAAGAGGAGGAGTAGGAAGCTTCGTCGAGGGCTTTTGATTGTAAATAAAAAAATATACACACAACTTCCACTCTTTAAAAAAAAAGGGACGGTTGCTCTCTTTTGGTACGTGGAGGATTAGGATTAGGATTATGGTTATAACATACACTTATTCATACAAGGGTTGCTACAAGTAACTAGCCCAAAGTCTTCAACACATAAAGTATGCAACTTTTCTAAGAAGGTATGAACTCTTAGTATGAAGGGAAAATAATTCACAATACATCAAATATACCCAAAATGATAAACAATAGTTTTAATAATTCTAAGATGTAAATCTATAAAATCCTATAGAGCGATATTGGTAGTATTTTGATTTAGTTTGAAATTTATTTGATAACAAAACATATTGTTTTTGAAAAAAAAGTCATTGGAAGCTTGCAACAACAATTTAACACCAATAACTTAAACTATGTGCATCAGATATTCATTTACTTCCTCATTCTAGAGATTCAAATCTATTTATTCTAAATTTATATTTCATATGTATAATTTCATCTCTTTTTTTTTACTCTAAATTGGGAAGGCCTATAAGCCTCATAGATTAGAACCCATGCTTTAATACCATATGTGAGGATCTAACTTTCTAAATATTCATAATCAATACATGATGAATACCTACATCAACTTACTTGCACAAAGATTGACATAGATCTGATGTGCTCCACATTCAATTCTATTGATCGTAGCCAATATGTGGGGACAACTCTCCATCCAACTGTCTAACTTTCTAAATATTGATAATCAAATTAGACCACAATAGTAAAATAACTTACATGATGAATACCCAAATCAACTTACTTGAACAAATGTTGGCATAGATCTAACGTGCTCCTGATTCGATCCTACTAATCGTAGCCAATATATGGGGACGACTCTCCACCCAAATTTCAACCTTACTACTCTAGTTCTCTCAACAATAGGTCACCACAAGCCCTCAACCCACTACTATGCTAGATTTTCTTAGCCTTCTAATCAATTGCTCCCTAGAAAAATAGATTATCCTTTCTCCTTGTTCACCTTTTTATATAGAAACCATACATCATAAAGAACTCGATCCCGAGGATCCACTTGTCATTTGTAATTTTTTCTTTATATCAACCTTTTCTTTCACATATCTTATTTTTTTAGTGTTTTTTCCCTTTTAATTAGATAAATAGCTTTTATTTAGTTAATTATTATCATTATATTATTCATTTAGTAATACAATGTTGGGAATCACGGTTGCAGTTAAACCAAAATCTGCAGGTGTTAATCAATGATCACATCTCCAAAGATAAGGATTTAGGAGCAGCGGTCAGTCCATGTTATGAAACACACGAGGAGTGTTGATTTATCCAATTTCCAACAATCTATTGCCTAGCATGAGTTGAGTATATTGAACTTGTGACCTACACTTTGATACCATCTATTGGGAATCCTTATTATTGTTAGAAAAAAACCTGTAGAAGTTAGTCAATGATTGCATCACCATAGATAAGGATCCATGAGAGGTGGTTAGCCCATATCATGAAACACATGAGGAGCACTAGTTTATCCAATGTCCAACATATAGGCCATTTCACACCTTAAATATAAAGAATTAATTCTACGAAAGCTCAAACATTAATCACAACTTCCCTATAAAAGAAAACCTCATACAAATAAATAATTAGGATTGAGTTCATGATAACATTCATTCATTAATTATATATATATATATATATATATATATAAAACACATTATTGATGTTAATCTTTTATAATTTTACACTTTTATGTTATGATCATTCTGAGTAATGACTTCTTTATAATGTAATATAGGTTTAGAAATCCATTAAAAGTTAAATGTATGATGGTTTATCAATGTTTTTATTATGTGTTTCTTTTATTTTTATTATTATGCATTTTGGATCTTAACATTTTATTTTTTAACAATTAACATTTTATTTTTTAACAATTAAGTTTCTTTTAGTCAAAAAAATTTGTTGATTAAATTGAACTTATTGAAAATTTGTTTCTAAATGTATCATATTGTTTTTATTTTTAATTAAAAAAAAACAATATGATAGATTAAAAACAAATTTCCAAAATAAATCATCTTGCAAAAGTCTCAAATATAAAATAAATTGAACCTATCTTCAAATTTGAGTTAAATTAATTATTAATAATTTATTTAAACAAGGTCATGTAATATTTGTACATATGGATATTGTTCATGACTATGCATAAAAATGTGTTATTCTCAAATATGTTTTACCCTTAAAAAAAATTAAAATTTATTTACGACATGACATCACTTTGTACCTCGGCACCATTAAATATAACTACAACCAAATCCCAACCTACTCAACCATTTCTAGGATAATTACGTTATCAAATTCCAAATTTACCAAACATTGGATATCCAACATTTTTACTTTTAGGATAATGATGACTCAAATCCAAATCCACCAAAGCGTCTTAAAAATAACTGTACAATCAAAAGTTAAATCTAAAAAAATTGCACTTAACATCAAACATATATATATTTTTAAAATTCAAATTTATTTAAAAGTTACACTCAATTTATTTAAATCATCAACATCAAAAGTTTCAATAACTTATATCGACGAATAATCTATTATATATATATATATATATAAATCACAATTTATATATATTTAAAAATCACATATTATAAATTGTGGTTAAACATTGTATTGTTCTCTAAACAGGAATATATATGAAAATATTAAAAAATTTAAGTTGGTTGGTCATTAGAAAAACCAAACCATTACTAAAATTTTATTTTTCGTAGAGAAGCATAAGATATCAAAATGTTTAGGGGTTCAAAATTGACCATACAATGACTAAAATATGGGTAGTTTCAGCATTGGAAATAAATAAAGAAAACAAGAAATGAAGAAACTAAGGACATAATAAGAGGCTAGGCACAGGGGTTTGAATCGATAGCTACGACTTAGATAATATCTTTATTTTTGCTTGGGGTGTCTCCAACGGGGATGTGATGACAAGGTGCTACTTGATGCACTCCAACCGCTAATCGAAGTCCTTCATATGGCAATGCAAGTGTTCCATGGAGTGGAGGAGATATGTTCAATGCTCATACCTATCGAAAAGAACCCTGCCTAAAAGGAATTTCATATGCCAATACAAATTGACTATGTGCACGTACTAATTGAAGGGCCCACATGTATCCCTGATGTCGGACACCCAATATACCAGCTAAGCTAGAACCTTGGTTTATGAGAGGTGGTGACTTTGGGAAATCCCCTCTCTCTTGGCATGAGTGAGCTTGTCTTTAGATGGGGCCTGAGGTACTCTTCAAAATGGGCATAGGTTTCCTCTAATCCATGATGTGTACGTGTGTTACCTTGACTAGCTCATTCTTGGTAATGTGTCACTCCCCTACGAACTTAGGTGCATAGACGAGGCATGATGGGCTCACAAAAGAGATAACAAGACTAAAGAGTTGGTAGAAGGATGTTAGGGGGATGACAAAGATTCATGTGTGGGAGAATCAGGGGAACGAGACGGATCCTCAAATATGACTAGGATAAGAGGTAAAGTAAACTACTAACAAAATAGAAGGAAGGGGATTCGACCAAGGAAAGTGTTGGGAGGGAGACTCACTACTAAGAAAGGACAACCATGAGGGAGAGAGAGAAGCCTAAAGAGGTGGTGCACAAGGAAGCCACCATGGAACTAGCATTGGGAAAGCATAAGAGTTGGTAGACCAAACAAATACATAATGCAAAGAGAAGCAAAGAAACAATCAAGGAGGAAGAGGTGAGACCGAGTGTAGAGAGGAGGCTCTTGGATGGGTACATACCAATTCCATAGTGGCAAGATGCTTTGTCTATCGGTAAGAGGTACAATAAAAATACATGCAATGAGCACTAAGCACGAATGCAACAAAGTCCCTCACAAGCTTGCAAGGAAAAGGTGGAAGCATGGTGAAAAAAATCTCTCAAAATGGTCTGGTAGTAATTTCCTTCAGAACTGTGGTATAAGTTGGCAATGTGAGGACCTTCCTCACTAGGTTTTCAGAGATGAACTAGACAACGCAAGTCCACGCTAAGCTAGTTCTCAGGAAAATATACCAGTAGAGGAGCCCAATAATATATTGCAAGTGTTGAAGCTTGATTATGGAACATAAAATCTTACGATCGACATTGTTACAACTGTAAAATTCCTGAATCGAAATTGGAATTTCCATGCTCGACACTAACTGAGAATGATGCTTCATATAAGAGAAGCTCCAATATACATACTGGAAATTCAGATGGCAGTCGAGGCCGATTTGACTAGTTTGTGGACTACAACAGTATTTAATTACCATGGTAAATGTTTGCAAGTGGCATCACCTCAAATTCATTCAAGTCTTTAACAACTGCTACAGGAGCATGCTGCTACATCTTGCTAAGGGTGGAATAAAATCAAATACCCAAAAACTATAATAATAAACACATCATGTATTGCAAACATACAATTTTCCCTTTTTTCTTTTTGCATACTTGAGTTTCTCCCAACTTTGTTTTGGCACATAAGGTTTTGTGGCATTTCCTTGTATTGGGCACAAAGGCTTAGCCAACTTGCACCTACTACAACCAAAATACAAATATTCACTTAAGGTCCACCCATAATTTCACCTTAAGCTACAAACTATAGATGCAACCAAGTCCTGCTCTACCAAGTTCATCCAACAAGGGGCATACATTTGTGACAACCCCTTTGGGAAAATTCCCCTCTCACAAACAATTGTAATATTGTTGTAATAAAATATAAAAGGTTGATCTTGGGACATAGGTTTTAGATCTTGGGGAGGAGGTTGCTTGGGAAGGGAGGACATGGTTATTAAATATCAATCATGGGCTAACTGTGGCCTTAATGGGGATGACCATATATTAAATTAGTTGAAAGAAAAAGGACAAGCCATACCCTCTTTTGGGCAAACCTTCAAGCAAGAGGAGACAATGATTATTAATTGAGGAGAGTTGGATGCGTTGGTAGGACAACATGCCCAAATTATCCAACAACCAAAGGTAATGATGGTACAAGGGGAGACCAAAAGGGAGACTAGTGCAGAAAGAGGGGCATTCAGACAAAGAGAGAGATCGAGAAAAAGAAAGTGGGAGAAATACCTGGGACGAGAAGGCAAGTAGAGAAGCCAAGAATAAGAAGAGGCATCTCTCTTAGCGCATAAGGAAGGAGGACAAAAATATCAGACAAAATATACACAAAAGAAAAGGAAAGGAAAAGCCTGACTTGAGCTATTACAAAGCTCAAAGGAGCACACAAAGATTTTGGAGGAAATGGGAGTGCTCATTTACTTGATTTTTGGGTCGAGATAGGAGGAACTCTAGAGTCCCAAAGGTGATGAAGGTGTGAGAATCCCCTTTGAGTACCCTTTCTCAAGCTTTGAAATATGCTCAGGGGCAATAGCTCTAAGAAATATTGGTTGCAACTCGTCTAAAGTTGGGTGGAGAGTTAAAGTCCCAATCTCAATTGCCAAACTTTTTCATTATCAGATAAGTGCTCATATAATTGTGTGTGCATATAGATCTCATAACCTCACTTACTGTACTATTTATATGCCTTATGAATGTGTGGAATGATTCCTGCAAGATTTTGGGAAAATGGGTGGTTCTGTAGGACTTAAGAGAAATAGTCACATTCTTGATCTCTATATGTGTCCTGGGCTGACAACTTGGTGTATTTGTTGGCTACATGAGGTGGTTATACCTCCGCACTTGAGTCATTCATGTGTACCTAAATTATATAATATAAATAGTCTGATGTTGTATGCTTACTGTGAGGAATGTGCCTTATACTCATTGTATCACATTTATGGATGGCTGAGTGTCTATGCTAAAATAAATGGCTAAATGTCTGGACTTATTTCTATGCATGAAGTTAGTCTGCTTACTTGAATGTAGCAGATGTGCTTTCTTATCTTTGAGAGCTTGAGATTAATATACTTACCTAATTATGGAAGATGGGCATAGTCATTGTGTTGAAAAGATATATGCACTTTTAATGATTTACATGAGTGGCCTTTATATTATTTATACAACTCCGGAAGGATGTCATTGTTGTGTGTATATATACACAATCCATCGTTTATCTACATAGTGGTGTCTAGTCAATTTAATGTCTTAAATTGCTCTACATAAATTATCAATCCGGGTATCGTAAACTGATGAAGTGTGGTGCACTATATGTGCTTAGTTAACCTTTCTCTTACTTCATTGTTTTATAGTTTATGTTGTTTTTGGGATTTTGTTCTTGTTGGTTTTCTAAAGTGTTTAATGCAAATGGAAATCCTATTCTAAGGTCTTAAGAACACTTTTAAAGGACAAGTATGGATAAAGATTTCAAGACAAGGCCTATGTCCCTAATGGTAACTTCCAAAACTTAGCACTTCAAAAGAACTTAAGACATGTTATTGATGGAGTTAGTATTTAAACAAAAGTGTAAATATACAACTAGTTCAATCAAAATAAAATGCAATAACCAAACAATGAGCTAATGACTATGAGACCCAGTATCCTTGCTGCTTCAGCAAAAGGACAAGATGATTCTATCATGTCATTAGTTCAATCAAAATAAAATGCAATAACCAAACAATGAGCTAGTGACTATGAGACCCAGTATCCTTGCTGCTTCAGCAAAAGGACAAGATGATTCTATCATGTCATTAGTCATTAAAAGGCTATGTGCATCACTAATCTACAATCAACTTGAAAGCAATTTATGTACAGCTAATATACATAAGCATAACAAAATTAAATGCAAAATTAAATGACAACTATACAAGGCAGGGGCCCTCTGCCACCTATGAAATCAAAGAAAAATTTAACACACTTGCATGAATTAAAATTGCATGAATGAAAAATCTAATCTATCAAACTTGAAAGCAATCAAATCAAATCAAAGCAATATTTACAAAATGAAATCTACTCTACCTTACATTCTACAAAGCAATATTTACAAAATGAAATCTACTCTACCTTACATTCTAATATGCTCCATGACATCTACTTCACATCTCCTTCCATGTTGAGAACATCAAAGCTTTATTCAATTTCTTCAAAAGTACAAAGTACAACAAAGTTCTCCAAAGCTTTCAAAAGCCATCAAGGAAGAACTACAAACTTAAGAACTAGGGACTAAAAAGACTAACAAATGAAGGAGAGAGATCTCCTATTTATACAAAAAGATGAGAAGCCATCTCATTAATGAGAGTCCATGAATCTCTCCCTCTACCTCTAGAGTCCTAATCAAAATAGGAACTGATAAGACACATGTCTTCTTAGAGTTACAATACAATTAGGAGATGTGACACATATCCTCATGATCCCATGATTCTTTCCAACCAAATTCGAATTTGGCCTTAGAGTGCCACATAAGGGTCTTCTAGAAGTCTCCTTTCAACCTACACATGTCAACAACCTCAACCCATTTGTTAGGTATAAGCATATGCACATTATTTTCTAATGTTTAACCACAAATTCACTTAAAAGGCTTAGAAATAATAAAGATTTGGAAAAACATAAAGGTGGCCCAATGATAATGAAAGTGGGATGAATGTGGTGACATAGTAGTGAAATGGAGGTGAAATGGAGGTGATATAATGGACATAATAGTGAAAGTGTAATGCAAATGAATGACATTTTCAAGACTCAACAAGTGGCATGACTAGGCCGAAGACATACAAGCTTAGAAGGAATAATATGTAATATATTTATATATATGTACTTTTTGTAAGATGTTAAGCATGCAAGAGGAAGGGCCTTGTAGTTTGCACTACTATAAATATATGTGAATGTATATCTATTACTACTTGAGGCTTGAAATGTTGCTTAAGTCTCTCGAGTTTTGAATTGTTGTTTAAGTTGTTGCGTAATTGGAAATTGTTGGAATTTTTTCTTATGAGTGATTTTATTAGACTTGTATATCTGACTTTCATTTTTAATTAATTAAGCTCAGGAGAAATAGCCTCACTATTGTATGTATATGTGAATATATATATATATATGTGTGTGTGTGTGTGTGTGTGTGTGTGTGTCTGTGTGTGTGAATGTGTGAATGTATATCTATTTCTACATGAGGCTTGAAATTTTGCCTAAGTCTCTCGAGTCTTGAATTGTTGTTAAAGTTGCTACGTAATTGGAAATTGTTGGAATTTTGTCTTACGCATGATTTTATTATAGACTTGTATATCTAGCTTTCAGTTTTAATTAATTAAGCTCAAGATAAATAGCCTATATATATATATATATATATATCGTGAAGTAATGGCTTGGGTCACGTCTCAACAAGCTCAGGAGGGATAGTCCCAAAGAAGTTGTATATGCCTCATATATTCACGCACACATATGTAAGTGCAGGTCAAAACCTTTGTACCCTACAAGAAAAGGATTAATTCTTTGTAATCTTATGACTAGGCACGAAGAGAAAGCGCGTAGGTAGAGGAAATCTAGACAATCGATGATTATGTTGTGTTCTCCACTATTGGAAGGCCTTGGGACTTTTACCTTAGAGGTTTCCCCCAGGGGTTTTGAATGGAGCGTAAAGGGAAAATCTTGGGATATAATCCTTGGGAGGATGTGGCTTGGTGGGGCCACTAATCAAGTGTGTCACATGGGCATGGTGGGCCGAGTCTTTCCTTTCTCAACGAGATTTTATGCAAATTGTGCGACACGAGTGGAACCCATAACACACATGGCGTGGAGGTAATGACGAAGGATTACATCACCTCGATGCTTAGGACTAGTGATATCACCTTGGACCCCAGACCTTGGAGAATTTGGACGAAGCGAATGGTAGAACTTGCTCGGATATATTTCCTAGGGTGACTTGGCGCATGGGGACATGTTTGGTGGGGACAAGCATCGTGTGGTGTTAATGAAATCGCTTACCAATCAATGGGGAGGTTAAGCCTTAAACAAATTATGGTATGCCAAGTATCCCAAAAGGTTGTCCCTGACATTTCAATGGCGAGCAGTATTAGGTCCCGCTGGGATTTTATTCCCGGGGTGAGGTGGCCAGGGAAGGGTCCACATTTGTATAACTCATAAAATTAAGTTTATGGGCTTTCATTTGTATGGAAGGATCCTGCAATATGAATGCATTGGAAACTGTGGAGATGTTGCCACGTGGGTGGTGTCGTGGCCATGAAGAGGGCCTGCACCTGTGTGATATATAGATACATATATTGCACATTGTATGTTGGCTTCATAAGGAGCTTAATGCATATGAGTAGGTAAACAACTGCCATGTGGTCTATGACATGAACAACCATGTGGAAGACCCGATGACATGGTACAATTTGATTGGCCAAGATGTTAATTGACCATATATTTTGATCCAGAAATTAGATTGGAGAAAAATTTGTATTGTTGGAAAGATCTCAGCAAGGAAAACAAAGCGATGTCATTCATTTTAGGTTTAGAGGAAGTAAAAAATGGTTGAAAAATTTAGACTTCATTTCCAGAGCGAGATATTGGAAGTCGAGGCAACGTAGTAACTTCCTCCTTCTACCCTTAGTGGGGGCTAGGGATAGTAAGGGGGTATGTTACAGAGTGTTATCAGAGCTTCCAGGTTCAACATTTGGACTAGATGGGCTCTATCACAGAAGAAATCTAGAAAATGGTTTCAACCCTAGACTCTTTGGGATAAATTGATCCTCTATTAAAAACTAACATAACAGTAGATCCAGTGCTTGGCTTTGGACCTTGGATGGAGCTATAGCTTAAGTATTGTAGTTGAATGTGGATATGATTACAATTTATTTATAGCATTTTATTGTGATTTGTATGTTAATTGCAAGGATGATCTCGTGTGATTGATTTTATTGGAAAATGCAATGGTATTGCATGTGTTTTCTTTAGGCATCTTGAAGTTCTAGACAACCTATTGTTGTGACCATGGATGCTTGTTATGTCTTTAGTTTTGCAGAACTACCTGCATGGTTTGTGCATGATTGTCTAAGTGGTGTGCTCCTACACACTTGGGAGGAATGGGCATGCGAATTCTCCTATGATATGAAGGATTTGGGGAATCCGTGTTATGTATTTAGTTTTGTAGAACTACCTACATGGTTTGTGCATGATTGTCTAGGCGGTGTGCTCCTATCCTACACACTTGGGAGGAATGGGCATGTGAATGCTTCTATGATATGATATGATATATATATATATATATATATATATATATATAGATATATATATATATATATATATATATATATATATATATATATATATATATATATATATATATATATATATATATATATATATATATATATATTCATTCAAATATGTTGGATGGATGGGAAAATTCCAAGGTCTATATGTTGTATGACAAAGACCCTCGATGGGATAAAGTCATAGTGTTTGCGACTCTATTAGAAATTCAAGTGGATAATAAGTGCTTATTGTAGGTACTGATAATAGCACTATGATCGTGGTTTGTATATTGATCATCTTAATGAGCAAGATGAATGTTAATATAATAGTTTAATGAATGATTATGTGTTAACCGAGGATTGCATGTAGGTTCTATGGTGCATTTTGTAAATGGGAAACATTATAAATATGATAGATGTATGACTTTTCCTAATTGACCCCCTTGAGGTTGCAGATACCATGATTGTTGGCCTTGGAAAAGAGGCTAAACTTAATGGCTATTATTGGCGTTATCAAGAGATCTGATTTATGGAATTGATAATGTTAGTTAAAATTTTAAAAGGGATGAACGTTCTTCTAAATTTTGGAAATGGTGGTCTTTGTAAAGCAGTTGATTTTAATTAATGCGAATGGTCTTGGTAAAGAGACTGATTTCTAAAATCTGTGAGGACATGATGGTAAACATGCCAATATATACACATATGTACACTCCTGATTTCTAAAACCATGTTGTTGTGTATGTTTAAATGGTGTCCTGGTTGAGATATGTGACTGATAAAAATTTGCAAAAGTGTGCATAGTTGTAGGGTAGTGTGCTTGGCTCAACCTGGTAATGGGGCAACTGATATATTAATTGTTGTATTTCATTAATGCACTAACAACTGAGTGTGTATGGTTGCACATAGAAATACTCAATGGTAGTAAAAGGAAGCATGTGTTGTGGCATGGTGCAACAGGATATGGACCAAGTCCATCAAGAACGAGAGAGAGGGAAGTTCCCTCAAGGGAAAAGAACCTTGGGTAATTTGGAGGCTAAGCTCAGGGACTTGGAAGATGAGCTAAATATTTGCAAGAAAAAAATTAGGAAGCTCTCCAGGAAACAACAAGAACCGGTCGAGTGGAATTCTGAACTGCAAAAGCTTTTACAAGAATTGACATCTCAAACTAGATTCTCAAAAAGGGAAAATCATAGTGGTAGGAAGAGGCCTCCTGAGGCTGAAAAGGAAAAGAATATATTTCCCTGTTGGCATTGTAAAGGGGAACACCTAAGAAAGGACTATCCCAACAGGAAAAAAAGGAGGACAACTCCTGCAAACCACAGGGACATGTAACAGTAATGCAAGATGTCGAGAAATAGAAGGGAGAATTCCCTCAAGCTCCTCAAAAGATGTAAACATATAATGGAAAAGACTCCCTTGTATAGAATTTGGGGAATGTAAGACTTTAAGTTTGTTGTAAGCCTTGTAAAGAAATCTTGAATTGATTTTGGTATGTGAATATACATATATATGCATATGCACACTTGTATGATGGCTAGAGTGCCATGAACGCTAGACTCATGTGGATTAAATTGATTTTTGAGGATTGTTTTATTTTAACACTTATGAGTTGTGGCTTCAATTTATTGATTTCATGGATTGACATCATTTTGATTTTAGATTTTCTCATGGCCATGTTGTTCCGCAAAAAAATCTTTTACTATTGCGATTGTGATTACCTTTTGTTTGTATTGGTTGTCCTCACCTTCTTTATAAATTTTTGCCTTTCAAATGTTTTGCATGGGGTCCGAGGAAACTTGTTGGGCATGTAAGTAAAGCCATGGAGCTTTGGTAAGAGGGAAAAGTGCAGCATAGAAAAGAAAGTGACTTGAGAGAGAGGCCTATGGATGAGGAAAAATGAGGAAGGCTAGGAATGAACAGTGCATGATTGGAACAAACAAAACATGTCGATGTTGGGAAGATGGGCTGAAATAAGCCATCGTTGGAATACCTTGGAGTGTTGCTCTTGAATGTGAAAATATGCATAAATGAAGAAATGTGCATAGCTGGGATTTAATTGTGCAAACATTGCTAGCTGAAAATAATAACTAGAAGCATTGGTACTAACATCAAGGTGAAAAGGTAAAGGGAGGAATTTTGCTAAAAGAATTTCTCAACCACATTGGTGAATGTTGTTGAGAATTCCATACTGACACTGTGTATAACTGAAGGGAGTTCTCTAAACCCTAGATCTATTTTACATATGTTAATGTGTGTTATGTCCATAAATAAGTGGACAATTGTATGACAATGAGGTGGATTGGTCTAGTCCATGGGATAATTTACAATGATATGACAACCATGAAAATATCACAAAGGAGGTTCTTCTAACCTTAACTCAATGTACATATATTAATTTGTGATATGTTCATGATCTTGCCAATGTTTATATGCATATATGAATTCCATTGTAAATGATAGGTTCAGTCATGAGTCATTCTTATGGAAGAATGATGGTTTAACCTTCATTTAATAGAAATGTGTATGGCATGTAAGATTACCGGTTGTGTGAGGAATCAAGTGGGAAAAAGTAGCCCTGGTTGATCTATGATTTTAGTATTATGTGAAAATGGTTCTTATTTTTTTCCTTGGAAAAAGTCATAATTTCATTGCTTCGAAACAAAGTAGAAATTACATTTGTAGATATATGCATTGCATACATTTCAGATATCAAAAGAGTTACACATTTTCCATATATATCGAACATTACTTATATATTGAAGTTCACAAAATAACAAAAAATTCCCAAAATCATGTCCAGACTGCATCCCTAAATCATATCAACATAATTTAAAATGTGCCCCTCTCACGAAAGGGACGATGAAAAGAACCCCTCCGCCCATCTGGGAGGAACTCATTGGTTTGCATCATCCCCATCTGAAGCACCGAACCCTTCTTGGCAGCCTCGTCAGCTAGAGAATTCCTCTCCCTGTAGACATGTGAAATAGTGAAAAGATCAAACTGCATAATCAAGAGAAAAATATCTTGAATGATTGGAAAATATCGAATTATATGACAGATATGAATCCTATTCACCCAGTGCATGACCATCTAAGAGTCTCCAAAGACCTAAATAGCCTGACAACCATACAGAATAGCCTGTTGAAGAAGAATATATAGGCCCATCAATTCAACATAATTGTTACTCCCTTCCCCTAAACCTGCAGAGAAAAAGTAGTACCGATTAGCAGAAATATATAGGATTGCCCCTGCCCCCCCAACCGTAGGGTACCCCCTGGATGAACAATCAAAGGGAAAGGATGTAAAATATGAAATAATACCAACAAATTGTACAACCACCACCGACGAAGTCAAGAATTTGTCAGTAAAAATGGCAGCATTCCTCGCCAGCCAGATACCCCAGGCAACAATCATAGGAAGTGCCCGAAATTGCTTATAAGGACCTTCAGAATACCATGTCTAATATGCCTCATCAAAGGAGTTACCCACCCAAATAAATTGCATACCCAACAACCGTGAAACCTCCAACCAAATAGCATAGGAAAATGGACACTTTACAAATAAATGAGGAATGTCCTCCAATGACAATTTGCACAAGTAGTGCCATCCCAGACCATTAAACTGTCTAATCTGCAAAAAATCCCATGTCGGAACTCTACCCTCCATCAACGACCATTCAAATAATTTTGTTTTAGTCGAACACTATAATTTCCATAATCTGTTCCACCACCATTTGAGATTTTTCTCCAAAACCTCCACACAGAGCTTATCATAACCCGCCTTCGGTGTATAAATTCCCGACACATCAGAGTCCCATACCAACCTATCTGCATGATCTGTAATCTGAATATGTGCTTCAATCAACACACTTGTAAATCTATTCCAGCATGCCAGATGTGCACCCATCAAGTTGATGCGTTCCCCAGAAAGCCACCCCTGTTTCCATATATTAGTTGTAACAGGATCCCAAATCTGGTGAAGAGTTCTAAAACCAGCCTCCACTAGAAGTACGCAAATTTCCTTAGGAAGTTTATGAACATTAGCACTACCCGACCATGGATCCAAACCCACTCGAATCAACTTTCCATCTCCAACCTACCCCAAACCACTCCTTATAATCTCCATCCATCTCAACAGAGCCTTCCACATCACAAAGGAATTCCCTGCAATCCATTATGGCAGCCTCAACCATTTAGTCATTGAAAATGGTTTAATATATTTCTCATACACGTCCATAAACTGTCCATGGAGATGAGTCGCCACCCAATCTTGGCCGCCAATGCCTTGAAAAAATGGAAAAAAAATTCAGTCCTGAACCTCCCAACGCTTTTGGCATCAAGATAACTTTCCATCGAACCCAAGGTAGACCCTGCTCCTTATGACCCCTCCACAGATATGAGAAACATAATCTTCAAATCTTCTCCAACGTCCCTAATGGGATCCAAGCAAGAGATAACCACTAAACCGGAATAGCCTCTAGAATGGATTTTACCATCACTAACTTGCCAGCTCTCGAGAGGCATCGATGGTGCTTCTCAATCTTGGAAACTAACCATTGCAATCAGCTTTCCTGTAATAATTGGGCTTCAAATAAAACCCTAGATACTTAAGTCCCTCATAAATATCCAACATAGAACAATCAAACTTAGAAGTCACATATTCGATTTCCACCACCTCAAGATTGGAACAGGTGATGGAGTATTTACCAAATTTTATGACCATACCTATAGCTTTCATAAATAATTCTATCCCCCTACACAATTTATCAACATCTCTACATGACCCATCACAAAATATCAAAATATCAATGACAAACAATAGATCAGAAATGTCCAGAACCTATGAAATAAGAACCCCTTTTTAGTTGCCAGATATTTTAGCTTGCTTCAAGAAACGGCTCAAACTCTCCACTACCAGCAAAAACAACAGAGGGTACAGTGGACACCCCTGATGGGAGAAGCCACTCAATCGATTAGCACAACAAAGGATACTGAGGTCACACAACTCATTACCCAAAGAATGAAGCTCACAAAAGAGCCCAAATGTGTCATGAGAAGTCTAAGATAAAGCCAATTGACTTGATCATAGGCCCGTGACAAATCTAGTTTAATCACCGCACCTTTTAATCCCCTAGTCTTTAAACTGTGTAAACCCTCCTGAGCCACCCCCACAACCTCATGAATCTGTCTTCTAGCCAAAAAACCAAATTGTTCCCCTAATATTCTCTTAGAAAGTACCACCTTTACCCTTCATGCAATAACCTTGGATATTATTTTGTATAAAGAATTACACAATGAGATAGGCTGATATTCATCAAGTGTGCCCAGATTATCATCCTTGGGTATTTTTGCAATAAATTCGACATTCACAGGAGGTTGAATAATGTTGGAGTATATTATATTCCTTGGAAGCTAATACTTTCTTTGTATTATGTCAGAAGTTGTCCACAATATTATGTAAAAGAGTAATACATTATATCCCATATTTATTATGGCATAGTATACTCTTCTATCAATTTATTTTATAAGGAGGTGTTATTTTGGAGAATTATATTATCTCACATTAATATGTGAGAGTAATTCCTCCACATCTTTGGGTATATAATAGGGTCAAGGGAGCCTCTTAAGATATATACCATTTTGTGATACAACCACATCTTAGTTTGTGCTCATAACATATTGCTATTTCTATCAGGTTATTTGTAGTTTCTTTCTTTGTAAGATTGTAGGAGATTTCTGGAGATAATAAAAGACAACATTCGCATGGATGTAGCCCAATTGGGTGAACAACGTATATTTGTTGTATTCTTTTTCGTTGTTCTCTTTATGTTCTTATTTATATGTTGATGTATTGTTGGTTTCTTATATAGATAGCTAGTTTAGTAGATCTAATATTCTAACATGGTATCAGAGCCATGAATACTATGATCTAGCATCTTCTTTGAATTTAACCATCAACGTGTATCTTCATTTTTTGTTACCTCGGCACTCATTATTTTTTTGTAGATTTTCTTTCTATCTGGTCTCCATTAGGCTTCTCTTCAGATTCGGGCATGATTCTACATATTTGAGTTTTTTTTCTCATTACCCTAACTTTGTTATGTATTTTTTTGCAGTTTTTTTTTTCAAGGGACTCTTGATTGTTTTTCTGTAAGATCTATATGATTTTTGGATTCTCCTCAAGGAGATCTATCTTTCGGTTGTAAGATCTGTGATTTTTGTCTAGTTTTTTGGTCCCTTTTTTGCATGGCAGAAGATTGGCAGATCGAGGATTCAGATCAAAATTTTGGCCGCATAAGTGGTTGCAGAGTGGCTACGCCATTTCCGAAAACTGGTTATAATAAGCATTTGGAGCATTATTGAGTGTTTTTTGTTTTAACACCTGACATTTTTGTTAGATCTGTTACTTTATGTGCATAATTTCCTAGAAAATATTAGATATTTGGGTTCCTCTCACCGAGCTACCCAATTAAAAAAAAAAATCAACTCAAACGGAGTACTGAAGAAAAATTATCATTGATTTAAGATTGACAGTTTTTTCAGGTTTTCTGGTGATGGCAGAACAAACTGCATAAATTTATAGTTTTCTATCCACTTTTTCTCTTATCATTTCTTGCATTTGGGTTTATATTTCTTGTCAAAATTTCTATCATTATGACTTTAGAAGTAGCTTATGTTCTTGAACTTGTTGGTTCTAACTATCTTGCATGGAAAAAGAAAATGATTGATGTTCTCAGGAGTAAGAATCTATGGAGGTTGGTTAATGGTGAACACAAGAAATCTACAGATGCTCAAGCCTTGATTAAATGGGAAGAAATATGTGATAAAGCAAGAGGGCTCATTGGTCAAACAATTTCAGATAATCTTCAGGTAAGTATGTAGAAATTTCTCTATAGATCAGCTAGCTCTGATCCCATGTAGAAATTTTGCAAATTCTCTACAAATCTCACTCTAAGACTATGTAGAAAATTTGACTGTAGATTAGCCCGATAATGCAATATAACCAAAGCAAAATATTATAATCTGCTTCTACTATCAATTTGCGGAAGCTTAAAGATCGAGTTGAATCAGAGCTGAACAATATAACGAGAAGAAGAAGAATCAATCATTCAAGACACATGAAAATACTTTGGGGAAAGCCTCAACTAAAACCCCATTGTCTGTATTATCATACAAGGTGGAAATACATAGGAATTATACAAAGCCTTAGCTCTCACAACTAGCCAACTCTTAGTACAATCTTTTTGGATGCTCACAGGCAATCAAAGCTTCTCACAAGCCTTCTCCTTTGCCCTCCAAGCTCCTATTTCCTTGTGCAGTTTCTCCTGGGTGATCCTCCTGTTACCAAGTGGAACACTGATCTCACACCCTATCAGAACTGCGCAATCCTCAAGGAACCTTGCCTTGACTGCATGCATGAGTTTCCTTTATAGGAAAACACATGCAACTGATAGTACATTGTCCTTGACTTTAATCTCAACTGGGTCTTTCTCAGAATAGACATGCATGAGTTTCTGATGAGGGAATCTTTAGTTATCTAGAGTACACTAGTTGAGTGCATGCATGCATCAACTGACTGATAACTCACAATTAGTTCCTCAAATAGTTTGGAACTAATTTAACTGGACTTAACTCAGTAAACTGAGCTAACTAATTACAACTCAAATATAACTCAATCTTATCTCCTTAATTAAGGGATAATCTCCTTAATTTAAGGGATAACTGTTGCATGACTGCAGAAAGAATTCTAACTTGAATTTCTCCAACTAATTAATCCATAATTAATTAATTAATTATTTCTAAGTAGCCGGTGATACTAAATTCGATTTTAATTCACAATTTAATTCAAGGACAAATTAAAATTGGAATATACTGGATTCTATTTTTATCATTTCTTGTTGCTATTTTCAACACTCCCTCTCAACAAGAAAGGAATTCAATTCATTCCCGATCATGAACCTTTGGAATGTTATGCATGCAACACTTCTCTCTAGTGTTGTTGCTCCAGCAACTCCAGAAACAAAAAAAAAAACATCCAACCTGAATCAATATGATGCATCTGTCATCAAAGTCTCTAACTGCTATTGCCTCTGTCAACTAAAAATTTTGCGCTTCTGTTGACTCTGCCTTTCTGCACTATTGTCAATCCTTCTTTGCGCTCTTCAGTATCTGACTGCTCTAGCCTCTGTCACTTTGATCTCTGACTGCATCAATCCCACTGATTCCTCCCGCTATTATGTACTTTGGGCTCCCGTAGCAAGGTACGATCCATGAGATAAAACCTCTCAATGGACCCTGCCCAATTTCAGCCTTCTTGAGACTATCACTTCACATCACCCCACCTCACACCTAGAGGTATGGCTGCATGTGATTCCTATGCCCACTTCTCTAATTATGGCTCCTCCACAATTGTTTGAGACTTCTTCTGGGATTGCATGTTGAGAGGTAATTTACTCTCCCTCTCAACCACCAAGTCTCTAACATTTTCCTTGCTCCTCAAGGCTTTGCATGCATCTTGAACCTCAAGAGCATACATGTTCTTAACTCATGAACTGATCTGTTTCACCTGTCTCGTGGTGATGTGTCTAAGGAACGCCTTTCCTTTACTGAAGACAACATCGTAGCCTTTGTCCTCCAACATCGGAACCGATACCAAGCTCTTCTTCAGTCCAGACACATACTTCACATCTGGCAAGGTGATAGGAACTCCATGCTCACTCTAAAAAGCAACCGTGCCCACTCTTGAAACACTATACTTTCCGTCGTCACCCATCTCTATGTGCATCTTGAGGTCTTTCTCCTCCAAGGTACTGAATAAAATTTTATCGCCAGTCATGTGGAATGAGGCTCCATTGTCAATATACTAGACACAACCCATCATCGATGACACCATGCATGCGATGAGGGTAAAGTCCATTTCGAACTGAGAGGCTAATGCCTCACCTTCTGATCCTTCCGAGGATCCCTTCTTGGACTTCTTCGATGGGCAATTAGTCGCATAATGTCCCATCTCAATTGAAGTATGATATGAATTCAATTTGCACCTGCAACCCCGAACTTCAAACTTCGAATTCTCTTCTCCGTATACTATTCACAGCTCCAATAAACTTAGCTCTGATACCATGTAGAAATTTCTCTATAGATCAGCTAGCTCTAATACCATGTAGAAATTCTACAAATTCTCTACAAATCTCACTCTAAGACTATGTAGAAAATCTGACTGTAGATTAACTCGATAATGCAATATAACCAAAGCAAAATACTATAATCTACTTCTACTATCAATTTGCGGAAGCTTAAAGATCAAGCTGAATCAGAGCTGAAAAATATAACCAGAAGAAGAAGAATCAATCATTCAAGACACATGAAAATACTTTGGGGAAAGCCTCAGCTAAAAACCCCACTATCTGTATTATCATACAAGGTGGAAATACATAGGAATTATACAAAGCCGTAGCTCTTATAGCTAGCCATCTCTCAATACAATCCTCCTGGATGCTCATAAGAAATCATAGCTTCTCGCAAGCCTTCTCCTCTACCCTCCAAGCTCCTATTTCCTTGCGCAGTTTCTCCTGGGTGATCCTCCTGTTACCAAGTGGAACACTGATCTCTCACACTAATCTCACACCCTGTCAGAACTGCGCAATCCTCAAGGAACCTTACCTTGACTGCATGCATGAGTTTCCTTTATAGGAAAACACATGCAACTGATAGTACATTGTCCTTGACTTTAATCTCAACTGGGTCTTTCTCAGAATAGACATGCATGAGTTTTTGATGAGGGAATCTTCAGTTATTTGGAGTACACTAGTTGAGTGCATGCATGCATCAACTGACTAATAACTCACAATTAGTTCCTCAAACAGTTTGGAACTAATTTAACTGGACTTAACTCAGTAAACTGAGCTAACTAATTAGAAATCAAATATAACTCAATCTTATCTCCTTAATTAAGGGATAATCTCCTTAATTTAAGGGATAACTGTTGCATGACTGCAGAAAGACTTCTAACTTGAATTTCTCCAACTAATTAATCCATAATGAATTAATTAATTATTTCCAAGCAGTTGGTGAGACTAAATTAGATTTTAATTCACAATTTTAATTCAAGGACAAATTAAAATTGGAATATACTGGATTCTATTTTTATCATTTGTTGTTGCTATTTTCAACAAAGTATTGAGGTAGAAGACAGTCCGATTGAGGTATGGATAATTCTTGCTTCTTTATTTGATAAATATGATGATGTTTCTACATATTACCTTGGAAATAAGATTCATGAGCTAGATCCTACTAATTTTGATAGAGTAGAATTATATCTTGTTGAATTGAAAACCTTAAATGTAAAGTTAAATAATTGTGATAAAGATTACAAGACAGACACTGCTCTTATCATTATTGTAGAACAAAAATTGTCATCTTGCTTTGACATGTTCATTCAAATTAGGAATAGGGCTCTTGAATTGTCTCAAAGTACCACAAAACCTATTTTTGATGATTTTTGTAAAGGGTTGATAAATGATCAAGAAAAATTGATTGCTTCCGGACAAATCTCACCTAGTAAAGATCTTATGGCAAATAATAAGAATCCTAAGAAAAGTTTTAATAATGCTAAAGGTTCGCATTCACACACTTCTAATCATACTAATAATAGTGGTCATGCTTTTCATGCACATCATGAAACTAGTAAGAGGAAGAAAGTGTATTATCCTTGTAAGCATTGTGGTAAAACTAACCATCCTAAAAAGAATTGCTTTAAAGCAAAATGTTTAATGGCTAAAGCTAACATGAAAAATTCTAATGAATCTCAAGTAGCTTTATGTGCATCTGTTGTTTCATCTAGTAATTATTCTTCTAATGTGGAATGGATAATGGATTCTGGTGCTTCTAAACATATGACTGGTAATGCTTCTTTATTTACATCTTATAACACTAATAAGAACTCATCTCAAAAAATTTCTATTGGTGATGGTAAAGAACTTTCCGTAATTGGTTCTGATAATATTAATGCTGCTAATGGTCAATTGGAAGATTTTTTTCATGTTCAAAACATGCCTATCAACTTACTTTCTATTTATCGTGCATGTCAGAAAGGTTTTAAATTTGAAGCTTGGCCTGATAAATATGTTCTTAAAGATATCAACCAAAATTACAAAGTAGTCTCTTCTGGTCTTGTTGATCATACAACTGGTTTATATAAATTTGTTGGTTTTAATTCAACTAAGAGACAACCCTTTTATTCCTATGTTGCTCATGCTGATGAACTAAGTCAATTATGGCATGAAATATTGGGTCATTTGAATTATGGTAAAATGAAAATGCTAACTAAAATGGTTCATGGTTTGCCTAATATTTCTTCTACTACTGGTGTTTGTGAAGGATGTGTTCTTGGTAAACATCATAGAGAAATGTTTGATAAAGGTAAAGCCTGGCATGCTAAAGCACCTTTGCAATTAATTCATAGTGATATTTGTGGTCCTCTTGAAGTTCCTTCAATATCTCATGCAGTTTATTTTCTTACCTTTATTGATGACTTTAGTAGAAAATCTTGGGTTTATTTTTAAAAAAATAAAAGTGAAACGTTTCTAAAATTTCAAGAATTTAAATCCATGGTTGAAAATGCATCTGGTAAGAGTATTAAAACCTTGCGATTTGATAATGTGGGGGAATTTTTTAAGCAAGAATTTGATGCATATTTATCTAAACATGGTATTCAACATCAAAAGACTATTCCTTACACACCTCAACAAAATGGTGTTACTGAAAGGAAAAACAGAACTTTAGTTGAAATGGCTAGATGTATGCTTTATTCTAAAGGACTGCATAAGAAATTTTGAGTTGAAGCCATCTGTTGTGCTAATTTTATTTTAAATAGAGTTCCTACTAAAGTTGTTAAGCATGTTACCCCTGAGGAAAAATGGAATGGACGTAAACCAAATATTAGTAATTTTAAGGTGTTTGGTTGTGAATGTTGGGCTCATATTCCTGATGAAAAACAGAAAAAGTTAGAACCCAAATCTCACAAGTGTATCTTCATTGGTTATGATGAGAATTCCAAGGCTTACAAGTTGTTTGATCCTTCTAATCAAAGTGTCATAATCAGAAGGGATGTTCAATTTCATGAAGTCTCTTCCCCACCTGAGTCTGTAGAATCTCATGTTACCCTGAATTTACCAATACCACATGTTACTCCTATTCCTATTACTCATTCTTCCAGTTCTGTGCCTCTTATTGATCTTGATTCTTCCTCTCCCTCAAGTATTCCACCTGAAACTCATGAAGCTCCTGAAGTGACTCATGTTCCTTCTACTCTTCCTGTTTGGGCTCGGAAAACTCTTGAATCTACAGGTAGTGAGGTCGGAAATCCTTCCGACACTTGTCGAACTAGATCTAACTTTGCTCTTATGACCAAAGTTTTGGCCACAGATGATCCTACTACTTATGCTCAAGCTAAGGGTAAGCCTCATTGGGAACAAGCTATGTCTGCTGAATATGAATCTCTTTTGAGAAACAATACTTGGTCTCTTGTTCCTCTTCCTTTAGGAAAGAACTTAGTTGGTTGTAATTGGGTTTATAAAACTAAATTCACTGCAAAAGGACATATCAAAAAGCATAAAGCTAGATTAGTTGCAAAAGGTTTTAATCAACTTGAAGGTATTGAGTATAATGAAACTTTTGCTCCTATTGCTAATATGAACACAATAAGAACCATTTTATCACTTGCTACATCTTATAAGAGGGAAATTCATCAAATGGATGTTAAAAGTGCCTTTTTAAATGATGATCTTACTAAAGAGATTTATATGCAACAACCTCTTCGTTTTATTTCTGCTGAATCCTCAAGTTTAGTATGCAAATTACACAAATATTTATATGGTCTCAAATAAGCATCTAGGGCATGGTATGATAAAGTTGATGCATATTTTTTGAATAATGGTTTTAAGAATTGTATATCTGATCCAAATTTGTATGTTAAGAACTTTGGTGATAATGTCCTCATTATTGTTTTATTTGTGGATGATCTAATTATCACTGGAAACCAACTTGTATTAATTCAAGATATGAAAATTTCTCTTTAGAAGTAGTTTGAGATGACATATCTCGATACATTGCATTATTTCTTGGGTCTTTAGATCTGGCATATGGACGATGGTATTTTTCTCTCTCAGCCTAAGTATGCGACAAATTTATTGGCTTGTTTCAATATGAGTGATTGTAAACCTGCTCCAATGCCATTTCAATCCGGTGTAAATTTAATTGTTGAGTGTACCACTCCACTGGTTGATGCTACTCTTTATTGTCAGCTCATTGGCAATTTGATATATTTAATTCACAGCAGACCAAATCTCTTTTTTGCGGTCAATATGGTTTCTCGATCCTTTCACTCAAAATTGGTTGAGATTTCCGCATCTTCATGCAGAAACCTCGTGAAATTCATTGGAAGGTAGCCAAGAGAATTCTATGATATTTACAGGGGATTACATTATGGTGTATTTTATTGGAGTAGTGATACAGTTTTACTCTCTAGTTATACAGATTTTGATTGGACAGGTAACAATTATGATCGACGATCAATTGTTGGTTACATATTTTGTTATGAAACCAGCTCAAGAAAAGATAGAAAAAATAGATCAACGCCTTAGAATTCAGCCTCTTCAAGGGGGCAACCTCCTTTACATTACATAAATGAACAATTCTTGGATGATACAAATGACGAAACCTCCTTTTTATATATAGGAGTCTAAGGTGTCACAATATAATCCAGCCGACCTAACAATAATAATATAAAGCCACAAAAATAACAATAGAGGGATTTTATGGGGCACATAAATAACAATATGGGGGTAATAGGGGCACAAAAATATAAATAAGGGGTATAACTACAATAGTAATGGGGTAATCACTAGTAGTATAGGGGCCTAACATGCCCCTCTCCTTCAAAAAGCATTGTCCTCAACGCTTGAGTAGTTCTTGATGCTTCTGTATAAAATTCTTGTCCTTCCATGTGGAATCTTCAGCGGGTAAGTTCTTCCACTTGATGAGATACTCTAAAATTGATCGATTTCGTAGCTGTCGGGTTCTTGTTTCTGTGACTGCTTTGTAGGAATTTACAGGGTAAGTTCCTCAAAAAGAATACCAAAAGGACACCGCTCACAACCAGATCACAGATCAATACACCAGTATTTTTGACGTGGTTAAAACCCTCAAAGACGGAAACAGTCCACGGCCTGTCCCAACGTGGGTACTACAGGCAATTTATTAATCAAAGAATGAAAATTTACATAAGCTTCTCTCATGCACGGATTACTCGAACAATGACCCTCCATGCGCTTTAAATAGAACTCATGGACCAATCGGGTGTCAAGCCACGAATCAAGTGTCGGTAATACCGAGGAGAGAATGAACCGTCGGATCACTACATATCGTGACCGTCGGATTGTAAGTTACAAAATGTACAACGGTAAAGAAACACACTTTACCTAACTCTATACTAGACCAAGTTGAACTTAACTATTTCCTATGTGTCGGAATATCCTAACATCCCCCCTTAAGAACAACTTGGGATAGGATTGAAGGATTTACAAATATGACACAATAGGAGAAGGAAGGAGGCACTAGAGCCTATCCCCCCTTAGTGACAACTTCCTGAACTCCAAGCATATATCGAAGTTTAGTGAACTTCGCCTCTGTGAGAGCCTTTGTGAAGATGTCTGCAACCTGATCATCTGTTGAACAATATTGCACTTCAAGAACATGGTCATGAATGAGCTTTCTGATGAAGTGCATGTGTAGTTCAATGTGTTTGCTGCGCTGATGCTGGACTGGATCTTTGCATAGCTGAATGGCACTTTGATTATCACACCAAAGTGTGGTTGGATGCTGCTGCTCAAAGCCAAACTCTGATAGGATCTGACGAAGCCACAAGGCTTCCTTACTAGCTTCCACGGCACCACGATACTCTGCTTCTGCTGACGAAAGAGAAATGGCAGCCTGTTTCTTACAAGCCCATGTAATAGGTCCTGAACCAAGAGTGAAGACATAACCGGCAGTAGACTTCCGATCATCAGGGTCACCAGCCCAATCAGAATCAGTGAAACCAACTAACAGAGGAGCTGCTTTGGCACTGTAATGAATCCCAAACTGTACTGTACCTCGAACATAACGAAGTATTCTTTTAGCTGCTTTCCAATGACTTTCACGGGGGTTTTGCATAAAACGAGCAACAAGGCCAACAGCAAAGGAAAGATCAGGACGAGTATGGGTTAAATACAAGAGTTTTCCTACAAGTTGACGGTATAAGGTAGCATCAACTTCAGGAGAAGTACAAGAGACTGAAAGTTTGACTCCAGACTGAAAGGGAGAAGGGGCTGGCTTACAGTCTTCCATGTGAAAATGACGAAGAATATCACAAGCATACTTGGACTGGGAAAGGAAAATACCCTCCTTGGATTGCAAGACTTGAAGACCGAGAAAATAGTGTAAGTGTCCTAAGTCTGTCATTTCAAATTTCTTTTTAAGGCTGGACTTCACATGGTTTATAAGGTTGGGATCACTACCAGTAAGAATAAGATCATCAACATAAAGAACAAGGATGATAAGAGAGTTGCCCACTTTCTTGGTGTAGACAGTATTGTCAGAATGACACCTAGAAAAGCCAGATTCTAAAAGAAAGCTATCCATTTTGGCATACCAAGCCCGAGGAGCTTGCTTGAGGCCATAAAGGGATTTCTTAAGTCGACAAACAAGGCTGGAGTCTGTTTGTATGAAGCCAATGGGTTGTTCCATATAGATTTCTTCCTGCAAGTCCCCATGCAAGAAGGCAGATTTAACATCCATCTGATGGACTTCCCATTTTAAAGAGGCAGCAAAGGAAAGAACAAGGCGGATAGAGTTCATTTTGGCAACAGGGGAGAAGGTTTCAGTGTAGTCAATGCCTTCAACCTGTGAAAAGCCCTTAGCAACGAGACGAGCTTTATGTTTATCAACTTTCCCATCTGGTCCATACTTGGTTCTGTAAACCCATTTACATCTAACAAGTTTGCGTCCCTTTGGTAGAGGAACAAGATCCCATGTATCATTTGTCATCAATGAATGATATTCTTCATTCATAGCTGCTTCCCAATGTGGATGGCCTGAAGCTTCTGCAAAAGTGTCAGGATCATGATTTACTGGAGCTTGAGCCAGTAAAGAAGAGGCTCTTTCAAACTGAGAACGTGTACGTCGCTGATCTGTAGGATCACCGGCAAGATCACCTGCTGCATCCCGAGTAGCACGGACCCATCTTGGAAGTTGAGGATCCTGAGAAGGTGGGGGAGGATTATCATCCTCGCTTTCATCATCTGAAGAAGAAATGTTTTCAAAAGTAGAAGAGATAGGAAGAGGTGGCACATCCGCCGGACTAGGCTCGCAGGCCGATTTATTTTCATCAAATTTTACATCTCTTCTAATGATAACATTTTTGGACTTAAATGGAATAAGTCTATAACCTTTTACATCTTCAGAATATCCAACAAAAGTACATTTCTCACTCTTAGGTTCTAAAGCTTTATGCTTTTCATCTGGAATATGGGCCCATGCTTCACTTCCAAACACACGAAAGTGACTTACATCTGGTTTAATGGAACTCCAAGCTTCTTCTGGAGTGATATTCTCTAGAACCTTAGTAGGAGTGCGATTGATTATATAATTTGCACAATTAATTGCTTCGGCCCAAAAACTAAGACTGAGTCCTTTAGATTGCAGCATACAATTAGCCATTTCCTTTAAGGTGCGATTTTTCCTTTCAGCTACACCATTTTGTTGTGGAGTGTATGGAACAGTATGTTGCATTTGAATTCCATTTTCGGTGCAAAAGTTGATGAATGTGTTTTTAACATATTCTCCACCATTATCAGTTCTTAGCTTAAGAATTTGATGTCCAGATTGTTTTTCAACAAAGGCTTTGAAGGCCAAAAATGTGTTAAATACTTCGCTCTTGAGTTTTAAGAAGTATACCCAAGTGCGTCTGGAGAAATCATCAATGAAAGTTAAGAAGTACTTGCAGCCAGAGAATGAAGCAACAGGAAGAGGACCACATAAATCACTGTGCACAAGCTGTAAAGGGGCTGAGGCGTGCCAAGAGGCACGTTTGTCAAAACTGTCCCGATGATGTTTTCCGAGTACACATCCGGAACAAACACCATCTCTGCAAGATACCATAGGAAGACCTGTCACCATATTTTCTTTACATAGATGCTGAAGGGAGCGATAGTTTAAGTGACCAAATCGCTCATGCCAAAGTTTGCTCACTTCATCATTATGAGCAACAAATACTGAGGGAAGATTTGATGACCCAAAGTTGTGAAACTTATACAACCTTGTGGAATCATCAGCAAGACCAGTAGCTAGAATCTGTTTAGGATCTTTTAGATCCTTGATTACAACATCATGAGGTGAAAATTCAACAATTTTACCTTCACCTGAATGAGTTATCTGATAGACAGATAGAAGGTTGCAGGATAAGGTTGGAACACATAATACATCATTAAACTGACCATTGTCTAGATGAACAGTTCCAGTCCCTACAACATTAAGAGATCTATCATCACCAACATATATATTTTTGGTGTTACAATCATTTAAAGAAGAAAACATGGCTTGGTTTTTGGCCATGTGATAAGAGGCTCCAGAATCAATGAGCCACTCATGAGAATGAGAAGAAGAAGAAGATACATTTAATGCATAACCAGACTGAGATGATTGACAACGACATGCAGAAAGTGCCATTCCAGAAGTTGAAGTTGAAGTAGGCTCCACATGGATGTTATGTTTCTTCATTGCGGCTTCCAAGGCTTCCATCTTCTTAAAGCATTTAGATTCTAAGTGGCCATCTCGATTACAAAAGTTACAATGTCTATCAGTCTTCTTCCATTTGTTTTTATTGGTCTTATCATTTTGCTGAAATGATCTTTCATTTTGAGGCTGAGTTGGTTTAGGACCATTCTTTTGAGGATATGACTTCTTAGGATTCTTTGAATTTGGTTGCTGCTGGGCGGCTAACGCTTTCGTGGAAGAGTTTCCAAGATTAAGAAGACCAAGGTGTAAGAGTTTTTCTTGTTCTCTTATTAAGGAATCACAAAAGGAGTCAAAGGAAGGGGCCTTGTAGTCTTTTCCTTGACAAATGAAAGCTTCCCTTGTAGAATGGAAAGTGGAAACAAATACAGAGTAGGCTGGTCCCAACTTAGTAAGGATGGAATAAATAAGGTTACCATCTTCTTTCTTAACTTTAACACCTTCCAAGAGATATCTAAGGGTCTTGAATTTGGACAAGAAATCTTCAATGCAAGAAAAATTATTAGGATCCAAAGTAAGCAACTCATTTTCAAGTTGATGGGCTCTAATTTCATTTTTAATCCCAAAAACTTTAGCGAGTTTTTCTAATGCTTCATGAGGAGTCTCAAGTTCTGCAATGTGGAATCTAAGATCAGGAGAAATAGACATCTCTATCAAACCACGTGCTTGATCTTGTCTATTTTCCCATTTTGCAGCCTTGTCTTCATCTTTTGGTTTCTTCTCTTGGTTTGTGGCTATTCTGAAGAGACCTTTACTTCTAAGTAAATCTTCCATGTAGGCTACCCATTGGAAGTAGTTAGTGCTGTCAAGAATGACTTGGCATGGACTTTCCATTTTAAAAAAAAAAAAATGAAGCTGAAGATGCTGAAAGTAAGTGTTCCAATGGATAGATCTCGAAAAAATAGGCGGTTTTTAAAAAAACGGCTCTGAAAAAGGCTTCCGGATGAAGAAGTTATGGCTTTTTGAAAAAAATTTGTTGACGTTGCCGGCAAAGTGCGCGAATGTGCGGGAATGAAAAAATCCGCCCCCACAAAAAGGAGACTTGAACCCAAGACCTCTACTCTCTTAAAATAGCTTTGAACCAATTGATCTATACAAAAAATTTGAGAGAGAGAGAGAGAGAGGGGGGGGGGGCCTTGGTTTGCGTGCTTGCCTTGAGAAAGCTCTTTTTCCCTACAAAACACAAAACACAAAACCCAACACGAATATGCAAAGAAAAACGAACCTTGCGGCTCGAAGTTAGCTTTAGCCAAAAAACTAGAAATTTTAAAAAAAAATCTCAAAGTTAGCTTTAGTCGAAAAACTAAATATTTTTTTCAATGTTTCTGATTTTCCGAGATCACACTAAGGTGCAGGGAAAAGAGCATACGCATGAGAAAAATCCTTCCTTTCTGTTTCTGATTTGCCCAGATCGCACAGAGTCGCAGGGCAAAGAGCATACGCAGAAATGAAAGGTATAGATCCGGTTAAAAAAAAGGGCTAAATAAACCGAAACCGAAATAAGCAGAGAGAAAATAACAGTAAACTGCAAAAAACACTGTATACCTCCCGATCTGAAAAAATGACGCAGCTAGGGCTACCGGAAACCTTTTCGCGTGAAACGAAAGGGGTTCCTCACTGGAACAGATGCTCCGAACGCAACAGATCAGTCCTCTTGGCCTGAAAGCAGTCAGAAACAACAGATCTAGGAAACGACAGCTGCATGCAGTTCTACCGGCTTCAGATTTGGATCACCAACGGACGCGGCCCTCAAATAGCTCTGATACCATGTAGGAATTTACAGGGTAAGTTCCTCAGAAAGAATACCAAAAGGACACCGCTCACAACCAGATCACAGATCAATACACCAGTATTTTTGAAGTGGTTAAAACCCTCAAAGAGGGAAACAGTCCACGGCCTGTCCCAACGTGGGTACTACAGGCAATTTATTAATCAAAGAATGAAAATTTACATAAACTTCTCTCATGCACGGATTACCCGAACAATGACCCTCCATGCGCTTTAAATAGAACTCATGGACCAATCAGGGGTCAAGCCACGGATCAAGTGTCGGTAATACCGAGGAGAGAATGAACCGTCGGATCACTACATATCGTGACCGTCGGATTATAAGTTACAAAATGTACAACGGTAAAGAAACACACTTTACCTAACTCTATACTAGACCAAGTTGAACTTAACTATTTCCTATGTGTCGGAATATCCTAACATGCTCCAGGTTCCAATATGATTTTTCCTTCCTTTTCAATATCTGGCAATATTGTTTGAATTGGGATCTTTTGCAAGTTTTGAATAAGTGGCCATACTTCTTTGTCCTTCTTCCATTCATCCCTTGCTTCGTTTATCCAATCTGGTTGGATAATAGAAATAGCACAAAACAATGCTTCCACATCCTCATCCTTGAAGAGTCTTCCCATTCGGTAAGGTCGCCATTTTTTAAGTGCATGTAGTATTGCCAACGTTTCCTTCTCATAAATAGCTTGCTTTAGATGTAGCAGTAAAAATACCCACTTGCTTACATCAAAACATTTTTCACTATGATGTTGATCTACCTGTTGTTTCATTTGATTTCGCACTGAAGTGGCGCTATCCTTTAAAAGTTGGAGAACTTGTTGTTGATGCTCGATGTGATCTTTCACTGCTTGAACCTTTTTCTTCTTGATATTTCCTTCTATCTTTAGATTTTGAGGTGTGGTAATTTCTTCCAATCCTTTACAAGATATGGTCGGATTCATTTCTTGATGCTCGATGTGATATTTCACTTCTTGAACATTTTTCTTCTTGATATGTCCTTCTGTCTCGCTAGTTTGAGGAGTGGTAATTCTGACCAGTGAATTACAAGATATGGTTGGATTCATTTCTTCTTTCTTGATGTGATCTTTCACTTCTTGCACCTTTTTCTTCTTGATATTTCCTTCTATCTTGAGAGTTTGAGGAGTGGTCATTCTTGCCAATAGTTTACAAGATATGTTCTGATTCATTTCTTCTTTCTCTGGGGTCAGGTCTTGGCATATATCCTCTTCTTTGGATGTTTCTTAATCCTTTTCTTCCTCCTCTTAATACTCTACGTAAAATAATTTCTTCTCAGCACACTTATGACCTTTAGTGCATTTGCTATCACAATTGTAACAAAGCCCTTTTTCTCTTTTTTCTTCCAATTGTTGTGGTGTAACCCTTGTAGGTTGTGGAAGGCTAGGAGGAACAACACGTCCATCTTTATAGTTGTGAGGGGTAGACTTCCTTGTTGCCATAATTTTACTTTCAAATATGTCACAAAGCCCTTTTACTCTTTCCAATTGTTGTGGTGTTGCTCTAAAGAAGGTGTTGCTCTTTGTATCCTCATAATGTGCTATCATTTCCTCCGTGAGAATTGACCACGTAACAAGTTTTTTACGAGAACAAAGCCCTTTATACCATAAAAATTGATCCAGTTCTAAATATGAAGATGCAATACATACCTTTTGTAATAGTGGTGCACCATGTAGATCAAAATATTGCTCCATCTGAAGTATCCAATTTACCGGATCCTTGCCATCAAACTTCCTCATCTTGCTTTTTCTTGATTTTAGGACCTCGAACTTGAAACGACTGTAACTCTGTACTTGCGGATATTCAAGTTTTGAAATTTCTACTTGTTGTAACCCTCTGTGTCCTCTTTCCAATGCCACCAGTCTGATCCAAATTGGATTCTCCAAGAAAGAGTTATGCACAATCTCCCGCAGTGACCTGATTATAGACTAGTTCAGTAGAGCGAACTTGTATGAAGTGCCACATGTCACTGTTTCAACCTTTGACTTTGAAAAATATATAAACAAAAACTACAGTCCGTCCTCTTTCTGCACCTTCTTACGAAATTTCAATCTGATGCTCAGAAAGAAAGTTATGACGATTTTCCCCAGGTCACCTGTTTTGATTGTAATTCAGGAGTCTGCAAAAAGACCAACTTCCTCAGATCATATCTCCGAAAATATCACGCCAAAATCTCTGAAATTCGCACCCAAGGTTCAGCGCGATTTCTTCTCAAATGGGTTTTTTTTGCGACTTCTGAAACGTCACATAAAAAAAGTTATAGCGAAAATTCCACGATGACCTATTTGGAGCAGCGAAACCCTAGAATCCAAAGCTCTGATACCAAATGTTATGAAACCAGCTCAAGAAAAGATAGAAAAGATAGATCAACACCTTAGAATTCAGCCTCTTCGAGGGGGCAACCTCCTTTACATTACATAAATGAAAAATTCTTGGATGATACAAATGACGAAACCTCCTTTCTATATATAGGAGTCTAAGGTGTCACAATATAATCCAGCCGACCTAACAATAATAATATAAAGCCACAAAAATAACAATAGAGGGATTTTATGGGACACATAAATAACAATATGGGGGTAATAGGGGCACAAAAATATAAATAAGGGGTATAACTACAGTAGTAATGGGGTAATCACTAGTAGTATAGGGGCCTAACATATTTTAACTTGGTTAAGGTCCGATCTCTTGGTCCAGCAAGAAGATAAAGACTCTTTCTTTAAATGTGAAGCAGAGTATAGGGTATCCAAAGAAGAAACTTAAGGGGTCATTTGGTTACGACATGTTCTTACCGAGCTTGATCTGGTTCCGAAATCGTCCATTGTGTTGAAATGTGACAATCAGGGTACAATTCAGCTTTCTTATAATCTCATATATCACTCCAAGATGGATCATCTCGACCTTGATGCTAATTATATTTGAGGTCTTGTCACCGATGGTATTCTTTCTGTGGAGTGTTGTCCTACCGAGCAATAGGCAACCGATATCTAAACCAAATCCTTGACAGAAGCGAAGCATGTGCATCTTTTTTCTTTGCTTGGGATGAGGGAATTTGTCATCAAGGGGGAGCATTAATGACTCCTTCCTTCCTTAGTGTTAGGATGGGCCCTTCTCCCAACCATTATTAAGGGGGAGTGTTGGAATACATTGTATTCCTTGGAAGGTAATAATGTCTTTGTATTATGTCGAAAGTTGTCCACAATCTTATGTAAAAGAGTAATACATTATATCCCATATTTATTATGGCATAGTATAGTCTTGTATCCATTTATTATATAAATATGTGTTATTTTGGAGAATTATATTATCCCACATTTAATATGTGAGAGTAATTCCTCCACATCTATGGGTATATAATAGGGTCAAGGGAGCCTCTTAAGATATATACCATTTTGTGATACCATCACATCTTATCATGTGCTCACAACATATTGCTATTTGTAGTTTCTCTCTTTGTAAGATTGTAGGAGATTTCTGGAGATAATAGAAGACAACCTTCCCGTGGACATAGCCCAATTGGGTGAACCACATATATCTGTTGTATTCTTTTTCCTTGTTCTCTTTCTATTCTTATTTATATGTTGATATATTGTTGGTTTCTTAGATAGATAACTAGTTTAGTAGATCTAATATTCTAACAAATAAATCCTTCCTATCGTGATTCCTCAATCACCGGAAGGAGATCCACACCAATCAACTCTATAAAGCCCAAAAAAAATTCCACCGACCACCCATCCAGACCATGGTTCTTATCCTTTTGGAAGGATGAAAGAACAATCTTAAGTTCCTCCATAGTTACCTCGACCATCAACTCCTCATTTTCATTAACTTCCATAAAACTAGGGAACAATTGTGATACCTGTAATATTTCACCAATGGATTCCCCCCCACTCTTTGAATAGATCACTGAAATGCTTCACTCCCAAATGAGCAAGATCATCAAAAGATGAATGCCTATTCCTTGCCTCATCAGTCAACTCCCATATTGTATTATTTATTTTCCTACCCCAAGCAATTGCATGGAAGAATTTTGTATTCTCATCACCATTCTGCATCCAAATGGCCCAGCTTTTTAAACGCCATACCACTCTTGCTCAGCCAGTAGAACCCTCCTTCTACGCTCCAGCCCTGTAACCTCCAACTTATCCATCTCCGAATGAAAACCCCTATTGTCTCCCTTCGTTAACATAAATAACCTGTCCTCGATTTCCTTTAATTCCCAATTGTCCTTACATCTCTTATCATGAGCCCAAGCCAAAGATAGTTACTTGATCTTCCTCATATTCTTCACAAATTGTAACCCCGCATGACCACCATGGAGACAAGAAGGAATCCATAATTTTATAACTAGATCAATGAAGTGTACATCCTTCAGCCATTCTACATTGAATTTGAATGGGCTTGGAGGTTTCCTCCCCCACCCTTTGCATTCCAACAAGATAGGGTTATGATCTGATTCCCCATGAAAATCCACCCATTGCCTTAAACAAAACAAAGATGATGCAACATCCTCAGCCACCAAAAAGCGATCCAATCACTTAGCAATCTCATTCTCACCCGAGTGACGATTCCTCCAAGTAGGATTCAACTTTATAGGATCTATATCCACCAGCCCACGAGAGTCCATCAAATTGATGAAGAAAGGAGCAAGTGCATCAGGATTAGCATTTGCACCCCACACCTCAGAAGCCCCTAGAGTAAAATTCAAATCCCCACCCAAGATCACCTCCCTATTTTTGAAAAAAGATTTACGAAACAAGTTCTCCCAGAATGGGATCCAATCATTATAAGGACCATATACATTAACATCTAACAGAGAGGTATCCAATTCTGATGAGAAAAATTCCAGTCCCATAACCGATTCAAAACCCCAAATGGTCTCACAACGGCAGGTCCTATCAATCCAACCCATTTCCAATCCACCAGATCTTCCACAAACATCATTAGCCTCAAATGTCCAACCCTGAGTAATGAATCTAATGTCACCTTCACCCCACAAACCAATACCCAATGTCTCTTGAAGGAAAATAATATATGTCTTAGTATCCATTACTAGTCTTTGAAGTGACGATTTTTTTTATGGGCTCGCCAACCCACGACAATTAAAAGATAGAAGCTTCATCATGAAATCCCAATCCTGGGTTTCGCTACTCTAAGCGCCCATTCAATAGAAGACTGTCTCCTAGAAGCTAAATCCAATTTCTCCCTAGCCTATGCATGCGAAAGTAGAGATTTCCTGCCCCTACCCCTGGAGAAAAAAGGTATGGAGGAGGCCAATCCCAGGCCAGAAGAAGAAACTATACCATCACTATAAGAATAGTGTAACGGATACTTTTCTCAATACTCGGAATGATACAATTCACCATAATCAGAGAGGGTGCAAACAAAGTTGACGTAGTATATGAAGGAATATTAACAGAATTATCACATGATAATGAGCTATGAACTATAGAAACAGATGGATACATACCATTAGAACCATTCATATCAGCAGAGGTGACCAGCTCCTCCAGAATGTGTACCCCTACCTCCTTGTAAGAAGGCTCCATCTCCTTCAGAAGCTCCTCCATGGCAACGTGAGGAGAATACTTCTCCGATGAAATCACGATGACCATCATCTCTTGTCTCAATAGAAGCAGCCCCCGACACACCCACTTGCATCCCCCAGGCTCCGGCCCCACAAATTTAGGACGAAACTGTAGCATACATTGATCAACCGAATGATCATAGGTGCGGCATTTGAAACACCGAAATGTATACCTTCATAATTTAAATTTTGATTGAAGGATCCCAAAGGAATGTGAATAGGAATTTCAGCCATAAGACCTTCATGGATTTTCAACCTTACCAATATCCGAGCCATTGTCACTACCCCAGTCTCCACAAATGGCATATCCGCCTCAACAAATTTCCAAATATAATTTCCAATAGCTTTCAATCGGTCCAACTCCCAAAATCCACTAAGAAGACACGAAAGGCGCACCCAAACCAATTCTTCAAAGACCTTTTCCCTCTTAGCATCAAATAGTGTAGACCACCTTGAGAAACACACAAGCACCCCCGCCATCTGCCAGTTTGAATCAATCACCCATTTTGCATCTTCTTTGGTTTGCATGAAGAAAGAAAACCAACCTTTTTCCAACCTCTGAACCCTAGGGGCATATGATACCTTGGAACCCCAGGTCTCCTTAATCCAGTCCCTGAGATAAGGGACCCCCAAATTTCTACCATGAGCCCGACCTACTACGACCAATTCTGAATATTCCACCAACTTGGACATAGGCACATCCTCCCCGAAGATTAACCCTTCACCACAATCTCTAAGTCGCATTGCAACAAATTTTTGCTTCTTATGTCCCTTCAGTTTGGCTTCCTCTACCCTGTCTTTCAAAATTGAATGTATACCCCTCGAGCCAGGGAGAGTGAAATAAGCCCTACCACCCTCCACACTCTGACCAATCGAACCCATGCATGGTGCCTCACAAATAGAAGGACGAGCAGCATCCATTTCCACTACCCGTGTGTGCCCAACTAATGGAGACTCCCCAAAACACTTCCCTCCACAGATATCATTTGAGACAACAACCCCAACTGGGAAATGTACCAGCTCCTTAGGTACCCTGACAAATTTAGAGGGATGTGCCTCCACCAACCCTGCAGATGATTTTTCCCCAAAAACACCCCCCCTAATATCATTAGAATGTATAGAACCTCGAATGTCCTGACAAGGAACACAATATTCTGAGGGAGCTCCTAAATATGAGGAAAAACCAATACTGACACTAGAAGTCCCATAAGCCCCTGTGACCCCCCAGATATGTCCCAACTGACCATCTGAGAGTACCTCACCAGCCAGAGTAAACCCGCCCCTCCAACCAACCTTCCACTTCACTAGCAACCCAGCCCCTTGGAAGCCACCTTCATTATCCCTTGTAAACGACAGTCCCGGGGCTGTATCTCCACCTACCATCAATGATTGAACCCCAACCTCGTTAGAAAAAATTTCAGATGACTCATATGGATCTGGTAAGTAATCGGGTTCCACCTCCTCCTCCATCGCAAACTAGAACATCGTTAAAGCTTAACCAAAGGAATGCACCCCACAAAACCCTAAACCAGTGTCATTGGATCTTTGACTCCGTGAAAATGTTTCTTATATTATTCTCATGCTTATATTATAAACATGGAATGCTAAGTGATATATCATTAGAATGAAAGCAATGTGATCTATAGCATGTGGTGACAAGCATGGATAATTGAAGAAACCACAGATCCCAGATTTGGATTGTGAATGCACACGATAAAGCATGGGAAATACACTAGAGGTAATGTTTCTTGGTGCCTGAGGATAGAGACGATGTGGTCTCTGTATTTTCAACACTAATGTGTACATGTTGTACTGTGCCATGTGTATTATGTATGTGTTGTGTTGTACCATGTGTATTTTTTTTGTTGTATCATTTGTATATATTGTGTTATACACTGTGTATACATGCATTTGTTGCGTACTGTTTTGAGATAGGAAGGTATGGGACTGTCTGAGCCCTTATGTTGTGTAATGTATTTAGGAAAAACATGTATGAGATTGTCTAGGCATGTGTTTATTAGGACATGTAGACTGCCCAAAATGGGGGTTTCCTGGGCCTGTGAAGGTGTGGGATACACCTATATTCCTATCGACAAAAGACTACTGGGATTGGTAGTGTCCATATTTGCAGGGTAACGATTGGGATTATTTATATTTATTTGTTACTAAGTGCTTTCCTTCTAGTCGATGAACCACTTAGTAAACTTTAAGTCGAAGAGAAAAGAAGAGAAGGCATTGGGTGCTTGCCAGGTTGTAAAATCAATCCAATGTGAGTACGAGGTTGAAGAGAAGAGAAGGCACTGGGTGCTTACCGGATTGGAAACCAATTTAGTCTGTGTATGAGGTCGAAGAGAAGAGAAAGCACTAGGTTCTTTCTGGGTTAGCAATCGATCAAGTGTGTATGAGGTCAAAGAGAAGAGAAGGAACTAGGTTCTTGCTGAATTTGGTAACCAATCAATGTGTGTACATGAAGAGAAAAGGCCACTGGATGGTTTTTGGGTTGAGAAACTAACCTAGTGTTTGTAAAGAAAGAAGCAAAGAAAAATTCAAGATAAGTATCAGTATTTCATTTGATTTCATGAAAATTTGTAGTTAGGAGCATGATGTGATATTTTGATTTATGATGATTTGATCTATGATATAATTTGACTTGTTGTGATAGGAACCAAAATAAAATTTGCAAATGTCACCTCATGAACAAGCTGTTAATGAGGTGTGATTAAATTATTGCAATTTCGCATGGTGAAACTCATGGCGATTTGCGTGCTATGATGTAGGAAATCATGGAACTATCAGGTTGGGTGCATGGATTTGGATGCAAGATGACTAGCAATAACAACAAAGGAATTAAATCATGCAACAATATGCTAGTAAGATATTTCAAGAATAGGGCCAAAGTAGGATACTAACACCAATGGTGCCAACTAAGTTCCATAAAGCATGCTATAACATGTATGATAATGTTGAGGTAGGGATATGCCTTGGTTTTGAGACCCTCCTGATGTGAGGAAACCTTGACAAGTAATGGATCCCTTGAGGGACTAGGAAGTAGAGAAGGGAAGATCAAGAAAATAAATTGGTTTTAAAGGGTCATGAGCATGATTGATTGGAATCAGAAGCACATTGGGGGTGTGCCTAGAGACATTGAGCTGGGGACTGTTCGTTGAAGGAATAAGAGTGAAAGGATAACAACACTAGAATATGGAGTCTTGCAACACTCCAGGAAAAGGGAAAGCTAGCAAGCTAAAATTTGGTGTGGCAACAACACTAAGAAAATTGCAAAGGAACAACATAAAGTAGTTGAATCAAGAAAATTTTCATGTCCATTTAATTGCTGAGCAAGAAAACTGTGTATATATATAAATGTAATTGTAACTGGGCTGCACTATAAAACTCACAATGATTTATGCTAACACTAAATATTTTTTGCACTAGACTCAGGATTGGAACACCAAGGACAATGTTCCTCCAAGGGGGGAGGGAACTATGACATCCCTTTTGGGAAAATTCTCCTCATACAAAAAATTGTAAAATTGTTGCAATAAAACATAAAAGTCTAATCTTGTGACACAAATTTGAGAGCTTGGGGAGGAGGTTGCTTGGGAAGGGGAGGATGTGGTTATTAAATATCAATCCTGGGTAGAATGTAGCCTTAATGGGGTTGACCATATATTAAATTAGTTGAAAGAAAAAGGACAAGCCATACCCTATTTTGGGCAAACCTATAAGCAAGAGGGGACAGGGAAAATTAATCAAGGAGAGTGGATTGCACTGGCAGGACAACGTGCCCACAATCTCCAATGAACAAAGGTAATGATAATAGAAATGGAGATCAAAAGGGAGGCCATCATAGAAAGAGGGGTGTTCAGATAAAGAGAGAGACCGAGAAAAAGAAAGGGGGATAAATCCTTGGGAGGAAGAGGTAGGTAGAGGAGTCAAGGAGAAGAAGAGGCATCTCTCTCAATGCAAAAGGAAGGAGGAAAAAAATCTCCTGGATAATATATGAAAAAGAAAAGGAGAGGAAAAGCCCGCCTAGAGCTATCACAAAGCTTAGAGGAGCACATAGAGCTTTTGGAGGCACTGGGGCTACTCATTTACTTGATTGTTGGGTGGAGATAGAAGAAAGTCTATACTCCCAGTGGCGATGAAGGTGCGAGAATCCCCTTTAATTACCCTTCCTCAAGCTTTGAAATCTGGCTTGGGGGTGAAAACTGCAAGAAATATTAGATGCATCTTGTGTAAGGTTGGGTGGAGAGTTAGAGTCCCAATCTTAGTTGTCCAGTTTCTTTATTTTCAAATAAGTGCTCATATAACTTTGTATGCATATAGATCTCATAACCTCACTTACTAAACTATTTATGTGCCTTATGAATTTGGCATGTTTCTTGCATGGTTTTGGGGAAATGGAGTGGTTCTATGTGACTTAAGAGAAATAGTTGCATTCTTGATCTCTAAATGGGTTTTGAGCTTACAACTTAGTGTATTTATTGGGTGCATGAGGTGGTTGGACCTTTGCACTTGAGTTAATCATGTGTGCTTAAACTGCATAATACCAATAGTCTAATGCTATGTGCTTACTCTAAGGAATGCGCCTTCTACTAATTGCATAACATTTATGGATAGCTTAGTGTCTATGCTAGAATTAATGGCTAAATGCCTGGAATTATTTCTATGCATGAAATTGTTCTGCTTACTTGAATGCAACATATGTGCTTTCTTTGTCTTTGAGAGCTTGAGACTAATCTGTTTACCAGAGTATGGAAGATGGGAAAAATCCTTGTGTTGAAAATATCTATGCATTTTTAATGATTTACATGAGTGACCTTTATATGAATGATACAACTCATGAAGGATGGCATTGTTGCACACACACACACATATCGTGAAGTAATGGCTTCGGTTGTGTCTCGACAAGCCTAGGAGGGATAGCCGGAAAGGAGTTGTATAACCCTTATATATTCGTATGCACATATGTAAGTGCAGGGAAAAACCTTAGTACCCTAGAGGAAAAAGGCTTGAATTATTTGTAATATTGTGACAAGGCATGGAGGGCAAGTGCATAGTTAGGGGAAATCCAGACAATCGATGATTACGATGTGTTCTCCACTGTTGGATGGCCCCAAGACTTTTACCTCAGAGGTTTCCCCTAGGGGTTTCAAATGGAGCACAAAGGGAAAACTTCGGGATATAATCCTTGGGAGGACATGGCTTGGTGGGGCCACTAATCAAGTGTGTCGCATGGGCTTGGTGTCAACGACGAAAAACACTAAAGTCTAGTCTTTCCTTTCTCATTGAGATTTTATGCAAATTGTGCGATACTGGGTATAGTGGAACCCACAACGCACATGAAAAAGTGATGAAGGATGATGTAACCCCAATGCTTAGGACCAGTGACATCACCCCAGACCCTAGACCCCAGAGAATTTGGACAAAGGATATGGTAGAATCCACTAGGATATATTTCTCGAGGTGATTTGGCATGTGGGGGCCTGTTTTGGTGGGGACAAGTGTCGTGTGGCATGAATGAACTCGCTTATCGATCAAGGGGGAGATTAAGCCTTAACATAGAGTTTGCACTGTGGCGTACCTCAGAAGGTTGTCCCCGACGTTTCAGTGGGGAACAATATTGGGCCTTGCTGGGATTTTATTTTTGGGGTGAGGTGGCCAAGGAGGGGCTTGCACCCATATAACTCATAAACTTAAGTTTATGGGTGTTCATTTGTATGGAAGGGTCTTATAGTATGAATGTGTTGGTAGTCAAGGAGAAGTTGTCACGTGGGTGGTGCCGTGGCCATGAAGAGGGTTTACGCATGTGTGATATATAAATACATATATTGCACATTATATGTTGGCTTCATAAGGAGCTTAACACATATGAGCATGTAGGAAACTTCCATGTGGTCTATGACGTGGACAACCATGTGGGTGCCATCTGGGGTGCATGTGAGTGCCACATGGCAGACCCGATGACATGGCACAATTTGATTAGCCAAGATGTTAATCGGCTATATCTTTTGATTTGGAAGATACTGGAGCAAAATTTATATCTTTGGAAAGTTCTTGGTGAGGCAAACAAAGCCATGTCATTCATTTTAGGTTTTGAGGATGTAAAAAAATGTGAGAAAATTTAGACTCCATTTCCATAATGGAACATTGGAGGTTGGGTTATCACAATAACTACCTCCTTCTACCCTTAGTGGGGGCCAAGAATAGTAAGGAGGTATGTTACAATGTTCAACCACACCCTTCAAACATCCCAATCATACTTTAACACTTAACCAATACCAACCCTTATCCAGCACAAACAAAACAAGGAGCAATCATATCTAATAACGATAAAGAATACACAACACACGTGTATGGGAGACACTTCAAGGCAAATGCCTTAAACTTTATTATATAAAGAATGTTACAATGTACAAGGGAGTTGCAACGACACGTTTACAACTCTATTACAAATGTACAAATAATCTAAGAGAAATAACCTTCTGCCTACTACCCAATAGACTTGCACAATCCAACCCTTGATGCAACCATATGCCTACCTCCTACAAGTCCTATCTCCTTTTTCTTCTCACTTGGCCATTGCAATTTGTTCTATTGTGTCTAACAATGTACTTGACACAACCATATATCTCCTTTGCACTCTTGATTAATGACTACTTGCTACCTTGTATTCCTTGGCACTTTTGAAGCACCCTGCTTTTATATGAGATAGACCATGCACTTGCAAGCCCCATCATGCTAAGGTGCACCCAAGTGTTGTCCATCAACTTGCTTCACTTCATGATTTGTTCATTAATTGTTTGCCCATGTTGGCCCAAATTCTTTCAAGTCATCTCAAGTTAGTTCATCCAACTCATCCCAAGTTTGCCTAGTTGACTTGTCTAACTTGTCCCAAGCCCCAAGAAAGCCTAGTTCATCTATACAACCAAGGTATTCTTTAAGGATTCAAATATTATGCATATGTATAGTAATATAGATGATTATTCTAGTTTGAAAAATCAATATATAAAATGTAAGCAAATATTTAATAGAAAAATATAATTTACTATTAAAACCGATAAACTTTTAGCAAAAATCATCTATTTAATCATATATATGTAAAAAATATGCGAAATGTTAACTAAATGGGTGAATATTTTTTTATGAAAATGTCAAAAAGGGCCAATTGGCGAAATTTCACCCCTGAAAAATTTCTTGTGTCCAACTCATCCCAAATATGCCTACTTCATCCATCCAACTCACCCTAAACCATCCAAGTCTGCACAATTGTGCCCAAACCATTTAAACCATCCAAGTCTGCACAATTGTGCCCAAACCATTTGAGTCCATTCCACTGTGCCCAAACCATTTAAGTCCATTCAACAATGCCCAAACCAATTGAATTTGCACCACTACACCCAAACCATCCAAGCTCGCCTAACTAAACCCAATAATGCACCTAGGTATGTTTAGTAGATGTGTTGGGTGGACGTGTACCACATGATCAAGATATGTAGATACTTGTGCCTAAAAACAATTCTATCAACCCATATAACCTTAAATCATAAGCTATCCAACTCCATTGTTCCATATATAATTTACGCATTCAAACCCATCAAGATCTCTATTCCAATTTTGTCTATTATATAAAATGCATGTTTGAAAATGATGCCAACCATATCTTTCATCTTTCATTCCCAAGTTCCCTTCCAAACTTTCCTCGTTTGTCCAACTCATACAAGCTACAACTTTCTATAATACACCCCATCCATGAATAAGAATCACTAAATTAACCCTGACACACTTACCAACCAGCCAAAGCACTCAAAAATCACCCCTTTACTTATCAAGCTTTTATTATATCCGTCTATGTCAATCACAACTACCAATACAATCATGTGACGAAAGCACCAAAATAACTCAAGATGAAAAACTTATAAGATGCGCAAAAAATGGAAAAGAAAAAAAGGGGAGTCAACCTCTTTGATTTTCATGACTGCATCACTTTAAACTATCGCTCAACGATAACCCAACAAACTTCCAAATACACTTTATATTCATTAAGAATAATATTTAGGCACATTCTTCCCAACAAACTTCCAAATACACTTTATATTCATTAAGAATAATATTTAGGCACATTCTTCCCAGCTTTTTGAGAAGGGGAATGTTTTATTTTATTTTCTTATCCTTTTTACATGTGTATACTTTTCTCTCTATTTTAATAATTTATTAATGTTAATAAATATTTTTAATTTTCTTAATGCCTGAGCATACCACTGCAAGGAAAAGGACAAAAATAAAATATTATTTCCTACCGAACTATTTAGAAAAGGGACCTCATTGATAATCACGATATTAACCAGCCAACCTTACTCAACTGGCAATTGGGTACGAAAAAACCATTAATATTGCCCCTCCCTGAAGCAATCTCCAAGCCATTGGAGTTGTACTCCATACTTTTTGCAGTTCCCCCTTTCTCTGTACTTCCAATGGCGAAATGCGAAGCCCACATCCAAATCCAGAGATCCCAAGCATAGCCATATATTCATTGTATATATACATTCGAATATCTTCAGGCACACCATTGATGCGAATCTTGGAATATACACACAGGATTTTAGCTCAAAACTATGCGATCTGAGTGCATCAAGAGATGGGTACTCAATGCCTCCTGTGGATGGTGGCTCTTTGCGGGACGATCGCCGTGACGAGCTCGGGCTCCGATTTCGGCGAAGCGGTTTATCATGGCTGCTCCGAAGCGCGCTACGCCCAAGGGAGCGCATACGAGAGCAATCTGGGTAAATTCATGGCGTCCATTCTTTCACAGAAACCTTCAAATGGCTACCGCAACGTCAGCGTCGGGGCTGGCAACGTCACTGTCCGTGGCCTCTTCCAGTGCCGAGGAGACCTGGGCGACGAGGATTGCTCCGAGTGCAAGAAGAGCGCGGTGGCGCGTGCGCCCCAGCTCTGCGGGGGCACCGTCGGCGCCCGGGTTCAGCTCCGTGGCTGCTATCTGCGCTACGACAACGGTGCCCGGTTGACTGCGGCTGGCAACCCGGAGAACCCCGTGTACAAGGCCTGCAGCCCGGAGGTCTCGGCGGACCCCGGGTTCCTTCGTAGCCGGGACGACGTGTTCGCGACCCTGGAAAAGGAGAGCCTCGATGGCAACGGGCAGCTGTCCACGAACTCCGGGGGAGACTCGGGGACGCCGCGCGTCTCGGGGACGTCGCAGTGCCAGGGCGATCTGGCTTGGCCCGAGTGCGGCTACTGCGTGGTGAAGGCGGTTCAGGAGCTCAAGGAAACCTGCGGTGCTTCTGTACGTGGTCAAGTTTATTTGGAGAAATGTTCTGCCGCTTATTCCATGGACAACCCTGACCCCTCGGCCCCTCATTCCACGGACAATCCCATCCCCTCGGCCCCTCAACATCAAGGTATTTCTTCTCTCGCTTATGTTGTTATTTATTTTTATTTATTTAAAAACTAAAATAAGATAGTGTCCAATACTTTTCCTCATGCCCAACTAGGATTTCTTTGGGCTTAACAAATCTCTTCGGGTATTTATGCCATCTTTATCACAATCCTAATCACCAACCGAGATACTCTTTAGGCATGCAGGTCATCAAAATTAAATTACCAATCCACACATCTTCTAGGGTAGTTAGCCTATATGTGAGAGTAGTTATGCAATCAAAATCAGATTTGGAATTTGATGGTAGTTAGCCTATATGTGAGAGTAGTTATGCAATCAAAATCAGATTTGGAATTTGATTTACCAAAGGGTTATATAGTAATGTAAATATGAAATGAAATAAAATGATATTTTTAGATTTAGGAGACTAAAAATAGTCTATGAGACTACTAATTTCATGTGTTTTGCTTTTTGCAATTCAATCTTTTTTGGATTTAAATTGATGATGAGCTGACCCAACCTTCCAACAATCCCCCGTTAAAAAGACATTGCCAAGAAACTGATGCTAACATGTTCTCATAACTTTCTCTGATGTCTTTGAATGCATCACATTCCAAAATGAAATGTTTTTCCGATTCCACAACCCCAGACATGCAAAATGTACACACTCGTTCTTCCCAAGCTTCTTTAGGCCTTTTCCACCGTCCTCTTTCACACCGAAGTTGTTGTGAGTTGGTCCTTAATTGAACAATAAGAACCTTTGCCCTCCACGAAATGCGAGCTCCAATGAACTCTTTTTGTTGTAGAACAATAAGAACCTTTGCCCTCCACGAAATGCGAGCTCCAATGAACTCTTTTTGTTGTAGAACAATAAGAACCTTTGCCCTCCACGAAATGCGAGCTCCAATGAACTCTTTTTGTTGTAGATCACATGTAGGGTTGAATTCCTCAATGTAATATTTATTCTTTCTACCTTTTTACAAAACTTCTCCATAACAAAATCCTTTAGCTCCTTGCTATTTGTGGGATAGGCATTGAGGTAGATATTCATTTTTTGCACCCATGTTTTGTTTTGTTTCATCCATGTTTTCTTGCTATTACTCATGTCTTCATTGAAGATAACATTAGGCCATCTACCTATTCTCATTTGCTCAATTCTTTTTAGATATCTTATGAGCCGCACCATAGCAATTGCTTCAATGGGAGTTGCTCTTGTTTCACTCAACATTATCTCGTAAGGTACTGAACTTTTTGTTTGAACTTGTTCATGATCAAACATTTTTGGATTTTCTCAAATTGTTTCCATTTTGAGACCGGAGTGCTGCTAGCCCACAATTCACACCCATATAGCATTAGTGGACAAACTAGGAGTCCAAAAAACACTTTAATCGTTTTTCAATCCCATAACTCTGCCTCTCTACATCTGTTTCGAAGAGCATATAATGCTTTCCACCCTCCTAAAATTATCTTTTTTTCTACAGTCCTCCCAATTGAGTTTGTTGTTGAAATCAATCTCAAGGTACTTGTATTCATTGACTTCTTCAAGAATGTTGTTTTCAAAGAAGAAAGTATGCTGGCTCTACTTCCTTTTATTAGAAAAATCATTATTTTGGTCTTGCTAATATTGACTTGCATCCCCACTGCTCTCTAAAAATGCTCAAGGGCATATAAGTGCATTTGCAATCCACCGGCCGATTTTATTCATATTTAAATTTAAATTTAAAAAAATATTTAAAATTGTAAATGTTAATAATTAAAATTATATTTTTCTAAATTAATTAAAATTGTTCATTAAATATAATCAATATTTATATTGTGCTTCTTTGTAAGTGGTTACATGTTCAAATCCAAAGTGATAGAGTATGTACACTTCCATAAACTTTGAGAGTCAAATCATTGTGTGGAGGCAAATCTCTTATCTCACTAACAAAGAAGCAATGTTCCATAGGATACATCCTCCAATGCCGGGGAGGTGCTCCCCACATTTTCCACTCTCGTGGGACTAGGAGATTCGTTTCCCCAAAAGAGGTGCTTGTGGCATCCCTTTCAAAAATCTTTGGGCATCTCCCTTGAATTTTGCTTGATAACAATAATTATGAGCGGGGAAGCCTATTATTTAGTATGAGATTACATAACTTGCATTTAATCAATAGTACCAAGCCCTTTATGTACCTTGATGTTGGTGGCACTGATTATTAAAGTCCTCTCTCATTACTTTAGTAAAATTGTACCTATCACTCAAACAAAATCTCCACTTGACATGTTAAGCTTTTTCTATCGTATTTTAATGCTTAGAGGGTGATAATAATGATGAACATCTGAATATGAGTAATGATTTTGATGATATTTAGGTATTTGTTGTAGCATGAATTTTTTTGAGCTATAGAGATCATCTAGAGCCTCTTTGTTGATGTATTGTCGGTTCAAATACATATCGTATTGGGTCATGTTTTGGTTATATACACCCTTGTATATATGAGAAACTTTCAATATTTATATATAATGATTTGTATTCGTAAGATCCACATGAATATTTATGTACTTTTTTTGGACCAATTTTTTTAACTTTTTAATTTTGGGGTCAATAAGGTCAATCACCTTTCCGGTTTTAATAACATGGATTTATTGTCTATTGTTATTTTTAGTTTTAAATCAAGTTTTTGACTCATCACTTTTTACTATTTTTGAATTTATATAATTTCAATTTACTATTTCAGTCTTCAAACTTTAGTATCTACAATCTTACTTACTACTAATCAAATTATAAAATAATGATTGATAAATTTATACAATAACTTACTATTTCTATTTCATTTAATCATTTATGATGTATAATCAAAATCCAAATCCAATCAAAATCCAAATCTACTCTATTTTTGTTTTTAATAAATAACTATTCTATAAAATCCAAATTCAAAATTAAATATAGCATCTATTTTTGTTTTTAATAAATAACTATTCTATAAAATCCAAATTCAAAATTACTATAGCATCAAAAATCCGACCAATCAAACATTTTAAAATAATTACATCATCCATCTCCACTAAACCTTTTTTTAAATATATTTATTTCGAGGAAAATCTAAATTCACTGAACTTATCCAACAAATCTCTTTGGTTATGATCCAATTTAAAATCACATCTTATTTATTTAACTTATTTGTATTATCAAAATTAATAACGCAACCAAATTTTATCTTTATACATATCTATATTTAATTAATTTATTTTATTTATATTATAAATATCAAATTTTATTTTTTTTAAAGTTTGGGGACTATATATTAATTATGTTTAATATATCACTCGGATGGAGTGAGGAATAAGAGTGCCTTAACAAAAGATCTGATCACCCTCTATGCAAGATCCCGTGAACATTTTTTTGTAAGCTTGCAGGACTACATCTTCATCATATCCAATGGGCCTAATGGTTAAGAGCGTGTTTCCTCTTAAGAGGTCATAGATTCAAAACTAGAGGGGGTAGACTATGTATGCCTTCGTAACAGTCAAACCACTGCACCATAATATATCACCCTGATGGGGGCAAGGAATTACCCTTGACTTCACGTCAAGGAGTGCCTTAATAGAACACCACCCTGATGGGGGCAGGGAATTACCCTTGACTTACATCAAGGAGTGCTTTAATAGAATGCCAAGACTGGGTAGGGAATTACCCTTGACTTCACATCAAGGAGTGCCTTAATAGAACACCACCCTGATGGGGGCAGGGAATTACCCTTGACTTCACATCAAGGAGTGCCTTAATAGAACACCACCCTGATGGGGGCAGGGAATTACCCTTGACTTCACATCAAGGAGTGCTTTAATAGAACACCAAGACCCTGTGGACAACTAAATTTTACTTTAAAATACCACCCTGATGGGGGCAGGGAATTACCCTTGACTTCACATCAAGGAGTGCCTTAATAGAACACCACCCTGATGGGGGCAGGGAATTACCCTCGACTTCACATCAAGGAGTGCCTTAATAGAACACCAAGACCCTGTGGACAACCAAATTTTACTTTAAAATACACATACATTAACTTTATATATTATATTTTATTATTAAATTTTTAAATCTCTTAAAATTTGTACTTTTATCATAACGGTGTATCAAAGTAGAATTATAGTGATCAGTTTGCTTGTTAACCACTATTAATTTATACTGATCAAATTAAATTTAATTTTGAAAAATAAATAGTTATTTTTCAATATTATTATATATTATATTACCCTGATCGGGGCAGGGAATTACCCTTGATTTCACATCAAGGAGTGCCTTAATAGAACACCAAGACCCCGTGGACAACCAAATTTTACTTTAAAATACACATACATTAACTTTATATATTATATTTTATTATTAAATTTTTAAATCTCGTACTCTTATCCTAAAATTGTATCAAAATAGAATTATAGTGATCAGTTTACTTGTTAACCACTATTAATTTATTTATCAAATTTAATTTAATTTTAAAAAAATAAATATATTTTTTTCAATATTATTTAAAAAGTACTTTTTTAAACATTCTCTTCACATTAACAATTAAACTAAAATTTAACCGATTTATTAAATAATTCTAAATTATTTCAATAACAATCTTATATACAGTTTTTCAAAAACCTAAGTTCTCAATTAAATAACTGAAACTAAATTACCATTCAATACTGGCTATCTGTATTGTCAAATCCCAAATCTAAAAAAAAATAAAATAAATTAAGTAGAAAATATTGTAAAACCAACATCATAAAATTCTTGGACAAATTCAAATGTACCCAAAAAGTTATAAGTAGGAGACTGAAAAAAATTTCATTAAAGCCTTGGACAAATTCCTTTGTAGACTACCAACCTTCGTGACGCAACAAACCTCTGTATAGTTTAATGTGAAGGTTTGATTTTATGCGAGGGTTTGTTTGATTAGAGATGTTCAATGTATTTTTTTTTTTAAATTTATAATATTTTTTATTGCAAAGTGTCTATAGTTAAAGCGAGGGTTCGTTTGATTAGAGATGTTCAATGTATTTTTTTTTTCTCGTTAAAACTATGCTATGCTATTATTTACATTAAAACAGAAAAACGGTTACAGTCATGAAGTCATGTGCCAGAGGCCATGGATGGCACTCTGGACTTATAGCGCTCAAAAAACCACCCGTTTAGGGTCCATACCACTCGATTGACTACCCACGCAGGGGCCTTGACATGAAAACTTTTCATCCACACAGGGGCAGCAACCTTGAGACCAAACACCCACGCAGGGGCGCTACCACAGAAATTGAAAGCCCACGCAGGGGCGCTACCACAGACATTGAATGCCCACGCAGGGGCTGTAAACCTTAGAACATCAGTGAGGGCAGAAGTGGACAAGTAAAAGAAAATTTTCATCAAACTCCCTCGCAGGGGCGTGGAGACACACTGAGCAGTAGAATTCACATACAAAACAGAGACATTCAGAACATACCAGCTGCCGTAGACAAAATCAAAGCCTCGAAGACAAGGAGGAGAGTGAGTGAGCGGTCGATTAATCGTCCGGCGCCTCGTCCGGCTTCTCCTCATATATCCAGCACAATCCTTCCGAGGGGGGGCCCAATCTGCCTTAGCTTTCTTTGACGAGGGCGCTGGCTGAGACGCTGGAGGGTCAGTGTCTGGTCTCGGGCAGTCCTCCGGCAATCCTTCAGCAGCTCTGGAGCTTTCGGCCTGATGCGGCTGTGGGCGGGGTTGCTCCCCGACCTCCTCCACTGGTTCTTCCAGAAAAAGAACAGATACATGAGCATTGATGCGCGAATTGGCCTGGGTGCTGTTGATGGAAAAAACCGCAGTTCCAAACGCTGGGAGAGGATTGAAACCCGCTTCAGAATTGCCAGCATCCATGAATTGGCGCGATTGCAAGGGGTTGGCTTCCTCAACTCAGTGACATAAACAGCGGCAGCAACGAGAAGAGACATTATCCACAGATGGGCGCGAAGTTCCGCCTCTACCTGAGCCTCTACGACTGATGAGGCGTTGTCTGAGCTTGACCATGGTGGTCTTAGATACCAGATAGCTAAACGGAGTAGGGTGAACAGACACACCCCCGTCGCCCATGCTAGCAGGCTTGCTCCCAAATCCAATTGCAACAGGGGTGCCTTGAGCCAGACCTCCGGAAATTGACAACCGAAATCCCAATTCCCTCCACTGTAAATGACCCACAGCAAAACATTCCTTATTTGCATTGTATTTATGCCTCTCTGCCATGTCTCGGCCCTCTCCCTCCATAACTGCACACAGCAACCAAGACTATGCTCCGGACCAGGCATTAATTTGCCGTCCCTTCCCTCCTCAGCACCCATGCTTGCAGTCCCCGACGACTGCTCGCAGTGAATGCCCTCCTTAATCCTGGTACCGCCCATGGTGACCAGGTGGCGGTCCCATATCCTCTCCCGTGGCACCCGCATCCGGGGGAGATGTTCAATGTATTAAATATTTTATTATTTTTTTCCAAAGTTTTTAATACTATTTGTTATTTCTTAAAACTTTGTATAGTTTAATATGAAATTTTGTTTCTATTAAAAATGTTTATAATGTGATGAGTGGGTTTGTTGGTTCATAGATGTTCAATATATCTAAAAATTTATAATTTCTGTATGTTTATTTAATTATATATTTTCAAAATCGGTAATGTTATTTTTTCTAATTTTAATTAATTTTATAATAAACATATTATAAAATTAAATTAAATTTATAATTTTAAAATTAAAATTTATTTAAAGTTTCTATTATTTTATTTATTATTATTATTATTATTATTATTATTTTATAAAATCAAATTCTAAATTAATTATAAATTATAAATTTATTTATTAAGTTATTAATATTTATACGGTTAAAATTCAAATCTTAGAGTTTATTTTAATCTTTCTAATTCAAAAATTTATATAGTCTAATTTATATATGTTTGACTTGTACTTGGTAATCTTGATATACACCTTGAGTTATGTGGTTGAAATCTAAATCCACCTAATGATTGAACTTGACCTATTTATATTATAAAACATATGATATAATATCTATAAATCATTTCAAGACTTGAACATAGCCTATGTATGTCATTAAAAGCCATGTCTCCAAAGTTCGAATTTTCTTAGGGCTTAAAATATTGACCGATCTATGTTGTTGAAATTTATGTCGTGAAAATCTAAATCCACCCAAAACTTATGCCTAACATATCCATGTCATAAAAATTTGAATTTTCCAGAGACTTGCACCTATCATATCTATGGCATCAAAATCCTAATTTGCCCAATATATGCACAATTGCTATCTTTGCAACCAATGCCCATATCTACCAAAAACTTGGACCTAGGCTCATCCACCTGCCTATTACAAGAACAAGCCTTAGAAGAATAACATTGTGTGTGTAATTACTATATTTTTGTCACATAATGAAAACTATATGGATCATAAAAGAGATTGTAAATTTTCATTCTAACATTTCAATGACAAATCATTTAATTTTCTAGTGATTGTGCTCTTACACATTGAGTTTCATTAAATTTGTTTGCAGCACCTAGTTCGCCTAGTTCAAAATCCAATCATGTAGATTCAAAAACAATAGCCATGGTTATAGGAGGTGTTGCAGCGGCGATCTTTGCATTCATTTTCCTCCTCTTTTTGAAGTCTTTATGCAAAAGTGAAGGTAACTATTCATATATGTTTTAGAGCAATGCTATATATGAAAATTACCAATATATTCTAAAAATAATCCATTTGTTTTGTTTTCTTGCAGATTGAGAAAAATTTGGTTATACCCAAATTTCTTGCAGATTGAGAAAAATTCGACCAAACCCAAATGTAGTTAATGTCAAGAAAAAACAACTTTGGTACAAATTTTATATCAAATGATACCTTGCAAGATAAAAATGATGTAATCATTTTTCTCAAATGTATACATGAATATTCTACATTAATGAGCTAATTTTGGATTTCCTATTCAACATGTTCTTTAATGTTTTAATATAATAAGGCTAAATTGTTCTATTTAATATGCACATATATATATATTACTGGTTGGTTGAATGGTATGCTGGGGGCACTTGTCATTACACTCACTTTTGAATATTGTAAACATCTCTTGCTCATTATATGTTTCTCTATTGCACCAACACTCATGGGTGCTAAGTGGCTATGGTAAATAAATCTTTGAAAATGTTCATAATTAGTCACATTAATATCATTTGTATCAAACTTGAACTTAGATTTTTAATTTTAGGATAACATTCAAGTCACTCATTTATATTAGTCATAGTAAATGGATCATATTAACAATTATTATTTAAGAACATCATAAACAAGTTATTAATTTTTTTATTTATCTTTCTAATTCCAAAACAAAAAACATTATCTTAAGCTAACAACTAAAATAGGACCAATAAATTAAGTTAATGAATTTTGGTACCAGTGAACATTTATTTCTATTTTGATTTTGAAGGGTGACATGGCCTTGTCCTCCCTTGGTCAATGGATTTACACTCATAAAGGTTGCTTTGTTTCATTTCGATAATCTTACTTTTGTTTGTTGATGGTATATTATTGTCAAGTTAGGGTACTGGGGGCCCATAATGTTGAAAAAAATCTATAATGTTCCTCACTGCGGGTTCAAACAAAGAATTTTAGCATGAATTCGACACTTTCAAAAGAATATCGAGGGTTAGTTTGGTTTAGGGTAGGGTGGATATCCTTTATAGTATGAGAATTATGTTCCCCTTTTATCTTAATAAAAGACCTGCCAACCATTTGAGGATGTTCTATTGTTGTTTAACAATCTATCCTTGATTTATTTAGATATGCTCATTGCAAACTTGAGGTGCAACCTATGATATCCCTTATGTGCACCATTCTTTAGCATGTGTAGATGATGGAGGATGATTTAGTTAAAATTCAAGAATGATGTTTCACCTTAGATAATATATGTGCCACTGTGAATGTCATTTTGGGAGATATAATCCAAGATTCTCTTGGTGTGCTTGGGCACAATCAAAACCTCAATGCTAATCATATTAGGTTATGATCGATGACCAATTTTTCTTTGCTTAACAAAATCAATTATTTTTAAAGATTATAAGGAATATGTTTTCCCTTTATGTTATGCCAACCCTAGTGTAATCTAGTTACTAATCTGAAGGAGATTAGGACTTTAGTTTATGCAATAGTGTTCATTTTGTGGTAAGAGAACAAAATTTAGTTCTTTTATTGTTTTAAATACTAATGGTTGTGTGGTCTAATTCTCTTATGGGTGGTGGAATGTTTTAGAATTTTACAATTCCTCGTAATTTTCCCTCACAATGAGATTCTTTTTGCTTATTAGGCATATTCTTTTGCAATACATATTATTCACATACGTTGATGGTTTGTTTGTCTCCCAACATTGTGTTGTTGCCATTTTGCTAATTTATCTCCTTTGTTTTATGGGATATATATTGTTGTTATCTATTCTCAAAGTGTTACCTTTACTTGGTTCATGTACAAATTTTGCTTTAGATAATTTTTTGTTGTGTAGGACCCTCATACACAATTAAAGCTCAAGGTGTATTTCAAGATTTGTAATCCTTTGTTAAGTTCCTTTCTTCTATTAATACAAATTATGTTGAGTTTATATATAAAAGAAAAGATGACATTTTGTGATTTTTCCAAGTAATTTGTGCATTACATAAAACAAATGCCCCTTAACATTTTGAATATTTGGGATTAAATTGTAATTTCGACGAATACCTTTCTTTTTCCATTCTATGAGTCTCTTCCTTTTTGCATATATTATTGCCATTTCCTCTAACAAAATCCATTAATTTCTGACTTAATTTGAAATTTGAATTTTGACATGCATGCTTTTGAGATGCCCCTCAAAACAACAATGTCTAATGATGAATACATTAAATGAGCTCATATTCCATCTTTGCTACATTTTCTTTATAATGAAAGTCAATTTGATCTAGGGAGATGAACCTACTTCTTAATCAAATTAGAGTTGGGATATTTGTTTTATAAAGATGTGGATCTTGAGTGTATTTAAAAAAAAGTCAACATGATTTCATTTTTGGGAAATTAAGGTGTCAAGTGTGAATAACTCCAAAAGTGAAATGTTAAGTTAAATTGTGGGTAAGTCCAAAAATGAAAAGTGGTTATAAATATGTTGTAGATAGTTTTCTCTTTTTTCTTTTTACCTTCATTTAAGTTTCCTCATTTCTATAAGTTATGCTTAGAAGATAAATGTGCAAGGTATGCATTTCACTTGTGTTAATATCACATATGCCATATTTTTTCTTTGTACAAGCCAAATGTGTATCTTTTATCCATTATACTCTCATATAGACACCTATATAATGAAATAGTTTATAAATGGCACATGCTATAAACATTTGTTCTTAAATTAAATGTTTTTACCTAGCTACAAGAACACTTCATAGGATGTGAAGGGTTTATGGTCTCCTAACCCTATTTCCTTTTACTTACATTTGGAGAGTTTAGATTGGGTGTATGTTTTCCTTGGCATCATCACTAGGTAAGTGCACTTCTTGATGTGGTACATGCCACATGTGGAATATTGGGTATCTTCTAAAATGGTGCACTTACCAAGGAGGATGGGTACTTAGCATACATGTAGAAATCACTTTTGGGGAGGACATTAGGCACTTGGAAGTTGGGTGCTTGCTCCTAGGCACACAATTTGAGGATAAATGCTTGAATTGAGAAGCGAATGATTAGAGAGCACAATGTCCTAGAAGAGGAGCACTTAAAATGTGGACACCTAACTTGAAGGGTGTATCACCTTGACGATTGAGAAAACTGTGATGTGACATGTGGACACCTTTCTTCAACAAGGCGCTGCATTTCGGTCTTTGTTTGTTGACTTGGCCTAGGGTTGCTTATGGACTTTGTATTTTGTTGGGAGTAAATTTTTAAGTGGATGTGCCAAAAATCTACTTTTTACGGTCGATGACGAATCCATCTAACAACAAAAATAAAAAGGAAAATGGCTAAAAAACCTAACAATATTCAACAATAGTTTTCAGATCTACAAAAAAGAGTTAGAGTAAATATGAAAACACATTCCAAGAATCATAGGAGAGAACCCAATGGGTCTTTAGTGTCCTCCTCTGTGGGAGGGTTGTTTTGTGTCCCTACACTTCATATAGCTACTTTCTCTCCCCTCTAGTTGCAAATGGGAAAAGAAGAAGGATGGTAGAACTCAATGTCGAGAACCAAAGAGTTATGCGATCAAAGTGACGACGATGATAATGATCATGTGTGTAAGGTGAGGAAAATCCTCTCCATTTATAATAAAATGTTAGGATAGATCTAGATCTAGTCAAACAATAAAATTTTATTAGACCAAATCAAGATCTAACCATTATGAATATTTTATTATGTTTAGGAGATGAAAACATTAATAAAATGGTCAATAATCTTAATTTACTTAACTAACTCAAAAAAATGATAATATTGACTTAATTAAGACAAGTGGTTGAAATAATTAATAAATGAGAATGGTTTATCAATTATTTTTAGGAGATAAGGTCAATGTAAGTTAGAAATAATTACTAAATAATGACTTAATAATTATTTCATATGAGAAATGTGTAATAATTAAGAAATAAAAAATAAACTATGATTTATTTAATTATTCCTGGGTGATATGGTCAAAATGGGTTAGAAATAATTACTCAATAACGATTTAATAATTATTTCAAGGTAAAATAGTCAAATGATTAAGGAATAATAAATAAATAATGATTTATTTGTTTATTCCTATGGATGGGTGAAAATAGTTTTAATTATTTTCACAAAATGTGGAAATATAAAAATAGCACAAAATTAATTAAATGGATTTTTGCGTTATTTTCAAGTGGGTAAAAATAAATGTTCGCTTCGGATAGCTTAATTGGTAATGGTCATGGAAATGAAGTCTCATTGAACTGGAAGTCTTGGGTTCAAACCTTGTGTTGTCCCCCCGATCAGGGTGAGAAGTTGGACATGATGAAAACGTAGTCCTACCAAACTTACAAAAAAAAAGTTGGTAAACATAAATAATTTAGGAAAAGTGGTTCTCTAAATTATTTGCTAAGGTGGAAGTGGGTTTTAATGTGTAAACCCATACTACATCGCATATTTTGATCCATCCTAGTGAGAAATGGCTAGTTGATAATTTTTTGGGGGATAATAGATTGCCCCTTAATGTATGAGTGTTAGGAGCACATCATTTGACCGAAATACATTGTATGTTCACTTTCACTAGACATTGAAGTGGGAGTCAATGGAGAGAGAGAGAGAGAGAGAGAGAGAGAGCTACTACAATGAAGGGATGAACTAGATGAATAGGAGGAGAGACCTACTTGTCAAAGAAAAGTCTCCAAATGGTGTGTAAATGACCTCAATGAGGCAGGGGAGACATACCCATACTTGTCGAGATAACTCAGTACAGAAATAATGGTGCCCAACAATGTGGGTATGAGCAAAATAATACATGATACATGATGTGCTAGCATTAATGGGCCAACAAATAATACAATGATATATAAAGAGTCCCATATACATGTTCCTGGAATACAAAGGCCAAGACTAATACTATGAACGTTGTTGAACTAAGTATATAGGACCAAATGCCCCCTAGCTGATAAGAGGGCGAGATCACAACCAAAGAAGCCTTGTTGAATAGGAAAGGGATTTGAAGATCTGAATGAGCTAGCTAATAGTTTGGCTCATGTGGTGAGCCCTGCCATTGGTGGAAACTGAGCTAGTCAAATCCACTGAATCTCATCTAAGGCTAGATAAGGAATTGTTGATGTTTGGGCATGTGGGGGGTTACCTCAAGGGCCACCCCCTCATGAGGTTTGGGAACATCTCACACATGCATGGTAAATGCTCGGACAATCTACTGAAGCATTGGACCATTAAGTGTACAATTCTCAATTGTACAATAGTGAGTTGGAGTCGAGCACGCGAGAAACAACCAAGTCAAAGGGAAATGATGGTTCCCTTTTCTTGATTCGAGGCACCCAATAATTAAGATATTGGATCCAAGGTACAATGCCCTCTAGGCCTCTCTCTTGGAATAAATGTGCTGAAATCGACATGGGAGTGGCCTCCAGAGCTGAGGCAATGAAGAGTCCTCAACAAAGGCACGAGGGATAGTAATGTGACTGATAAAGATTGACACAAAGGAGTATGATGGAGGAGTGGATGGGTGGGCTTACAACTTCCCTTGTCAAGGCATAACATGCAAGTTTGACCTGGAAGTGACTGATATGATTTCAGAGGGGATGGTAAATTACTTAGATGAAGGTTTTTCAAAGATATATTTGGATATATGGAGGTCAAATATCAACAATACATGATGAATGTGACACATGGAGGGGAAGATATATCATAACAGGACTTGATGGGTTGATGAACAAACTCCATGGAATATAACGGTGACTCATCTCTGATTCTTTGAACAAGGGTGAATCAATGACATTGCCACTAACCAAACCAAGTAGAAAGGGTATAAGGCCATCTTTGGGTAAACCAGGAGGTGATAAGAGGATAAGAGTATGGGGGGATATGAGTTGTGATCATAAGGATGAGAAATGCAAATGATGTTAGCCCTGGTTATGAAAAGAAACCAAATTCCTTATGTGAAAGTGATCGAATGACATGGGCATCGAAATGCAAAGGGGTAATGGTGTTGGAGTGCCCATGTGAGGTAGGCTCTAACACTCGATAAGTGGCAAATGCGAGATATGGATGGGCTGGTCCACCTACCGAAGTGTGGGGGTCCCTAAGGTGATATCCATTGAATGATAGGAAAATGAAATGAACATGATGATGTTACTGATATGCAAAATGCCACATGGAATGGGCTTGAAGGAGACCCCATATGCATGAGTGAATATTGGTTACTCATGACGAAAATTGACACATAATTCAACAAGTGCAAGGATAAAGTGGTGTCAAAATATGAGTGGAAAATATGAATATATTCAATTTAAATAGGGGAGACTTGACACTTCATGGAAAGAATGGCTTCCAGATGAAGTATCAAATCAATGAAAAGGAATGGCCTCAATGCTTCATGGAAAAATGTTTCCCGGTGAAGAATCAAGGTAAGAGAGAATACGAGAATGAATAACTAGAGGAAGTCTAGAGTCATCCCCACCCACCAATTCAAATAGGGAGGATCAGGTGTTAAGTGTGGCATCACATAGAGTAGAATGTTTGCATATATGGTATTAATCATCTGCTATATGTGAAGTGTATATGGATCGTTGGAGAGACCGATAAGACAAAATATCTAAAAAATGAGAGGACAATGGACCATACCTAGACCGTGGGGACCTAGGCTGAGAGTGATATTAATCAAGTGAGAAGGTGGCCAAGGTGACCATCATGCCCCCAAGCATGAGATGCCGCCCCCCAACATATGGTGATGGAGGGAACAAATCAGGTATGCAAAGGTAGGAATGATGCCTCCCATTGGATGTGTAAGTAACATGTTATGGACATGTCAGATGTATTTAGAATAATGGATTCCAAACACTTGTATGGATGATTTTGGCACATAATATGATTATGCACTTTTTTGTGTCGTATCCATTTATTATGATATGGTTGTCGTCTTATGGGAAGAATGGTGGATTGTCAATCTCACTTGGTACTGCATATGTGTCAAAGAGACTAAATGTATTTGTTCACAAATATGGTGTCACCATACCAAAGAGTGGCTTCAAGTATAATGAATTGATTCTCACCTAGATGAAAGAGGGGATCAACAATGATGTTGAAGGGACTGGGTTGTTGAGTTAAGATGGAGGAATGATTAACTAGATCATCCCCAAGGTGATCTAGTGTGACATGGGACTCTATTATTTCTTTATGATGGTGAAGAATAATGGCACTAGAGTCAAAACCACTAGATACCATACGAGGGTTGGGGATAATTTCTTCTTCTGGACCCTCAAAAGTGGATGCCCCCTTACCCAAACATTGGGTGGCAATGTAATGGCCACAAGATGGACATGGTTTGAATTCCTAGGTTCGAAGGGGTTATTGAACCAATCATCATCATGGGAGACATGGTTCACATGCATAGGGTTTTTTATGGGAGATTGATGTTGAGTGGATTGAAGGTCCACTGATGTTGAGACCAAATCGACCTCAAAAATAGAAGATGTTTTTGAAGGTTCATAGCTAGACACTCTTAAGGAGTTTCAAGTTGTTGATCCCATGGATGATGACAATTAAAGAATGGGTACAATTTTTTCTATCATTTCCACATTAGGAGGTGGAATTATGATAGAGGGTTGAGTAGTAGGGGCCATAGGTAGAGGAGCCGAGGCTTCACTACAAGCGACATCCATGTCATGAAGAACACTAAGGGTATCACAAAAATAATGGAGATGATAACAAGGATGTGAATAGTGTCCATACGTATCACACAAATCACATGGGTGATTTGTGTGTAATGTCTTGTTCTTTTTGGATGGTTTAGGTAAGATGACTTGCACCTCAGGGACATTAGGGTATGGCTGAATTTCATCCTTAGAAATCACACCCTTTAGACTAGGGAGATTAGGGAAATTGTTGGTGGCATAGCCATGGAGATGCAAAAAATGCATGGAGAAGGAGGCTTAGGTGTTGTATATGGGGAGTGGATGCAACTTGGGTTGCATTATATTTGGCCCTGTTTTTCCAGGCTTTGCACCTCTCACTAGTTTCTTTCACAATAGGTGTAGATTCCTGTTGAGTTTGCAGTGGAACTGAAGTAGTGGTAGAGGTGGTGGAAATTGATTGTACCAGGGTCAAAGTCACACGAGGTTTGAGCTAAATAGGAGGGGTGTTGGGAGGAGGATCAATGTACCATACTGGGATCCACAAAGTAAAATTTGGAAAAATCGACATAACCATCATAGGGGTGGTGACTATTCATCGCGATGGGAATAAGAAAGGTATTTGGCCAAAGGGATGGTGTCCACGAGGAATTCCTGGAAAGGCACTAAATGAGTTTGAAGCAGTGAATTTATATTGAGCTAGTTGTTGGAAAGAGGTACTAGGATGTTGAGCAACTCGTGACAACAAACATGCAAACATTGGAAGAGCTAGGCTCGGTAGGAATAAGTGGTGGGCCATAATATGTCCCAAGCAATGAATAATCCTTATAGACTCCCATATTGATCTCGGTTAGACAAGGAACATTATTATTGCCTGTCATTGAAGAAATGGAATTATGCGGGGATGTCTTAGATTGAGTATTGTAGTATGTCAACTGATCGATAGTGACAATCTTCCCATTATGAGGGAAGCTCATAGTACGAATAATAGAAGAAGTGACCGATTTCATGGCATACATGAAACTACAACTGAGTAAGAGGTTATAATCGAGAGGTGCATTGATGACTTCAACATCAATCATGACTTGCTTGTTGACGACAACGAGGAGACCATTTTGGGATAGACCGACAGGTTGTGAAGGGAAACCATCATATGCATGGAGGGTGATAGTTGATGGTGAAAGTTCAAGAGAACCAAGTTTGTTTCCAAAATTGAGCAGACATCAGACAGGTGGATGCACATTTGTGGATGATACACTATTGGAAAATGACGTTATTGATGGAGACTAGTATTTGGAAGGAAATAGAAGGGGGAAGGTGAGGATGATCCAATTTTTCAATGTCAAATACAATCATGTGATTGTATGAAGGTCCACAATGCCCAAAGAAGATAGTAGAGCCTTTCATTGAGATGGGTACGTCTAGAGAACTTCCAATGTTGACATGGAAACAAGAGATTCTAACAAATAGTCTACTATTCTATAGCTATCAGTGGCCTGGGAGTTGGCAGTGTTTCAACGTAATGGAACATCTACTTTAGGTGGAGGTATCTATAAGGGACCATTGGGTGACGAAAGAAACTCTATGGATACTTTCAGTCGCGCCTCAGTGGATGAATTCTTAGGAGGTGGATCATATTGATGCGATCGATTTTGAAGGTTGACTTCCTCAAAATTCATCATTAGGATTTGGTAAGATCCATTCTCGGTTTGATGAGAGGGGGGAGAGGAAGGCTCTTGACCATCTTGGGTGGCAACATATCTTTGGTTGGGGAAAGGAATCTTGGGCACTATCAACTGCATAGAGGGAGTAGCGGATGAAGACATAGGTTCCTTCCCTCTAGAGGTAGATTCTTGATCTTCTCATGATTTTCACATATGTGGGAGAAGAGGACAATCATGAGTGTAATGTCCATAGGTACCACGACATGCACAATTTTTGTTGGTGCAAAGGGCCTTGTTCTTCTTGCGTCAAGAACCCTATTGTTGGGTTGCAATATTAGACTCAAACCTTATTGGCATTAGGTTGACGACCTTGGTGGCCTTGGTTTCCCTAAGATTCCTAATTTTGGTTACCTTCCCCTTGTTTTTTCTCTTTGGGTTAGGGTGTTGTACAACATTTTGTTGAGCATACAACTGGCCCTTTAGAGGTGGTGGTTGCTGCGAAAAAGGGGGTTGAGGAAAGGGAGGTTGAGGTGTTGGTGCCATTGGGGTTGGATCACTGAGCGATGCATAAGGATAGTATGGATTCACGGTAACATTTTGGTAACCATGTTGAGTACTATCTAGCCCTAACATCGATTGCTGTGGATGGGGAGATGCATAAGATGTACTCCTTCCTTGGTATGAGTTAACTCGTGAAGGGTCAGGGGGATAATATGTTGGGAAAAATACTAAGAGGCAGGGGGGGGAGGTGAATCAATATTTTAAGCTCACTTTAAACTTTGCATTTCATATTCTTATTTCCATACACTACTTCTATTCATGCAACTAGCGTATGTACGCGACTTTAGTAAAGTCAAACAACGTATATCTAGTTAACTATATTTTCATATATTTCATCATCTGTTCATCTTTAATCAGTGCATCATAACTTCATTATTCATTAATTAAACATAACCATGATTAGTAAGAAGTAGATAGATCATCAATGCATAACCAACACATGAACACCAAGATTTTAGGTGGAAACACAATGTGGGAAAAATCCATTGCTACCATCGTCTCTGCCTTCTTTTATTATAAAGAAAAACTTATTACAATCTTGTACTAGCTAAGACTCATACCGATACGCAGGCACCCACCTACATAAGGCTACAACCTTCTCTCACTCTCCAACACCCATTGGAAGGGAGTTCTAACCCCCTAATCTCGTTACCGACTTCTACCAAAAAGGAACACCTACCCCCTGCACAAATTCACCAGTTTCTACTAGAAGGAAGCTTCGACTCCCTTACTAAAGGCTCCAAACCTCAACACCTCTTGTAGACCATGTTTAATTATCTTTCATATTGGATCCACCTGACTCAAAACATCAAACCTTTAGGCCACCTTTCATCATATTTTTAGACTGGACCCATTTCCATCATTAAGCTCAAACCAGGTAACAATTATGAAACCAAATACTAAATAAACTCATATAATCAACATCAACAAATCAATCAATTAATCTCAATCAACCAATGCAACTAGATCAAGCAAAACCATAACAGATCATATCAATGCACAATCACTCATCAGTATATCAATCCATACTTTGTTCATTACAAAAACCAATTGCTGTCACTGCAAACCCTGATCAACCATACATCAGAATGTATACGCTACTTTTATGAAGAACACTTGTGTATGTACGCATTTCCTCTATATAAAACCCGTGTACAAATTTTAGAAAACTAAACACTGAATCATCAATCACTGAACCATACTTAGATCATTCCATCAGTGACAGATCAACATAGATTACTAAATCAAACATATATCATCATACCGTATCATCATTATCAATCAATATACCATTTAACCCATTCAACACTATATGATATAGATCATCACATTAGAGACGTCATCGAAAAACAACAACAATCAGAACAGAAATGACCAAATGTCATTAACAAATCATACTGCAAAACCCTAGTAAATGTAGGCGACTTTCATAAAGCATATCAACGTGTGTCAACACCTACCATTCACAACACCCATGTACATATCTACACAAATAGAAAGCACTTCGCAGAATATATACGTGACTACCCAGAAGTAGATCCGCGTATGTACATGACTAACCTGAGTAAAAATGGCGTACATATATGAAATCACTAAATTATACTTTTGCTGCATCTGTCAAACCTAGATTCTTGGCATACACATTGTTACAATCACACATCATTATACCATCATCATAGATATATTAAAACATAAACAAATCAAGAAATATGTATTCATTTCAGATTTATTAGATTTGATCCATCTCCATGCTCCCTAGTGCACACTTGTTTCATATCACATCATTCATAAACAATCCATCACTTGCACAACTAACACCTTGATATCTATCTCCTTATATAGCATTAACCTTCACCAATACCTTAGGCCAATTCCTTAGTAATGTCATTAGTATTCTTTGACATAATCAAATAATTGTTGTTGCACTGCTTACTATGGGCCAATACCATGGTAAAGGCCCCTAGTATTTAAGTTTCCATGGTGCGGATTCTGTATGCGACTTTCTTTCACGATACCCATGTATGTACACAACCATTATGCATAGGATACACGTATACTTACCCAAAATTCACCTTTATGATTCTTTTGTCTCTGAACTTGACATTCCTTTGTCCATAACCTTTGTCACATCTATACCAACCTGCATAATCATCTTGTTACCATAATGTTGACATCTTTATCAAGTAGGTTGCCATCAGGGACAACACATTAGCCATAATACCAACAATCTCCCCCTTTGGACTTGATGACAACCACTTTGGTGTTTGAACACCACCTGTAATCACCTACAAACACATTTGCAAATACCATGACTTCTCACCAAGCATTCTTCTCCAAACATTGAGCTTCTCTCCCCCTTTGACATTAAGGGCAAAGAGCTTACCAATGTTGAATGAAGGCTTCTTTGCTCTGTAGAGAGGATTGTAGTAGGTCTGATATGTTGAGCATACTGACCATTCTCCCCCTCAACATACTCTGGAACCTCTAAAGATATACACTAAAATCACAAGACTTATGACTCAACCAAGTATGACCTTTTCTATCACCAACGACTCATGATTACATCAATCACCCAACATGGTGGGGTTACATATTTGACTCACCATTACATCAATTTCCCAAAATAATGGGATTACATACCTAAGTGACTTGACCCCAATAGCCCATACATAATTGAATTTTACAATGATTTACAACATGGGTATTTACATGACCTTTACATCAAGAGATATATATGACACTTATAACTAGATAAGGACCTCAAGAATGAGGTAGCAATATCATGATAGTCATCAACAACCATCATACATAGGAACATGCAACATGAACATATCATCGCAACAACATAGAAGCATGATGAACATCCTCATCATCAAGAAGCTATGTAGGATAAAACAATGTAGCATCAATCTTCAATATCATCAAAATGTGACTGAATATGTAATGCTTCCAAGCATCACCAAGAACTGAAGTAGAAGCATAAGATATAGCACTAAATTTCTATTAGAAACTCATCCCCTTGACCTCATATCATCAAGGTCAACATGCTCTTTCAATTTGTAGGAAGAGCCACAATCCATGAAAATCAAAGACATATCAATCTCTTTCATCACAACACCATAAGTAGCATATACATATTCTTTTCATGCACCAACAACATATGTGAAAACTAAGAATCACAAGACATAAGACTTGATTAGTAGCATAAACCAACAAATTTTCAAATGTAGCTCAACCATATGCAACTCATGCATCATTGATAACATAATGACAACAACATATAAGTGTCGACAATCAATGAGTGAATCATAAACTTTATCATCATCAACCAATGTCAATAACGACCATATCATACACATCCTCTTCATCAAGTGTATCACGTAGGATTAAATTCACTAAGTGCAACATAAGCAATATATAGGCATCATTCATGACTTTATCATCACTAATGACAAAATAACAAAAACATATGTGTCTTCAACAGTAACAACTATACATAACCTATGATATGTGTCTTCAGCAGCAACAACTATACATAACCTATGATATATATCATGCAACAAGAAATGCTTAAGAAATTATAATTCCAACAATGCAAAAAGCATAACAGATGCTCCCCCTGAACCTGTGCCAACTATTCATTGTTAAATCTGATCATATACGCTTCATCAACCAACAAATCCATCAAATAACCAAAGCATCAATGATATTTTGCAAAATCTCATGAACCAACATCATTTCTATGTAACATCTGAGCATCATCAATAGACTGTAACCAATCAATGTTAGAACTATAAAGCCAAATAATAAATGATTGAAGCATATAAGAAACTCTCCCTAATTTTTTCCCACCATTTCTTTATCTTAGAGAAACATACACGACTGTCTATATCAAAACACACTTATATGCATGACTATCCTTCATAATATCTGCGTATAGAAAGTAAAATGTTGAACTTTTTATGACAACAACTTCCCTTGAACATACCATACTTATTCATGTTCACTTAGTAGTATAAGCATCACCAAATGAATATCAAACCAAACTAGATATTTATATGCATAGCTCCCCATGAGATCGTATACTATTGATCTTGTGGACCTGATAATCATGACCTACTCTTCATGAGGTCATGCACCTCACATCACTTCTGTAATCACAGTTAAAAGTATGCTTTCAAGAGTAATAGATTGCAGTAGGTGCAATCTTCCCTACATCTCTGACTGATGTTCCTTGTTCCTCCAAATATGCTTGCACTTTCTACCCATGTGCTGAAACTTATCCCACATTTTGCTTCGGTTCCAAGTGCTTTACCTGCAATTAGTGGCCTTATGCCCAACCTTGTCACAAGTATACCATATTTTACGACCAATAGAGAAATCATACTATTTCTATTTCAAATTCCTCCCATTGCAATTAGTAGCTTTGTGACTGAACATGTTACAAGCAATACAATATGCCTTAAAGAAACCTTAGTCCCTAGGAGATGATGATATTTTTGTGAATCTTCTTCTACAATTGGTTGCAAAGTGTCCAAAGTTATGATAGATAAAACATTCAACATTATTGTGTAGAGGAGAGAATCGATTGCTACTTCTATAGTTAGGAGAAAATGGTTTTCTTTGAATATTTTCTTTCTTTGGTTGTTGGATTGGTTGACTTCTTAATTCTTTATTTGTTTTTTCATAGTTTGCTTTGATAACCTTATGATTGTTTGCACAAGCTATTGAGATGGATTCTCCTTTTACATTTTCATGAAAGCCATGACCATATATGATGGAGGGAGACCTTTGATTGCTAAGAATAATATCCAAAATCTTAGTACTATCTTGAAATCTTAATTGCTTATTATTTTATGCTAACTTACCTTCTAGAATACTTATCTCAACCTCTTTTCCATCTCTAGTATTTTCCAATTGAGTTTTCAACTTAATGATTTCCTTCTTAAGCCTATTTTCTTGTTCTTCAAATTCTTGGAGAATCTCCTCATATCGTTTGTTTGATTTTTCAAGATCATATTTGAGAGAGATGATTTCAGCTTCTAGTCCTTCACAATAATTGGTTCTTTCTCTAAGGCCTTTGAGTGTTGCATCTTCTTCATTTCTTATTGTCTCCTAAAAATTTCTGTGTTTATTTCTTAACGAAGCTACTTCAACCTCCAACCGTTGACATTGATTTTCCCTTCCCTTATACTGCTTTTTCATTTCTTCTTCAATTTTCTTTCCTTCTTTCAACTTGGTTTTTAATGTGGCAATATCTTCTTTGTAGGTACACTCCTTCACATCAAATTGTTGCAATAAATTTTTTTGATCTCTATTTTCATCTATGAGTCTTTTAACCTCTACTTCTAAGGCTATTATTTTTTAATCTGTTTTTTCTTTAGAGTGCTTACTTTCACTTTTACCCATGAGAGAAATTTCAATTGATTCATTGTCATCTTCACTATCATCATTACTGCATGAACAAGGAAATGGATCACAAGAACAAAACTCGTACCTAATAATTCTTTGTCACTGTCTTCTTCATTCTTGATCAATAGAAAGCAAGGTGTTCCCAAAGCTGAGTATTTGCTAACATCTATAATTGTCACTGCATCTAATATATCACTTACACTACCACAATTTTTTGACTCCTTCCTTTGAGCTACCTTCTTCTTTTGCTTCTTTCCCATAATCCCTGATCCACTCCAAGTGCTTAAGCTTTAACTGAATTGACCTACTCTGATACCAATTGGTAGGAAAAATGGGGAGGGGGAGTGAATCAATATTTTAAACTCACTTTAAACTTTGCATTTCATATTCTGATTTTCATACACTACTGTTATTCATGCAACTAGTGTATGTAAGTGACTTTAATAAATGAAAACAACGTATATCCAATTAGTTAACTTTTCATATATTTCATCATTTGCTCATCTTTAATCAGTGCATCATAACTTCATTATTCATTAATTAAATAGTAACCATGAGAAGTAAGAAGTAGATAGATCATCAACACACATGAACACCTGGATTTTAGGTGGAAACCCAATGTGGGAAAAACCATCATTGTCATCGTCTCTATCTTCTTTTATTATAAAGAAAAACTTCTTACAATATTATACTAGCACACATACCAGTATGTAGGCACCTGCCTATAGAAGGATACAACCTTCTCTTGTTCTCCAACACTTGCTAAAAGGTTGCTCCAACCCCCTAATATCATTTACCAACTCCTACTGGAAGGAAGCACCTACCCCCTGCACAAATTCACAAGTTGCTACTGGAAGGGAGCTTCGACTCCTTTTTTGAAGGCTCCAAACCTTAACACCTCTTGTGGACCAAGTTTCATAATCGTTCATACTGGATCCACCTGAATCAAAACATCAAACCTGTAGGGCACCTTTCATTATATTTTTAGACTGGACCCACTTCCATCATTAAGCTCAAACCAAGTAACAATTCTGAAACCAAATACTTAATCAACTCATCCAATCAACATCAACAAATCAATCACTAAATATCAATCACCCAATGCAACTAGATCAAGCCAAACCATAACAGATCATATCAATGCACAACCACTCATCAGTATATCAATCCATAGTCTATTCATTACAAAAAATATTATTATCACTGCAAACCCTGATCAACCATACATAAGAATGTATACGCTACTTTTATGAAGAAACCTGCGTATGTATGCTTTTCCTCTGTACAAAACTTGCATACATATCTCGGAAAAATGAACATTGAATCATCAATCACTGAACCATACTTAGATCATCCCATCAATCACATATCAACATAGATTATTGAATTAAACATAGATCATCATACTGTAGCATCATTATCAATCAATATACCATTTAACCCATTCAACACTGCCAAATACAAATCATCACATCAGAGACATCATCAACATACATCAACAATTAAAATAGAACTGTTCAAATGTCATCGATAAGCCATATTGAAAAACCCTAATATATGTACGTGAATTTCACAAAGTGTATAGGCGTATGTCCGCTCTTACCATTCACAACACTCATGTACAAATCTACACAAGCTGAAAACACTTCGCATAATATATATGTGACTATCTAGAAGTAGATCTGCATATGTATGTGACTAACCTGAGTAAAACTGGCATATAGATTTGAAATCACTAAATTATAATTTCGTTGCATATGTAAAACCCAAATTCTCGGCATACACACTGTTACAGTCACACATCATTATACCATCATCATAGATATATCGAAACATAAACGAATTAAGCAATATGTATACATTTTAGATCTATCAGATTTGATCCATCTCCATTCTCCCTAGTGTACACTTGTTTAAGATCAAATCATTCATAAACAATCCATCACTTGCACACCTAACACCTTGATCTCCATCTCCTTATATAGCATTAGCCTTATCCAATACTTTAGGCCAAACCCTTAGTAATGTCGTTAGTATTATTTGACAGGATCAAATAACTATTGTCACACTCATTACTATGGGCCAATATCATGGTAAAGACCCCTGATATTCAAGTTTCCATGGTGCATATTTTGTACATGAATTTCCTTCACAATACCCACGTATGTACGTGACCCTTGTGCATAGGATCCACTTATAATTACCCAAACTTAACCTTTATCATTCATCTGTATCTAAACTTGAAATTACTTTGTCCATCACCTATGTCACATCTATACTAGCCTGCATAATCATCATGTTACCATAATGTTGACATCTTTTTCAAGTAGGTTTCCATCAATGACAACACTTTAGCCATAATACCAATAGAATAAGTGTAGGTGGAATTGAGGCCCCCCCGCAGTTTTATGTAACCGTAGATTCTTTTGGCTACAAGGAAGAATGTTGGTAATATAGTGATCCAATTACACCATCAACGTCGTGAGATGCCCCTAGTGAAAAATAAGCACTAGGCTGAGGGAGGTTGGGGAGGATGGTATAGACATAACCTGATTAAGCATAGATCATATCAAACCACAAATCCTTCTGAATTTCTTCTTCTTTAGTCTGAGGGAAAGTGGCTATAACATCCTTACCAATTGGAGCAAGAATGGATCACAGGAACCAATCTAGGAAAACTTGGTATTCCAATTCTGGAGCTTTGCACAAACTCCACCTTTTGCGCCATTCCTAAACATGATCGGAAAGGCGAGTCACAAAGGTTTCATGAATGAGGTCAAAAGTTTAGTACTGATATCATAATAGATAGGTAACTAGAAATGGGATAGGAATGCATTGGAAAAGGTCAAAAACACCTTATATGATGCATGGGGTTGGTCTACATACCACTTCACGATAGAGCCAATTAGGATGTATTAAAAGATGCATAGACGAATGGAATCCTCTGTTATGGAATTGGAGGAACACCACATGTGAACAGATATAATGTGGTTAGTGCGATCCTCTTGAGATTTCCCTTCGAATTTTCATTTATTGGACAGGAGCTTGGTTGGCATGGGTGGCCAATTGAGATTATGCTGAAGAGGATCATTAATGAGCTAGTTCAAAATAGGGAGGTTCACACTGGCCATATAGGAAAGAAATGGTTGAATGATGCTCATTCCTTGTGAGGTTTCAATGTTACCTCTAGTAAGGGGACTTGAGTATTATCAGTGTTACCACCAACATTTTCTCTATTATTGGTACCTGCGTTGGGACTGGTATTACCACTAGTGTTGACACTAGACATGGTAGTGTATCGTAGTTGAGAGGACTCATAAATTGAGGAAGAATTGGATGAATTAGAAATACTAAAGTCTGAAGGTGGACTAGGGAGAGGGACCCTGAATCGTCTAGAAGCTAATAATGGATGTCCTAACGGGAACTGAGGATGAAGGCCATAGAGTCTCCATGAAAAATTCCTAGGGGGTGCAATGAAGTCAAGACAAAGAGAATGCAAAAGGCTAGAGGAAAAGGATGAAGAAAAAGAACAACAGAGAGAAAGAAAACACTACGTGTAGTGGTGCAAAGTGTAAGATAACTACAATGTATTTCTACTCTAATTCAAGCAAATTCATCCTACACCTCAAAAAAATCATAGTTTTATGTTTCAATGGCCTTCCAAACAAGTTCTTACTTGTGAGATTTGATTTCCGCAAGTAGAGCGTTGAGTGAAAGGTAAGGTAAGAGGGACAATTTCTTCCCACAACCACCACCTATAGGGCGTTTTAATCCTAATAAATGAAACTATGGTTACCTCTGTCCAACAGGGATAAGCGAATCCCAGCTTTTGGGTGTTAGCCATGGACTTGGATTCCCAACCAAGAAATGGGTAGCTCTAAGGGGAACCACCAGTAACCTTGGCCTAATACTTACCCCTCTAACAGGTTTCTTCTCATCACCGAATTTGTACTATTGGGTTGTGGAGGATTTCAAGCATCCTAAGAGGACGACAACTATGTCTCAATGTAAAGTGATTGGTGGGCATTATTGGGATGCCTACCCCATCAACCCTAAACTAACTATTAGATTCTTTTTCTTGGTCCCCAATAGGGCTTAGATCTAAGTTGGTTAGATTAAGGGGTTATTTTTAATGGTCTTGGCTTCAAGGTGCTAACTAAGATATTGTTCACTTAAGGTGTGAAGTGTGTGTGCAAATATGTGAAATGTCACTGGTTTGCAATATATAACATAAAATTTGTCATTGAAAAGTAAATTGCAGAATTGAAAACTTAACTGAAATGTATATAAAGTAAACAAATCCAAACACACTCTATTTCCCACCCAAGGACGCTAAAAACAACACAAAAAGGACAAAAATAAGGAAACAAAATTGAGACAAAGAGATCAAGGGCGAAAGGGGATGGGATCTATGGTCAAAGAGGCCTACTTTATGTAGGAAAAAATCAAGAAAGAAAGATTGGAACTTAAGCTGAAAGGGTAGCAAACAAACCTACTGATGAAAGTGTGCCTAGAAAGGACTCTAAATAATGGTGGAACAAAGGCCTAAATGGGGTTCAATTGTAACTTCAAAATCTAAAACAAAGGCTAAAACATAAGGCTTAAGCTGCTGTAAAATCAATGGTATGTAGTTATGAACTACAGACTACCAAATCAATAAAACCCCTTGAAAATTGGTGGAGGATTACTTTAAGCACTAGATGATTTTTTTCCTTTCTCTGAAAAGCAGGTAAACTGAAGATATGAAGGCATAAAGTGTTTATAAAGGTTGAGAAAAACCTCCCCTAATAGACATACAAACTAAACTTCGGCAAAAAACGAAAAAAAAAACTGGAAACATTTGGGTAGTGCGAAAAACCGACCTTTTTCTGTGTTGGAGTGCAAGTTTTGGCTATTTTTTGCATTGGCCAACACATGTTTTCCCCTAAAAAGTGTGTTGGATTCTCTGGTTCTTCTGCTTCTAGGGTTTGTTAGATCCTATCATCTTTGGTGTGGCTAGAACCTGTAACCTATGAAAGATAGATGAAAACACATAAACGAAAGTTTTTTTCCAAAAAACACCACTAATAGACAAAAATAGTAATGAAAGAGAGAAAATGAAAAAAAAAAATGTAGCCACCAAATATTTGAAGATTTAAGTCAGTGAAGTCACCATTTTTTGACAACAAAATACTAGTGGAATCGACATTTTTAGGTGTAAATTTCTAAGTGGCTGTGCCAAAAATCTATTTTTATAGTTGGCAACGAATCCTCCTAACAACAAAAAGAAAAAGGAAAATAACTGCAAAACCCCACAATCTTCAACAATAACTTTTAGACCTGCAAAAAAGTGTTAGAGTAAAATTTGATAATACATGCCAAGAATCACAGGAGAGAACCCAATCAAAAGAACTTGAATTTTATTAATTAACAATGTCACCTATGGAGCAGAATATAGACTTGGGTATTTAGTGTCCTCCTCTGTGTGAGGGTTCTTTTGTGTCCCTATGCTTCAAATAACTACATTCTCTCTCCTCTGGTTGTAAATGGGCAAAGAATAAGGATGGTAGAACTCGATGTGGAGAGATCAAGAGTTATACGATTAGAGTGACGACAATGATAATGATCATGTGTGTAAGGTGATGAAAAAACTCTCTATTTATAATAAAATGCTAGGATAGAACTATATCTCGTCAAACAATAAAATATTATTAGACTAAATCAAGATCTAATTGTTATGAACATTTTATTATATTTAGGATACGAAAAGATTAATGAAATGTTCAATTATTTTTATTTACTTAACTAACTCAAAAAATAATAATTAATTGAGATAATTAAGAGAAGTGGTTGAAATAATTAATAAATGAAAATGGTTTATAAATGTTTTATAGGAGATAAGGTCAATGTAAGTTAGAAATGATTAATAAATAATTATTTCATAAAAGAAATGTGTAATAATTAAGGAATAATAAATAAATAATGATTTATTTAATTATTCGTGGGTGATATGGTCAAAATGGGTTGGAAATAATAACTAACTAATGATTTAATAATTATTTCAAGGGAGAAAAGTGAAATGATTAAGAAATAATAAATAAATATTAATTTATTTAATTATTACTATGGATCGGTGAAAATAGTTTTAATTATTTTCACAAAACGGATAAATATGAAAATAACATGAAATTAATTAAATATATTTATGCATTATTTTCAAGTGAGTAAATAAAAATAATTTAGGAAAAGTGGTTCTTTAAATTATTTCCTTAAGGTGATAGTGGGTTTTGATGTGTAAACCCATACCACATCGCGTATTTCAATCATACTAACGAAAAATGGCTAGGTGATCACTTTTTGGGTGATAGCATTTGCATTTCATTGTTTTCCTCCATCACCTAAGTGTGTATAGAGAAATAACGATGTATTTATTAATAACAAATACTTCATGTCTTAAATATTATTAGTTGGTGTGATGCTAGCTATTTGGAGAATCTTAAAAGATCATGTATTACTCTTACAACAAGGATTAACGCTTGTTGGATGCTACACTAGGGTTCTTTGGCTTGTGAGTTGCAAGTGTCAAATGATATACCCTATTGAATGCATGCGTGTGAATCTCCTTGATAGCTTCTATGATGTAAGTGGGAGATATTAGGGTTTGATATTTGGTTTGATGCTTGTTTGTTTGGATGCTCCATGAATTAACTTGTAGAACTTGTTAGGATGCTTTGTTTGGCCTTTGTATTCTTGGTTAGGGTTTGTAGTGATTGTATATGCCTTAACTATGCTTTGGGATGCATTGAAATGTCTTGCTTGGGATGAGCTTATAGGAGTTATTTTACCAAATTAGGATGAGATAAGGTATTGTATTTTATCCTTCTTATTGTGATGATATGAAGTTTACCATTCTTGTCCTAAATTTTTCATTATAGATCTAATTTTTCTCATGTATTGAAAAAAATTCATGGTTATTTTAGCATGCTAATGTATTAGGATGATGAGGTTGATTGCTATGTTGTTTGAGCATTTTTAAAGAAACTTTTAGATCTGCATTATTATTATCACATTCTCATGAAAATTGAATTAATTTCCATATTTATGTATTGAGATAAATCTTTTCCTAAGTGTTCTAAAATGATCTTGCTTGAAGTCTTTACAATGTCTATGTTCTTGAGTTTCCCTAGAAGTAGTATTAGGGAGAGTTGGAGTTTTTTACAAGGATGTTGAATAAATCAATTTTAGTACTAAGGTTAAACGATCTATGAAGTAGATCTATGACCTAATAGAAGTGAGACAAAAAATTCATGTTGTGTATATCTTCAAAATTTCTACAATGGTAACAAAGCTTTGTTATGTTGAAATTGCTTTCTTGTGGAAGAGGGAGTCAAATATTTCAACATGAAGTTGTTGGGTGTGTTTCCCTAGTTAATGCTCTAAGGATTGGAGTTATGTTTTTCAATTGGGATAAGTGGTTGATCTACTTTAATTATTGGTCAAATTTTTTATTGAGTTGTGCTTCAGAGTTTGCTTGGATGACTACTCTTAATTTAAGAGAGTGTGAAAGTTTAAAAGGTACTTCCAACATCACACCTTGGAAGTATAGGCTACAAATTCTACTTAACTAGTATATTATTCAATCAACCAACTATGCAGGATCAACTTGTTGAATATTAGGTCATTGTTGATATTGATCCTGCTTAGTTGGTTGACTATAAGAAGGAAGTCAAGACAAAGAAAATAATTCTTGATTCCATGAACGACTATTTGATCTATCACATTGAAGAGAAGAATATAACTAGGAATGCAAATGATGCTTTGATAGATTTATACCACAGTGTGAATATTCCTTGTAAGATGTCCCTAAAATATAAGCTTGTTCTGTCAACATGAGTGACATAAATACTATGCCTAGTTACTAAAGATTACAAAGTTGAGAATTTAGTTGGCTGTCATAAGGGTGGATGTTGAAGATAATGAGTTGATGCCCATTATATAAAATGGTTTTCCTCCATCTTTAAACCCTTTTTTATGGTATTTGTGCTCATGAAAATTTGCACACCTTTCAAAATCTTTGGGACAACTTGTCTAGGAAGAAACAAGACAAAAGGCTAGTTTAACCAAGTATATTGAAGTAGAAGACCTTTCAGTCATTGGGAGGATGATAAATCAAAGAATGAAAGAAAGTGATGCAGGAGAATTATACAAAGTTCGTGGTGAAAATGAAGGGGGCTTGACAATTTGGTGGATTGGCCACATGTTGAGTTGGAAAAGTCGATTTTGTCTCCTTTAATGAGATTTGAATAATGTAAATACAAATTTTCAATAAGTTTTAGAGTCTAGGAAATGAAGAGTCATTTTTGTTGTGACTTTTTGAATTCCCTTAACTAGAGAGAAGGGAAAGCGATTCAATTTCCAAGAATGTGCATAAAAAGAGTATCGATTGAGAGGAAAGGAGATTCTTCTCTTGCATCGAACCTGCACATGTGAAAGGAAGTGTATCATATTTAGTCTATTTCTCTCTGTTATTTCTGTGTTGTTATCTTTGTGTTCTAATTATATCCACATTGGGTTTCATCCTAGAATTAATGTTACCCAAGGCTTGTAGCATTATGTATTTGTCGACAATTAATTTTTGTGTTGTGGCTATTAGGTGTGCTTATTAAAGTGATCCCAATCCCTCTGTTGCAACGTCTTTATTTTGCAAGAAGTGACACGGTTATGTTGTTCTGAGTGTGCTCAATAATTTGATGAGGGGATGATAGATGCGGACAAAGCAAGAGGAGATCATTTTCTATAGAGGACAACATGAAGAGCCTGAGAAATTTGAGTGCTGGATAGATCCTTTGTTTTGGACGTGGTCACAATTTTGTTGAGGGCCTGTGTGTAACCATCGGTAAGGGAGATGAGGGAGGCCTCTTCTTGATCATGGAGGACGTGTTTAGAGGTGGAGAGTTAAGTTTGTAGAGAGCATGAGTCATTATGCCTTCCCAGAGGCAAAAACAAAGTTTCTAAGGGCACTACGAAAATATTTCGTAGCGCCTCCAGCAATGTACTTTGGCACTGTGTTGTAACTATTTTTCCTTCTGGTTTGCTTACTACCATCAATTTTTGCTATTAGAGTAGGTTTGAAGTAGAGTTACACTTGTGATAGAGATGCATTTAACATTGGTGGCGTTGTCTATGATAAAGGGAGATGGAAATGTGATGAAAAAGAGCGCGAGGTCTGGAGGAAGGCCCGTAGCTAATGCAAAACTCCAAGATGAGATACAAAGGCTACAAGCTCGTTTAGCAACCATGGAGACCAAGCAATGAGACCCTGAGGCTAGAGATGACAAAGGATCAGAGGAAGAAGCTATAGTAGAAAGAGTAGCACCTATGGATGAATATCTATAAGTTAAATTGTTTAGGTCAGTGCTAAGCTCAAGTTCAAGACCAAAACTTGAGTTGTATACCTATGATGGTAGTCTGTTAGCCGAGACTTTGATGGACTAGATTAGCGCACTAGATAAGTATTTTGAGTATGAGGAGATTGAAGAAGATAGGTAGGTAGTTTTTTTTGCAATTAGGTTGAAAGGGCATGTTGCATTGTGGTGGGACAACATGCAGGTTGAAAGAAGGAAAAAGGGGAAACATTGATTAAAATATGGGATAGGATGATAAAAAAGATGAAGGGGAAGTTTCTGCCAAAATACTATCAGCTATCCCTTTATAGACAAGTGCATAAACTCAAGCAAAGGATGTTGAAAGTCATAGAGTATATGAAGGAGTTTTACAGGGTGAATTTGAGGGCAGGTTATGTAGAAGATACCCTGAGAAAGAAAAAAAGGTATATTAATGGTTGAAATTGGAAACCCAAGATGAAATCAACATGATTTATCCCATGGTGATGGAAGAGGCATACCATTTTTCCTTGAAGGAAAAAGAGAATATAATGAGGAATAAAACTTAAAGTAGAGGCCGTGGTTTTGTTAGAGGAAGAGGGAAGAAAACTGGAAGAGTGAAGACTTTAGCTCAAAAGAAGGATGCAAATAATTCAAAAAACAATGACAACAAGAGAAAGAAGGTGACTCCACATGAGGAAGACCTTACCAGAGAGGTAGAGGTAGAGGAAGAGGCAAAGAGGCTGTCTACCGGTGTTATACATGTGGAACACTGTGTCACAGATATTTTGAGTGTCTTGAGAATGAGAAAGGAGGACTGGGAGATGCATATGTAGCTCAGCTAGAAGCAATAGAAGCAGAGGCACTTGTGGCAGAAAATTCAATAGAGATGGGAGAAGCTTTAATGTTGAATAAGGTCTTGTTGAAACCAGCTAGGGAGACTGTTGAACCGACACAGAGGAAAGCCTTGTTTAGGACTGTTTGCAAGGCCGAAGGAAAATGCTGCAATGTGGTGATTGACAGTGGGATCATTGAAAATATAGTTTCCAAAGAAATGGTGGAAAAACTTGGATTGAAAAGGTTGAAGCATCCAACACCATATAAGGTATCATGGCTGCAGAAAGGTCACCAATTTTTGGTAAGTGAGCAGAGCGAAGTAGAGTTCCAGATATGCCAATATAAGGATAAGATAGTTTGTGACATCATGCCAATGGATGTCTGCCACCTTCTTTTGGGACAACCTTGGCAATTTGATAGGAAAGTGGTGCATGATGGAGAGAAAAATACCTATAAGTTTGAAAAGGATGGCATCAAGCATACCCTCATGCCATTGAAGGAAGAAAGTACATCTGTGATGAGTATCTCAAAAGCATTGTTGTTGGGAGGAAAGGAATTTATACAACAAATGGAGGAAGAAGAGTTCAACTATGTGGTGGTATACAAGCCAAAGGAAATACTTTTGCACATTGAAATTACAAATTTACTTGTTGAGATTTGAGAGATGTTGCATGAGTTTAATGATATCATGGGAGATCACTTTCCAAGTGAACTGCCACCTAAGTGAAGTACCAACTATCACATAGACTTGATACTAGGTGCAAGTCTTTTGAACAAAGTTGTTTATCGAATGACACCCAAGGAGAATGAAGAGATAAGGAATCAGGTTCAAGGGTTGCTGGACAAAGGGTTGATAAGGGAAATATTGAGCATGTGCGTTGTTTTTGCGTACTAATTCCAACAAAATATTGAGAATGGAGGATGTGCACAGATTCCAAAGAAATCAACAAGATTACAATCAGGTACAAATTTCCCTTGCCACGAATGGATGACTTGATGGACTTTTTAAGTGGGGCAACCTACTTTTCAAAGGTTGATTTTTAGAGTGGTTACCATTAGATCTGGAGCAAAGAAGGAGACAAGTGGAAGACAAATTTCAAGACTAATAGTGGACTGTATTAATGGCTTCTCATGCCATTTGGACCGACAAATGCACCAAACACCTTCATGCGGTTGATGAACAAGGTCTTGAAGGAGTTCACCAGTAAGTTTTTTATTGTTTATTTAGATGATATTTTGATTTTCGGTCGAACACAGGAAGAAAATATTAGGCATGTAAGGTATGTTCTAGAAAGGTTGCAACAAGAGAAACTATTGAGTAACCTGAATAAGTGTACTTTCATGAGGTCTAAGTTGGTATACTTAGGATTTTTCATTTCCAAAGATGGGTTGAAAATGGATCTGGAGAAAATAGAGGCAATTGTGAGTTGGTCTTCACCTAAGAACATTTTTGAAGTTAGGAGTTTTCATGGTTTAGCTAGCTTCTATTAGAAGTCCATCAATATTTTTAGTGGTATTTGTGCACCTATTGTTGAGACAATTAAGAAGGATAGACATCCATTTTGTTGGAAAACAACAACATAGAAAATTTTCCAGCTCTTGAAGAAAAAGATCATTGAGAAACCGATGTTGAAGCTACCTAAATTCAATAAGATTTACCAAGTCATATGTGATGTTATTGGTACAACCATTGGAGAAGTATTAAGTCAAGAAGGCAGGCTTGTTGCATATTTCAATGAGAAGTTGAATGACCCAAAGCATAAATACTCATCTTATGAAATGAATTCTATGTGTTGGTTCAAGCATTGAAGAATTGGAGGCACTATTTGATTCCCAAGGAGTTTGTTTTTTCTCTGACAATTATGCATTAAAATATATAATACAACAACATAGGTTGAACCATAAGCATGCCAAGTGGGTGGAATTACTACAAAGTTTCATCTTTGTTGTGAAACATGTGAATGGATAAGAGAACAAGGTAGCCAATTCTTTGAGTAGGAGGAGCTTGATCATATAGGAGTGCCATTTGCATATTTTGGGCTTTGATTATCTGAAGGACTTGTACGAGCATGCTCTTGATTTCTAAGAAGCCTTTGAAGCATGCAGGAACCTTGTGAGTAGAGATAACAGCCCATGGAGGGAGTTTATGTTGCAGGATGGTTTGTTTTTAAAAAACAGTTAGTCATGTATTCCCCATTGTTCAATGAGGGAGAATATGATGCAAGAAAAGCACATTGGAGGATTGCCAGAGAATTTTGGTGTGGAAAAGACACTTGTACAATTGGAACACTTCTACTTTTGGTTGAAGATGAGAGCTGATGTACAAAAACATGTGGGTAGGTGCAGAGTATGTCAGCATGCGAAAGTGATCCAGGAGGATCTCATGTCAGATCAGTTCGACATGGAAGTCTAGTTCATCTTCAGCTTCGTCAACTTCATCAGTGTTCTTCAGTTAATCATGGTGATGGTTTTCATGGTGGAAATGTGGTCCAGATTATTGTCATAATGTGACAATATTATTGTAATGGGTTTTTTTGAATGGTGATGTAAAAAGGTTTAAATGCTAAGCCAAACCTAAGTGCTAAATCCTGAGTGTAAAGACCTAGCACTAATCCTAAGTTCTAATCCGTAGCACAAATATGCAAGACATAATGCAAAACCTATGTAACAAACCTTATACCTAACCATATCTATTACAAAACCCACTTTCAGACTTTATATTAAAACTAACGCAAATACAAAATACAACTAACTGCGCGGGGAGAAGACTACAGTGAAACTTGGGCCATGTGAACAAGTGGAAGACCACAATTGTACAGATAAGGGAGACCATCGTCCGAAGGTTGCAACATGTGAATGGTTTGGAAGCCATGGAGTCAGGGTAACCACAACCGTCAGACAAGAATGCCACACTGCGAGTTGTCACATGAACAATTGGGTCACTGCGCAGTTAGCCAGAACTGCCAAACTGTTCCACTAGGTGGCCGCCGGGGGTTAGACCACCCAGTCACATGCCAATGGTCAAGCTATTCCATGCCATTTCCATACTGTCAGCGGTCCAGGGCCAATGATCATTCAATGGAGCACATTCATGCCTAGTTTGGCATTAGGAGTTCGAGTGAACCTTAGAAAACTATAAATTCATCCTTTCATTCATGAAGAGGATAATGAGAGTGATTTTGAGACTTGTATGCAGGTGCTGAGCTAGAGAGGAAGTTCTTGTTTTCAGTGTATCTTAGACATCCAGAGGTGGAATTGGGAACTGAGACAGGAGTTGGAAAGCTAGGAAAGAGAAATTTCTGTTGACAGAGACCAGAACTGCTTGTGTGCACATTCATTCTGGTGTTTTTTCTGTGTACAACTTCCTTGGATCAATCCTTAATAAATCAGATGCCCATCTTGAAAGTGAACCTGGAGACGTAGTCCATCAAGGATGAACTCCATAATCAATGTTTGTTGTATTCTATCTCTGTTCTTGCTGCAAATTCATGTTTAATTATGCTTCTTAAGTTCTTGATTAAGTCTTAAATAAAATGCTTTCCTCCAGTCTTCCACATTCAACACTTAAATTTAATGATCAATTCACCGTTGGCAAATAATCAATTCTACTTTAGTTTATGATTAATATCAGATCATATAATTTGGTATCAGAGCAGGTTGTGTTTTGTAGAATTTTTTCCAGTGAATGTTAACCAAGTCTAAGTCATGACGTGGAGAAGGAACACTTGAGGAGTTCGATCCAGAAATTGGAAAGCGAAAAGTCGCTCATCGATTGACAATGACAGGATCTGATGCAGGTGAAACTCCTGAAGGGAAGGTTGTTATAGACATATTTGGACACTGCAACCCCAAACTCATATGTCCATAAACTAAGGGCTCCTTAAGTCCCTAAAAGTGTTGTTTCATACCCTAAAGGATCATGGTCAACTAATTACATCATTTCCCAGAAGTTCCACCTGAAAAACTACTTAGAATTGGCCAAAACTGGACCATACAAACTGCTCCATGGGCAAATTACGATGCATACTGACTGCCAAACTGGCCAGGTGCGATGCATACTGAAATGGCCTTTTGTGGGGTGCGATGAGCGAGAATAGGCAAATGGCAGAGACAGTTTTCAAGGTGGATGATCATGGAATCTTCCAGAAACTTCTCCTATGACACTTGCCTCTCTGAATTCGCCCAGGGATGAGTAAGAGATCATGAAATCTCCAAGTGGAACCAAGAAATATCAGTGGAATGACACTAATAAAAAACCTCAAGCTGACTCACACCCTTGCAAGACATCTATAAATGGATCCCTCATCTGAGAGATCTGGAGGCTGGAATTTTGTATTTTGTAAGGAAGTGCTGTTGGTTTGTTGGTGAGAAGAGACATTGCATTGTTGGGTGATTTTCTTGTTCATGAGGTGAAGAGGGCTTCTACAATTGGGAGGGTGATGCTGGATCAGACAGCTGGGTTGTAATCCTCTCTTACATTTCTATTAATAAAGTTCTTTGAATTTTCCTCCATATAATTGTGTGTTTATGAATCTTATTGTTTATGAATGCAAATGTATGGTCAATTTGTTTCTGATTTCGCTTGTTTATGATGTTTAGATAGAGATGCTTTGATAGTTTGCTGTTACTTTGACTCTACAGGTACTTTTTGAAGCAGGACAAGTAGGGGAGTAGTGGCAAATTCTATCAAGGAAAGGAGAAATCAAGCTAGGATCAAAGCGCAAGATCCAGGTTGGTCCTCTTTTCTTCTCTTCCATCTATCACACTTAAAGGAACTCTCGAAAAGCTTTCATTGTTTGTTTCTAAGATAGCTACCCGTCTTAGTGGGACTAGCAGTTCGAATCGACACTAGTTTTCCTTGAAAAAATGGTGACTCTGCTGGGGAATGAATTGTTTGTTTTGTTTGTTTGTTGTTTTCTTTATAAAGTAGAGACGGAGCCTGAAGTTAGCTAGCTAGCCTTCGAAACGCCTTTGCTATGCAATTGCGAAGTAGATAAACGCTGCTTTAGTCAATCTCCGAGTTGGTTTATGAACTGAACATCTGACTTACAAAGCATTCTAAGTGCCCTTGTGGTAGCTCAGAACCTCATCAGATCTTACCCTTATGGTTTGTTTTTACTGTCCATCATTACTTAGCCTAAATCACTGAACTTAGTTACAAATTTTGAGCAAAAACCAAGCTCAGTTTCGCTCCTTGGTCCATCGCACTGTCTGTAACTATGCAACCTAGATGCATCACACCTCTCATGTGTTGCAGGTGAGATGCATCTCTATTTCCATATGTTGCAGGTGCGATGATTGAGTGATACTGCTTTCTTCTCTGAAAGTTGGTTTTTTCTCCTTGGTTTCAACTTTATTCAGTAGTTTTGTTGTACATGATCAATACCTTCTTGCTGAAACCTTCTTCCTTCACATATTTCAGCCTCCATCAGTTAGGAATTGTAAATGTTTTTGTGTATTTTTCAATCATTTACAGTCTTCCTTTGTCGAAAGTAGTCTAATCGAACTGTCGTTTTTGATGCAAGTGTCGTAATTGTCATTCTGAATCAAAAGAAGAGTGTCGTAAAGTCTTCCTCTTCTAGATAGTTGATTGTACTTTTTTCATTGTACTTGATTTGAGTTATTACTATTTGAAGTGTTGTTTTATAGTTTTCAATTCGAAATCGAAAAGTGTCGTCTTAGTCTTCCTTTTGTTTTGAAAAGAAATTGTTAGTAATGTCGCTTTGAAAGAAAATAGTTCATATTTGTACTTAGCTTTTTTTTTGGCATTCACACATTAAGAAAGCGGAAAACAAATACATGCGAAATTTGATTTAGAAAGTGCATTTAGTATGTGTTGTATGTTCTCTGCTGAAAGAAAAAATCGTTATCTTCTTTCCTTTGTAGCTAGGATTTTCATTGCTAAAAGAACATAAACGTCTGTTTAGCATGTTATATTGCATATTTAGGAATTTCACATCTACATCATGTGGTGAACCTTGAAAGACAAACTTCTAAGCAATATCAACCCTAAAATAAACCTCAATGAACATAAAAATGCTTTGGAACCTAACGCAACACATCTAGAAGTCTAGGCTAGTGACGTGTTCCGACATTGTAAAACCTAGTAACTATCGTTTTCATCAAAGGTTGGGTGATTCCTCCTCTTTGATATGACAAGTGCCAGTACGGACTTGTGCTCCCCGTACTGTCAAGTATATATTGGGAGACCACAATAGGTTGATATCCTTTATCCTTAGGAAACCTTTTCTGCCGCCCTATCGATCGTAATGCACTGAACACAACATTCGAGAAGATTGACAGCCGTACATAAGTCCTTGGTAATTTCTCTATCATTTATCACCAAGGTGTATTTTGCAGTTTTACGATCGGTTTGGTAAACCCTCTGTCTAGATTTCCAGAGTAATCACTTTCGTTCCTTTTCGACTCCTTAAAAGAAAAGGTCCATTTGAGCACTTGTCACTTCAGGCTCATTAAAAATCGAAGGTGACTAGAGTCACCTTTAGCTTTTTCTCGACTCTTAAAAATTGAAAAAGCAAGTTGCGTCAAAGTGTCTTAAAATTCATTTAAATCGGAAAAACATTTTTCCCCTTTAATTTTGAGTTGATCAAGTAATCCACAATCGTGGAAGAAAGTCAATCAAAACCCCGTCATTCGCGGAGACTAGCGAGTCAACCGTCTTTGACCCTGGAAACGAAACCAACCTGGGCAAAACGGTCTCGTTTAACTGAGTCCAATTCACCTGATTTATTTGAAACTTGTGTTTCAACATCGTCAGAGACTACAGTTACTCCAATTATCTCTCGTACATCTGCCTTTATAGAGAAACTTCTGCAGTTACAAGAGGACATTAGAACTAATCCTAGTGTAACGTTAGACACCTCTATTCCTAAAACAACTCCACCTAGGATTGATCCAAAAACTGAAGTTCACTTACCTGAACATCTGGAAGTTGAGTTCCAGAATTCAGAAGGTGTCACCCCTCCAGTATCTGTTACTGCAGAAGCTACACTTTCTTCGGCTCCAGAAATATTTTACGGACCTGACGGTCTACCTCTTCCACTTGGATTGATTGCTATAGAAGAGATAGTAGAGGATGTTCCACCCAGTACTCCAGTGCATTTTGGAACTAGGATCAACCTACATCCTTCTATTACAGAAGTTAGTCCTTGTAATCATTCTTCATTGCAAGTTCTTGTCGAATCGCTGGGAAATCTTTTGGATAGACTAAATATGTCTTAACAACCATCAACATCTAGGACTATGTCAACTGACACAACTACGACAGAGCTTCTTGCTGCCATTCCTAAAATGGTTGCTGGTATACCATCTGTCCCGGCTAGTTATCAACAACAAGCCAGAGTCCACTCAGGGACTGTTCTGACGACATGGTCTATTCCTATTCCTTCATCCAGGATCTCATCTGGTATTTCTTATGTTGAAACTCAACAAGTTGATCCAATATGTATTCAAAGGCCAGTCTACCCTTTAAGTACTGGATTGCCACCATATGGGGGGCAGTATGCCTTTTCATTGTTCCCTCTTGGGGAACAACCATATGAGAGTTTACAACAAAATTTAGGTCAAATTGGAATTACATCCAGTAGTTGGGTACCAATACTGCCTCAACAACCAAGGGTTGTATATTCAATGCAACCAGTCCAACCTGTGTCGAATATTCCCACTACACCTGCTATTGTGATTGTATCGCAAATACAAGCACTGCCTATTGTGTGTCAACCTCAAGTCTCTCAGGTTGAAATTCAACAGCCTCTCGTCTCTGCGATTCAATCACAACCTCAGGTTAGTGCCTCCTTACCTGGAACGACTCAGTCTCAAACAGGTACTATCACTCCACATCTTAGTCAATCATCCAGTATTGGACAATAGCAAATGGTCCAACAACCATGGCTGGTGCAATATCAACAACTGCAATTCCAACAATCATACCAAGGACCTAAGCAACAAGGCTTTGTAAGTAACGGGCAACCGCATTTCCAAAACGGTTATCAACAACCATACTATAATGGTTATGCCCATCAACCTTATCAAAGTTACCAGCATAAAATACATTATGCTGGTATGAAAAGACCTACTGCTCAGGTAATTCCATCTTATCCTGGGTATGCTTTGCCTAACCTGAATCAACAGTTGCCTTTTGTAGCAACTCTAGAATTACCAGATCTAAACTGGCTGATGAATGATCCAATTTCTTACGTCCCTTGGTGGCCAGCGATTCCTCATAAACTTCCCTCTGATATTCCTAAATTCAATGGAAATCTAGGCGAAGATCCATCGAATCATGTGATGACATTCCATTTGTGGTGTTCATCCAACACCCTGAATGATGATTCGATTAGGCTTCGCCTTTTTCAGTGAACATTAACTGGTCCAAAACCAACTGGTATATAGAATTGCCTAGAGCTTCGTTTGATGACTTCAACACCCTTGTCACTACCTTTTTAACCCATTTTCAGATACCCATAAGGTACGAAACATGGACAAAACTCCTTACCAACTTTAAACAGATGACAACCACTCACATATCTGGTCATCTTCATGAGTGGCGACGTCGTCGAAGAATGGTGAAGACGTGCATTCCTGATCAGATTTTAGCTAAATGGTTTATAAATTCATTGTTGCCCTCTATTACAGAGTATGTGGCTAAGGGAGGAGTTGTCACTGAAGAGCAAGTCATTGCTCGTGCGCAATATTTAGACTTGATCTATACTCAGTCTGGCATGCTCTATGACAAAATTCCTGACGCTCCTAGACCGGAATTTTTCGTTCCTCCCCCTCCTAAATCAAACAACGACTCTCATGCCGACGATGGCATGATATGTATGACAAGCACAAAAACTGCAAAGGCTACATCTAAGAAAGCTTGTATGGTTTCTAGTCAAAAAATAGATCAAGAACCTCTCGCCTCAGAGGTCAATTCTGTGTCAACTGACAAAGGCAAAAATCCTAAGCAACCAGGGGGCAAGAAGAAAGGGACAAACAAAAAGAAGAAACAGGAGGATTCAACTGCTAAAAAACCTTCTGGAAACCCTACTGGAAAGAAGAAACCTAATCAACCATGTTTCATATGTGATGAGGACCATTACACGAAAGATTGTCCACATCAAGCTGAAGTCAAGAAGTTTTTCAAAAAGACTTAAAGTACCTCAGCGGTATTGACTGATCCATTACCAAATCCAAAAACTAACTTGGTTGCTAGTGATCGTGCTTCCCCATCCCAAGTGCTTATGCTATCCATCTCAAAACAAAAAAATGATGCTTTGATATCTACAATGAATAAAGATTATGGAAATCCACAATCGTTGAACGGCAAGGCTACAAATCAACCCAGCAGTTCGACAGAAACTTCGTCAGAAGTTATTCCACCCATCATTCATGAATTAACTATAAAACCGCCAAAGGGAGTAGTACATAAATCGACATTTAATCCTCGTGCTCGAGCAGCATAGAATTATAATATAGTGGAGGATCTGGCCCAATTGCCATCTGCTATGTCGACACTTTAAGTACTGCAGAATTGCCCCTCCCAAAATCAGGCTTTGTTATTAGCGATAGGTGGGATTGATCCAGTGGATTCCAATCTGGTGGCCTTTAATCATAAAGGATATGAGCCTCAGTTACCAACTCAGCTCGCTTTCCTCATACAGGTAAAAGCCCTCAACAAAACTGTTCATTGAACAATCATTGATGAGGGGGCATCTACCTGTATTATGTCAATGAGTTGCTGGAAAACTTTAGGCTCACCACCCTTGTCACGATCATCAACGACATTAAAAGCATTTGATGGAAGAACATACACGCCGTATGGGATATTAAGTAACTTGCAAGTTGAACTGGGGTGCAAGATAGTAGAAATTGAAGTTGAGGTCATTGATGGAAACCTTGACTACAATATCTTGCTAGGAAGGCCCTGGATTTATTCTATGGCCACCATTGTGTCAACATATTTTAGAAAGATTGCTTTTCCCTTCCAAGGTGGAATTACAATCATTGAGAAACTAACCTTTTTCCCCAACAGTTCACAAGATACTGGAAGCATTCCATTGATCCATGGAGGTTCTCAATCGCTTCAACATGTTGGAGTAGGTCTCCTAAAAGACTCATCCTTAATGGGTAATTTTTCCCTCCCGCCTCCAAGTAATCTGGCGGAAGTAGCCACAGTGGAAACCTATCATATGATATATTCTACATCATCAAAGATGAAGAAGGACTCTGACCATTTTGATAGTGTCGATCACAACGAGGTTTTCATAGTTGAAAATCCGACTGACATGACTCAATTAAGTGATGTTGTACAATATGTACTGGAGGCATTGGAACTAGATCTTTCCTTCATGACCCCTTATGAATTGTGATCAAAGGTCACCAAAGGATAGTTCATTGACTGGTGTCAACCTCGTTAAAAAATGAAAACAAGGATTTGAGCAGAATTCCTTGTCTTGTGTCAAGCTCGTTAAAAAATGAAACTAGGCTGAGCAAAGTTCCAAGTCGAGTCTTTCACTTGATCTCGTAAAGGAACCTTCATTCCATCCACCTAATTACCATGAGTAATTTGGTGAATATAACAAAGCTTAGGGGACAAACCCAGTTGTAGAGATAAGTTTCCCTGTAAGTTATGTGATCGGTCCGAGTGACCTTTCACCTTTGTCTATTTGGTAGACAAAGTGCAGGAAGTGTTTTGTCTAAGTATTAACAGAAAATCATCCTGCTTAACCACAGTAAGTTTCCATATGGTTACTGAAGACTTTTTTTTTTTTTTTTTTTATGCTGGGGGCATGCAAACCTTTTTATATGAGCAAAAACAACCAATTTCATTTTTTAGCATTTTAGCATTTTTAGCTTTATAGTTTGGTCGTTCCTAGCTTACATAAAAAGGAAAAACAGAAATGTTCCCGCAAGGTTCAAGCTCTTTAAAAAATCACTCTGCACTGAGCACATGTTGGCACAAGGTTCAAGCTCATTAAAAAATAACCCGCCTTTGGTAAATAACCTTTGTGATCACTTTGCTATCAACCTTTTTGAACCCTGGTTGTGTTCCTTCCATCACCTCCATTTCATTTGGCCGACCATAACTTCCACTTAATTGTTTACCCTTTTGAGGAAAATCTGCGACGAGTGATTCTGATTGCCACCCTCTTCACATTGCTATCTTTTGAGAAGTTCCAAACTTACCTGGAATTAGCTGCTACCTAGAAATACCACTCGTTCCTAAAAAACGAGTCTCTTTTAAACTCTTTTTAGACTCGTTAAATATAAAAAGATTGTCGAGCGATTGGCCTTTACAGCTTGTTAAAGTAAAGGGAATGCCATCCCTCTCATATATTTTAATCTTTTTGGACCTGAGGGATTATTAAGCAAAAAGATCGAGTGCTTGTCTTTGTTGGCTCATTAAAACTATCGAAAAGTCATCCCTTTCGTATTATTTTACACTTTTTCGGACTTAAGGGATTATGCCACGAAAAAGGACTATTGGAGTCTCCTTTTCGTCCCTTTTCAAACTCTCTAAACATGAAAAGGACCAAGTTATCTTTGTCATTAAACTCGTTAAAACAATAGCGACAAACTTGTCCACCCAAACAAGAACGAGTGTTATTGATGCTAGGCTCGCTAAACACAAAGCGACAGGTTTGCCCAAAGGGAAAATTATAGACCAAGCATATGTTATCCTCCTCAAGCTTGTCAAAAATAAAGAGGTACTGGTCAGCAATGACTAGGGAAAAATGGGAAGAAAACTTGAAGAACTCTATTAGTAGCAGGTTTCTCTTGAACATGACACTTTCACTCCATCACCGTGATTGAGTTGGGTTGGTTTTTCCGTTCACCATCACCATTGGTCCACCGTGCCATCCATGGGGTTAACGCTACCAAGTCCATATTAGTGTCGCCAATATGTTCAATAGAAGTCATTTAGAGAATTCACCATCTAGAAAACGCCTCATCCACTACATTACATCCACTCTTCACTTTTCATGGCCGCCATTCCTGAACCTCATATCATCAGATCATTTTCACCTCCACAAAAATCATTTGCTTCATTTCACATCGTAGATGTGGGATACATCAAGGCCCTACTACGACAGGTCACTTCTTGTCAGCATCAGCTCATTATCCAAGAAGTTGACTTAGAAACAACCCTTTCAGTACTTTGAACCTTGCATGCCTCAATGGAAAGTTTCTCACTTCTGGCGACAGGTTTACATCAATGACCTTCGACCGAAAGACTTTGCGTGGTGTTCGACATTGGCTCATATATTCACACCACATGAATTGTACTATAGTACCTTGAGGGTCATCATCATTATCAGTGACTCCTCTCACGTCTATTAAAAACTTACATTATTGGTTGGTAATCAAGCGATGTCTTTCCATGTTCGACTTTAGAAAATCTTTTCACATGGATCAACTTGTACATCGGGCGAAGATTGGGTTAGTTTTGAAGACCTCGGATCTAGTTTCATCCATCCAAGCTGCGATATATTCAGGAAATAAAGACATAAATTGTACACAAAAGTTGCACAGATAGTCATCTAAGCCAGGGAAGATGACTCTTCATGCGAAGAATCACCAGTCTGCAACAGCAGACGATTGTCTGTCCTATGTACATGAAAATGAATTTATAAACATGAGCATGGGAATGCCCGCCTCAACTAGATCATGAAAATTATATGATGATGATCTATTGTATTGTATCTTATACAAGTCACCTTCCAGTTACGAATACCTCGGATCCTCATGAATAAAGCATTTCACCCGACTTCAGAAGATTTACGACCTCATGCTTTAGGGGGCAGCTGTTATAGACATATTTGGGCACTGCAACCCCAAACTCATATGTCCATATGTTTCATACCCTAAAGGATCATGGTCAACTGAATACATCATTTCCCAGAAGTTCCACCTGAAAAACTACTCAGAACTGGCCAAAACTAGACCATACAGACTGCTCCATGGGTAAAGTGCGATGCATACTGACTGCCAAACTAGCCAGGTGCGATGCATACTGAAATTGCCTTCTGTGGGGTGCGATGAGCGAAAATAGACAAATGGAAGAGATAGTTTGCAAGATGGATGATCATGGAATCTTCCAAAAACTTCTCTTATGACACTTGCCTCTCTGAATTCGCCCAGGGATGAGTAAGAGATCATGAAATCTCCAAGTGGAACCAAGAACTATCAGTGGAATGACACTAATCAAAAACCCAGAGCTGACTCACACCCTTGCAAGAAATCTATAAATGGATCCCTCATCTGAGAGATATGGAGGCTAGAATTTTGTATTTTGTAAGGAAGTGCTGTTGGTTTGTTGGTGAGAAGAGACATTGCATTGTTGGGTGATTTGCTTGCTCATGAGGTGAAGAGGGCTTCTACAACTGGGATGGTGATGTTGGATCAGACAGCTGGGTTGTAATCCTCTCTTACATTTCTATTAATAAAGTTCTTTGAGTTTTCCTCCATATAATTGTGTGTTTATGAATCTTATTGTTTATAAATGCAATTGTATGGTAGTGTGTTTCTGATTCCGCATTGTTTATGATGTTTAGATAGAGATGCTTTGATAGTTTGCTGTTACTTTGACTTTATAGGTACTCTTTGAAGTGGGACAAGTAGGAGAGGAGTGGCAAATCCTATCAAGGAAAGGAGAAATCAAGCTAGGATCAAAGCGGAAAATCCAAGTTGGTCCTCTTTCTTCTCTTCCATCTATCACACTTAAAGGAACTCTCGAAAAGCTTTCATTGTTTGTTTTTAAGATAGCTACTCGTCTTAGTGGGACTAGCAATTCAAATCGACACTAGTTTTCCCTGAAACAAAGGTCATGAACGAGGAACAGTTTCAAAAAGTGTTTTTTTAGCATGTAGCATATGTTGGGAGAACTCTATGAAGATAAGAAGGTGGGAGATGCAACTTCTTCTGCAAAGACATCGAATAAGGACAAAGGAAAAGGAAAGGCTAATAAACCTCCCTCTCCTCCATCATCTCCATCATCATCATCATCATCTTCTTCTTCTAGTTCTGAATCTGAAACAAAAGAGAAACCTAAGAAATCATCTCTTTTGAAACTTGATGTTAAATTTGAGATGCCTATTTATGATGGTGAAATGAATCTTGAGAAGCTAGATAATTGGATTAAGTAGTTAGAAGTGTATTGTCGTATTCAAAACATTTCTAATGAAAAAAAATTCAATTAGCTACACTTAGAATGGGGGGAACAACTTTAATATGGTGGAAAAGTAAAATTCAAATGGATGTAAAGCGGAAAGGTAAAGTCATCTCTTCATGGTCTAAGTTTTTAAAATCTCTCAGAAAACAATTCTATCCTTTGGGACACATGCCACAAGCTGTTATTGATTGGAAGCATTTGAGGCAAGGTAAAGGGTAGAATGTTCAGAGTTTACTCAGGAGTTCAGGAAGAAAGCTTTGGTGCTTGGTATTCCATTGGATACACGTGAAACTTTATTAAAGTACACTGGTTGTTTACATTCATATTTACAACATACATTATTGATGTTTAATCTTGATGACTTTGATGAAGTGTGTGTTCAAGCCATACATATTGAATCATGTGATAGACCGTTCAAGTTTTCACCAAAAGCATCCAGACAGTTGGAAATCAAGGATTCCAAAGATAGCAAGAGGAAGAGAAATTTGAAGGGAAAGAGATCAACGACAACTCAGAAGGAAAGTGAAAGACCTACTTGTACTCATTGCTAGAGGATCAGACATGATGAATCCAAATGTTGGAAACTTCACCCAAAACTCAGACCAAAGAAGTTCCAGAAGAAGAAAGGTGAAAAGAATGCTAATGCAACAATCCAACAAGATTTGGGCTTTGACAAGTGCGGAACTAAGACGGATAGATAGTCTTTCTCAACCAAAGCTTCCCTCAACAGAATACAGGGAAAATAACCACAATGGTTTCGACAGGTAAAACTTCTAACACTGGTTCAAGTTCTAGTACTTCTGCATCTTCTTCAAACATAAATCATCTGAATGAGGATAAAAGGGTTGAATTATTTCATATAAGGATAAATTCTAAGCACGAGAAAATAGATACATTATTTGACAGTGGATCACAGGAAAATTTAATATCTAAAGATTTAGTTAAGAAATTGGGTTTGGAGACACAAAATCATCCAAGACCATCCATTACGTTGGCTAAATAAAGAAACTCAGATTAATGTCACAAAGAAATGTCGGTTAAAATTTTCCATCACAACTAATTACATTGATGAAGTGGATTTAGATGTGATTCCAACATACATACGTGGAGTAGTGCTAGGAAGTCCTTATCTTTATGATTGTGATGCAGTGTTTCATAGGAAAGAGCATAAATATCACCTTAAGAAAGATGGGGTTGAATATATTGTCAAGGCACATAAAATAAAAACACACTTGGATTTAGTTACAACTAATCAAATGAATCGATTAATAAGTTCAAGTAAGAAATATGTACTCATGGTTTTAAAAGAACAACATAAAGATCTACATGATGCTTTTTCAGGTTGTGAGTCTCAGTTTAAAGATATTTTGGTTAAAGTGGTAGAATCTTTTCCAAGTCTATTTAAAGAAACAAGACATCTTCCTCCTAAATGGGATATACAACATGAGATACAGTTGATGTCTGATGCCCCTCTTCCTAATCTTAGAATGTATCGAATGTCAATTATAGAGAATGAAGAAATAAAGAAACAAATCCAAGGTTCAAACTCATAAAAGTAAATGAACAACTGTTTATTCAGTATAAGTTTACCCGGAGGAGCTCTTGGAAGGGATCATCGTGGTCACCTAATAGTGCTTAGATAGTGAGGTTCAGAGCCCTCTACCATGAGGAAACGGAGGTCCATCAGCACTAACGGACATGGTAACTATTATTTCTTACCCACTGTAATTTTTTTGTCATTGAATGACCATTCCTAGGGCATGCTGTCACCGACTGCTAGCTGTTGCCGTAGCCCTCTGACTGCTGCTCCCCCCGACTATTATGGAAGCCTTGTTCCCAATGCAACATGGACACTATGGACCTTGATGAAGTGGACTACTCAGCTGATCCTAACCCTAACCAGCAAATTTTCAGCCGTTCAAACCCTCCGCCAACCCAAACTGTCCCTCTAAGCCCTCCGCCTCATTTCGCAACGCCCTCCGCTTGTGGTTACCCTACTTGGAACATCCACCTATAGCCTCCATTTTGACTGACTCTCTGTAGCCTCATCAGATCTGGACTGCCTGCCCCTCTCTCTGGAGACCCTACATCTATTGGCTGCATGCTCACCCTACTCCCCGCCTTTTCAAACCCTCCCCTCCTGGCTAACACCTCTGAGCTCCTCGCATTCCCTCCTCATTCAGACCTGCCCCCCCGGAGACCCGACGTAGAAAACCTCTTCGGATACCCCACCCATAGTTGCAGAGGCCATAGACTTCGGCCTGCCTTCTGGGTGCTTTGAAACCCCAACTGTCAAAGTTCGTCCAACTGCTCAAGGTACATAGCAAGTGAATCTGGGCTTTGCTGACCCGCTTTTGGATCATCCCACCGCCCTAGAACCAACAAAAGGAAATCTAAGTGTGTGAGGGCTTCTTGGATGGACTTCATCCTCACGTTCGGCGATGGCCTCACCATGGGAGAAGTGGTCAACACAGCAGGGAAGTTCCTGGTGGGTAGGGTCAGAGGCCGAGCTTATTTTGCAGAGCGACTCAACCATTGGGTAAAGGAAATATGGGGAAACCTATTCAAAGACCTCCCTGAGGTTCAGATCCTACCCCGAGGCTAGTTTTCCCTACATTTCTCTCTGGAAGAATACACCTCTCTGGCCTTATCTCGCTATTGGCACATTGAAATGGCCCCAGTATTACTGAAGCGATGGAGTTCGCTATTCGACCCTGAACGAGAGCAGATTGGGTTCAGACCACTATGGGTGAGACTAGTGGGGCTCCCACTGCAATACTGGTCCGAGGATGTATTCGTCCGCATTGGGAATACCCTGGGTACCTATCTGGACTATGACAAAACCTACATTCAATCAAAGAACAGAACTCTAGCTTGCATTCTGGTGCACCTAGACACGAGGGAAGGCCTGGAAGAAAAAATCACCCTCCAATGGAGGCATTTCACTAGAATACAAATATTGGATTATGAAGGAGTCCCCTTCAGGTGTCGAAGATGTCACAAAGTTGGACATATATATAAGGAATTCCCTCTGGTGCGAAAGGACAAGGAACCCTCTGCGGGAGCTGAGGAAGACACAGGGTCGCACGCTGAACCCACCTCGGGACCTCTTGCATTTGATGCTGCAAAAACTTCCAGATTGGCACATCCGTCTCCCCTGGATTCACTCAGCGGCCCTCATCCACCCTCCCCGCCGATGACCAGAGCTCGGGCTGCTGCTGAAGCTGCTCATACATCAGGTACTCCCTCTCTAATTTTATTTCCTCATCTGCAACCTCTGCATTTCATGTGCATGCTGCATCTTTTAGAGACACTCTTACCCCCATTCCATGTCCCCTCACCCATCTACCCCCTACCTCCTCCACCACCCCCCCATCCTTCCCTCCTATTCCCCCCTTGCTCCCCAAACCTCCTCATCCCTCCCCCCTACCTCCCCTCATCCATATAACCTTAGATCATGACTTGTCACTCCTCAAGACGACAGATCCGGCCTCGGCCTTGACCTGCTACCCATCGCTTTGAATCACAAACCCATCTGGGGTTGGAAATCTCATATATCCAAAGCTATCCTAACAGCAGAGGCGGAAGTCGCCTTTGGCAGACAAACATCACTGGACCAGGTTCTTAGAGCAACGAACACCCCTGCACAATTTCCTCCATGAAGTGCCTATCTTTCAACTGTAGGGGCATGGATACTTTTCCCAAAAAACTAGCCCTTAAAATACTTCTCGACTCCGACTCTTTAGACATCATCCTCCTACAAGAAACCTTGGGAGAAGCTGACCTCATTTCTCGCACTCTCGACTCTCTGAAGCTTGGCTGGATTTTTCAATCCTTGGATGTTATCGGATGATTTGGAGGCTTGGAAATTGGATACAACCCCCCTACCATAAACTTGAGAAGCTCATGGGGTGGGGACAGGTTCATGGGCATGGATATCTTTGCCTATGATCTGGGAGTGGACCTGCATATTATCAATATCTATGGACCATGCCACCACAGAGAGGCTTACTCGAATCGGCTACTCAACCTATCGATTATGGCCTTAGATAATCTTATCATTGGGGGTGACCTAAATTTCTCTATTGGATATGGAGAATCCTAGGGCACCAATGCTCAAATTGACAGGCTCACTGAATTAATGGAGAGACTGCTGGAACAACACCACCTGACGGACATTCCCATGAACAAACCCCTCCCCACCTGGAGAAATCGGCGCATAGGTGAAGCAGCATTAGCTAGAAGGCTGGATAGATTCCTGATAAAGGACTCTCTGATACAAAATCTATCTCTCTACAGACAATGGGTGGGATCTGGTGGTATCTCGAATCATTCCCCCATATTCATGGAGATCTCGGGTCCACAAAAAAAACCAGGGGCACCTTATAAATTTAACTCCATCTGGTTAAATGACCCATCCTACATTCAAATGATAAATGATTTCTGGAAGCTCCATCCCCCATCCAGAAGCAGCACTTGGGCTGAAGGTTTCTGCTGGAACCTCAAAATGCTCAAAAATCTCTCTATCAAATGGGCAAAGGAAAAATCCAAGAGAGATGAGAACACCCTCATTACAGTGGAACTTTCTCTGGCCTCACTTCTGGATGACCAGAACAAAGGGTTTACATATGTAGAGGCCAAGGATCAACGAATTTCACTAGAAAACCAAAAGATCAAAATCCTAAAGGAAAGAGAAGAAACTTGGCACCTCCGAAGTCGAGCAATCTGGCTGCAAGCAGGGGATGAAAACACAAAGTTCTTTCAAAACTATGCTAAAGGAAGGAAAATCTCAAACACCATCTGGCACATGCCCCGGGAAGATGGAAGCATGGCATCTACTTTCATTCAACTTTCACAGTTAGGGTCCACTCATTTCAGAAATCTCTTCAGGGCTCCCCATGGGGCTTTCATTACCGAAATTGTCCAAACAACTAGACACTTTCCCAGCTTTGTTGATGTATAAGCTTATGAAGAGCTAAATACTCCGATCTCTCTAGGGGAATTGGAAGGAACGCTTAAATGGTTCAAGAAAGACAAGAGCCCTGGTCCAGATGGCTGCCCATAGAATTCTTCCTTGCTTTCTATGACCTTACCAACAATGACCTACTTAAGGTGGTGGAAGAATGCAGAGTAACAGGGTGCATGTATGATGCCATTAACACTACATTCATTGCTCTAATCCCTAAATCCAACTCCCCAACTTCTTTTAATGACTTCCGGGCTATCTCACTTTGCAACAACTTGTATAAAATTATAGCCAAGATCATAACAAACCAGCTCCGCCCTATCCTGTCCAGTCACATATCCTCTGAACAATTTTCCTTCCTACAGAATAGACAAATTCTTGAAGCCATTGGCACTGCACAAGAAGCCCTTCACTCTATCAATCATAAAAAGATCAAAGGTGCCATTCTTAAGATTGATCTAGAAAAAGCTTTCAACAAGGTTAGTTGGCTATACATTAAAATGATCCTCACCCACTTAGGGTTCCCTCCATCTTTCATCAACTAGATCATGTGCTGCATAACCTCTGCCACCTTCAGTGTCCTCATAAATGGCTCTGCTTCGCATTTCTTTCATGCCGAGAGAGACCTTTGGAAGGATGCCCACTTTTATCTCTGCTCTTTCTTATTATAATGGAGGTCCTGAGCAAACTCCTCACATCAGCCAAAAGGGAAGTTCGACTTCATGGCCTACATTTGAATGCACTCTGCCACCTCACTCACCTTCTTTTTGTCGATGATGTACTCATCTTCCTAGATGGTAGTTAGAGGGACTCATCAACCTTCCATGAAATCCTCAAACTCTTTGCAAAAGCCACTAGCATGGAAGCAAATCACTCCAAGTCTACCATCACTCTCTCCTTCACCTCTCCCTTGGAAGTCAGAAATGCTGCCCGCCTTTTCCCTTTCCAGCAACATCTTATGGAGGATGGGCTAAAATACTTGGGCTTCTAGCTTAAACCTCACAACTATCATATAGCAGATTGGATTTGGCTCGTCACAAAAGTGGAGAAAAGACTTAAAAATTGGAACCATCGCTTCCTTTCAAGAGCAGGCCGGTTAGTGCTCATAAAATCTACTTTGGAAGCCACACCCGTGTACTGGATGACTTTGGCATGGATCCCTAGAGGGATACTCACTTGCATCCAACAGATCTGTTATTATTTGCTTTGGAATGGATACAAAGAAGGCAAGCCCTATGCATGGGTGGGATAGAAACAAATCACCCTACCAAAAAAATGGGGTGGGTGGGGATTAAAAGACCTCCATGCCTTTGCACAAGCAGTTGTAGCTAAAATGGGATGGTTCTTACTCACTACTCAGAATCTCTGGACCAAGGTTATTTATCATAAATACGTCTGGCCTCAGCACCTCATGGACTGGATCCGTAACCCAACCTGGCCTCAAACTGGGATATCAATTGTTTGGAAATCCATTCTCCATACCATGCCCAACATCCGAGAGGGACTTGCCTAGAAAATAAAGGAAGGCAAGATGGCTTGCATAGGTCTAGATCCATGGTCTGGTGAGGGAAATATGCACCGCTTACCTCCTAATCTTATACTATTCTTAAATCAGAGGCAGATTAAAATGATTGGACAGATCGTAGACAGAGGTAGCAGCTCCATTTTTTAACAAGTCTGGTACACAGCTCAACACTGGGCATACCAGAACCCTGGCATCATATCTGGGTGGGATATATACATTCTCTAAATGAAACACATGTTTGCATAATAGAAGGAACTGATGAATTAATCCGGTCCCTAGCAAAGAATGGGAAATACTCTCCAAAAACAGGATATCAACACCTGATATGGGATCGTCAACCACCAACTCTCCTTGAATGGTGGTCAAAAATCTAGAAATTGAAAGCCCCTCCATGAGCCAGACTTCTCATGTGGAATGTGTTGCACAACAAGACACCAACAAGTGAAAACCTCATACACAAATCACATTTTGGGCCGCATAGATGTGTCCTTTGTACACAAGCAACAGAGACAAATGAGCATCTCTTCGTAACCTGCCCCCTCACTGCACAACTTTGGCAACAAATTATTCACCTCCTCCAAAAACAGGGCAGCTAGCATGGTCTGTCAATCACTGAGGCGTGGACAAATTGGAATAGAATACACACAGACAACAAGTCCCAATGCATACCCCTCCTTGTATGCTATAAGATCTGGTTGGCTAGAAACAGAATCATCTTCCAAGGTTCTCTGGCACATTGGCCTTTCATCATTGCAAAGGTTATAGCTACTTACCAAGAAATACCTGAAGAGACACAACCCTCTACAGCTTGCCTGCACGCCCCTGGAATTGTTGATTGAAATACCCCATGGGCATACTTCGATGGAGCAGCCCAATCTCATGGATGTGGGGGAGGATCAATTCTATACATGTCTGACCAACACTATTACAAAATAAAAATAGGTTTGGGGGAGGGTACAAAAAATTATGCAGAACTGATTACCCTCAGGCATTTACTGCATTTTGCATTTGCACACTCATGCAATAACATTCAATTTTTTTGGGACTCACAAATCATCATAAACTGGTTCAACTGCAAAAATACATGTCATGCACATTCCCTCAGAAATATTCTGGATGAGATCATGGTTTATAAGGCACAATTTAACACTATAATATGCCAACACATTTACAGGGAATATAACGAGGCTGCTGACAAGCTATCCAAGGAGGCCATGGCACAACCGAGAGGATTGTGGATGATAACAGAATAGCATGGAGCAGAACAATATCATTTTTACCATCGGCCTTATATTGACAATTTTTATCCCCAGAGGGACCAGGCACAAAATTTTTGATGAACATAATGGCTCAGCTTTTTGTTATATATGTATATATTTATGATGAAAACCTATCCTATTTATGAAACTCTGAATCACCCTGCATAGTAAATATGTACAACTCTCTTATGTTTATGGCTTCGGCACATAATATTTTTTGTCCAACTATGAGATGGTTTTGACCAGCAATTATGCATATGCCTATGGCATCTACTATATGTAATTTTTCAAAACTAATGAAAGATTATGATTTTTCCCTGGGAAAAAAAAGAAGAAGCAAATCCAAGAATTGATTGAAAAATGTTTTATTCAACCCAGTTCATCTCCATGTGGTTCACCTATAATTTTGGTTCCTAAGAAAGATAGGACAAGGATAATGTGTGTCGACTTTAGGGCCTTAAAAAAAATTACAATAAAAAACAGGTATCCTCTTCCCAGGATAGATGATTTACTTGATCAACTGAAAAATTTTGTTTATTTAACTAAGTTAGGTTTAAGAAGTGGGTATCATCAAATTCACATTACAGAAAATGACATCTGGAAACCTGCATTCAAAACTAGGCAGGGACTATTTGAATGGTTAGTAATGCCTTTTGGTTTGTGTAATGCACTAACAACTTTCATTTGGGTTATGAATGATGTATTCTGCCCATACATTGATAAATTTGTCATAATCTACTTAGATAATATTTGGATTTTCAGTTCCAGTATGGAAGAGCATGTTAGGCATGTTAAGCAAGTTTTCAAAGTGTTGCACAAGGGAAAATAGTACCTTAAACTTTCCAAATGTAAGTTTGGGAAAACTTCACTGAATTATCTTGGTTACATAGTTGGAGGTGGAAGTTTGAAAATAGTTCCAACTAAAATCGATGTGATAGTTAAGTGGCCAAGACCATAGACTGTGACTGAAGTTAGAAGTTTTATACGTGCATTTCAATACTAGAAGAAATTTATTGCTCAGTTTTCTTTGATTGCATCATCATTACATGGTTTAAGAGGTTCTAAAGTTCCCTTTCAGTGGGGAGGAAAACAACAAAAATCTTTTGATACACTTAAGCAAAAAATTGTCACAACACCAATCTTAGTTTTACCAGATCTTCAACAGCCATTCGAAATTGAAACAAATGCTAGTGGTTATGCAAGGGGTGCAGTCTTACTTCAAAAAGGGAAACCTATTTGTTTTCATTCTGAAACTTTTCTAAGGCAATAATGAATTATCAGACATATGATACATAACTGTTTGCTTTGGTTGAAAGTGTTAAGAAATGGAAACATTATTTAATGGGTAAGGAAACAATGATTCACACAGATCATCAGCCGCTTTAGTACCTTCAGTCTCAAACTAAGTTGCAACAATCTCGTCATTACATATGGATGTGATTTCTTTAGCGATTTTACTTAGTAATTAAGTACAAGAAATGTGTCACAAACAAAGTAGCTGATATGTTGTCTAGACTATCTTTGAATGCTTCAATAGTGTTGCAGAATAGTTGTTTAAAACATGAAAGTTATATAGAACAATATAGTACAGATGCTAATTTCAAATATATTTATGAATCACTAACTCATGGTGCTCAGGTAGAAGAATTCAATTATCATATTCACGACAGGTTGTTATATCATCTGGGTAAGCTGTGCATACCAAAAATAGAAAGAGTGCATGTCATTTGGGAAGCACATTCTTCTCACATTTCAAGACATTTTGGAGTAAGAAAAACAATGGCACAAATTAGAAGGTATTTTTACTGGCCTTGTATGTATGAAACAATTGTTAAGTACATTAAATGATGTGTGATGTGTTCGACCAACAAGCCAAGCAATCGAAATATCGGTTTGTACATGCCACTTCTAGTTCCTTCGTGATCATGGGACAAGATTTCCATGGACTTTGTTGGACGAATTCTGATGTCTAGGAGAGGACATGATTACATGTAAGTTGTGGTTGATAGATTCAACAAGATGTGCACTTATGTTCCATGGAAAAAGCAAGTGACAACTGAACAGATTGCAAAGATGTTCTTCAAACAGCTATGGGTTCATTTTGGGTTACCTACTTCCATTATTTCTGATTCAAAAACATTGCTCACCATGTCTACTCCGTGCTAGTTGCTGGTATGGATCTATAACTTGTAGGGTGCAGTTTCATCCATGAGTACATGTTGCACCCCTTGTTGTTCTTGTTCCTGCTACAACTCATTCGCTTGTCTGTGAAGCTCTTGTTCTTCCTTGAGTTTCTAACTCAACATATGCAACTCCTTATTTATTCCACTCTCTGTCTTCATGCGATCACCTCATAGCCCGAGTCTCCAAAGTTTCTTTTATCATTAGTGGATCTGCTTGAGCTTGCAACTTTGTTTCGCCTCTATGTTGTCAACAACCTTCCCCTCGCATTCGTTGCATCTAGTATGATGCCTTCAGATGTTGTTCATGATGTTTCTCGTTGTGATGTTACTGCCATCATACCTTGATGTCCTTGTCTACAAACAACTTGATGCCTTCGTGAGTAGGAAACCTCATAAACACTTGATCGACTGCATCCCCAAGTGTGCTATGAACGGTGTCTTTGACTCTGATCTCCTGGAAACCATTGTACTTGTGCTTCTGAGAGGCAGATGAACACTTGTGATACCTGGAGACATGGAAACACTCATGACAAGAAATCTGTCACTCGAAAACCAAAATGAACTTGAGAACTGCCTTGCAACATACCTGTGTGACTGATCATGAAGGTCGCACAATTTCTGCCAGGAGTTTGGGAGACTAACTGCCAAGACTGTACAAGGCACAGTCTGGACTACTCGGAGGCTGAATGACTGTTAGAACTGCGTAATGCACAGTCCAGTCTGGTTGCCGACTGCTGGAATTGCGCAATGTGCAATCTCAGCTGGCAATGGCTACATGCTCAATGACTGCATTGCACAATTTTCTGGGCCAGCAGTCACTGTCCCTCAGAAATGTAAAAACGGTCCTGGAGGACAGTGCCTAGGTAGAAATGCACATTTATGGAGAGGAAGACAGAGCCTTCCTTCCCCAGATTGGCCAATGCTGTCTCAATGAAGGCAAAGTCCGAGCCAAGGTTGGCCAGACTCGTCGATGGGAAATTGAAAGCAAATATGACAGTGAACGCATGGTGAATATAAGTGAAAGAAAAAGTGATTGACAATGCATGCAAAAAATTGAATGAAAGATTCAGACAAATCAAAATGCATCTGGGTGAAGCTTGTTGCCTAATCGATGATCGTTCGTGCAAAACAATTTCATGCATGCGACAACAATGAGATAACAACAAAAACTGAAAGGGTGCTAGTACAAGCTAGTATGTTTCAAAACAATAGCAAACGCTCACTGAAATCAATCAAACAAGATTCATATGAAGCGAAACACAAAAAGCGCCAGAAATGCAACAGAAGACATGGAAAGTGGGCTTACCCCAAAACAACTGAGTTGAATATGCCGATAGCTCCTAAATGCGATGTGGGAATGAGCTCTATAGCATCCGGTTGATGAATATTGATAAAATCAAGGTTATGACACTGATCCAGGTGGCTCCAGAGACACACAGAGGACAAAGAGGGCTTATGGAAGCTCGAAAATAAAAGTGATCATAATGATTTTGAATGAAGACCAGAGCGTAGATCTCGTCGTCCTGAGCACAGTGGTGTGAACGGTTCGTTAAACTGAGTCTGTATACGAAAGTTAGAAGCAGTCAAAGTTTGGTTGACTTTTTGCTCACTAGGTAGGCTTAAGGAGGCCACAATTTGGATAGAACCCGGCCACCGGAATGTGGCCAACCTAGGCCAAATTCCAGGCGAATTTGTGGCCTGGTTAGTTTGACTCCTTCGATCAAATTTTAAACCAAAGGATAGAGGATTTACTTGATTAACTGAAAAATGTTGTTTATTTCACTAAGTTAGATTTAAGAAGTGGGTATCATCAAATTCGCATTGTAAAAATGACATCTAGAAACCTGCATTCAAAACTAGGCAGGGACTATTTGAATGGTTAGTAATGCCTTTTGGTTTGTGTAATGCGCCAACAACTTTCATGTGGGTTATGAATGATGTATTCAGCCCATACATTGATAAATTTGTCATAATATACTTAGATAATATTTTGATTTTCAGTTCCAGTATGGAAGAGTATGTTAGGCATGTTAAGCAAGTTTTCGAAGTGTTGCACAGGGGAAAATAGTACCTTAAACTTTCCAAACGTGAGTTTGGGAAAACTTCGCTAAATTATCTTGGTTACATAGTTGGAGGTGGAAGTTTGAAAATAGATCCAGCTAAAATCAATGTGATTGTTAAGTGGCCAAGACCATAGAATGTGACTGAAGTTAGAAGTTTTATAGGTGAATTTCAATATTAGAGGAAATTTATTGCTCAGTTTTCTTTGATTGCATCATCGTTACACGCTTTAAAAGGTTCTAAAGTTCCCTTTCAGTGGGGAGGAAAACAACAAAAATCCTTTGATACACTTAAGCAGAAAATTATCATAGCACCAATATAAGCTTTACTAAATCTTCAACAGCCATACAAAATTGAAACAAATGCTAGTGGTTATGCAAGGGGTGTAGTCTTACTTCAAAAAGGTAAACCTATTTTTTTTCATTCTAAAACTTTTTCTAAGGCAATAATGAATTATCCGACATATGATACAGAACTGTTTGATTTGGTTGAAAGTGTTAATAAATGGAAACATTAATTAATGGGTAAGGAAACAATGATTCACACGGATCATCATCCACTTCAGTACCTTCAGTCTCAAACTAAGTTGCAACAATCTCGTCATTACATATGGATGGAATTCCTTCAGCAATTTTACTTAGTAATTGAGTACAGGAAAGGTGTCACAAACAAAGTAGTTGACATGTTGTCTAGACTATCTTTGAAAGCTTCAGTAGCGCTGCAGAATAGTTGTTTAAAACATGAATGTTATATAAAACAATATATTACAAATGCTAATTTCAAAGACATTTATGAATCACCAACTCATGGTGCTCAGGTGGAAGAAGTCAATTATCATATTTAGGACAGGTTGTTATATCATCTGGGTAAGTTGTGCATACCACAAATAGAAAGAGCACATGTCATTTGGGAAGCACATTCTTCTCTCATTTCAAGACATTTTGGAGTAAGAAAAACAATGTCACAAATTCAAAGGTATTGTTACTGGCCTCGTATGTATGAAACAATAGTTAAGTACATTAAATGATGTGTGATGTGTTCGACCAGCAAGCCAAGCAATCGAAATATCAGTTTGTACATGCCACTTCTAGTTCCTTCGCGACCATGGGACAAGATTTCCATGGACTTTGTTGGATGAATTTCGATGTATAGGAGAGGACATGATTACATGTAAGTTGTGGTTGATAAATTCAACAAGATGTGCATTGATGTTCCATGGAAAAAGCAAGTGACAACTGAACAGATTGCAAAGATGTTCTTCGAACTGGTATGGGTTCATTTTGGGTTACCTACTTCCATTATTTCTAATTGAGACACTCGTTTTGTAGGAGAGTTTTAGTCCACTTTGTGGGGACTCATGGACACAAAGCTGAAGAAGAGCACAAATTTTCATCCACAGACCAACGGACAGATAGAAGTGGTGAACAGAAAAATCATACATATTCTTTGAGGTTACTGTAGTAAACATCCTAATTTGTGGGATGAATCTTTACCTTATGTGCAGCATGCTTACAATCGAGCCTTACATTCTTCGACTAATCGATCACCATTTTAAACAAGTTTTGGGTATCTAACAAAGTCACTGATGGATTTCATGTTCGGTGAAGAGGATAAAGTGGGTGCACATGATGATGCAAACAAAGTAGTTAAGTTCATTAACCGAATACAATAGATACATGAGGCAGTGCAAGATCAATTAGAGAAGAGTCGGGCCAAGTACAAAATGCGCCATGACAAGCATCGAGTCGATCAACATTTTCAGGTCATGTTGATGGTATTGGACCCACCAACATGTAAGGGGATCTTCCTAGTAAAAATTTCCCAATTAGACCTTAGACCGTTTGGTGTAGGAGTCTCATAACTGGGTTGTACGGTAATGCCTTGACCATGATTTCGCACAGAGACAAGTAAGATAACTTTGTTGGTAGCAAGGGTGTGATAGCTGAAGCAAGCCAAGGAAGGTGTATGAGAGGTTCTAATACACGAGGGTTGAAATGAGTGCGCCGCTTGGAAACCTGTAATAGTACTCGGCTTGGAAGGGAACACACGAGTGAAGATGCACCACAAGCTTGAAAGCAAGTTAGAGAGAAATCCAAAGTGATGATTAAACCAACAACACATATTAGAAAGATTCATACATATATAGAATAGTCCATACATGCATGCGTATGCAAAAAATACATTTATCATTTAGAGTAAACCAGATAGCATAGAATACAATACAACATATGCATGAAATGTGCTAGCTCTGTTATATTAAGAAGTGTAAGTTCCAGTCATAAAATACATCCATGTCCAACCACTAGTTCCAATAGTGGAATGTTACAGCCACAACCGCCTGCTCCTCCAAAGAGATGTACTAACTCTGCGCTGTGGAGAAGCCAAGGTTCATTACAATACTATCCAAGATTTCTCTAAGATACTCCTATCGAAACTTGGCTGGCCAAAAGCCTTTACAATGAGTTATGAGGTTCTATTTATAGCAAAGGGTGGGGTGAATCTTGACATTCCCCTTTGTGACAGTTCATCTACCCTCATGACTCTTCATCTACTCTGTGATTGTTACATCTAACTATTGACACTTGAAATTCCACTTGACATGACATTACATTACAATGCACATGTGCTCATGTGAGACAAAATGGCTTGAGAAATCCATGCAAGACATCACTGACACTCGTTCTACTGAGGTGAGACCAAATCTTTGACATGCTTGTCATGGTGAAGGTGGTGAGTTGATGCCAAGCTTGGTCATCCGTGATGGTGTGCATGCACCCCATGGTGACATATTGCTAAAGCGAACTCTTGCCTCTGTTGCATCCAAGTGCATTGGTGTGGCTCCTTCATCCAACTCATTTGCTAGCATGTGCATGGTCTTCTTGGTGTAACCGAACCAACAACACATTGATGCATAATGTCTATGCTAATCTTCCAATGTGTGTTGGTGGTCATGCGCATCAATTGTTAGCTACATGTTCAGCTCTAGTTGGACTTGCTTCTTGTCTTCACCTTAGTGAGTGTGCTGAATGGGTTGGATCGCATGTGTGTGCACAATGACATGCATGCTGTTGAATCCCTTGCATGCAATCAACAACACTTCTCACCATGCTAGCTGCTGGTATGAATCTATAACTTGTACGGGCACAGTTTCATCCATGAGTACATGTTGCGCCCCCTGCTGTTCCTATTCTTGCTACAACTCATTCGCTTGTCTGTGAAGCTCTTGTTCTTCCTTGAGTTTTTGCTTCAACACATGCAACTCCTTATTTGTTCCACTCTCTGTCTTCGCGCGATCTCCATGTTGCGCCGTCACCTCATAGCCTGAGTCTCCATAGTTTCTTTTATCATTAGTGTATCTGCTTGAGCTTGCATCTTTGTTCCACCTCTATGTTGTCAACAACCTTCCCCTCACATTCGTTGCATCCAGTATGCTGCCTTCAGCTGTTGTTCATGATGTTTCTCATTATGATGTTGCTGCCATCATTCCTTGATGTCCTTGTCTACAAACAACTTGATGCCTTCGTGAGTAGGTAACCTCATAAACACTTGATTGACTGCATCCCCAAGTGTGCTATGAACGATGTCTTTGACTCTGATCTCCTGGAAACCATTGTACTTGTGCTGCTGAGAGGCGGATGAAAACCTGCGATACCTGGAGACATGGAAATACTCATGGCAAGCAATTTGTCAGTCGAAAACAAAAATGAACTTGAGAACTCCCTTGCAACATACCTATGTCACTGACCATGAAGGTCGCACAATTTCTGCCAGGAGGTCGGGAGACTCACTGCCAAGACTGTGCAAGGCACAGTCTGGGCTGTTGGGAGGTTGATTAACTGCTGGAACTGTGTAATGCACAATCCAGTCTGGTTGCCGACTACTAGAATTGTACAATGCGCAATATCAGCTGGCAATGGTTGCAGGCTTAGTGACTACATTGTGCAATTTTCTGGGCCAGCAGTCACCGTCCCTCAGAAATGTGTAAAACGGTCGTGGAGGACAGTGCCTGGGTAGAAATGTGCATTTCTGGAGAGGGAGACAGAGCCTTCCTTCCCCAGATTGGCCAATGCTGTCTCAATGAAGGCAGAGTCCAAGCCAAGGTTGCCAGACTCGTTGACGGGAAACTGAAAGAAAATATGACAGTGAATGCATGATGAATCTAAGTGAAAGCAGAAGTGATTGACAATGCATGCAAACATTGAATGAAATATTTAGTAAACAGATCAAAATTCATCTGGGTGAAACTTGTCGCCGAATCAGCGACCATTCATGCAAAATAATTTCATGCATGCAGCAACAGTGAGATAGCAATGAAAACTAAAAGGGTGCTAGTACAAGCTAGTATGTTTCAAAACAACAACAAGCGCTCACTGAAATCAAGCAGACAAGATTCATACGAAGCAAAGCACAAAAAGCGCCAGAAATGAAACACAAGACATGGAAAGTGGGCTTACCCCAAAACAACTGAGCTGAATGTTCCAATAGCTCCTAAATGCGATGCGGGATGTCAGAGTTGCGAGGTTGATGTGATGAATGAGCTTTGTAGCATCCAGTTGATGAGTATTGATAAAATCGAGGTTGTGACGTTGATCTAGGTGGCTCTAGAGACACACACAGGACAAAGAGGGCTTATGGAAGCTCGAAAATCAAAGTGATCATAATGATTTCTAACGAAGACCAAAGCGTAGATCTCGTCGTCTTGATCGCGGTGGTGTGAACAGTTTGTCAAACCGAGTCCATATACGAAAGTTAGAAGCAGTCAAAGTTTGGTTGACTTTTTGCTCACTATGCAGGCTTAAGGAGGCCACAATTTGGACAGAACGCGACCACCAGATTCCGGCCAACCTTGGCCAAATTCTGGGCAAATTTATGGCCTGGTTAGTTTGACTCCTTTGATCAAATTTTAAATCAAAGGAGTCAAACTAACTAGGCCACAAATTCTCCCAAAATCTGGCCCAGGTTAGTTGGAATCCGGTGGCCGGGTTTTGTCCAAATTGTGGCATCCTTAAGCCTACCCAGTTAGCAAAAGTCAACCAAACTTTGACTGCTTCTAACTTTTGCATATGGACTCGGTTTGACGAAACATTCACACCACCACGATCAGGACGACGAGATCTATGCTTTGGTCCTGGTTTGAAATCATTATGATCACTTTGATTTTTGAGCTTTCATAAGCCCTCTTTGTCCTATGTATGTCTCTGGAGCCACCTGGATCAATCCTCCCCACTGAGGAGATTTTGGTCCTCCAAAAGCATGAAAAATAACCTGCAACTTCTCTGTACCTTGTCTGCATCACAAGCGTGTCGAAAGGCCTCACTTCCCTCTCCTTCACCTTTGTTCTTCGAAGCCTTAAGCGATGAGCCGACCCCTGCAACCTCTACAACCTGTAGTACATTGTTTTGCAGATTACATGCTTGAATTTCATGACCAATTAATGACCCAAGCATCCCATACTTGCCATGAGTTTATAACACATACTCGGTGCTCAAGTTTACATCAAAATGGACACAATACCCCAGCTACGAAAACAAGGCCAACATATCATTGTTGCTTCAACAAGTGATGGCAAACACATAATCACTACAACACATGATTTACAACAATAAGGCCAAACACTGTTCTATTTTGACAAGTGATGGAAACACGACATGACTTTCACAACTTACCATGCAACTCAAAATAAGACCAGACGTCATTGTGTTGAACAAGTGATGGAAAACACATCATCACTTTTACATTTGAAAATGCAACAAATGATTTACAAAAATACGACCATGAAACACTAACATGTCTAGAAACCATTTTTTACTTATCAAGGAGAATGGGTCGCTTCCCTGTGGTGATTTTTCTTATCGAACAACTGCTTCACCTGGTTCATGCACCGCTTTGTCTTTAAGGCGCTACTCTGGATGGAGCCTCCAACAAGTGGCTCTTTGATGGCCATTTCTGTTGCAATGATTGCAATACATCTTCTTCCTCCATATCTGCTTAACATGTTTCTTTCCCTGCTGTTGAGAGGGTCTTTCACGCCTCATCCTTTTGTGTGCTACCTCCTGAATGTGCCGATAACTCCTAAATTACATGTGGGATGTCAGAGATGCAAGGTTGATGTGAGGAATGAGCTCTGTAGCATCCAGTTGATGAGTTTTGATAAAATGGAGGTTGTGACGTTGATCCAGGTGGCTCCAGAGACACACACAGGACAAAGAGGGCTTATGGAAGCTCAAAAATCAAAGTGATCATAATGATTTTGAACCAGGACTAGAGCATAGATCTTGTCATCCTAATCACGGTGGTGTGAACGGTTCGTCAAACCAGGTCCATATGTGAAAGTTAGAAGCAGTCAAAGTTTGGTTGACTTTTTGCTAACTGGGAAGGGTTAAGGAGGCCACAATTTGGACAAAACCCTACCACCGGATTCCAGCCAACTTGGGCTAGATTTTGGGAAAATTTGTGGCCTGGTTAGTTTCACTCCTTCGGTCAAATTTTAAAATTTTCGAAAAGGCCTTATGATTATTTAAAATTAAAAAAATTATATAGGAGGTGGTGGGCCACCACCCCACACCTCATATAACCATATGTATTAATTTAAGGGGCCAGTGGGAGTTGAACCCACGACCGACGGGAGGGCCAACCCCGCTCATGTGGTGGCCCTATGTGACATAAAACTTAACAGTCCCCATTTAATAACCAACAAACAAACAACATGTCGTGCACTATTTAATACACCTGCAGGAGTTATGGGGTAGGCTACCCAAGGCGAACCCGACCCCCAAAAATAAAAGGACATGTGGTTTTATTAAAATAGGTTTGGGTTACTATGGAGGGGTTAGGGTTTGACCACGCAACCTCCTCATAATTCAAAATTCTTAACCAATGTGCCAAACTACTTCTTAGTTAAATCCGCCCAAGAAATAATATAAACCCAGCATTTTCTCAGTGCGCCTGGGGGAGATGGAGGAACCAGGAGTGGGCACAAAAATCGAGGTGAGATTATTTTTTAATTAATTTATTGCAGGTGGAACCATGACAGAGTAAAATTTCCAGGAGGGTGAAATTTTCACAGTGTCCAATTTGGACAAAATTTATGTCGATCTTACACCTCTCGGTGACACGAACCCAATGGCGCAGTCAGTTTCCTGATCTGAGTAACCGATTTGTAGAGGACCCGGGGGAGGGAGTCTTTGAGGAATCTAAGGGGAATCTAAAAGATTCCTCGAGCCCCAGATTTTCACTTTCTTAGAATTTAGAAATTTTACAGTCGATTTTGCACTATTCGATGCCACAAATCTAATGGTGTGTTCAGATTTTTCATTTTCTCATTTAATTTTTCGGCCACTTTTCTAAGTGGAATGTAGTTGTCAACATTCATGTGGGAGTAGTCATTTCCATGCAATTCGATGATGTGAGATTGATGTTACGAACAACTTCAGCAGTTTGACATCCACTTCTTCAGATGGCCCCTAGATGTGAGGTATATGCAGTGTGTTCATATACTTCTTTTGGTATGCATTGTGTTGTACAAATCCCTGTTTGATGCTTGACGTGGGATCTTTTTTCTTACTCATTTTCATGATTCCTGATTGATGTGATACATAATCATTTGGGTGATGTACTTGTTGTCATGATTCGTCATGTGTGTCTTGAGATCCCTTTGTCGTTATGTTGATGGGGTACTCATGTTGTCATCGTGTATGTTTGCATTGAGATCCCTTTTATGTCATGTTGGTGGGATGCTCATCATGCATGAGTTTGTGTCATACTGATTGGAGTCCCTTTTGACTGAGAGTTCCTATAGCGGAGCATCTCTTGGAGCCACTCCTGCGTGAGGGCATTTTCCTTGTATGATAGCAACATCACCTCTTATGTACATCATCACTATTGATAGCACTTAATGCAGCGACCTACACCATCTTGACACTGGGGCCCGGAGATGTAGTCCCTCCTGGACAAACTCTGTTATCAATGACTTATGTTTTCATATGCTGATGATTGAAATGTTCCTCTTCTTTACAGCATGCACATGTATTCATTTATGTTCTTTTAAAAATGCAATCTAACACATCATGAAAGTAAAATGTCTTGGAAGGGTCCTTTGTCACACTCGGACCTGGATCAAGTGGTATCATAGCGGTCTTTGCGTTAATGTGAATTGCAAGTGTGAACAATGGAACGTGCAGTGACAGAGGATGAAAAATTGATGTATGAGACCATGCTCAAAATTTCCCAAAGAGTGGAAATAATGTATGAAACTCTACAAAAAGAGACAGAGGAAAAGGAGCGATTGCAGCTTCAGTTGCAAGCCATGGAAGAGGCCTTGGAAGAACTGAAGCACAACAAGCATAATCTTCAAACAGAGAACGATGAATTGAATATAATTCTACATGAAGAGAAAGAGGAGAAACATAGTTTGCTACGACAGGTGCAAGCAAAGGATGAGGCCTTGGAAAAGTTGCAACATGACCCGTGCGACTTAAAAAATAGTTCTCTGAATTCATGTATGTTTCCTGATGATGATTTCGCTGTTTTTGAAAATCATACCACAGGAATTGGCTCCAAACTATTGAAGAAAATGGGGTATAAAGGAAAAGGCTTAGGTGTTAATGGCCAAGGCATTGCCAACCCCATCAAAGTAGAGGAATTACCCTGTTAGGTAGGACTTGGGTATGTTAGAAAGGAAGTTGGGGAATGCGCTGAGACAGCTAGCGAACCACCAACAATAGATGATGAGAAGCCCTCATCAGTTCTTTCCAAATTTGAAGTGGAGGTAAAAGATGTTTATTTCCTTTCGGTTTCGTCTTCACATAGTATGCTTTCCATTGGAGATTTGGATATCCCAATTACAGGGAAAAACATGATGCTCCTTACTAGGACGAGGCATGAGGGGGAAAAAGAACTTGGTGTTAATAACCAAGGCATAACTCAACCATTGGAGGTTGTGCAAAGGCCTCAATTTGCATGCTTGAGATACACCGAGGGAGAATGGTCAAAGGTGTCAGATTCTTCCGAGACATCGTCGAAATTGTCGAGAAAAGTGAATGATGGGAACACATCCCCATCATCCCATGGCAGTTTCCATTGCATGGAAAGAGCTGAGGCAAGCTCTCATCGCCATACTTACATTAGAGATGGCAAGGAAAGGTATAACCACTGTCAACATTCGAATGTTCATTTCGATTATAATCATGTCATTAGAGATGAATGTGAACCATGGAATCGAAAAACATGTACCTTTTGTGGATTACATAACCATACTTTTTCTAAGTGTTGGAAAAGAATGGTAGCACACAAAAGGATGAGGCGTGAAAGACCCTATCAAAAACAGGTAAAGAAACATGTTAAGCAGATCTGGAGGAAGAAGATGTATTTCAATCATTGCGACCATCAAAGAGCCACTTGTTGGAGGCTCCATCCAGAGCAGTGCCTTAAAGACAAAACGTTGGTGCATGAACCAGGTGAAGCAGCTGTTCAACAAGCAAAACTGCCACAGGGAGGTGACCCATTCAACTTGATAAGTGAAAAATGATTTCTAGATATGTTAGCGTTTCATGGTCATACTTTGTAAATCATTTGTTGCATTTTAAAATGCAAAAGTGATGATGTGTTTTCCATGACTTGTTCAAAAACACTGACGTCTGGTCTTATTTTGATTTGCATGGTAAGGTGTGAAAATGATGTCGTGTTTCCATCACTTATCAAAATAGAACAATGTTTTTCCTTATTGTTGTAAATCATGTGTTGCAATGATGATGTGTTTTCCATCACTTGTTGAAGAAACAATGATATGTTGGCCTTGTTTTCGTAGTTGGGTATTGTGTCCATTTTGATGTAAACTTGACCATTGAGTATGTGTTATAAACTCATGGCAAGTATGGGATGCTTGGGTCATTAGTTGGTCATGAAAGTCAAGCATGTAATTTTCAAAACAATGTATTACATGTTGTAGAGGTTGCAAGGGTCGGCTCATCGCTTAAGGCTCCGAAGAACAAAGGTGAAGGAGAGGGAAGCGAGGCCTTTTGGGACGTTTGTGATGCAGACAAGGTACAAAGAAGTTGCAGGTTATTTTTCATGCTTTTGGAGGACAAAAAGCTCCTCAGTGGGGAGGATTGATCCAGGTGGCTCCAGAGACACACACAGGACAAAGAGGGCTTATGGAAGCTCGAAAATCAAAGTGATAATAATGATTTCGAACTATGACCAGAGCATAGATCTCGTCATCTTGATCGCGGTGGTGTGAACAGTTCGTAAAACTGAGTCCGTATGCGAAAGTTAGAAGCAGTCAAAGTTTGGTTGACCTTTTGCTAACTGGGTAGGCTTAAGGAGGCCACAATTTGGACAAAACCTAGCCACCGGATTCTGGACAACTTGGGCTAGATTTCGGGTGAATTTGTGGCCTGGTTAATTTGACTCCTTCGGTCAAATTTTAAAATTTTCGAAAAGGCCTTATGATTATTTAAAATTAAAAAAAATTATATAGGATGGGGTGGGCCATCACCCCCACCATCCCACACCTCATATAACCATACATATTAATTTGAGGGGCCGATGGGAGTTGAACCCACGGCCAGTGGGAGGGCTGGTCCGACCCACGTGGCGGCCCCATGTGACATAAAACTTAACGGTCCCCATTCAATAACCAACAAACAAGCAACATGCCGTGCACTATTTAACACACCTGTGGGAGTTATGGGGCGGGCCGCCCAAGGTAGACCCGACCCCAAAAAATAAAAGGACATGCGGTTTTATTAAAACAGGTTTGGGTTAATATAGAGGGGGTCAAGGTTTGACCACCCGACCTCCTCCTCATAATTCGAAAATCTTAATCAATGTGCCAAACTACTTCTTGGTTAAATCCACCCAAGAAATAATATAAACCCAACATTTTCTCAGTCCACCCAGGGGACATGGAGGAACCAGGAGTGGGCACAGAAATCGAGGCGAGATTATTTTTTAATTTATTTATTGCAAGTAGAACCATGACTGAGCAAAATTTCTAGGAGGGTGAAATTTTCGCATTGTCCAAATTGGACAAAATTTATGTCAATCTTACACCTCTCGATGACACAAACTTGATGGCATAGTCGGTTTCCTGATCTAAGTAGCTGATTTGCAGAGGACCCAGAGGAGGGAATCTTTGAGGAATCTAGGGGGAATCTAAAAGATTCTTGAGCCCCAGATTTTCACTTTCTCAAAATTTATAATTTTTACAGTCGATTTTTCACTATTCGATGCCACAAATCTGATGTGTGTTCAGATTTTTCATTTTCTCATTTCATTTTTTGGCCTCTTTTCTAAGTGGAATGCAGGTGTCAACATTCATGTGCGAGCAGTCATTTCCACGCGATTCGATGTTGTGAGATTAATGGTACGAACAACTTCAGCAGTTTGACATCTGCTTCTTTAGGTGGCCCCTGGATGTGAGGTATATGTAGTTTGTTCATGTACTTATTTTGGTATGCATTGTGCTGCATAGATCCCTGTTTGATGCTTGATGTGGGATCTTGTTTCTTACTCGTTTTCATGATTCTTGATTGATGTGATACAGAATCATTTGGGTGATGTACTTGTTATCATGATTCGTCATGTGTGTCTTGAGATCCCTTTGTCGTTATGTAGATGGGGTACTCATGTTTTCATCATGTATGTTTGCATTGAGATCCATTTTATGCCATGTTGGCGGGATGCTCATCATGCATGAGTTTGTGTCATACTAATAGGAGTCCTTTTTCACTGAGAGTTCCTATAGCGGAACATCTCTTGGTGCCACTCCTGCGTGAGGGAATTTTCCTTGTATGATAGTGACATCACCTCTTATGTACATCATCACTATTGACAACACTTAATGCAATGGCCTACATCATCTTGACACCGGGGCCCGAGACGTAGTCCCTCCTGGATGAACTCCATTATCAACGACCTATGTTTTCATGTGCTGATGATTGACAAGTTCCTCTTCTTTACAACATGCACATGTATTCATTTATGTTCTTTTAAAAATGAAATCTAACACATCACAAAAGTAAAAGGTCTTGGAAGCGTCCTTTGTCACACCCGAACCTAGATCAGACGCGCATGCCACAAATCTAAGGAAAGCGACACTTGGTGGGAGGTTTCTGAAATGATCCTTGCATGTAACCTCCAATTGCCAAAAATAGATCCTTGAAACAAGGGATGCCTTTGCATGCTGCCTTGGGAGAAACAACCCATGCATGCAAGTTTTTTTTCCTCGGTCCTAGAGGGAACCAGTCAACTCAGCTGCACATGCAAGAGGCTACTCAACCGCTGGGAGAAAATGTGCATTTCTGGCTGGGAGCTGGGCTAGTTGCTCAAAAGATTTGGGCAATTTCTGGGTAGAGCAGCTGACTGCTGCCCATAATTGCAAAAATTATGGGCTAAGCAGCCCAGCTGGGAAGGATTACGTAAT